>JACEFO010002671.1:0-600000 GCA_015342445.1 Digitaria exilis
GCTAAGCTGGATTTTGCTTCCCCCCTTTTGTTGGTCAAGTGTCTTAGATATTTATTTTTTTCAGTTGAGTGTGAGTGGGGTTTTTCCAATGTTTTGCCTCTAACTAAACCTGTAATTGGTGACTGGGTGCTACACCCTTCTTTCTTCTTAATGTATTGACATGCAGCTATCCTGTGTGTTCGAAAAAATAAAATACTGGCTAAGTATTTCCTTAATTAGTATCTCAATTAATGTTCTAACTTATCCTACATATTTTGAACAGGTGGGGAAATTAGCTGACCTAGTTCTTTGGAAACCTTCTTTCTTTGGTGCTAAACCAGAACTGGTTGTGAAGGGAGGCGCCATTGCATGGGCAAATATGGGTGATCCAAATGCTAGTATTCCAACACCTGAACCTGTATGGACTACTTTCTCGAGATACTTTTGAATATAGAAAACTACTTCTACATGATTTTTCCATTTGGCACATTAAGGAAAGGTTCATTTGACACCCTATTCACTTTGTCCATTTGACCGTTTAACAAAATTTTGACTTGTTTTCCTCCCTTAAATAATTTTCACTAGATCAGTGCACAACGTAATGATGTTTATTTTTTTTTTATCCCTGTATAAGTTGAGTTTTGAGTTAAATTTGGCAGGATGATGCATGTCATCACAAAATGTGAGAAAAATACTTTGGCAACCTTTTGAGTTTATTTTCCATGCATTTTCATATCTCACAGATTATAGTAGCATAGTGATGCTCCCAACCGAAGCAAATAATCAACAAAATATGTAATATGTTTCTGTAGCTGAAGGTATAGCATGGCGTCAACCACTACCCCACAAAATTTGAATCTAAATAATCTTAGTAGAAACAAAAAAACTTTTTCCTTGTTTAACATTTGGATGTTTTGTACTGCATTTGTTTTCATCTTCTTAATACAATGACACACAACTCTTCCATGTGTTTGAGAGAAAAAAGAAATCCCACTAGGGGTTAAATTATCCCATCTGAATGGTTCTGGGGAGTTACTTTGTCAATTATGATGAAGTTTAATGTGATACGACCTTGAGAAGCATGGTTTTTTTTCTCAAATATGCAGGAGAGCTGCGTATCTTTGTATTAATTAGAGAGAGAAAATGGTCCCGTACAATCTCAACCCCCTCCCTCCAGACCAGCTGTGAGGGGCTAAAATTTGCATAAGGATGCGGGTAATAAAAAAATAACCCCACAAAAGGACTTGACCACCCACACAACACACTGTGAGAAGCATGGTTTAGCACCCTGAATGTATTCCAACGTGGTGTATACAAAATATGTTTCCACAAGTTGCAACACATCATCTTTTTTCTTGATGCAGGTCATGATGCGTCCCATGTTTGGTGCATTTGGAAAGGCTGGAAGTTCCAACTCGATTGCATTTGTGAGCAAGGTAGATCAACTGTACATGTTAATATTCTAGATAAACAACAACGTTTGGTTCCATCTTAATCAAGAAAAATGACATACTCAACCTTTAATATCAAATAAAATGTGACGATCGTTAAAAGGAACTTTTGCAAGTGTTGGCCCAAATTGGATTCTCATCTCAATTACTCAAAGAGCTCATAAGGCAGTCTTACATATATAGGACTTAAGCTTAGGACATGTTCTAGTGAATATCCCCAGCAGCATAAAGACTCTAATACACCAATACAAGCTCACTCTAATGAGTAGAGCTAAAGTCATAAACACAAGACTGAAACACGCTTAACGGATCTAGTGGTGCTTTGACATGAGAATCAGCGTTCTATCATTTCTCCCTCCAAGTCTTGTGTGGCAAGCCCTTTGGGGGATCATCTTCTCTTCTTGATCTTTAGGCCAAGCCTCGAGAAGTCTTCTAAGGGGTCTGGATAACCCCAATCCTTGATCTCAGCTCTTGGATTTTGACTCTACCAAGTGATTTGGTGAGGCAGTCCACAAGCTGATCCTGTGTGTTGATGTGGTTTGTGGTTCGCCTTGATGCTCCCTGCTTCCACATAGCTCCTGATAAAATGATATCTTACCCTGATGCGCTTGCTGCGCTCATGGAAGATAGGATTCTTCGCCAATGCCAGAGCAGACTTGCTGTCCACCCGAAGCTCCACAGCCTCGGCATCCCTACCAATGAGATTACTGAGCAGTTGAGCCAGCCAAATAGCTTGAGTCAATGTAGTAGTTGCAGCGACGTACTCTACCTCATAACTAGGCAGAGCCACCACCTGTTGCTTGACCGATTGCCAGCTGACAAGGCACTTGCCAAGGTAGAAGAGTGATCCGCTCGTGTCAATGTCGTCGGTGTGGTCACTATCACTGTATGCCATGAAGTGCGCCGCGCCGAGGCAGCTCGGGTAGAACAGGTCGAAGTCTTGTACCAACAACATAGGGAATAATCCTCTTGATCACCTGCAGATGTTCCATAGTCGTCTGCTGCATGAAGCGACTGACATAGCCGACGGCGAACGCCAGGTCTAGTCGTGTGTGGGTGAAGTAGTGTAGATGCCCCACTAGGCGTCGGTAATGCATGGCATCCACCTCCTCAGCGGTGCTATCCCGGATCAGCTTGAGCCTCCTCCATTGGAGTGAGAGATGGGTTGCAGCTGGTGAGCCCCGCTAGCTCGACGATGCGCTTGGCATAGGCGGTCTGCCGGAGAGTGATGCTGGCGTCGTTCTGGCAAACCTCAATCCCCAGATAGGAGAGAAGCCCCATATTGCTCATCTGGAATAGTGCCTTCATCTCCCCCCTTGGACGCCTCCACTTCGGCTTCCTTGGTGCTAGTGATCACCATATCATCGATGTAGACATCCACCAGCAGAGCATTGCCATCCTTGCTCCGTCCGTAGATGGCTGCTTTGTGCTGGCTTTGCTCAAATCCCATGGATTTGAGTGTTGCCTCTAGCTTGGCGTTCCATGCACGTGGTGCCTACCGTAAGATGTAGGGGGCCTTTTGTAGGCGGACAAACTTGTTCTCATTGCCGGGGATGACAAAACCCGGTGATTGCCGAACGTACAGCTCCTCCAAGTCGCCGTTAAGAAACGCCGACTTGACATTCATGTGATGGACGCGCCAGCCCTCCTGGGCTTCCAGTACAAGGAATAAGCGCACAGATTCAATCCATGCAACACGGACGAAGGCGTCGTCGAAGTCGACCGCCTCCTGCTACATGAACCCGCGCGCCATGAGCCGAGCCTTGTGCTTGTGGACCGCCCCTGCCTCATCTTCTTCAGCTTGAACACCCATTTGAGGGTGATTGCTTGATGACCGACCGGGAGGTCTGCCTGCTCCCAGGTCCTGTTCTTCTTCATGGTGTCCATCTCCCGCTTCATGGCAACGCGCCACGACGCTTGTTCATTCGCCTCCTCAAACGAACGCGGCTCGCCGTTCTCATACACCAAGTGCAACTCCGGCTCGACAACAAGGATATCCTCCATGGTGTAGTATCACATTGGTTTGCCATAATTCATGTCGATCTCGTCGTTAGCGAGTGGGGTTACAAACTCCACTTAGGTTGGGGATGAGTCAACCGAGAGCGGTGTGGCCATGGCGAGTAGTGGAGTTGCTGAGGTGAGGGATGAGGCAGTTGCGTCGATGTAGCCGCCGAATACGGAGACAGGGCCACCGGGATCGGGGACGGAGCCGGAGACAGAGTCACCGGAGCTGGAGTAGGTCCAAGCACTAAAGAAGGCACGTTCGTCGAGGATGAGAAGCTGCCTGGGCCCTCGACCCCCTCAGAGTGAACATGCTCGACGAGGAAATCACTGAATGTCGGGGCAGAGCCGTCGTCCATGGCCTCGTTCCATGCCCAGGCTTGTCCTTCATCGAACATGGCGTCGCGCGCCGTGCGCACGCGTTGTGTCGTCGGGTCGAGGATGTGGTACACCTTCAATCCGTCGGTGTAGCCGATGAACACACTTGGGGCGCTCCGATCATCAAGCTTGTTGACGTGGTTCAACTCCTTGGCGAACGTGAGGCAACCAAAGACTCAGAGGTCGCCCTCCGTCGGATTGCGCCCATGCCAGGCCTCATATGGCGTCTTACCGTCGAGCGCCTTGGTGGGCAACTGGTTGAGGACGTGGACCGCGGTCATGACTGCTTCTCTCCAGTAGATGCCCGGCATCCCTCTCTGCTTGAGGGCCCGTGCCATGGACACCATCGTTTTGCGGCGCTCGATGACACCATTCTGCTGCGGCGTGTATGGCGCGGACTAGTGGCATTGGATACCCTCGTCAGCGTAGTACGCGGCGAATTCATCCGTCGTTGTCGATGCGCAGCACCCCCACCTTTCGACCTCACTCCTTCTCCGCACCAGCTTGAAACTGCTCGATGGTGCCCGCCGCGACCGCCTTGGTGTTGTGGAGGACAACCCACATGTAGCGGGGCACATCATCGTCGTGTAGGAGGAAGTGGCATCTGCCTCCGAGAGTCGCCGACGTCACCGGCCCGCAGAGGTCCACACGCGGCATGCCCCACACCATCTCCAGGTGCCAAGCTACTTCAGGGTCTCGAACTGGAGGTGCCTGAAGCGCTCGTGCTAGTGCCACGCCTCGTCATCGCGTCGGGCAGCGAGGTTGAGCGGTTGCACAACGTTGGCGTGGAGGACATAGAGTCGAATGCCTCCCCGCTTCATATCTTAGCGAGGACCAACCCTGCGGATCTCAGACATGGAGCACGCCATGTTCGATCTCCACTCATGACCTATTCTCCTCAAGTTGCCTCAGGTTGATGATGGAATTGTGCAGCACGGGGATGCAGTAGACCCCGGTGAGCAGCTAGTGCTCATCGGTCTTGGCGACGAAGATGACCGAGCCGGCGCCCACGATCTCCACTGCAGAGGCATCATCAAACCTGATAGATCCCCTTATCATGGAGTTGAGGCCAAAAAAATACTCCAGTCGTCCGATCATGTGGTGGGTGGCGACGGTGTTTTGAGGTAACCCATCGATCTTGTCGTCGTCGGAGCACGAACCG
Source organism: Digitaria exilis (assembly GCA_015342445.1). Classification (NCBI taxonomy): domain Eukaryota; kingdom Viridiplantae; phylum Streptophyta; class Magnoliopsida; order Poales; family Poaceae; genus Digitaria; species Digitaria exilis. Next base: position 4,972 of record JACEFO010002671.1, read on the forward strand.
AGGAAGGCGTCAACCCGCGATTCATCGAAGTGGAGGAGCGAGGTGCGGCCGGAGCAGCGTCAAACAGCACGGGAGAGGAATGCAGCTGGACGCTCCCGTGCATCAGGAATAGGGCAAGCTCGTCATCGGCCTTGGCTTGCACGACATGAGCCTACCCTCCCCGCTTTGGTTGTGTGCAATCCCTGTCGCCTTGCGCTCCCCATCGTCGATTCCACGAGGACGCGAAGTCTTGTTCATCTTGCGTGGCCGGCGTGCGCGGTTGCTTGGGGTTCCAGTCCCCTTCTACCGCTCTCCCTGCCGAGCACGCCACTCCTAGGTGAGCAGAAGCTTGCCGCTTGTAGCAGCTGGATCGATAGAGGATGGGTGACGGTTGTCAAAGGCCTTGAGTCATCCCGTCAACTCCTCAATCGTAAGCTCGGAGACATCTAGGATCACCTCCACTGCAAGGGTGACCTGGGTGTGCTTGTCGAGACGACGCGCGGGAGCTTCTCGACAACCCACTCCTCGCTGATGTTGTCATCGTCGTACAACTCCAGCTTCAGGGCAGAGAGGCAAAACACGAAGTCGTCGATATCCTCATCTGAACGGAATACCAGACGATTGCGCAATCCTAGCGGAGCTCCTGGAGAGTGGATCGTTCCCGATGCATGACGAGGCGATGGTGTTCTAAGCGTCCTTCGCGGTATCGTCCTTGGCAAGAGCAGACGCCATCTTCGGTGGGACCACCGCAAGAAGCGCCGCCAGAGCTCGCCAGTCTTCGTGGTCGACGACGTCCCACATTTTTCATGCCTTGAACTTGACCTTCATGATCGAGCTCCAGTCGGTGTTGTTTGTCTTCATTCTGAACGAGGGCCGCCTAGCCCATTCTTGTTGACGACGGCGTCTCTGTGTGTGTGGGGGGGGGGGCATAGTCACATAATTCAGGGTCGGTGCCTCGATCCATGACCCTGGATTGCCATCCCAATTCGTGGGTTGGGGTTGACATGGGTCGACGTCCCGAATCAGGATGGGTCGCTATCCTGTCGCCGTCCCGAAGCTTTGTTTCCATAGGTGCTCAAATGCGATGAGAACTTGCTTTAAGTCATACATCCACAATTTTAAAAGGAATATGCTTAAATCTAAAACAACAGATAAGCCAGTCTACGTCCTCTCCAAAATTCGGTTTTCAAAACACTACAAAGTAGGCCACAACAGCAAGTGGGATGCGCGACCCTCGACTCTTAGGATCGACCCATGGTCATCGATCCATTAGCCATAGATTCACGTTCCAAAAATATGATTCTCTTCCAAAGAGGTATACCCCCTTCGTATCATAATTTTACAAAGTCTTGATCCTCGATCCCGTTCCTCGACCCGTTCGACCCGGGAACTTTGTGACTATGGGGGAGGGGGGGACGTGCCAGCGCTGCTCTGGGGTCCGGGCGCGGTGTCGATGCCTCTTACGGCGTCGGCGCTCAGCATCGGCGTCGTCCTCCGAGGCCTGATCAGAGTCATTGTCACGGACGCCCACCGCGCGGCCATTGCCTCGGCCACACCCCGCTGGGCTTCAGCGACTCAGGACCCGCGTTCCTGCGCAGCTCATGCCCGCCGGTCCTACAACCGCTGCTCCTCCACCCGCTCGGCCTCCGCCTTCGCTTATGACGGTCCCTGCAGACGCTCGGTACGCGCAGGACCCGCCTCTTCGGACGCCGCCGCGTCACCTACCACGCGCCCACCCGCATCAATCTCGTCGTCGCCATGGCGTCATGCAGTCGTCCTGCTGGAGACACACCTTGGTGGCGCCGCTCTACGCCGGGAAGGGTGAGGAAGCCGAAGCTGTGGTGGATCCGTCCGACCCGCCCCAGAAATTCTGGATCTTGGTCGGAATCTGGGGTGGTGGCTGTCGGAACAGAGAGGGGAGAGGTGATGAGGACATCCTCCACTATTATCCGCTGGCAAAGACGCAACAAAAATGGTCCAGCTGGCCCAAGTTGTAGTCTGGCGGCGACCGTGTGAGCCTCTGAATAATCTCACCTTGCTTAGCCTGGGAGGTGGAAGCCACCTTAAAAGGAGAGCCACCCTTCCCCTATCAGACTAGTCTTTTAGGGCGATTGGGCCTTTCCCTAAGTGGGGGCGCTGGAGTTGCGGTGCTAAGGTTTCTGAGGTGCAGGTTGTGTGGACCTGAGGCCGGACCGGTGTGTCGGGCTTTCAGCAGGAGTTGCGGTGCTAAGGTTGCGGGATTCGGGGAATTCGGATCGGTGTGTTGGGCTTGGTTCCATCCCACCTGGGCCAGTGTTGCATCAAGAGGAGGGGTGGCGGCGCTGGTAGGTAGGTTGGAGAGAGGAGAGGAAAACAGAGGCCTTGATACCAATTGTTGGCTCAAATTGGATTCTCATCTCAATTACTCAAGAGCCCATAGGGCATTCTTACATATATATATATATGACTCAAGATTAGGACATATCCGAGCGAATATTCTCAGCTGCATAAAGACTCTAACACCCCAATACAAGCTCCCTCTAAGGAGTAAAGCTAAAGTCATAAACACAAGACTTAAACACACTTAACGGATCTAGTGGCACTTTGAAATGGGCAGCCTTGTTCTATCAGCAGGGCCCATGAAGTGGTCCCTACTGCAAATTTGGGTGATGGAGCCAAAAAACAACTCTAGAAGGCCCCTTACATGCCCCTGTTTTTTAGGCGCCTCCAAATTTCTCCCACGGCCCTACTAGATCTATAGGCTCTCCTCACAGCCCTCATCCATGGATGCCACCCATCCTCTCTCACATGCGTCCTCCTAGCTCTTGCCTGACGCCATGGCCAGCATGCCCCCTTTGGACGGGCCGCCGGCCGAGTCGCTTCTTCCACCCATGCCCCGCCATCAAGACGCTCTTCACCCCTAAGCTCAGCATCACTGGCTGGTCTCGAGGGTCTTTCCACCCGACGCTATCTCCTCCATTGTCCCATCTGATTCCGCTGTCCCTGAGCTCCTCATGGCGGTTGATTTTGCCGCCGGCTGTTTATTTGACCACTGGTGTCACACATCTGATCAGATTATACTTCTGCTAGAATTCTACGTAGGCTACATTAGAGCTCAAACAAGCCGAACTCAAAATTTAATCCTATAGCCTTTGTTGTTGGGCATAAAAGCTCTGGTAGCAGGACACATGCATTTACTAGCGACCTAGGCCTTCTCACACACCATATAAGTAGCTAAACCTTTAGATAGTTGCATGCTGGAATGTAAGGTTTTCCCTCACATATTGCCTACATTTCAATAGGTGATCTTATTTGGTCTTCAACTCCGGTTGTCCACAGATACACTTATATGTATTAGTAAAGATATGTATAATTTTGGTTCCTCAGTCTTGTTTGGTTGAGAATGGTGCATCTTCAAAACTAAACAAATAATTCTCAAAGCCATACTTCACCAAAATTTTGACCTCACCAAATTATGGTATGGTTCATATTAATCTCTTCACTGGTATTTTCTACTAGAACTCACCAGTTAGGAGCTTTCAGAACTGGGTATGCCTTTTGTTTCGTATTAGGTAGAAACCAAATAGGCCTTAGAGACCATCTCTTGTGGTAGGAAAAAAAAAATGTTCTCGAACTAGTTTGACCCACATGTAAAAAAATGGTCTAAGAACTAGTTTGACCCACATGTAATGCCACTGGAGGAAAATACTAATGGGACAATTTCATCCTCATATTGAAAGCCAAAATTAAAATGTTCAGTATCATTGCTTTGGGTCAATCATGATTTTCCTGCTGGAGGTGCTGTCTTACCTGATTTTGAAGACAAGGCGCTTAAATTCTTTGCATAGAAGGACTTAAATGTAGTTTTTTTTTCTGGGGAAACATGGCTACAGAAATATGTTGCAAATGAACGAAAAGAAACCAAAAAAATTGCTTCAATCTGTTGTCTGCTCTTGTCAATTTACAATGGCTGACAAATCAATTTCTCAATTCATAGGTTGCTAAAGAATCTGGGGTTGCAGCAGAGTACAAGTTAGAAAAGAGGGTGGAAGCTGTTGGTGGTGTCCGATGTTTGACGAAGCTCGACATGAAGCTCAATGACACGCTTCCAAAAATAGAAGTTGACCCCGAGACCTACACAGTTACTGCTGACGGAGAGGTTTTGACATGCCAACCAACGCCCACAGTACCATTATCTCGGAATTACTTCTTATTCTAGATGATCCCTGCATCAGTAATTATTCTTCAAGAAGCTATATTAGGGCCTTTGCTCAAAAACCGGTTCCTATATATATACAATAAATGGACTCATGGTACCCGGTACCATACATCGCCAGGGCTGGTCCTATAGAGGCGCTCATCTCATACATATACATAGAAACTTGTCCTACGCAATAGAATAGTACATAAAATCAGGCAACAATAATTCTCTGTGCAAACCATTCATCTTTTTATACAGTGGGCAGTGTAACACGCAAGATAAATCCTTGTGGATTCAGTCTAAGGACTGATCAATTCCATACATTGAATCTATTGTTCCATGTCAAGAGATGAAACGAGTTTTAATTTATTCGAGGCAGGTATTCTACTCTTTTTTTTTGTTGCAACCGTTTGACTCTTGAGGGAGCTCTGTGTTCTGAGGAGCCGTGCCAATAGTGGGCTTAAAAATTTGGCCAACAAACAAATAAGAGTTATATTTTTTTTTTCTTTGTACTATCGTATCAACAACATTTATTTAGTATGTGTACATGCCGTATACATGCTACATGGTGGTTAGCTATGTCAGTTTAATAAGGCACTGACGCTGTTCAACCCCTTTACATGGCTGTTAGTCCAAATGAAAAAACGATAGGTAACCGTTAGCATTTAAGGTAACATTGATCCATAGTTAAATGAATTTTTCCTTAGTAAATACCCGGTCACATGTTTGCGTTGGAAACAAACTTGGTACAGTTCATCTGAGCAAATTTGGCGGTACAAGCTTCTCTTCTAGATGCACATATCTTTCTATTTGCCTCTCAGCACCATTGCAAGCAATCTGAGCGCGTTTCAAGATAAAAATAAATGAAGAAACCTGATAGACACTAAAGGCACTGAGTGGCTGTTTAGATCTCAAAAAATAGAGCCAGTTTTACAAAGCATGTTTCCAAAGGATTTATAGGAAAACTATTTTTAACTTTGTTGCTCGGTTGGCATGTGCTTTGACAATTTTCTGTTTGCAACTTTTTACCGGGTATCGGAAATCTCTCGCTTTTCTCTAATCTCATTGGAGCCCCTCTTGAGGGAATGGACACAAGCGTTAGCTCAAGGTAAAGCAAGTCGGTGGATGGCCACGGGACTTCTCACAGACAAATAGGTTTCCGCTCGCTCGTCCTAGATGCTCCTTGTCGTCTTCACTAGGTCAAGTTTTGGCAAACGACCGAGGGCATATCTTCTCTCTCACAAGCATCAACGTCCACTCTACAAACTCGATTGAATAGTTTCGCAAGACCTACAAGTCTTGAATTTACAACACTTGGTTTGCAGAAGCACCCATAGTGAAGGTGTGCAAGCCTAGCTAAACTCTAGGCTAGTCACATAAAGCAATGCTCTAATTTTTTTTTTTTTTGAGGCTATATACAACATGGTCTCAGCCATTTTAAAGTATGCCTGAGCTCAGAGAAGTAAGAAGTCATTGGCATGTGTTCCACACACATTCAAGTGCTAATTCCACCAATGTGCGTAATAGAAGATTAAGGCAATTAGTAAAAGGTTTAGTTCTTTATTAATATTTGTTTAAAACCAATTGGTGCATTGCTTTAGGTGCACACAGGAGATACTTAAAATAGTGAGATCGGTACTAAAAATAGGGGGACCGGTTATACTCTTCACAATAATACTTTAATTCTCTTTATTGTCCAAATTAGATAAATGGCCAGCAAAAATTTAAAACAAAGTACCCAGTACTTCACAACCATATAGCATGGCTTTTAAAATAGACTCTCACTTCCATATTGTAGGTCATGTTATCTTTTGTGATCAGTGAAAGTTAATTTCATTTCGACCAAGCCTCTCGTTAACTCCCCAAGTCACCCTTCCAGTTTTTTTTTTTGCATGGTTTGTTTATAAGGTATATTGATTGAAGAGGATTCTTCCTTTTTTTCTTTTTAAATAAACAATATAAACAATTACCAAAATATATAAAGTTTCTTCAAGTATACAATTTTATCATATCTGTTGAGCCTAATCGAATGGCTCACGAAATGGATCATTAAGGAAAGACAAAGGCAGAAAGGAACCGAACTTTTTGCATACAAGACATATAAAGAGCTGGGCAGCCGCCGATACAGGGTGCTTTGCAGACGAAGGACGTCTCTTTTGACAAGGAACTTTGTTTTTGGCTAACTTGTATAACATAGAGAATCAAGTTGCGGCGAGGCGCCAACAATTTGACAAGGAAGGAACTGTGTGAATATACAAAGCCTTCGCTATTATTATGTATGTAATAATCATGTGATTAGACACACACATACCATGCATGTGTCTTATATTGCACTTTCGTGCTGTCACCCGGAGAAATTAACTTAAGCAGACATACAAGAAGTATACTACACATGCATCAATTTGCAGAGATCCCCAGCATCCACATACACCAGACCACCAATGCAAGCACGAGCCCACGATGGTTCCTAAGGCCTCCATCCATCGACCAGCAACTGATCCAATCCAAGCACGTCAACCATAATTAGTTGACCTTCCTGCAGTTGAGCCTGACCTCCGTCTTGGTCCCCGACGACGGCAGCAGGTTGCCCATCTTGATCATGGCCGTAACAAAATCACTGGAGAACTGCGTCGGGTTGGTGCTGTACTGCCTCACCAGCGCGTCCTGCGACCCGCCGTTGAAGAGCTCCTGGTCCGAGTGCAGCAGCCCCTTCTTCGCCACCAGGTTCTGGTAGTATGCGTTGTCGAACCCGTCGGGCGTCTGCACGTCGAACGGCGCGAGGTTGGCGTCGCCGCCGGAGCGCGGGCACGTCCCCTGCCGGAGCGCCGCGAAGGTGGCGTTGATGTTGGGCTCGGTGTAGATGCGGCTCCGGAAGAACTGGCACTGCGACCGCCCGATGGTGTGCGCGCCGGAGAGCGCCGTCATGTCCCGCGCCGAGAGCCCCTGGTTGCCGAACTTGGAGATGAGCGTCGCGAGGCTGGAACCTGGCCCCGGGAGGTTGGTGTTGGCTAGGCTCTGGCTCGCCGTGCGCGAGTCCTTGCGCCCCAGCGGCACGCTCCACGTCGGGCCTCCCAGCTGCATACACGATGGGCGTTGGTCGATCGGTTAGCAGCTAGCCACGTGTGGACGACGTGTAAAGCGAGTAGCACGAAAGCGGTTGGCGCCAACGGTAGTCGGCACGCACGCGGAGTGTAGTGTGCTTGCGGTTATTGGCTTATTACCAGGTTGACGCCGTCACGGGCGGCGAGGGCGACTATGTCGGCGCAGGAGACGGTGGCCTTGCAGGAGGCCTCCACCTGCGTCTTGATGGCGTCGATCACCTCGTACCCGCGCACAGACTTGGCGTTGGGCCCGGCGTTCTTCTCGCCGGTGAAGGTGGCGGTGTCGTCCAGCAGGATGGAGCCGTCGCATCCCTGGGGACAAAACAGACCAGGACGTACGTCAGCAGAGATAGAGAACCCGGCCACCTGCATTCGGTGCCACACGTGCCAGCTATGGCTCTTACGTTGACGAAGCAGTCGTGGAAGAACATGCGGAGGATGGAGGCGCCCATGCGCTTCTCCTTCTGCACGGCGGACGCCATCCCCTGCCGCACGATGGTGGCCACGTTCGGGCACGTCTTGGAGTAGAAGTTTGGCGACAGCTTCTGCGCATCCGCCGCGCCGCCGAGGACGGCGAGGACGACGACGGCGAGAACGAGGAAGGCAGTCGTCGACCTTGTCAATGTGGCCATGGCTGTTGATGCAGCAAGGCAGCAACCTAGAAAACCAGAAGACTACACTGCAGCTAGAAGCAAGAGCTCGGTTGTTGATGAGATGAGAAGAAGAAGGGAGGTGGCCTCCAATTTATAGGGCTTTGCAGCTCGAGGAGGTGGGAGCCTGCAGGCGCGTGCGTGCGTGCGTGCATGGCGGTCGTGATGACCACATGCACCAAATACAAAATTCCGTGCCAAACTCTGCAGCTCTCGCTAGCCGGATTTGGCTGACCCGTAGTCTGGTCCGGCGCCACGGGCCAGGCTGGCACGTCGCTAACGACGCATGGGCCCGGCACCTCCTCTGTATCTCTCCTATCTCGAATCATTCACTTGTTTTTCTTTTGTTCGTTTCTCGCCAGATATCATTTTAAAAAGGCTCAATCTGGCTGTTCATCACGTCACATATATATGCACGGAATTGTTTATGCGTAGACTAGTCCATTCACGGGAAACGCCTCCGAGATACCATGCCATGAGAGAGGAAGTTTCGCCGACCCAAGACACGCATTCACGAGCTGCATTTGGTTCGATTCATGCTCTTAATGTTACCACACTACAACTTCATTAAGCTGGAAATTAATGTGTAAGTATATAATAGGGTCTCCATCTATCAGCTCTAGCCACATGAAAACATATAACTTCGATCTGTAGATACCTTAGCGCTTATATTCAGCGGTTACCTTAGCATTTATATACGGCAAGGTGCAAACCAACCTTTTTCGTGCAAGTGCAAATTTCTAATCTTGACCGTATATATTGATCCAAGGGGACACAGGGAAGGTGGAAGGGTTATTTACAAAAGCATCTCTAATCATACTTTTCCTAAAAAAAATCACATAACGCAAACCTGTTTGTTTCAAGCAAGGGGTTTATATAACATCTAAAGAGCTTCTACATTATCAGTTAATGAAAAGGAGGTCCGAGTCTAGGTCGAGGAACGACCGATTATATATATATAACCATCGATCTTTCACACAGTACTCCTATCTTTGTGCGTGTCTCAGTGACCATTACCATGCATATAACTTTGTGGCAATTACAAAACATGCTGAAGACCAATAAAACTTCAGAATAAGATTTGGGATAAGATGATGAATTTCATACCAATATTTCGCATCATTGCGGCTATAATTGAAGCACTAAAAAATCAATCGTTTTCTTTCAACATGCAGTTCGTGGGAAAACTAGAAGCTTGTGTCTCGCTATCACCACTTGATGAAAATTTCAATCCTGCAGTGACAGAGTGCAAACTGGGTCAACGCTGCTTTGTTGTCTGATAAGCACTCTTTATCCGAACACAATAGCACTTTAATATGGTCTAAATCATGCATAACGGCTAAAATATTATTATTACTATCATCATTATCATCTTCTTAGGTAGGAAGCTTAATGCCCTGTTCGGCTGCATTAAACAGCGGCTGCACTGCAGCTGCGTTACTCATGTGCACTGTAGCAAATAAGAGCTGCAGCTGCAGTGCAGCAGTATACCAGCCGAACAAGCCCAACATTGAGGCGTGTATTTAGATGGGATAAGGCCAGTTCATCATTCATGAACGAGCGAGATCAATGAGATCAGCAACCGATGTTAAAAAATTTGAACTTGGAAACATATGAAAACTTTCAGTCACCCCTAGCGTTGTCTGATTATCGCTCTCTGGGGGATATATACGTACTGTACCTTTTATTTTCTGTATATGTATATGAAAATCACCTAGCATATGCAGTACGCCTGAATTGACAAAAAATAGTACCCGGCCGGTTCTGATTACGGATGCTAACGAAATAAAAAATAACAATTCAACTGGTAACGCGATGGATTTGAATTAAAAATTAAGACTACTGCCCATCAGCATTTGTCCCTGCTAGGCCGAATTTCAAAGATGCTCATCACAATAGCCCCCTGCATTCAGCTATCCTCGCTCACTGATGGACGGTATTGTTTTTCTACGGATTTGTGAGAATATACGCCTGGCTATACGCCTGTACCAAATACTGGCCGATCTGGCGGATGGTGCAGATGCTGAAGAATCAAGTTGACATGATGATTCAACTAGCAAAGAGGCGTCTTAGCTTGGATTTAAAATAATTGTCACTGTCCAACACCATTTGTCCCTGTTAGGCCAAATTTCAACGATGGATAAGCTCATAAGAAACTGTTCCGATCAGGTATAAAGGATAGGGGCAACCAACCCGTGTTTCCTCACGCACCTTGTTAATTTATTTGAAATATATCCTGCATGCATCGATCATATACTCAGTTATTTGTAGATCCAATCATCGATCATGCATGCATGCATGTTATCCCAGCAAGGCATCATCGGCGATTTATATAGCAAATGTGCGTACGGAACATGATTAAGTTTAAGCTAATAAGGAGCTCTCTTGGAGTGAACCGGTAGGATATGCCGTCGAGTAGGCCATGATACTCCACTTGTTTGTCATATCGTATGGCGATTGATGCGGTGTCACGTATACGCCAAACTAATCGTGTTTAATTTCTAGCTCTCTCTAAAAAGAGCCGTCACAATCAAGTCCAAAACTAAACCGTGGTGTGGGTACCTGCTTGTATACTTCAATCATATTATGTAGTGATGGCAGCAGCGGCGGTTCCCCTACGTACGTGGATGATGATCACATTGGTATCGATACCATCATCTTCTGGCGTATATGTTGTACTATCATATATCCTAACAAAGCTAGGTTCGAGTTCGCAAGAGTAATCTATATCGCCATATAGGCATCTGAACTAACTGACCGAGATAACAATATCACCTTATCATTGTCACTGATGGACACTACTGGTTCGTTTTCATGAAGAGTGACAAGCGTAGTAAAGCTTGGCTTTTATAAAATTAACCGACAGTAATATTTATTACATATAAGTTTGATGATATATATTCCATACATAATATGGCGATGATTATTGTCAACCTAAACAATCTAAACATTAAACAGTCGGCTAGAAATCTACATGTTTAAATGGCTAAATTATTGATTAAACAGACACCTAGCATAAACGGGCTAAATGGTTGTGTAGGCGGACAAGTGAAGAGTATCTAATCTCTCGTGAGAAAAAAAAAAATCAGTGTCATGATCAAGTTTAAGTACATTTTGTTGTTCTTGGGTCTTGTGGGGGAGAAGGTGAATTGTTGATTCTTCTACCACTAAAGGATAAGTTAGAAATCAGTGTCACTGTTTTCTTCCTACGTGTAACATCCCTGAATTTTGGATGTTTGAAAATGTGAATTTTCAAAAACTTTTGTGGGAATGTGTAAAACTTAATTTGAAACTAATAAATGTGCTCTCTTTTCTTTCCTAAAATTCCTAGAAGTAATTAATATTATTTTAATTTGCTAAGGTCAATTGTATGCTAGTGTGAGATTATTGGAGTTTCATTTGGATTTTCCATTTGGATCTTTGTGTGTGATTTAAATTCGAGCTCACGCTCAAATTTAAATCAAATGCTTGCTAACCTAACTAACCTCTAACTGGCTTGCTAATGACCTTGTTAGCCTAACCAGCCTGCTAACTAAACCTGCTGACCATCATCCGTCTAACCAACGTGCTAGCCCAGCACGTGAGGGCCAAACATGCCTACCCACCTGCTAATCACCCAGCTCACAGCACCTAACCAAACCGCTAACCACTCTTGTTTACAAACTCCCTTGCTAATCTCCTTCTCACGTGAAACCAGCCCAACCATGCTCATGAACGTTGCATGGCCCATCCAGCCTAAGTCCAGCACTGGCCCTTTCTTCTTTTCTATCTCCCGCACGAGAAGTCCAGGCCAGCCCAGCAGCCGCTCGCTCGTTCCTCTCGCTGCACACCGTGGCCCACCAGTCAGTCCCCGCGTCCCTGTTCTTCTTTCTTCCCAAGCCAAGCTGCCGGCCGCATCTCTCCGCTCTCGCACACGCGCGCGGCCACGCTCTGCTCTGCCAAGCTGCCGCGCCTCTGGCCTAACCGCCTCGCCTCTCCGCGTGACCCTGCTGGGGCCCACACCACGCCGTGCCACACTTCCCTTGGCCGCCAAGGAAGCGCTGCAGCCGTCCGATGCGCCACCGGCCCGCACGCCGAGAAATCAATGGCATCCGAAGCACCTGGCCTCTCCAGCTCGTTTCCCTTGCCTATATCTCTCTGCCCCCCTCCAATTTGAATCACAGCTACTCAGATTGGGGATTTTCCCCTTCCCCCAAACCGCCTCTGCTTTTGCCATGTCCCTTGCGCCGCCGCCTGCGCCACGATTCCACCTACGAGCTCGTCGACCTCGCCGCGCTGCACAACCACGTCAAGCCGAGCCGGGCCTTCTTCTGCATCGACGCAGCCCGCTTCATCCACGACGCCGCCGGCCACGAGCGAGGAGGCCGAGCTGCCAAAGACGAGGACGACGCCGAGACAGGAGACCGAGGCGCCGAGGAAGAGCACGTCGCCGAGTTTCGATGGCGACGACAAGCTACGGAGGAGGAGGCGCTCTTCGCCAAGTCTCGCTGCGTCGCCGTCAAGCCGAGCGTCCACCTTGAGCAACGATGTCAACCACACCGCCGGGAATCGCTGCAAGGAAGAGGGGCCCGGAGGCGGCCTCGCCACGCCGAGCACCAGTGGGGCGCCAAGCCGACACCGACCGCGAGCCTGTCTGCTTCCTCGACGCCAAGCCGCAGGAGCATGAGCACGGGACGAACGTCGACGCCAACCGGAACCCCAACGCCGATGCCGACCTCGCTGAGCTGCTGCGCCGCGACCACCACGACGTCGACCACGTCGCCGACACCCTGCTGGGGAAGAGCACCGCAAGCACGTCCTCCCCGAGCCTACTGCCATGGAGGTCGCTGGCAAGCTGTTCGATGATATGCCCAAGCCGAACGGAGAGCACGAACCACACCAGAACCTGCTACCCGCGTCGCCGCAGCCACGCCCACACACGATGCACCCTCGCTGATGGCCACGCCGAGCTCCTGCGCCACGACGTCGACGCCAACCGTGAGCCGAACGCCGCCGCCGCGAGGGGCCACGACGCCAAGCTAGGGATGCCACTGTCCGAAGAGGAGGCCGCTGCCACGCCATCGATGCCGACGGGGCTCTGAACACGAGGAGGACAACAACGCCGAGAAGGAGAGCTGCCACCACGCTGAGGAGCTGCTGGACCGTGAGCTGCTGCACCAACGACGACCACGAGAGCGACGCCTGCTAACTGTTCGACGAATCGCCTAAGCCGAACCACGAGCTAAACATTGACGACACCGACAAGCCCAAGCCGAGCCCGCTGTCCTCCACCTCGCCTCGGCCTTACCTCTCCTCTGCTGCGACCTTGCCATCCGCGAACCCATGGTGAGCTATCCCCAAATCCTCTCTGATCTCTCCCTGTTTTGCTGTCCGGCTTGTGGCCGATGAACCATCTGTAGAAGCCAATGCTAGCACCCAAGCCCTCTGTGAAGCCGGCCTTCGTGCCGTGCCGCTCTTCTGCAGGAACCCCGCCGTCGAGCTTTCCCGTGAGCCCAACCTTTAACCTGAACCAACCACGATCGCCCTTTGCCTTGCCCATGACCTGTTCGACGGAATGCCCAAACGACCTGTCCATCTCAACCGTGCCTCTCTGTTCGTCCAGCAGCTTGTGCAGATGTGCTGCTCAGCTGCTTCATCCTGCTTAGCCAACGTAAATACACAGGCACCTCGCTCTATCTGATCATTGATGTGCGTCCCTTGCTGTTGCTGCTTACCGTGCATAGCACACACCAATCCGTCCTCCCTGTTGCCTTGCTTGACATCCTATGCTTGCTTGCACAAACAACAGCAACCTTGCCTTGCCTCTTGCACATGCTAGCACACACAGCCACGGCCACGAGCGCCGTGCGGCCACGAGGCAAGCCTCGCCACGGCCGTCACGCTCGCGAGGCTCGAGCCGCCGTTGCACGTTTGCAGGGGCTTGCCTAGGTTGCAGTCACGTCGTCGCCTTGGACTCGGGTTGCCGGGATGCCGCGAGCCAGCGTGGCCGTGTTGCGACCGTGGCAAGCCACGAGCTCGCACACGTGCTGTCTCACGAGCGCCGCGGGCGCGGAACGCCGCTGCACCGCGTGCTTGCCACCACGCGCCAACGAGCACGGCCGCCACTTTGACATGTACCCGTGCACGCGCACGTTCCCATTCCTAGCCTCCTACGCTTTGGAACCCAGACCTGAGCCTTGATCAGAGCCAAGGCGAACCCACCATGCCCATAACCTGTTCGAAGTTTTGCGTTCCCGACGTGACCTTGCTTAAGCTGCCGCCGTTCCTTACCATACTGCCCTTGCCTCGCTCTAGCTGCGCCACCGCGAGCTCGGGATGCCGAGCACCTACGCGTGTGCCGCATCCGTGCCATGGCTACGGGATGCTGTTTGCCCGTGCATGCGCCCTCGCCTTCCAGGCTGTCAGAGCATTAACCGTCCTGATGCCCTTCTCTAGGAACCCATAACCAACCATGCATGGCTGCCCTGCATGCCTTGCCTTGGACACGCAGCAACGAGTTTGCTTGCCTGTGCACATGCATGTGCATCCACCATGCTTGTTGAATCTGTTGTGTGGGTGACACATGTACATGCTAGCCCAGTCTCAGGCATTTGGAACATCGCGGACCTTGCCTTGCTTGTTGCCTAAACCCAGCAACCTGAGACCACCTCTAACAAGCCGGGCTGAAGCTGACTAGGACCCACTTGCTATCGTGTGTGGGACCCACTAACATGTGCTCTTTTGTTTCTCACTTGGAACCGAATCAAAATGATTTTGATCTTTGAAAGTAAATAATAAATTGATCTTAGCTTATAGGAAGTGAAACCTATTTCATAATTTCCCCAAAATCTGGACCAACCCAATAGTATAGGATTTGGGAGTTATTTGGATCTTTATTTCCTCTTATTCAGATTTATTTGCTATTAGATGTCGTTATTTATTTTATCCGCTCATTAGGAGTTCGCGGAAGACCGGACTACTTCAATGATCGCGACAACTATGAGAATAATGACTACGTCGACGACACGAACGTGCTCCAGGTTCACGCCCATCCAATCTTTTGAATGCCCATTAGGCATATGCTGTTAGTATGCTAGTGCTTGCACGTGATGATTATATGATGATTAGCCATGCATAGCCCTTTATTGCCCTTACCCCTTGATGACCTACCACTTACTATATACTTGGGATATTGCTATTGCTGTGCATGCTATATGTAGGATTGGTAGATAATCTCTGTGTGGGGTGTGTGGGAAAACCGGGAAGGAGTATGGTGATTTTGACCTTAGTAGGTCCTTGTCGGTGCGGGTATTTATAACAACCCGACTTAGGCTTTCGGGGTGCCAGGGGTGAGCTTCTGAGTAAGCCCTGTGTTGTGCCTGTGGCGGGCACGGTTGTGACTTGTGATTGTGATTGGGAGCTAGGAGTATGGCGGTTACCTGAGATGCTAACGGTTGCGGACCACTGCGGTGGATACGCTTTTGGGACGATGACACCCGTACCGGCACCTTAAACCTTGTTGACCGACCTCGTGATCACTGTACCGTACGCACCAGCTTGCTTTTGTGGGAGGAGTACCAGCTAGCCTTTCTCGGAGCGGTATCCGGACTGTTGGCGACCACAGTGTGGTATTTGTGTCAGGGGGACTGGATGCGTCCTTACACCCCCGATCGGCGAGCTATTCCCCGTCTGGTCCACGGGGAACGTCTTCACAGCTCTTGGGGCCAAGGTTAGCGTGCCGAGGCGTTCAGACCCAAGGGATGCAGGAGGATGCCGTTTCCGGTTAGGAGTTACTAGTTGTGGGCTGTGTCTCAATCGGTTGATCCCCGGTTTGCAGCCCGAGTTGGGTACAGTCGTACAAGCTCTGCAGAGTCTTATGATCTATACGTATAGCCGTGACCTCGGTCTCGGAAAGCGCAGTGTTTATGTCTCGGTCGTCCATTGTTTTGGGATATGCTTTCTCTTCCCCTATAGGAGAGTGTGTGAGGTCGTTGGTGCAGGCGGGGAGAGGGAGGTAGAGCTTCGCCTCCCTTGTGATCCGTCCGTACCTCTTGAGATGCCAGGGATGGGAGCCTGCGCATCGCCCGAGAGATGGAGGTGTTGTGTTGAGACGGGACCTGGTGAGCCAGGACGGCCCGAGTTGCGATAAAAGAGGGATATGGGAATGATGATACTATTTACCGCTGCTGCTTAGGAAACCTATACCTTTCCATTGCTATTTTCTTTCCCTTTAGAATTAGGCCACCTAAAGCTTGCATACGGATGGTGACGTGAACCTGTTCCACTCCTTGGGAACAGTCTGTGAGTTCGCAGGATACGAGTCTGAGCACGAGTTCAACCATGATGGGTGGTACGACTAGGCTGCAGCTACGCTCAGGAGATTGCCTGTGGAGAGGAGACCACTTGGAGAACGCTCGATAGTTTCTGCTGCGCTACATTTACTTTATGTTGCATTCAACCCATGAGGCTTGTACTTATTCCAGAGACTTGTACTGGTTACTATATTTATGACATGTGATGTAACTCGAATGGATGTCTGTGATATGCTACTGAGATGAGTTATTCAACCCATGAGGCTTGTACTTATTCCAGAGACTTGTACTGGTTACTATATTTATGACATGTGATGTAACTCGAATGGATGCCTGTGATATGCTACTGAGATGAGTTCTGTATGCGGTAGCACTATTTCTGGGACTATCACAATGATACAGGGAGTCGGAATTTGTCTTTATAAGTCCGGTTCGTTTCACTGCGGAATCAGGACGAGCTGAGCAAAGGCAAAGCGGCTTCTTTCTTCCCAAACACCGCGCCGTCCGGGCGTCACGTGGTCCGACGACATCCGGAGTCCGAACGGAGAGAGGCGGAGGTCAAAACCAGGATCCGATTGCCTGATGTGATGCCTGCGTTGAGCCGTTGACCGGTCTTCTTTGCGGCGGGCCGACATGCCACGCAGGCACGCGCGCATGCACGCCCCATGCTTTGACCGTCCCCTTTGACCTCTGCATCGGGCCCGGACATCCGCTTTGCTTTGCTTGCTCGGTCTCGCTTGTTGTTTGAATAAACACGCCACGCGCGCTGCCTCCGGTTTGATTTTGAACATGTCATGCCATGGTAACCACTAACCACACGAGGTTCTGGGCAGAGCAAGCCCAGCGTTAACAAGCTTTGACCATGGCGAATTGCCGATCCAGTTTGAGCATTGCATCGAACTTTTGGAGCTTGGACTGTGGTGCTTAAGCTCAATTAATAGGCAAGCAAAACATGGGGTTTGAGTTTGTCTTTGTCATGCATCACGTGCGCATCTGTTTCGCTATTCGGATGGCTGGCCTAAGCTTTGCCTAGCCAGTACTCCAACCAATTGAGCTAGCGCATGTACGCGTTTTCAAACTGAAGAATTAGTAAAACCAAGTAGACAGCCTCTTTGTTTAGCCGCACCGTGCAATATTTTTGAAGTCAAAATTGGCAAAAAAAAAAACTCAGAATGAGAGAAGTAATTATCCTGATATTGGTATGCCTGTGAAACATATTGGCTTGTCTGGATGAGAAAAATTAGTCACCATGTCAAATTTGATCCTATTTGGCACCATATTTAGCAGCTACATAAAAAAAGGCTCTGTTCGAAATGAGATTAATATGAGTTCATTTTAGGTTAGTATATCCCTTAATTAGGGATTTTATTAATACTATGTTGGTTCAGTTGATGTTTAAATAGGCAATTTGAGAGGCTAGCATGAAAAGTGATCTATTTTGAATTAGTAGATCGAGTCAAGGGTTATCAATTTTATTTTCTAATAACATGTTTTTGAAATGGTACAAATATAAAGATCCATCAAGTATATGGGCTGTAGTTTCGTCCCGTGGGCTGTCAGAGTCCCCCACAAAGCGATCCCAGCCCTTCGTTACACAAGGCTCGTGCCCGATCAAAAGGGCTGTGGGCCAAATGTGTTCCAAGCCAGAGACAGTGGGCTGGCGGCCCAGACCTCCCAAAATTCATTACAGCCGCGTCGCGAAACCCAAAAAAAAAAAAAGCATAGCTCCCCCACCCATGTCTGCTTTGCCCTCAACGGGCGGAAGCGCAAGGAAGAAGACCGGAAGCCGGAATGGAATAAAAAAGCGGCGTGGTGGTGGTCAGTGGGCTAGAGCGGCAGCGGCAGCAGCAGCAGCAGCAGCAGCCCCCATTCCCCCTCCTCCCCCATCACCGAGGAGAGAGAAGAAGAAGAAGAAGCCGAGACCGCAGCCCGCGACCGCCCTACATGGCCACCGCGGCCGGTGGTGGGCCCCTCCCCGGCGTCCCCGCCGCCGCCGACGCCATGGACGTCGACCCGCCGCGCGCCTCCGCCGACGAGAAGGTGAGCTCACGCCCGCCGCCCCCCTCCCCTCGCCTCCGCGTTCGCTTCCGGGGGGCCGGGAGATGGGGCGACCTCCGCCGCTCCGCTGTCTAGTTCTCTAGTCTAGCCGTCTAGGGGCTAGGGTTGGTTTTGCTTCCCTTCCTCCTGCCTGGATCTGCCTGTGAAGCGCGGATCTGCTACCTGCGGCGTTCTGGGCCTCGGGAGGCGGGCTCCCGTCTACCCGCGCGATCTGTGCTGCCGCTTGTCAGGAATGGGGGCTCCTCGCTTGCTGCCTCGTTCCAGTGGCTTCCGCCTCGCGCCCCCTCGCTTGCTGCCTCGTTCCAGTGGCTTGCGCATCGAGCCTCTCGCTTGCTGTCCCCGTTCCAGTGTCTTGCGCTTCGCGCTCCTCGCTTTCGAGCTGATTTGGAGGCTAGTGATGGGGGCGTCTCGTTGGAGACCGTTGGAGACCGTTGGAGTTCTGGTAGCTTTGCCTTCCGGGGAGGGAACCTGCTGTTCCTTGCTCTCTGGGCAACTTTGCGTGCTGGCCATGCAAGCATTCCCACTCTCGTGGTGCTTTAAACGGCGGCTAAAGCCCCGCGTAATGTGTTCTAGAAGTTGTCTTGTAGCTACACAGCTTCAGTTACCGTATTTGATGTTTGACTTTAGTTGGGGTTTCATTTGAAGTGGCACTTGGCCTAGCTGTTACATTCCGTGGTTTTCGTTGGGTTGAGTTTGTAACTTATTTGGAGATGAATAGGGAATACTTGGTAGTATTTTGGCTTGTTCACTTATGGCAATGCTGCCGTGATGTGCTGGTGCTTGCTAATGTTGCTACCACAAACAAGGTGACAAACAACCAAATGCTTATGCCAAATTAACTCACCAAGTATAATCTAAGCTTTCCTCCCTTATTGATTTGGGGGTGCATATTTTTCTTATGTCTTGCCTGTTTTATGTGTTACATGACAGCATGTTGCCACTGTTATGGGGGGAAGTGATGCAGTTACGGGACATATAATCTCGACCACGATTGGGGGAAAGAATGGTGAACCAAAAAGGGTAGGTTTTGGAGAAAGAAGTTAGCTTGATCTTACGGAACTACATGATGAGGGTAATACCGTTCTAACTTGGCATGTGATTTTGTGTCCTTTAGACCATTAGCTATATGGCTGAACGAGTTGTGGGAACTGGATCATTTGGGGTTGTCTTCCAGGTCAGACATATCTTCCTCATCATATTTTATTTCCAACTTGGCATAGCTTTCTTTTTCCTCACTGTGGCTTCATGGCTTGTATTGTGTTCATGGTGTTTGCTTGAATTCAGGCAAAATGCATTGAGACTGGTGAAACTGTTGCCATTAAGAAGGTTCTACAGGATAAAAGATACAAGAACAGGGAGCTGCAGATAATGCGGTCGATTGACCATTGCAATGTCATTTCCCTGAAGCATTGTTTCTTCTCCACCACAAGTAGAGAAGAACTTTTCCTTAACTTAGTCATGGAGTTCGTTCCAGAGTCACTTTATCGTGTTCTGAAACACTACAAAGATATGAAGCAGAGGATGCCCCTTATATATGTTAAATTATACATGTACCAGGTGCGTGGTGGTAGTATTGCATACTATCTAGATATGCATTAATGCATCTGCTAGAAGCAATGTTTGCTATATTTACATTTTTTCATATCTTGTGCAGATATTCCGGGGATTAGCTTATATTCATACTGTACCAGGAGTTTGTCACCGAGATATTAAGCCTCAGAATATTTTGGTATGCATGTTTATCCTAAACATAAAACATGTGCCTGTTCCTGACTTCCATTTCATGCTGAGTTTTACTTATTCTTATTGTTTGATAGGTGGATCCACTTTCCCACCAAGTCAAGGTTTGTGACTTTGGGAGTGCTAAAATCTTGGTATGCACGTGCTCTGCCTCTAATACTCTAATGCTAACAGCCCTCGGAACACTACTGTCTTTTTATTCCCATTTTTTTAAATTGAATGTAATTGCACTGTCCTAAACCTTCAGCATCAACACCTTCAACCTGTGGATTCCGATGTCCTTCGATATGAATTTAAACTTCTCAACAATATTATGATAAGATAGTAACCTTACAGACTATTGAGCATCTGAGCGTATGAATATGAAGTAGTGTTGTGTGGGGCTAGCTGGTTTCTTGGTGCAATAGTTAGTACATAAACCTTTTTATACCCTTGCATCGATAAATCTGTTGTACATAAAACTCCAAATCCAGCTCTGATTTTATTACCCTCCAAGCATTTTGCACCCCATTGCTTCTGCGAGTTCTTTTTGTTTAGACCACTGAATCCTATCTTTGAAATACAACAACTTATCAGGTTAAAGGTGAAGCAAATATATCGTATATATGCTCGCGTTACTATCGTGCTCCTGAGCTTATATTTGGTGCAACTGAATACACAACATCTATTGATATATGGTCCGCTGGATGTGTTCTTGCTGAGCTTCTTCTTGGGCAAGTAAGTGCTTTAGTTAGCTTCCTTTATTGACTTACATCTCTTTACATTGCCTTTTCGATTCCATTTCAGCATTACAGTTTCACTAATGACTTATTTTCCTGTTTGCAATTTATTAGCCTTTATTTCCTGGTGAAAGTGCTGTGGACCAGCTTGTTGAGATTATTAAGGTAATTATTAGGTTTGCATGCATTCTAGAATTAATTATAGTAACGAAGAAATATTCTATGGGCTTTTCTGCTTTCAGAATTGAACAAAGATGAACTCCTTTCAGGTTTTGGGTACTCCAACACGAGAGGAAATCCGGTGTATGAATCCCAACTACACAGAATTTAAGTTTCCCCAGATAAAAGCATGTCCATGGCATAAGGTATGTCCGCATTTGTTGTCAGTGAAACCTCATGTAAATAAGATCCATTGATATGCTCCAATCTGGTGGAGTTCGCACAATCTCAGTGGGGGGATTTTCCCAACTAAACTAGACCTTGCAATCCCCCCCCCCCTCCTCCTCCTCTCCCACAGAAGCACCACCACCACAAAAAAGGACCATACCACCACTCCTTAAAGTCAAACGGCAGCTGCATTCAATCTTCTGAATTGGTTATCTCAATGAATCGTAATACATGGAAACTACTAATTTGCAAGTTATTGCCATGTCTCAAATATTATCTGCAATGCAATTTTCTGTTTTCATATGATCCTTTCTTTTGATGTTACTAATGGAGTCCATATTACAATGGTTATGATGTAGATCTTCCACAAGCGAATGCCTCCAGAAGCAATAGATCTTGTTTCCCGCCTTCTTCAGTACTCACCAAATCTGAGATGTAGCGCTGTAAGTTTTTTTTTCTATCTCTGGTTATCGCATTAAATGTCTGTTGAACATGTTGAATTGTTTGAGTACTGTCTTTTTATAGTTCTCTAGTAAAGCCTGATAGTTGTTCGTGGTCTTTTAAAGTCTAGCATATTCAATAATATTATATTTCCCTGTGATCTTTTCATGAAGGATACAATTGTAGGGAGTTAAAAGCATTCAAACAAATGACTACATGTTCCACAATATGTCAAGTGGCCAGGGTTGCATACCAATGGGATGCCATATTTTTAAAATATATATAATGTTATTTGTTGGCATATTTTTTATTAGTGACATTTGCTATTGATATTGTGGTTAAAATGTCTTTAAATAAGAAATTGCCATTTGTAATTCTTGTGTTCTCAAAAGTTCCAAGTCTAGAGTTGACTGTTGTCATCGTGCATAATTGAACACAGATTTTGTCTTCTGGTTCTCATACACATTCACAAGTCATGACGGTGCTTAACAGAAAAAAAACATTCTTTGTAATGGATTTCAATTAAGTATGCAAAAAACCACTTAATAAACTTCACCACAACTTTGAACTTTATTTAAAAAAAGGTTATGGGAGCTTCAACTTTTACATGCTTGTACTTGTTAATGGAAACTAAAATTTGGCACCGAATCGATATAATAAAGTGATGATAAGAAATTTGTCATCCACAATATCATTAGTATGCTAAACTAGCCCATGTGGCCTACCATTTTTCCAACCTAGTTATGTTGCCTTTGCATCTCTTGGTAAAAGTGTAAAGTTTTGGATATAATAGTATATGTGTTGACACCAAAACTTGGTGCAATAACCAACAAGCTTTTGTTGTTGCACCAAGTTTTGGTGTCAACTATATGGTGAATGAAATAGTAATGTAATATTTTCTCTCCACTGACTTAATTTCTGGTGTAATTACTGTTCCAGCTTGAGGCATGTGCTCATTCATTCTTTGATGAGTTACGAGAACCACATGCAAGGCTCCCAAATGGACGTCCATTTCCTCCGCTGTTCAACTTTAAGCAGGAAGTAAGTGATTTCAAGGCAATCTTGTTTGTTCATTCTATTCCTATATAAATTTCTTTCTGAAACTGGACCGTTTATAAATTTCAATTGGCCACAGGAAAGTGACACTATATATTTATTGTATATCTGTTACTACACTCTATTCTGGTGGCATTCTATTGACACATGATTTGGCATTAGTGGCTTACTCACATGCACTGAACTTGAGTCCTTGACAAGTCAGCAGATTTTGCTATGTTCTATGTTGGCAGCCACTCATATGAGCACTGCTTCCTCTCTAATCATCGGTTCATTGCTAGTAGCGCGTCTGAAGGAACACAGTGCTACTGCAATTGTGCAATTCTTCAGGTGGTAGTGTTGGCTGGTGGCAGCATAGGTTTAATTTAGTATAAGCATTCCTGGGCCGCTGGTCAGGTACATGGTAGGTGGCCAGGAGGGTGATAGAGTGAGGCCACGAGGTGGATGGGAGATTGCTTGTTGCCAACATGACTATCTGAAGAGGAGTTTGTTTTTTTAGGGTTTTGGGCTGTGATAGTGGTTGGTAGGTTGAGGAGGTGGCGAAAGTAAGGTAGCAGTAAACAGTGACTTTTTGATGTGCTGCAAGTGCAACAGCAAGTGAAAGCACTGGGGGTCCCGGGGTAGGCAGAGTGGTAACTGGATTGAAAGCCTGTCTGACTCAGGCGGTCACACAAGCTTTACATCACTGTTTAAGAATATGCATGAATTATTGTAGCAGCCACCAAGTTGCTTTTCTTTATACTGCAATGGTTACTGAGCTGTACATTTTTTTCTTTTGCTCCTATGCAGCTAGCCAACGCACCACCGGAGCTTATCAGTAAGCTGTTACCAGAGCACGCTCGACGCCATTCAGGATTTAGTTCTTTATTTGGAACTGGACCATAGGGAGGATATGGTCATTGCTGCTACACTGCCAAAGGGCAATCTGCATTTAAGTTTTAGGACCTGACCATCTTGTTGAAAAGTTGAGCCAGCCTTAAAAAAACAAATATTGAAACTCGAGGTGGCTATTGTGCCCATGTTATGCCAGGAATGGCATGTATTGCTGGAGGGAATGGTCGGTGTATTGTTAAGCACGGAGGGTAACTTAATTGCCTGTCTTTTCTTAACGTTTCATGTCTGTAGCACCCTTGTACCTGTTTACTCTGTACTATTTGCAACTGATGTAACCATGTAAATGTGTCTCAACCCTTTCGTATCATGCAATGGTCGATTCGTATCTGTTTCTGGCACAACAAAGATCTGCCAACAATTTTTGCTGGTACACCGATCAATGGTGAAAGCGTTGTGATAGATTGTATTATTGTATAAGTACGTATTTACAAGTGAATGCCCACGCTGTTTGATGCATGGAACGTTACAATCCTACTAGGTGAAACATTGGATTGGCCAATTGACAAGCTGTAAATGTAGTTAATATGTTATAGGGTAAATTACATTAATTCACTATGGACTGCCAAGAATGTGATATAACTTTTTCTAAGACGTGCATAGCACGTTTTTCATTATGAAGAAGAGACGTGTAGAGTTACCAGAACAATCATAAGCGACAAGAACATAAACACAATATACATCAAACGTGGCCAAACACTACTGAAACTTGTGAGAGAAAGTCACCAAGAACACATATCACCGAGTGCCTAACAACCTAGAGCTAGTGGAGAGCAGCGAGAATGTCATGCATGACGATGCCTCCAGGGGGGAGCAACGCCAACGCTGCCATCGTCCATCTGTCCATGGGAACATACCAAGTCTTCACCTGGCAAAACCAAATGGAGTTAGTGGCTGCAACAACGCCCCCAAAAAGGAGATTTAAGTTAAGGAATACAACTCTTGTCAGCACCTGCAAAAGCCGAGCAAAGCTTTCGCTAAAGCCCCCAAACCAACTCCTCGCAGCCGACCTACAAGGCTAGGATGAAAGCAAAATCGATGGGATCGCAACGTGTAATCATGAAGACGACAATAGACATCCGCAGGCCCGTAACCACCAACACAGCGACCGTCAGACAACCAAAAGTGACCGCAGCAACCAAAAGACAACCATAAACCCGAGGCACCATGGATAGGACGGAGACACATCCTCTCAACCCTACCAGCGAAGACGACGAATAGAGGGGGCATGGTCCCAGTCCCACAAGTGACCGAAATCGGCAAGAGGGAATGACCCACTGGCCACTGTGGTAGGGCGGGAGACAGCAACAAGGCATGTCACCCAATCCCGTCATTGATAGATGACCGATGACCAGACGATGACCAAAGCAGTGGAAGGAGAAGAGAACAAAAGAACGACCTTGGAGACTATGACGAACAGCTAGCCTAGAGCCACACTATCAGCCCGGCGTCACATGTCTGGCGGCGAGGATTGTGAAAGTAAATTGCAGAGAGGAACAATGTTGTTGCCAAATGAATCTCTACTTCATTCCATTGATGTGTTTACATATATATAGGGGGGAATAGAATAGAGGAATAGACCGAAGAGGGAACCGTTGCTCCGCTCCCAGGAGCGGGAATACGGCAACCGCTGAAGCGGTTAGGATGAGATGAGATCATCTCAAATATATTTGCAACACTCCCCCTTGATCGAATCTATCCTTGAGATCATTATGTGTATTATTCCCCCAAAACCCATTGGGAAAAACGAGGAATAAAGCTATACTTGCTCAATAATAATTACCGAGGAATTTAAGGAACAATTCTATTTGCTCTAACATAAATTGTGTGCAATTTAAGGAGCAATATATGTCTTTGATATTTCCATAAAAACCCTGTGGGAAAATTGGAAATATGACATGTTCTTGTGTTAACATTGCCTCATTAAAAACTTTATATGAGAAAACCTATCATGAGGTAAAACTCATAAAAGAAAAGGACACAATGTGATGCCTTTAATTAGTTATACCTTGGGAAGATTCTCCCCCTGAGTCTTGTAAATCTCGAAGTCTTCTCATACCTATCCCTCGAACACATTTTTCAAATGAGGAGGTTGGTAGAGACTTAGTAAAAAGATCAGCGAGATTGTCACAAGACTTTATATGCAAGATGCTTATTTCCCCGTTTTGTTGAAGATGATGGGGATAAAAGAACTTGGGAGCAATATGTTTAGTTATATTGCTCTTGATGCATAACACAAGCGGCATTATCTTCATAGATAATGGTGGGTGGTTCCGGAGAAACCAATCCCACATGATACTTGGATATGTCTAATCACTCTGCGAAGCCATGCACATTCACATGATGCTTCATTTAGTGCAATTATTTCATAGTGATTAGTGGAGGTTGCCACTAAAGTCTGTTTAGTCGATTTCCAAGATATGGCCGTGCCTCCATGTAGGAATGCGAAACCCGACTGCGATCTGGTATTGTGGGGATCAGACAAATAGCCAGCATCAGCGTAACCAACCAAAGTAGGGTCTTGATTTCTTTTGTAGAATAGACCCAGATCCTTAGTGCCATTCACGTATCTGAGGACTTATTTACCTCCAATCCAATGATGCTTGGTCGGAGAATCACTATGTCTTGCAAGCAAGCTAACCGCATATGCAATATCAGGCCTGGTGCAATTTGTTAGATACAGTAGTGCTCCGATGAGACTAAGATATGGATACTCAGGACCCAATTTCTCTTCTCCATCGTCCCTTGGTTGAAAAACATCCTTTTCCATATCAAGGGATCTCACGACCATAGGAGTTCTGGTTGGATATGAATTATCCATATTGAATTTCCCCAATATTTTCTGGATATATGCATACTGGTGCACTAGTATCCCAGAAGGGAGGTGTTCGATTTGTGTTTACCTAAATCCTTCACCTCAAACTACGTATTTAGATGATTGCAGCCTTCATCAATATCTTGTGGAGTGCCAATGATGTTTAAATCATCGACATATACAGATAGGATGCAAAATCCAGTCTTGGATCTTTTGATGAAGACACATGGACAATCATCACTATTAGAATAGCCCTTTTTCAAAAGATATTCTCTCAGTCGGTTGTACCACATTCTACCCGACTGTTTAAGGCCATACAAAGACCTTTTCAATTTTACACAATACATGCGATTTGCGCTTTGATTCGGTATAGAGATTCCATCAAGGACCTTCATATATATGCCCGAATCAAGTGACCCATAAAGATATGTAGTCACTACGTCCATCAACTACACAGATACACGATTTTGTACTGCCATAGATATAAGATATCAGAACGTTATTCCACTCATTACTGGAGAATATGTCTCGTTGTAATCAACATCGGGTCTCTGCGTGAACCCTTGTGCTAGAAGCCTTGCCTTATATCTCACCACCTCATTGTTCTCATTCCGTTTCTAGATGAAAACCCATTTAAAACCTAAAGGAAATGTTTTAGGAGGTGTAGGTATCACTGATGGGAATACCTCTCTTTTTGTGAGGGAGGCTAATTCCGCTTCAGTTGCCTCCTTCCATTTATTCCAGTCCGAGCGCTTCTTGCACTCTACCATGGTTTTAGGATCTGGATCTCTTTGGATATTTTCAGCAATTGATTCAGTGAAATATATGTCGACAATTGTAGTCTTTCTATCATATGTTTCTCCAGTTTCGAGATAATAGATGGAAATTTCTTGTGCCCCTGTTGACGGTTCAGCATTTCCCAATACGATCTAGTCAGGGTGTTCCGATGTCCCAGCATCAGTATTGTAGTGCACTGTTGATGCGGGAGGTGGATTATTATTATCCACTTGGTGTCTCTCAAATTCAGGTTGAGTTGCATTTGATGGTCCAGAAGGATTTTCCCTCTGTTTCCTAGTACGCTTACGAGAAGGCGCACTTGTAGGAATAGCCGTACTTCTCCCTTTCTTGTTGGAGTCAGCAAGTTGAATAGTTTTATTAGGTACCTCTATTCTTTCTGGCACGTTCCTTGCAGGAATATAGGATTTTGTGACACCATCACCAGTACTAAATGCATCTGGTAGATTATTTGCAAGATTTTTCAAATTTAGAACTCTCTGAACTTGAAGTTCAGATTCCAAAGTACGGCGATCCTCCTTTAGGATGTCTTTATCATCCCAATTTATTTCCGGGCATTCAATGTGGTTTTGTAATTCTCCCCCTAATGCTGGGAAATGATCTTCATTGAAGATACTATCAGCGTGCCGGGCCGTGAGCAACCCCCAGTGAGGGGCCCAAGGTATTTTATGATCGACAGAGATATATATCCCACATAAATACCCATTTTTCTGTGAGGGCCCATAGAGGTATGTTTGGGTGGTGAGATCGGTACGTACACAGCGCAACCGAATTTCTGTAGATGGGAAATACTTGGAGGATCACCACGTACCAATTGCATTAGGGAAGTTGAATGGTATGCAGTTGGGCGCGATTGTATCAAGTCTGCAGCGTGTAAAACTGCATGACCCCAACAAGATGTTGATAACTTACAATCTTGCAACAATGGCCGACTGATGAGCTTTATTCGCTTTATGGGAGATTCTACCAATCCATTCTAGGTATGCACATAGGGGACGGAATGCTGTACCTCAATTCCCAATGCCATACAATAGTCATTGAAAGCTTTGGAAGAGAATTCAGCCGCATTATCCATTCGTATGGTCTGTATCCGATGTTTAGGGTGATGTGCTCTAAGTTTAATAACTTGAGTAATCAACTTTGCAAATGCATGGTTTCGCGTCAATAAAAGACACACATGTGACCATCTTGTAGATGCATCAATCATAACCATGAAATACCTTAACGGGCCAGATAAAGGCTGAATGGGTCCACATATGTCACCTTGAATACGCTCAAGAAACTTGAGTGGCTCAGTTTGATGAGACCTAGGGTTCCCGATCTTCCGAAAGGTTCAAATAAGTGACGATTTGGTGGAGTCGCGACACAAATCGATCCGGCTTCCGAACAACATGTTCCGAGCCCCGCAATCGCAGCACCACGTCTCCTTAGGTTATCGACCGGCGGATACTCGGCCGACCTCGCCAAGAAGGCTAATCCTCGCCTGCAAATCGAAGAACACAAGGAAGAACAAGGAAGAATACAATCCAAATTGTAGATATATGATTAAGTTCACAAGTTGGGGGCTCACAAACCGATGAACAGCAAAACTGTTCTTGACAGATTAATCTAAGAAAAACCCAAACCCTAAAGAAGGCAGCGGCTACTGTAAAATAGGTTCTAGGGGCGTGGTAGACCCCCTCGACGATGATACACGGCCCAAAGGCCAAAAGACGGTGACGCAGCACCAAGACAGATTCTGGACGCCACATTGTTCAAACGATTACCGACGACTCAGGATGAATTTCGGCATCAAACCAACTCCAATGGAAGCTCTATGAAATCGTCTTTCCAATCATATGTGGATCGTCGAAATCGGACTCCGTATGTGGCCTGGGCGTCCATTTTACCCAAGGCAGGTCCTGGACTCCAAGCTGGACTCGAACTCAGAGTTGTACTAGGCCTCCACATAGCATGGCCGACCCTTGCTGGTCTCCTAAGGTGGTGGCCAAGGGGAAGGACGTCCTTGGTCATCTTTGAAGTCCTTTTCACATGTTTGGGGCTTGCTCCAATACCTTCAGTCAAATAATGACATGGACATGTGGAACCAAGTGAATTGTATAACATATCATGATCCAAATGGTGAAACAAATTCACCTTATGACCAATGTTCGTATCCGATAGTGTCATGTCCTCATCACAGTTTTAATTTTGAGATACGATGGTCTCAAAATTAATTTCCCAGTAGCACAAGAGGTGCATACCACACCCTAGATTGTGGGAATTTAGCATTGCTCATGTCGTGACCAATTGATTTGCAAATCATTTTTCTCATCATCCCGATACCAGGATGGCCAAGGCAATCATGCCAAGTTTGGAATGCATTCACATTCTGAAAAATCACCTTGTACGCAACATGTGGTACGGGTTTTATGTATGTGTAGTACAATCCGGATGAGAGAGATGGCATTTTTCAAGTGTCACTTTGCCAGATCCATCATCTTTGGGAAAGAGAAGGGATTCCTCTTTATTTTCTTCATGTGTTTCCACATGAATCCCATTACGACGGATATCTTTGTAACTTAAGAGGGTACGTGTTGAATCAGGATACAATAAAGCTTCCTCGATTATAATTTGCGTTCCCATGGGAAGTACGATAGTGGCTCGACCAGAACCAACTATCGTCGCATCGCTCTCGGCGATGGTCATCACATTTCTAGGCCTCCTTGTGAGTGTTTGGAAATATTTGACTTCCCTAAGTACAATATTAGTAGTGCAACTATCCACTAGGTACATATCTTCCTCCATCGGATTGACTCCCGTAGCAACCTATATATAAATGCAGAATTTACTATAATACTCATGCCAAAATAATATATAGAAACACATACACTAGTATTATTGTAACAAATGTGCTTAGTACAATCATAGTAAGGTTAACATCACAACTTTCTATCACAATCCTTGCAAATAACTATCTAGAAGATAGGGAGCCTTTAGTTAAGGTCTCCATATATGTTGTTGGACGCATACTCCACGAGCATCTGGTCATCACCCAATGAAGTCTCCCCCTGTTGCAGAGTCTCCTAGTTGCTTGGTCCTTCCCCTTCAGGGATAGTTTCGGAAACATGGGCCTCATGCACTTGGGAAGTGAAGTGAGTTTCATACTTCTCTCCTTGAGTGTTGGGGTCACGACCCATGGACTTCATGTACAACTCCACCAAATGTTTGGGGGTGTGGCATTTATTTGCTATATGGTTAGAACAGCCACACTTAAAGCAAGTGTTTCTGTTGTTCTTCTCATAATGAGGCTTTGAAATTCCCTTCCCCTTGTTGAAGTGTCCACGTGGCTTGCGGAATCGCTTCCGCTTGCCTTTGCCAGAAGGTTTGTTGGGGCGATTGCTAGAACCATCCCTACCAGTCCTCTCAATGTTGGAATGAACCTCAGGCAGAGGTGCAGTACCCACTAGGCGCTGCCGTGAGTTCCATTCGGAGAGCTCATGATTCTTTTCTGCCTGCTTTAAGGATTGGATCAATTGAGAGTAGACTGTAAAACCTTTCTCGCGATACTGGTGGGTGAGAAACCTTTCAGATGGAAGCATTGTAGTCAATGTCTTCTGGATCTTAGCGGCATCATTGGGTTCTGTATCACAGAAACTAAGCTTTGAGTAAATCTTATGAATAGGATGGTTATACGCATCCACAGACTTGAAATCCTGGAAGCGTAAATGGTTGGTGGCAGATGGAAGGACATAAGCCTTTTGCTGTTCATAGTGCTGCTTAGGCTTCTCCCACAGTAGATGTGGATCTTCATCATACATGTATTCGTACTCGAGGTCCGGGTGGATGTTGTTCCTTGTTATGGCTAATGCACCAAACTTTACCATGCCAGGTATCGGTGGGGCTCCATCAGCAGGAGCAGCCAAGCATGGATAAAGTTCGCGTTGTGACAGACCAACTTTGATGTCCGTAGCCCATTGAGTTTATGACCGTCAAGAACGAGAATCTCAAACTCTTTGCCAGCCATTTCTCACCTACAACATCATGCCAACATTTATGGCATATTAGTCAATGCAAATAATTGGAATCCAAGTGTTACTTGAACTTTAACAATAATTCTCAATAAATCAGAGTTTATTTGATGGTAATCACTTAAAATAGAGTAAAATCTCTAATCCATATTAAAAAAAAATTGGGTACACACGTTGTGGATGGATATCCCATAGTGATACTATTGTATGCACCTTGTGTATGCCCAATTTGAGAATATGAATCAAGATAATCTCATATTTAGGATAAACCAAGTGTTGGAACAAATTCAAATTGGATACGTACTTAGGGATAGTCACTATCTGAGGATAGTGTAGACCCCGCGGCAGTACTATCGTACTTCCTTGTATATGACCAATTTGAAATGAAACCATTGTAATCACCTTGAGAAAGGCATAGACCATTGCCCAAAATTCTTTGTTGGATACGCACTTAGGGGTAATCTCAATCTGAGGATAGGGTAGACCCCGCGGCAGTACTATCGTACTTCCTCGTGTATGACCAACCAAGAACTTTGGGTAAATTATTCCAAATTTAGAGAATCTTAAGTGCATTGAATAGAATGTAAAGGGGCTAGAACAATAATTTGCAAAGATTATAAATGAAATAACATGGAAATAACCTTGAAACATATATATACAATAATTGAGTACATCAAGAATCACTATGTACAAAGTTACATTGACTCTAAGTTACTGATGAACTAACAATACTAGTTATCATATCACAAAGCTAATTTAACAAAGTACTGAATTGAACAAATCTGAAAACAGATAAATGGTAAATTGCCATCCGGCCTAGGAGAGGGGGGGGGTCCTGCGCGGCCTGCTCGGCCCACGCGCGTGCGTGCGCGTGCGGCCCATGCGCGCAAGCGCCATCCAGGCGAGTTGGGCCTGCAGCGGCCCAAAGCTGCCTTGGCCCAGGCAGGCAGTTAAAGGCCCGTTCGGCCTGAGCAGTTAGGGTTGAGACCCCAACTGCTGCTGCCGCCGCCTGGGGCCTTGCCCCGCCGCTGCCGCTTGGAGCCTTGCGCCGCCGCCGCCTGGAGCGCCATTTCGCCGTCGCCTTGGCCGAGTCGGAGCACCGCCAAGCCACCTGCCGTCCTCCCCCTGTTCCAGCCTTCACCACCGTTCAGGCCTCTCCCTCGTCGGAGGAGGGGAGGTAGCCACTGCCGCCGGATCCATTCCCCACCGGGCCGTTGCCAACCCCGCTGGAGAGGTTGCTGTATCCGGTGAAGATGAGCCCGTGGTGGCGATTGGAGGCGGACAAGACTTCACGGGGAATGGGGATGGGGCTAGGAGCGGCGGAGCCATTGGAGATGCCGCCAGATGCGGCTGCCGCGATGCCGGAGCCCATGGTGTTGATGGCGAGTGGTGGGGCTCCACGGCGTGCGGAGATGGTGCCTCGACGCTCAAAGCCAGGAGGCGCTAGAATTGCTGCTCGACCTGCTTCGGCGAGTGGAGGCGATTGCATCGGCACAGGAGTGCAGCGGCGACCTTGGCGCGTTGGACGGACCAGCCGCGTCGCGAGCGACCGGCACCTCGGGTACGCCCGCCATCCTCACTCTCGCCGTCCACCCATGTTCAGGGCAGAAGTGCGGGGATGAGACAGGCATCCGTCCTAGTGCGTCACAGGCGTCGGGAGGCGTCGGAGGGCCAAGGTTTTGGGCGGCGAGGTCGTCGTTGGCAAGACGGGCGAAGCCGTCCCAGTCGCCCCAGGTGCCTCGGCCTCTCACGCTCCATCTTCCACCACCGCGGCCACCAATTCGACCTCCGGTGATGTGGCGTCCACCTCCACGGCTGCCGTGAGGTCCACGATCAGAGGGCATGGCGCGGTACGGTGGGCGGGGGCGATGGCTACGCTGATGGCAGGGGGAACCGAAGACGGAGTGGAGGCTTGAATCAACTGAAAAAAATGATTCGGCATTGTACCTCTGATGGAGAGAAGGCAGACTTCTCGATCTTCTTCTTCTCGATTCCCTTCTCGATCTTCAATCTTGAACTTCAAGCATCGATCAACTCGGGGGAGAAGTCATGCTGATAACGTGTGAAAGTAAATTGTAGAGAGGAACCATGTTGTTGCCAAATAAATCTCTACTTTATTCCATTATGTGTTTATATATATACAGGGGGAGTAGAATAGAGGAATAGACCAAAGAGGGAACTGTCGCTCCGCGGGAATACGGTAACTGCCGACGCTCCCGTGTGCGGGAGCGGGAATACGGTAACTGCCGAAGCGGTTAGGATGAGATGAGATCATCTTAAATATATTTACGACAATGATAGCCCGACGCGTAGGAGTCGATGCCATAGGAGGTGGAGACACACCGTAACACCAACAACCACCGTCACCGCCAAACGGGAGCGCTGCAAAAGCCAAGGCCGAGCAAGATCACCGGCGACACATGGCAACAGGCGGCCGCACCCAGAGCTACGTGGAGATGCAGCTAGCGCCACGTCCACTTGATAGTGGCCAACACCTAGAGCCCGGCCCACTGGCGCCCTCCAAGAAGGCAGGAACACATGGACGCTAGGAAGCATCTCGGTGTCGGTGTCCCGAGCGAGGCGGAACACATAGTCGGCGCCCACGCTGTCCCAACCGCCAAAGAGTGTGTCAAGCCGCAGTAGTGCGCACATCGTGGAACGCACCTCGCCACCATGCCGAGAGGGGCCCGACCTGTTGGTGCTCCTTAGCGACACACTTTAATGTTATTTATGCAGCTTAGTGTTATTTAGGTGGCAATGTTGGACTAATTCTTATACTAACCCATCACTTAGCACCTGAAATAACCTCGGTTCGTATATGCACATATTTTTAGAGGATTTATGTTTACACAGGATTTTTGGCCGTTTTGGAGATATTTGGACGAAGCCCAAAAGGATTGAAGCCCCTTCACGCTCTACTCTAATGGGCCATCCTCCAACAAGGGCAAGGGCTTGAAGACATGCTTGGATGACTTCCGGATCAAGGCGAATCAATCGGACATTTGGAAAGTTACGAAGATCCAATCTTATCCCGAAGCAACAGATGTCCAAAGACCCACATGCATAAAGAACATAAACTCCAGGAAGGACAAGGATCCTACACACGAGAGACGGTCCCGAGCCACCCCAAAAAGAGGGTGGGCCATTGGGCCTAGGCCACTCGGCCTAGCCCTTTTGCGAGGAGATTCGACCTCCCCTTCGAGCTAGGGTTTTCTCGGTGTATATATATACCTCCAATACCTGACGGCAAAAGAATCATCCACCAAAAGTCTGCAAAACCTAGAAGAAAACACCGGAAGGAGACGACGGTCACCGCAAGTCCTCGAAGTTGTTAGGAGATGGCCTAGGCCGACCCTATCCGTCGATGGGAGTAGTGGATCTCGGCAAAGGACTAGCAGTCGGCCCTCCGGCGACCATGCTGACCTGGGTTAGATTTAGAGGAGGGGTGGGTGAGACACCATGAAGGGGAAAACTGTCGCGCCACCGTCTTCCTTGCCACCACACTGACTTTCGATGGCTGACTCTGGCAGCTGTAGCTGGTCGCACCACCCGGGTCCCCCCACCCCCAGAATCTTCTCCTCACTGGGTTTTGCAGAGATATATTCCAATGACATAAGATAAATTCAACTCATGGCCAAAGAAAATTGAGTTTGCTCTGGGCAGTTCTTGTTGTTGCTCCATATTCTAGAAAAATAATTAAGTATCTGTGTTTTAGCCAATAGTTTTCATGCTTGAATAGCATTTTTTTCACCAAACCATCATAATAATGTAAAAGTACTTGTTGATACCGCTTTTGACATGTGCTAAGGCCACTGTAGAAAGTGACAAGGAGCTTATGGAGAGGATCAGAAGCTGCAGCCCATGAAGCATCATTGCTGATGGGGCCAAATTTGTTGACCGGTCAAAACCACACCAGTTTAGATATTGTGGAATCCGACTCTTGTACGAGTCGTCGTTGATCTTTGAAAGTCTTTTATTTAGCGTCAAGTTATGTAATACCGTGAGGAGTCCTTAGCTTAGGATATATCAGCCAATGAGCTTGTAAATTTGTTCACACCAATAAATCAAAATCTACTTTTCTAGCTCTTAGTTTTTGTTCAGTTTTATTTTTGTTCAGTGAGTTCTTCTAGTTACCAGGGCTGCATCGCTTGGATCCCCCGGCTTCCTGGTCAGTTCTGCTACTCTTGCAAGGTTAATTTATTTAGCATTGATTAGTTTAGCATTTATTAAGATTATCTATATTACATTAAGTTTATTATCGGTTGTGTGCCGATCGAATATATTCCAAGTGTTGTCTTGTGTAGCTTTATTAAGGCTGCATTTAAATAATTTTAATATTGCTCTACGCTTACATCGACTAATATAGGCGATAGTGTATTTTTCTACACCAAACTTCTAGCCGATACATATATTGGAACAATTTTAAAATCCAACCGATACCTTTTAAAATATGATAGTTTTTTTTATCTCTTGTCAATTGTGGGTCAAATTGATTGGCATGCACAAACCTCGAGTGTTATGACCTGTACAGTAAATCTATCATGTCATCATGTGTTGTCAACCTAAAGGTCCACATCCGATTTTTGTGTCAATAGTATGAAAGATATAACACATAAACATATACATTATTAATGAGCCCATAATCATTTATCATTAAGATATTAAGCATTAAGTCATGAAATTTCTTATTGAAAACTTTTTATCATGCAGCTGCTAGCGACTGTTTTGTTTATGAAAGTATGAAATAAGAAACAATCAATTATCAATGTTGGATTTTGGATCCATTTGTAAACGAAGAGACCATAATGTGTTGAAACTCCTGCTCCTGATATGTCCATAATGAATTTTGGGTAGTAGTTTAGTAGATGATAGTGGCTACATATTGTTTTATTTTTATTGTTGTACTATGGAGAATTTTCATTTTAATTTTTATGGTAATGACTATAGCTTGCCATAATTGATTTGAATATCTTTTATTATGTATGTGCATGAATTGTCCAATGAGCAAAAGAACATATCAAATTGTAGCAAGAAGTTTAAACTCAAACATTGCTATGTGGGAATATAAGAAGACTGGGGATCATTTAAACGCATTGTAAAAGTACATGTAAGTTCACAATATGAATAACTTACTAATATAAAACATTAAAGTTTGAGTTAAAAAAAACTAGTACGAGCTATTATTAAATAAATAAGAAATAATGCAAATTAATGCTCTTAAATTTATTTATGATTAAAATTAATTATTTCTTTTCTCTAATAGGGTCCGCATGAACAATTTATTCTTTCTTACTCCAAGTACAGAAATATATGTATTATTGGAAAAACAAATGAGACATTTGTTGTTAAGTGCAGAGTATGTGAATGTGAAAGTATTCAGACCTTATATGCAATTTTGCTATTGACAGATATAACTGCATTATTAGCTCCTAACTTTTTTTGTTTTATTTTTCTAAAGATATACCACACACAAATAATCGGTGTTCCAGATGTGAAAGACTATCATATTCACACAATTAGTGGTGAAATGTATAATACTTACTTTATTGTCTATATAAAATTATAATTATAAATATTTTAGATATAATGTATAAGTATGTATGTTATAAATTAAATGTTTATGCAGTTATATTTGTATTTTTCAGTTTCAGGAATAAAAGTGGTATAAATGGTATTAGATATTGGAATAACAGAGATTTTTTCGTATCAGCAGGGTAAACGCTAATTAGGGTCTTTGTTTAAATGCTTAAATGGTTGGGTGGAACATGTTATAACTATAAAAGAAATATCTTCTATTTTTTTTGCAGTATTGAATCCTTCATAAAATTTTGGAGAATTGAACCAACTTATACAACAAGCGAGAGATCTTACTCTTTTTTGTGTGGCTACTCTACCATGACACCACTATACTACATGGAAGTCTTGCCATCTTTAAACCTATGACTCATATACACTCTATGTCATGGTATGGCAGGGGGGAAGGGAGCACCCATATGTATGGGACTACATGACTAATTTGGTGTCGCCATGTGTCAATTTCTACACTCTTCTTTAAAAAAAAATCTAGCTCTAATTTTTTCTCATGCTTATCCAACATGCAAATATCTAGCTTCAGGGTATTCCACACTTCACCATAAAGCATGGCAACCGTGGTTCATGCATACTCTAGAATCTTCCACAACCTTCTCGCAAGTATGCATTGCTATTTTCAACACTCCCTCTCAAATGCATACTTGTTTGGGGCAACCAAACCACTGCGTGTCACCCCTTGAATCTTCTACGATTTGCACTTCTAGGCCTTATGTTCCTCTTTTCCTCGTGGCAAGGTCTATTATTCCTTTGTTGCTTAGACCTTTGTCTAAGGCAGGAGCTTTCTCACAGACTTACATGCAACTATGCATTCTTTTCTTCTTTAATCTCTTAGTTGTTTTCCCTCGATGCTTCCTTGTATGAAGTAAAATAACTGAGCTGATGAATGACGTAGTGGAATACCTGTGGTCTTCACAACTGCATCCTCCTGGAGGCTTCTTCACTTGATCTCATATCTTCCAATATGTATAGGTAATCTTTGATCTATTTATAGCTTTACCATCCTCTCGTAGCTCCTCGTCTTCATAAATACTAGGCTCTATCTTCTTATATTCATATCTTTCCCATCTCTTAGAGCCTCCCATTCTTCATTATCACCATAGCCAAATTCTATGAACTCATTAGAACTATCCAGATCTCTCACCTATAGAGAACACACCTTCTGGGTCCCACACTTCTTCTTCTTGTTCTTCTTTCGGCAATGTCGGTTGATAGAGTTTTGTCCTTTTCAAGTCTTCCACAAAGTAAGCTCCATCGTATTCAATTGTGGTTGCTTCCTCGGCATTCCACTCTTCTTCACTAACACAGCCACTTAGAATGACTCCTTTCTTTGTAGCCATATTTCGTTCTGAGTGCCTCCCCCTAAACAGATGTTATACTTTGGGCAACTCCTGTCACCTCATGTCAACTCCTTTGCCTTTCTTTGGCCTCTCGATGGATCCCTATTCCTAATGAAAACTAAGCACCTCCTCTTCATTTGTGATCTTGAAGTGATGTTGCCCATCCTCCTGGCTAATGCCTCATGATTAGCCAATAGTTTTCATGCTCCACCAAATATGGTGGTGTTGGTCATCCGCTCATTGCATCCATAAACCCATTGTACTTGGATATTAGTGCATTAATGATGACCTTCTCATCTAAGCTTCATTGGCCCTATCCTCCGGGTCAAGTTAAGGTATCTCACGATAAATATCTTCACCATAATACAATATCGATTAATGCTCATACTGTCTTGTGAGATATATACCTACAAGCTCTTTCTCTAGGAGTTGGAGTCATTCTTCATTCTTCTTTGGGAATAGCTTCATCAATGTCTCCAATCCACATTCGGTGTCTCTACATCTTGAATATGCTCCACTATGTCCTCAATGATTGTCATCTTCAACACAAGCATAGCCTTGCCTGTCAGTTTTATGTGCCACTTCCACAAAGCTTTTGTATTCTCCTTTGGTGGAGAGACCAGTCTCGTTGCCTTCCACGACCTCACATATAGGTCCCGACCTATCAAGTAGGACTATGTAGGTTTGCCAGTAACCGTAGTTTTGGCTATTGAGCTTGCTCATAACTTCCTCATCAAACTTTTGACAATTTATAAATAGTATTTTGAACTCTAAGAGCACTGGAACACAAAGATTTTGTGGAAATCTTTTTTCATGAAAAATCTTCAAATCACCCTATCATGTGATAATATGGTGTTGCGAATAATTTTTGAAAAAGTATTCACATAATTTTATACTGTTAATAAATAATAAATACTCCACCGCATTCCAAAATGTAAGAGATTTTTCTTTGTGCCAAGTTAGATACATTTAAATTAAGATAAAACCAAAATCTCTTAAATTTTGGAACTGAGAGTGTACATGTAAAAATTTCTTTAGCGAAGCCGAATGACTTAA
Source organism: Digitaria exilis (assembly GCA_015342445.1). Lineage (NCBI taxonomy): Eukaryota > Viridiplantae > Streptophyta > Magnoliopsida > Poales > Poaceae > Digitaria > Digitaria exilis. The sequence goes on from JACEFO010002671.1 coordinate 44,070, forward strand.
CTCTCATGGTATATTTCAAGCATAGCCTGTCGTCCAAGAGGACGCCTCAAATGGAGGGAATGTCTTCCTTGGGGAAAAAGGTTAACAAATGCCTCGAGCTGCTGCTAATTTTTTTCCTGAATGCAAATTTTGACTTGGCGTATAGAACTTGTGATATCAAGATTTTTTCGCAAGGTACAACTCCCAAGTTTTGAATATCTGATGCAACTGCAATACAATATCAGCATATGTTTCTCAAATTGAAGTAATTCCTTTTTGGTGGAGCTCCACCAGATAAATCAAAATTTGGACACCCATATGTCCAAGACGAAACTTATTTCTTTATTAGACCTTTTCTCCGTCAGTAGCCAAAAAAATAAATAGCCAATCAGGAAGCCTCAATTCCTTTTCCTATCATAGTAGCTGAATAAGCCTCAGTTTGACTTGGTGACCTCATGAACAGCGTTAGCCAAATATGCGACGTTCCCGGTAGTTACCCCAGCCATACTGTTGAAAGAAACATAACAAATTCAGGAACCAAATCATTTAGCCAAAACTATGTCAAATGACATCCCTACCTTATTCTCCCGTTACGAGTCATATATATATGGAATTCCTTTGTTAATCGATCAACTTGTTCAGGCGTCATACCACTGTAGCAGAACATTCCAATCTATCCATGAACAAAAGAAAAAAAAAAGAAATATTTTTACAACATGTGTGGCAAGAAAACGTCCAACAAAGTTGCATACTAAAATTCCCATGGAAGCATGCCTGAAATTTGATACCATCACATACATTGCATGAAAAGAGAAACCGAAATTAATTTGTAATATCTTGAACAGAAAGTTAACAGTAATTTTATCAGTTTTTGTCTTTCCAACGAAATCAGTATGTAAGCTCCCGGAGATCCAATACATAAATGGTGTGTCCATTTACCCTTTTGTTATAAATTTGCATGTTTAATTACCAAAATTACAGTCTACAAGCATTTGTCAATGGGAAAGTGAAAACCCACATATCCTCATAAGCTATACTAATTACGTACTCCCTCCGTCCCATATTAGATGACGTTATGGGATGCGTGCCGGTCAAACTTTCTCAACTTTGACTAGATTTGTAGAAAAAACGTGCAACATCTTTATCTTCAAATAAATTTGTTAAAAACTAGACTTAAAAATCTTTCCAATGATACTAATTACTTAGCATAAATATTTATATATTTTAATATATAATTGCAGGTATTTTGAAAATATTGACTTCTCGGGAAGCGAGAATGACATCTATTTTGGGACGGAGGGAGTAAACCTTTGTTGTAGGTTCTATTTTACCTCTAAGGCTCTAAAACACCTTTATGATTTTTAGATGCCTATTTTAGAAACATTTACTGCTGTGAACCAAGTCAAGGGAACACCATCTTAAGGACATTGGTTAAACTAATGACGATTTTGAATCAGAATAATGTGGTCTTATGTACATAAATAAGTGCTGGTTTCTATGCACGGTTGTATAATGACATCATCCTTTCAGTAATGAAAGTAGTGTACAGAAAGGTCCTATTGGGGATTTACCTGATTAGTGATATGCTCCCATGACAATGGCGAACCCAGCTCTTCAAGGTTCTCCTTTAGTGCTTTCCGCATTCCAATGATGCGATCAGCCATACCCTGAGCAATAGTTGCATTGTTCTCCATAATTCCCACCACTTCTCGTGATTATCCAAGGAATTGTTTAGGTACTTCAAACACAAGGAGTGATGGTACTTACCTTGACCTCTTTAAGCCATAAAGTTTTTAATTCTGGATCAGACAGGATAGTTGAAACAATTAGTGCACCATGAAGTGGCGGATTACTGTACATTGGTCTGGCAAGTTGTTGCAATTGGCTCTTTACAGCAACTGCTTGCATCTCATCGTCACAAAGAACACTGCAGAAATGTTCCGATGGTTAGATCAAGGAATGTTTTAGGAATCAGGATCCTCAGTGATCAATAGATTATCTAGCTATGTCCTAGGAAAATGATGAAGACCTATAACTCTCAGTTACAATTACTGTTAGAATTTAAAAATATATTTCAGTGAAAGGAATGGAGGAAATGTTTATACTAGTTTCAATGAATGTCTTCAGAGGTCCACCAAATAAATTGATTTTTCAATTATAAAGCTTACTTTATTTAAGAGCACGTTCATCAATGCTTACACTTAGGCCATTCCCAACCCTCCAACTAGGATGGTTTCCATAGCATTAATTAGTCTACCACATAGGACACTTTGCTTATGTGTCACTGTAATAAATGAGAGAGAATGAGAAAAGGAAGAAACTGGGTCTTGCATGTGACCCAATGTCTACACGAGAACCTATGCAATAGACATTACCAAGTTATGCATTAGGGGAGTATGGTGTCTTAATATTAAATGAGAAACAATTATGATTGGTGAAAAGAATAGAGAATAGGTTTATTAGGGTCCCACACCAAGAAACCATGGGTTGTAGAGGATAGTTTCTATAGTGGTGTCTTGATGATATGGCAACATGGACACCAGCCATAGATACTATGGGTTGGGAATGACCTTAGGCCATCCCAACATAAGACATCATCTAGTAGTTTTTATACATCCATGCCATATAGACATAGAAACCACCTCCCCAATACATAGTTTCTTAAAAATAAATTACCATCCAATCTCTCATATGTTCTCTCTTTTAACTCTCCCTGTAATCTTGCTTTATTTCTTGGTTCTTGTATAGATATGGTTTCTTATGCAAGATACCATGTACTTCTCTTTCCTCTTTAATTATTTTGCCACATCATCAAATTGCTTAGGTGGCAGGTTGTTAGTCAATTTAATGTTATGGATCCTAATAGATGGGTTGAGGATGGAGTATAATTTATGGTTAGTGCAAGATCTAACCAAAAGAAGAATATATATGGCATCATCAATGTAGAAACAATGATAAGGCACAGCTTGATCTCCAAGCACAGCAAAAAAATTGTAAACCCACAATTAACTGAAGAAAATAGAAGAGGAAAATTAAACAATAGGACAAATGTAACAGGAAAATTAACATAGACAAATAAGTACCTAAGGCATCCTGCTCTTTGTCCGTAAAGTCCCATGTTTTTTGCATATGACTGAGCGCACCCAACTTGGTGTCCATCTTCAAGAAAGATGCGAATTGCCTTGACATCTCTTTCAGGGTCACCACTAGCAAATCCTTGATATGCCATGTCAAAGAATGGAAAATGTTTCTTCACCTGAAAGCCATCATTAAGCTAAGATATATGGCCTGACCTTAGCAAATTCAGTTTTACATGGGGGTTGTCATTGTCTTCTTTCTTTACCTTGAACTGATGAGATATCTCTCTCCATTGTTCCTCCGAAGGATCGACACCAGTGGGATTATGAGCACAAGCATGAAGCAAAAAGAATGAACCATCTGGAGCATTCTGGGTTTCCAAAGAGGAACACAAATCGAATGACAATAATATTCAGAAAAAAAAAGATATTAGAAATGCAATTGTATCTATATTACAAATTGTTGTCCAAGAAAAAATTGCACATTGTTAACAAATCCAAGAAGAATTGACATTTGGATCTACAGAAGATGGGTAAAGCCCAAAATGAGTAATTTGTTCTGTAAAGATATTCATGAACTGGCAATATTTAGTGTTGCAAGTATAATCAGACAGAATTACCTTTATATCATCCATTAGGCCTGAAAAGTCGAGTCCTCTTGACTCTGGATGGTAATAGGTAAATGTTCTTTGTGGTAGATGAGCATCCCTCCAAATATTGTGATGGCTGAAAGTACAGGAGATTAGATATTTTTTGGATGCCACAAAGTAGCTTTTTGAGCATCGATTTAAATAAACTTTAAATCATTTTCTGAATAATCACACCACACCAAATTGGTATATTCAAGAAGAAAAGATAGCCCATCGGACATGTGTTTTTTTTTCAATGCAACATCATGAACGAAAATGGTGCATTTAGTAATATTCCAACTCACTTGGCCCATGTTGGTGTTGGTATATAGATCTGTGTATCAGGCAAGAAACGCTTCTGGAAATCTGCAAAGAGACGACATGCCCCGGTCCCTGAAAGAGCTTGCACTGCTGCAGTTCTCTTGTCCTTGATGAAGTCTGAGTCCTCCCCATATGCCAGCTTCAGTGATTCATCAATCATCTTCACACTTCCTCCCATAGGTAGGTACTCCCTGTTTTGCAAAATTCCATCTTCCAAATGATGAGAAGATCGCATTCTTATTCTTATATAGACATATATGAAACTTGGATATGCGCATACTAACATGAGAACAACCACAACAAACGAACCAAAGGAAAAGGCACAGCTGAGAAACCCCTGTTTAGTACTAGATTATTAAGTGAACTATAAATCGTGAAACTTTGCAAAGTGCACACGTATATAAGAGAACTGATCAAATAGGTGCATTGGTGCACTCTGTTTTGCCATCATCTGATATCATGATATAGTTTGTTTTACACCCCACATGCCCACACTCAGAAGTCCTTGCCAATTTGAAGGTTGAATTGTTCCGTTTTGTTCTCCAGAGAGCACTGTCAGATGAGAAAGTGACTCTGAGAAGCGAGTGGAGCAAACAGCAAAGCCGTCTTCCCCAAATTTCAGACGGTGAAGTTGACACATGTCCGAAGGAATAAAACGGTCCAGCAAATGGGCAGACACATGCCGAAGACTCACATGTTCATGCTGCCGGCGATGCGCCGCTCGGCCTCGCGCACGCACTCCAGCACCACGGCACGGGCTGGCCGTTGTCGTCCCGGTACGCGCCCTGCATGCGTACAACTCGTCGAGGTCACGGGCATGGCTCGTGAAGTCGTGATCGGACGGCGATAAGCAGAGAGGAGACGGCATGGTAAGCGAGGTGGAGAGAGAGGGAGAGACGTACGACGCCGACGTTCACTTTGTCCGGTGAAGGGTCGGCGAGGAAGGCCTCGGTGACGCCGAGGATGGGGTCCTTTGGCGCGGGCTCCACGTGCCCGAACCACGACGCCATCGCCCTGCGCGCCGCGAGGGCCGGGCCCCACCGGCGGTGATGCTGCCCTGTCACGGCTCCACGGGACATCGCCATGTGGGCGCTCGGAGAAAGAGGCGGTGGTCGCGCGCGGCGGCGTTGGAGCCCGGAGCTTTTGGGTCGTTGCTTTGAGCGGCCCTGTGGTGCTCTGCTTCCGTGGGGAGAAGGGAAGGGAAGGTGGCTGGGGTCCTGGGGATCTTGGGAAGAGTGAGGAACGGCACGTCGCCTTGCTTGCTTGCTTGCTTCGGCGGCAGCGGAACAATCGCGGAGTGGACAGTGGAGTGCTGGGCTGGCTCTCTCTCAAGTCTCAACGGACGGGGGTGTGCCTCGTGGAATTTCTTGTGGGCTCATCTGAATTGATGTTATGTGCAGATGGCCCCGCCTTTTTTTTCTTTGGGAGGGGACTAGTTTGGTTCTCTCAACTTCAGTTCTCGAGAAGCCGCTTCTTATCCTGTAAACGGTCTTCTTCTTATCTCGTCTCAGCCAAGAAACTATCAAATAATTTTCATGCCATGTCGTATTATATAGAAGTATAAAACTATTATTTTGAGTTCATAACTCCATCTAAATCCTAAGCAATTAATTTTTTCCTTCACTTTCTCTCACATACATAACCATTTTTCTCTGTCGTCCCAATATAAAGGGCGGCTCCTTATCAGCTCCCATGCCATGAATAATCATTGGATGTAAAGATGCATAGGAGTATTTATTATCCTCTCTTCATTTTGTAATTATGGAACAGGGGGAGTAAATGTCTAGTGCATTGATTTTCACATTAAAACATTTCTTGCATGAGACCTAATTTACTCTTATCTCATTTAACATAGTAACGCATCATCTAAATGGCTTATGGCATTTACATTAAATTAATACTACTAACAGGAATATACATCAATTTTCGTTGTCTTATTAATACGTAGATAATCATTGCCCTGAAAATACGTAGATAATCATTATCAATAATTAGCACTGTAGTTTGGGTCACCCATGTCCTCCGGGTCATTCTCCAGGTTTATTGAATTACTTTATAAATAAATAACGAGGGCAACTACAAGGAAGAAAAAAAAAAGTCAAAACACGACGCAAACTGAATTATTTCCTCAGTTTGAGTTCTCGCTATTTTCTCAGCAATCGAAGAGCAAAGCGGGGAACCGGCCAGTCAGAAGCCACAAGCTTGCAACAAACCAACAACCATCCTACCCGAATGTGATCATTTTAAACAAGGACAGCAACTTTCAATACTCAACTGTTATTCACCAGATGTGTATGGTGGACGCTGCTACACAACGAACTAGACTCTCCAATGCTACATATCTTTTCCTGAATGGAGAAGGTTTTCCAGGATCCTGATTCCTCCTTTTGTCATGAGTAGGTAAATTTGCTCTCTCATAAAATCTCCAGAACAGGTAGAATGCAAAACGAAATCAGAATCAGTAAACTGCGCCTCATCAGAACAGGCAGCTTTATCAATCTCTTGTTATGCGAGCAAGTAAACCAGTGGGTGTCTGAACTGTTTTTATCTGACCAGATCCAATCAAATCGCGTATGAGGAACCGTGTATCAAGAGGCGATAATCTTAATTTTGTCTTCTCCAATGAAGAGAGTAGCATCCCCTTGTACTTTTTACGGTTCAACAGAGACAGAATTTCCTTCCTACCCTGCTCAATGTAACTAAATTAATTGGTAAAAGATGTCCATTGACAACTTTTGTGAATCTGAAATTGAAATATTTGTCAAGGTGCACAAACCTGGGATAGGCCTTTCAATATGGGGCCAATTCTTGGAATAGAAAACCAGTAAATGTTTGGATCAATAAGTTGGCGAGTCTGGAAGGAAAAAAGGGACCAGCAGAAGCAGTGATATCTGGTTAGTACTTAGTAAGCATTGATCAAGCAAATCTAATCATTTTATCAAACGAGCTGTAGCCACGGTTTAGCAATGGATAAGCACAGAAACAAATCATACGAGTAGTAAATATACACACATATATTCTTTCAGTATCTAGAATTGGATCATACAAGTAGTAAATATACACACATGTATTCTTTCAGTATCTGGAATTGGAATTTGAACATAAATTTCTTGAGACTATGGCAATACTAACTTCGAATTCGATAAACGATAATGATCTTAAACAATAATGAGGAAAATTACTTACTAAGAGACCAGCATTCATCAATAGTGTGATATGTTTGTCTGTTACATCACCACCTTGTGATAATAGTGAACACTGCAATGAGAGATTTAAGTGTTACTATACTATAGTAACAGCGTCATACTATATCTAGGTTCAACACTTAGTATGATTTTAGAAACCATAGACTAGAAGAAAATGCCATCTATAGAGAAGACATGCAAAATTCTGACCAAAACCCAGGGATATTATATATAGCTAATGATAATTACCTCTAATAAACAAAAGGTCAAGACCTGCTCCTGCACATAACTAAAATCTCATTCATATACTCACCAGCTGTAACTGATTTATGCTAACATCCAGTTTCGAAGGGATGACATATTTCTCAAACCAATCAAACACTTCACTACCATCTTGCTCTTTACCCCCTGACCGCTTAATAGCAAAAGCAACCTGCACATGTTCCATGCAAGAAAGAAACAAATAAACTAATAGTTTAATATGAAAAATGTATAAGAGAATTTGATGGAGTTACATAAGCCATGAAAAGCAAAGCCTTGCGGAATTCATCACAAACAGCATGCACCACTTAAACTGAACGCATAAGTATCAAAGACAATTGAGTATTGAAATCTCAATCAAATATGAAATCTACATGCATACATATACATCCACAAGCATTTCAAGGAATCATTAAGCAGTCTAGTAAAAGATAGGGTTTTCATATGTTCAGGCATCTAAAAAATTATCAAATACAGCATAATGCAACAACCTGATCAAGCCATATAATTAACAACTGGAACAAAATCCATATGGTGACAAGGTCACAACTTTTACAGAACCAAGCCTGTCTCGTGCATACAACTTTAAGGTGTAGTAACCGTCATCTAGTGAGCCTATTAATGCAAATCAGAACATAGAGATACCTGTTTCAAATAATCATCGAGGAACATGATGGCATGATCATCCTGCCCAGAACTAAGTTTGAATATACGTAACACTTTGTCTTTCTTGAATGACTGCAAAACAAGAAGACTTGCATCTTTCAACATCCTGGGGATTACCAAAAAAAATATATCCTCAGAAATTTACTTTTTTGTTTTAATATGGTGAGTTATAAAATTAACATGTTAACACGAAAATTCTACAAACCAATGCAAAAATATAGTATCTGTAAAACATAGAGATATACTGATGTACCAGTAAAGAGCAATAACATAAGTTCAAAACAAAACCTCCAAGTCTCTGTCAACTTGTGTTCTATCCTTCACGCTGCTATACAATTGTGACTGCAAAATGAATGGCTGCACCACAACCTGCAATTTCACAGTTCACCATCCTGTTATTTGCATGCGACTAATTTTTTGGATATTTCTCTTACAAGCAATTAAGAGTTCTTACTTCTTAGTGCATATTTTAAAGTTGTGACTAAAGGTTAAGTAGTTGAGGTGTTTCATAACCGGATAAGAACATGCTAAACAGTATAGTCAAAGTCTAAAAGACATGGGTAAGGTGCAGCATGGAGAATATCCTTCAAGCTGCAAAAGGTGCAGTGTTCAATCGGAAAGAATGAAGACGGCACTAAGATGCCAACCAAGTGAGTTCAAGATAGAAAATGGAGAAAATTTGTTTTCATATAAAGAGTTTAAGAGCTTATAAATGGACTAAGAGGTCTATAGAACATGTGATGGCCGTAGAAACCATGGTAATCCTAATTGTCTGGTAAACTATAAGAAAAAATAAAAGGGTGACCTATGTCTTAACTCTAAAGATTTATTAATCTTTTCGTAAAATATTTTCATCTTTTTAGCCTTCATGCTTGTAAGAAACGTAATATCATGAATGTTGGTTAAAAGAAGTCACTAAAGGCTGAGAGTGTGAAAAAAGACAACTTTCTCCTAACTTTCGCGGACATGACATCTGTTTATACTGTTATTACATTCTCAATTACAGTATCTTATAAGAAGGATACGAAAGCTGAAACTCTGTTTATTATAAGGAAGACAGAATACCTTTTCCAGCTTTGGAAATTGTGTGCGCATCAATTGAAGAGCTATCATGGTATCATTGAATGTAAGATTGTCCTCTGCATCATCAGAACTGTTAAATACAGTAATAGTTCAGTTTGGTTTAACTGGACATACAACAGAGGGAATCAAACTGAGAGAGTAACACACACCAAGGCTTGGGCATATTTGATCTCTGTCTAGAGGATGTTCACCATTATCATTAGGAGAGCGTGGTCGCTTTTTGGAGGACAATGAATATGATGATGATGGTTCTGTCATCTTAAATCTGTTTAATCTCCTTCTAATTCAGAAGGATGGCAGCACATTAACAGGATAATACTTCAGTGTACAATGCCGGAAGCAAATATTTGAATGACTTATATTCATCAACTTAAAATAATCACAGTACTTTGTACAAACATTCCAGGAACTGGACACACCTATTTCAATGCTGTATGGGAAAATCAAAACAATCATACAATTCAGGATGGTACGAACATGGTTAATGTATTGCTGATATCTGTACATGCCATTATTCAAGAGAAGCAATGGAATTGGAGCATATAGTAACAAAAGATAATATGATCGCCAGTTCCCATTTATTCGCAGGCCAAAATTAACCACTAATACGATCATAGTTTCCATTTCTTGACTTTTGATTGAGAGGTCAACCACATTAACCTTGTTTATTTGAGAGCCTACTCATACTAATCTATGCAACCAAAAACTATCCAAACTAAAAGACCCAGCTTTGCAGAGTCTCCACTACTGCAGCCGTATAGACTAAGCAGAGGCCAACATCAGGTCGACGTGGCGCTGGACGTTGTCCCTGAGCCGGCGCAGGGCCCTGGCAAACTCCGGCAGCTCAGCCTCCCCGAGCGCTTCCACATCCGCCTCCCACCAGAACTTTCCCCCGGCCTTGGTCATGGCTTGGCGCACCTTCTCGCCGACGGCGTCCATCCGAACCTTCTCCGCCTCCACGCGCGACTTGGTCTCCTCAGTCCGGCGCACAATGGCCTCCACGGCCCCGCGGTCCGCGATTGCGCTCACGCCGTCGCCGTCCTGGGCCAGCGAGAAGAGGTCGCCGTCTTCCTCGTCGCCGGGGAGCGGGTCGAAGCGGCGGAGGACGTGGTCGACGGAGGGGGTGCCCAGCGCGAACGCCCTGCCGCCGGGGGAGAAGACGACGAAGGCGACGTGCGCGCCGCAGAGGAGGGAGAGCTCGGAAGCCTTCTTGAGCAGCCCGGACTTGCGCTTGGAGAAGGTGACCTCGAGCCTGTCAGCGTCCTTGATGAGACGGATCTCAATGCGCTGCCGTCCCTTGCTCGGCCTCCCCATCGTCTTGGCTACACAGCTTCTCAGGCTTCCTTCCTATGCTTCTTGCCCCCAAGGCCTCTCTCTCTCTCTTGCTCAGCAAGATGCGTCGATGCAAGGAAGGAGGGAAGCAGGAGGGAGCATAAATAGAAGAAATGCTGCCAAATATGGGGACGGATCCTATTGGTGATTTCTTTCCTCCCTTCCTTTCGTGGGACGGTGTGGGGAAGGCGGCGGACGGCGGCGGAGGTCGAGTCCGACACGGGCTCGACCTTAATTAAGAAAGGTAGAAAATCAATCGGGGTCCTCAATTAACGGGGGAAAATCAACCCTCCTCGATTGAGGGAACAGGGAAATTCGGATTCGATTGCACGCGCAGCGAATCGGGGAGAAATCCAGCGCAAGAAAGCCTCGCTATGCAAACTATAAACGGCAATCGGCTAGGGATTTTGACTTACCGTCGGAGAAGGAAGCGCGCCACCTTCACTCCGCTCCGTTCTCCGCCAGCATAGGAGAGACGAGAGGGATGAGCAGAAAGGCCGGCGGCGAGAGGACAACCTCCGTTGACGTGGAACTGTGGAAGGCGGCAGAAGCAGGCGAAGAGGTTGGATGGGGTTGTTGGAGCGGAGGAAGAAACTAGGTGGGCCGTGGGCCGGATGGAGCTCTTTTGCCACGAATTTGGCCCATTGATGCGCTCAATATAAATTCGTTATTGAACACTGAGTAAGCAGATGAAAACTAAAACGAATGGTACAGCAACGGATGGTAAGAGTGAAATATTGTAACAATTTTTTTATAAAATTGACTGTAAAAGTAAAACACTGGAATAGAAATATTGCAACATTAACAGTAAAAGTGAAACATTAGAGCAAACACACTGCAACATTGACGGTAAAAGTGAAAGATTGGAACAAAATCTTTGCAACATTGATGGGAAAGTGAAACATTGGAACACAAATATTGCAATATTGATGATGAAAGTAAAACATTAGAGCACAAACATTGCAACATTGAAACACATCAGCATTGAAACATATTAACCGTCCAGAGAGACGACGCAGTTCCGGACGTCTGTAACATTAAGTAAAACGGACCAAGTGCATACTTGTATCGTCTGTAACATTAAGTAAAACGGACCAAGTGCATACTTGTATGATTGTATCATGTATCCATCACTTATTAGAAGGTATAGATTAAGCAATCAAGCCTTCAACCATCGACAAAGCAATCAATCCTACACTGATTGAAGCCTACTGAAATAACTGCTTGAGAGGCGGGGCGGAGGGTGAGGTCAGTCTCAGTGAAAGTTTCATGGGCAATAAATAGAGTGCCACATATGCAGTTTTGTTGATGTGGCAATGCATTGATGAAAAGAGAGGTGAAATGAGTTTCATAGTGATAAAACTCTCCATATACAGTTACCTAGACAGCTTGTGTCTTGCATGTAATCTAGGAAACAACAATAGATATAACTATGCATTGAGAGTGGGGTGTTTCATCCAAGTTTTAAACATTTGTAGATGACGTAGCACCTAGGTAATCGTGTACATCGAACTCTCGTTGAGAAAGGCCTGAGAGACGGAGGGTGTAGGCGGCAGCTGGCTGGTTTCTCGAGAGAGGTAATTTCGTTACTTATGTGAGTAATGTAAATATGTAATTCAGGCTTGCCCATGTGAAAAAAAAAATCTCGAGAGAGAAGTTTGATTAATTCACTATCGGAGATGTTTGCTTTGATGGACGCACCAATTCCAGATGGGATGGACCGACCGTCTTCCATTACTTCCATGTTTACTTCACGTGATTTATTATATGTTGTATCAACTTCTTCGCAATTCGCAATTCGCATTTCCTCCTCGACTGTGCATGGTTGCCGCCGAGAGGGCGAGCACCCTGCCCAGATTTCCTAAACAGCCATCAACTAGCACTTGGGTATAGCCCGGCCATGGCCTTGGAGAAGTGGCAAAATAAACAAATTACCCTTGACGACCACAAAATCTCAATCAACAAACTGAATTGCTTCGCCGATACAATTTCTCAATCCCGATGACCACAAATTCACAGAAGTGGGCGAACACTCGGCCCAGCGGGCGAACATGCCAACAATTGTAGAGAGGAAATCCCTTATCACCAGTTCACCACAAAAGCACTGCGCTGTACATTCCAAAAGATTAGACCTCAATAATCAGATGGGGCTCCATCCCTTGGCAGAAGGCAGAGGAGGGATGCTCTGTTCATTCCTGAAGAAATCATCAGGATCCACCATGGCCTTCACAGCTGCCAACCTCTCAAAATTGCCCTTAAAATACTTCTCCCCCCAAACCTTCGCCTTCGCGTAGCTAGTCACATTGCCCTCCAGCTCATTCGTCCCAAGATCCAGGTCCCTGTAGTTCACATACCCAGTTCTTGGATTCTTGGACACGTACGGCTCCATCTCCTTGTACAGCCCTCTGACCCAGCTCATCCGCTTCTCCATTGCCGCCGTGCCGTTCTCGAACCAGTAGGAATAGTACTGGAGGTTGTAGAGGTTCCCCTTCCGGTGAGGAAACGGCGTCTCCGACGGCGAGATGCTGCCCATCCGGCCGCCGTAGGGGTCGAGGATGAGCAGCCCGGCCTCGGGCTTCTCCAGCCACGACCATGTGCTCTCCCACACGTGCCGAGGGATGGGTTCTTGCACATAGTCGGACTTGGCCTTGACATACCTGCCCGTCTCGCCGGTCCTGTCCAGGAGCAGCTCCAGCGGCTTGGAGCTGGAGTAGAAGGCGAAGTACACGGTGGAGCGGACCCAGCTTATCTCCTCGCAGTCCGCTTGCGTCACCCCGAGGTCGGGGAAGTGCGCTCGCATGTGGTCAAGGAGGCGGCTGCAGCGGCCGAGGAACATGGCCTCGAACTGCGCGTCGTTGCTCTGCACCACGACGCGGAGGATGAGATCCCGCGGCAGAGCCGGCGCGATTTCTTGCCATTTGGTGATGAGGTCCGAGGCGGACTGGCTTCTTGACCGGCGGACGGTGAACACCGTGACGGTCTCCGGCACGGGCACGAGGCGGAGTTTCCAAGACAGCACGGCGCCGAAGCTCTCGCCGCCGCCGCCGCGGATGGCCCAGAAGAGGTCCTCCCCCATGGTGGTCCGGTTAAGGAGCTTCCCCTCGGCGTCCACGAGGACGGCGTCGAGGACGTTGTCCGCGGCGAGGCCGTACCTGCGCATCAGCGTGCCGAACCCGCCGCCGCTGAGGTGCCCGCCGACGCCGACGGTGGGGCAGATCCCCGCGGGGAACGCGAGCACGCGGCTGGCGGCGCCGACGGCGTAGTAGAACTCGCCGAGCGTGGCCCCCGACCCGGCCCAGGCCTCGGCGCGCGCGGCGTCGACGCGGACCTCCCGTAACGCGGCGAGGTCGAGCACGGCGAAGCGCTCGCGGCGGTCGAGGGACGCGTAGGAGAGGCCCTCGTAGTCGTGGCCGCCGCTGCGGACGCGGAGGCGGACGCCATGGCGGCGGCCGCAGCGCACGGCGGCCTGCGCGTGGGCGGGCTCGGCCGCGGCCACGATGGCGACCGGCCGCGGGGTGCCCGGCGCGACGTAGCGGAGGTTGCGGACGGGGGAGAGCAGGAGTGCGTCGTAGGACGGGGACGCCGGGGTCTGGACGAGGCGCGGCGGGACACCGGCGGCGGCGAGGCAGCCCAGGAACGCATCGGTGGCGCCGGAAGCTGAGGCGAAGGCGATGCAGCTGCTGCTGGAAAGGGAGCACAGGACGAAGAGCACGGGCAAGATTCTAGGTATTCCTGCCATGATTGAGGCTAAAGGAGCAAAATTGATGATTGAGGCGAAAGGAGCAAAAAAATTTCCAGGAACGAAAGGAGCAAAATTGATCTGGACCAGAGGGGATTCGTGCAGTTGTGTTGTCCACTTGTGCTTGGACTTGCTAATGTGCGGCGGCCTAGACAGATCAATTTATCCCGAGACGCATCTAGAATCGGCCATGCATCTCTATGAACAATCGGCTTATTTTGGATGCCATGATACTTTAGTATTGCAATTTGGACTATCTCGAAAAAAGAACTACAATTTGGCCACGAGATGGTACATGTGTGAGATCTGAGACGGAGAGCATCAGCAAGTCTACATAAAACTTTCTGCCCAATCTATAATCCTCCCACTTTCTAAATTACAAGTCATTTCAGCTTTTTTAGACTCGAATCATTTTATATTTGATCAAAACTATTAGGAAGTCACATAGATTTATGACACTAAATAGATATAGTATGAAAATATATTTATTAAAAAAACTAGTGGTACTTATTTGACATCATGAATATTAATATTTTATTGTATAAATTTGGGAGTAAATTGCATCAACGGCCACTATGCTGGTTGACATGATTTAATTTGGCCATTGAACTTAGAAAAGTGTTAATCGTGACCATTAAGGTTACTCAACTGAGATGATATGTTCATTAGCTCTCTAGGATACATATTCAATGTTTTTTTATGCTCGATAATTTTTTGCTTTTTTTTACACTTTGCAAACACAATTTTTGTTGAATGTGTGTTGTGTGGCACTCGGCCGGCAAAGCATCTGTTTGCTAAGTGCATGATAGAATACACTCACAAACCACCGGTACTCGGCAAATAGCTGGTTCCCCGTAGTCAGTATATCCCAATAACATCTTGTAGAGAAATGTTTATTGAGAATCCATAGGAGAAGCAGGGCAACTTCTCTTGAAGTTCGTTAACGTCCTAGTATCTTCTAGGGCATGTTTGGAGAAACTAGTTTGTGAAATTTACTATAGAAATTACAAACCGAAGATTAGAAGGACTAAACATGGTCTAATTATAAAACTAATTACACGGATGGACAAGAATGAGACGAATCGATTCAACCTAATTAATCTGTCATTGAAGATTGTTTACTATAGCATGATATTGTGTGATCATGGTCCAATTAGGCTTCATAGATTCATCTCGCAAACTCACCAAGGTGTTATGTAATAGGTTATGTCGGTTATCAACATTTAATACTACTAACTTGTATCAAACATTTGAATTTACTGTAGCAATGAAAATAGTTGCCAAACTAAATATGGTCGATATGGTTTTTGTGAGCCGTGATGTTTGTAATTTGGTATGCTTCCGGTTGATCTATTAGAGAATTAAATTGGAGGGCAGACTCCGAATAATAATTATCAGTAGTATAAGAATTTTCAACTAATTTGGACATCATTCATGCTGTTCATCAGTTGTGCACCTCGCGTCAAGACACGCCTTTCCGGGACGACGGAAGTGGAGGAATGCTCTGCTCGTTCCTGAAGAAGTCATGGGGACCCACCATCGCCTTCACGGCGGCAAGCCTCTCAAAGTTTGCCTTGAAGTACATCTCCCCCCAAACCCTCGCCTTCTCATAGCCACTCACCCCATCGCCACCGTTCACGCCGAGGTCCAAGTCTCTGTAGTTCACATACGCCCCCCTGGGGTTCTTGCTCACGTACGGCTCCATCTCCAGGTGCAGCCCCCTGATCCACCCCATATGCTTCTCCGACACCTCCGTCCCGTTCTCGAACCAGAACCCGTAGTACTGGAGGTTGTAGAGCTCCTGCCGGTGCGGGAACGGCGTCGCCGACGGCGCGACGCGGCCCATCCTGCCGCCGTAGGGGTCAAGGATGAGCAGCCCGGCGCCGTCCACGAGCAACCAGCTCCACACGCTCTCCCACACGTGGCTCGGGATGGGCTCGCTCACGTAGTCCGACTTGGCCTTGAAGTAGCGCTCCGGCTTGGTGCCACGGTCCAGCAGCAGCTCCATCGGCTCCCCCGTGCCGTAGAACGCGAAGTAGAGCACCGACTCGATCCATGTCATCTGGATGCAGTCCTGAGCCCTCACGCCGAGCTCCGGGAACCTCCTGGCCATGGTCGACACGAGACCCGTGCGTTTGCCGAGGTAGAGGGACTGGAACTGCGCGTCCTGACTCTGGAGGACGACGCGGAGGAAGACGTCACGGGGCAGTTTCGGGGCCACACGTTGCCACTTGGCGAGGAGCGCGGTCGCGGATTGGTTGTTCCGTGCCCGGTGGACGGTGAACACCGTGACGGTCGCCGGCACGCGCACCAGCCGGAGCTTCCAGTACAGCACGACGCCGAAGCTCCCACCCCCACCGCCTCGGATGGCCCAGAACACGTCCTCCCCCATGGCGTCCCTGTCCAAGAGCCTCCCCTTGGCGTCCACCATCACGGCGTCGACGACGTGGTCCGCGGCGAGGCCGTGCTTCCGCAGCAGCAAACCGAAGCCTCCTCCGCTGAGGTGGCCGCCGAGCCCCACCGTCGGGCCAAGGCCACCGGGGAACCCGAGGCGCTTGCTGTGGTTGGCGATGGCATAGTACAGCTCGCCGAGCGTCGCGCCGGAGCCGACCCACGCCTTGCGGCGCCCGGCGTCGACGCGGACGGTGCGGAGCGCGGCGAGGTCGACGACGGCGAAGGGGCGCGCCGTGGTGAGGGAGCGGTAGGAGAGGCCCTCGTAGTCGTGGCCGCCGCTGCGCGGGCGGACACGGACGCCGTGGAGCGCGCCGCAGCGCACGGTGGCCTGGACGTGGGAGGCGTTGGTGGCCGTGATGATGGCGAGTGGCGTCGGGGTCGCCGGCGAAACGAAGAGCAGGTTCTTGATGGAGGACTCGAGGACGGACGTGTACGACGGCGACGTGCTCGTGTAGAGGACCTGTGGAGGGAGGTGGACGGTGAGGCAGCGGAGGAAGGAGGCGGTATCCGACGACGGAGCCGACGTGGCGGCTGCCGGTGGAGCAGAGGTCGCATGGTGCAGGATGGTTAAGAAAGCGGCGAGGAGCAGTAATGCAGAGCTCCGGACAATGGCCATGCTTCTTGTTCGAGGATGAGCAGAGTGCGGCTCACCTATATGCTGGAAACAAGCAGCTGGTAAACTGATCGATCGCAAAGCTGGAACCAGCAGGAGAAGCGTTGATGGTACCGTTTGCAGAGGGGAAAGTGACGGCACACGACTGCATTGATCCAGCACTTTTAATTTGGTAGGTGCGCAGCTTGCATTTGTGTGTCTTGGCCTCAGAGATGATGCCACACGAGAGACCGAGTCTAACGGAGAACACGAGAGTCAGAGTCTTGTGTTCTGAAACCTGATGCGACATTTGGGTCTTTGGTCCGTTTGTCCTGAGAAGACAATGGGGAGATCCTCACAAGCAAAGGGCCAAAGGCCTTAATTACCATTCACCAAGCATGGTGCAAACAAAATACCCAAAGGGAAAAGCTAGGGGTGTAAACCGAATGGATATTATCCGCTCCGCCGACAGAAGAGGCTAGAATAGTGATTCGGATAGATTTTTTTGAATATTTGGACACTTTCTCGAATATAGGATATGAATCCGATAGTTTTTTGAGATATCAGATGCGGATATAGTAAAGGAAGTATCCACCGGATATTAGACATGTGGTCAGATAATCCAGAAAATCAGTTAAGATATTGTATTCGGATAGTCATATTATATCAAATCAGTATACTAACGAAAATATGGTTTAATCTCTACAAATTCATAACTAATTCATTTCAAATAAGAAAAATATTAAACTAGTACCAAATTTGTATAAAAAATATAATTTCTCTAATGATGCTTCATTCAAAATTATTTAGATATTAATGATTACTAATGATTCTATCAATAATTTGTTGGTCATAATAGACATTTTATTTTTTAATGAACCACAAAATAGCTTTTAGAATGGTACGTAAAGTGAACTGGGGATGCTATGCTATGCTATCTATAATTTGAATTTTCAACACAAATTAATTACACTTTGGTTATTGGAGTGGAAATAATTAGAACAAGTGTGCTTTTACTCAGAATCCGAGCAAATATTCGGTATTGATATTGTTCTTATCCGTCTTGTCCCATATCCGATGTGTATTTATTTGTATTCGTAACCATACTTATCTGTATTCATATCTGTATTGGACAACTATCTGTTCAATCTGATTTCGAAAGAAAATATGAAAACAAAAATGGTGTAGGCTATACCGTCCGTATCCGATCCGTTTGCACACCTATCTACAATGAATTAAAGAAGTAAGCTATTACAAAATGGTTTGATTTATAATAAACTCAGAATCCATTTTAATTCTCTTTTATCATTTTTGTTAGTCGTAAGATTTTAATCCTTTATTATAGCTTCAATTTTGCTTTTGGTTTTCAAAATATTTCATGTTTATGGTGAGAAATGCTATTTGTATCATAAATATGGTAGATATAGATAATATCACTTCCATTTTATATTAAATTGAAATTTTTGTAAGATTTAATGATTATTATTTTAATTTATCTTCACTCTCCAGTGTATGTGAATCGTGGAGGCAGTTCACATAAATATGTAAAAGCAACTGGCTTCCTGTAAAAACAACTTTAATTAGGGAACACTGAAATTAATATGTGTCTGGCATAAACCTTATTTATTACTCGTAGAGCACATTTAAGCCGAGCTCCTATGTCATGGGAAATTCTAACTCTCCATGCATTGCAGCTTAATCTCAGGACGCAATGCAGGATCGATCTAATTATCAACTGAACTTAATCAAGTACGACTCGCCGCCGTCCCTTTCCCTGGCGCACGGTCGATCGGATGATATGACCTGCTAGCACACAGCGGCAATGGCGCCTCGCTCATCATTACTTGAGCAATGGCGGGATGCTCTGCTCGTTCCTGAAGTAGTCTTCGGGATCCACCTTGGCCTTGATCCTGGCGAGCCTCTCGAAGTTGCCCTTGAAGTACTTCTCGCCCCATACCTTGCCGCTCGCGTAGCTGGAGACGCCGCCGACCACCTGGTTGACGCCCAGGTCCATGTCCCGGTAGTTGACGTACGCCTGCCTCGGGTTCTTGGTCACGTAGGGCTCCATGAACGCGTACATGTCCCTGCTCCACTGCGTCGGCAGCGCCCCGGCGCCCTCCCCGAACCAGTAGTTGACGTACTGGATGTTGAACAGCATCCCCTGCCTGTGCGGGAACGGCGTCGCGTCCTCCGGCACGGAGCTGATCTTGCCACCGTAGGGGTCCATGATCATCACCCCGGCGCCGGGCTTGATGAGCCACGTGAAGATCTTCTCCCACACGGCCTTGGGGATGGGGTCACGCACGTAGTCCGACTTGTACTTGCCGAAGGCCCGGATGTTGGAGGTCCGGTTCAGGAGGTCCTTCACCGTGCCCGTCTTGCCCAGCGGGATGTAGGGCACGGACTCGATCCACGACATCTCGTTGCACATCGCCTGCATCATCCCCAGCTCCGGGAACCGTGCGTTCATCAGCGGGACCAGGTCCTTGCAGGCGCCGAGGTAGAGTGCCTCGAACAGGACGTCCTGCCCCATGGCCATGATCCGGATCATCAGGTCCTCGGGGAGGGACGGCGCGATCTGCTGCCACTTGGCGACGAGGTCGATGGCGCCGTCCTGGACGCCACGGTGGATCTGGAACACGGTCACCGTGGGGGGAACCGGGACGAGCTTGATCTGCCACGACACGACGATGCCGAAGCTGGAGCCACCGCCACCCCTGATGGCCCAGAAGTAGTCCTCGCCCATGGCCTTACGGTCGAGCAGCTTGCCGTTGGCGTCAACGACCTTGGCGTCGATGACGTTGTCGGCGGCGGTGCCGTACTTGCGGAGCATCATGCCGAACCCGCCGCCGCTGAAGTGGCCGCCGACGCCGATGGTGGCGCAGACGCCGGCGGGGAAGCCGAGCTTGGGTGTGGCCTTGGACACGGCGTAGTAGATCTCGCCGAGCTGCGCGCCGGAGTCCACCCACGCCGTGGCCTGCTTGCCGTCGATCCTCACCTGGCGCATCTTGGAGAGGTCCACGACGGCGAACGGCTCCGGCTTGTCGGAGCGGTAGGACAGGCCCTCGTAGTCGTGCCCGCCGCTGCGCACGCGGAGGCGCATGCCGTGGCGGCGGCCGCACGCCACGGTGGACTGCACGTGGCAGGGCTCCATGGGGGTGATGATGTAGAGCGGCCTCACCGTCTTGTCGGAGAGGAACTTGATGTTCCTGACGGTGGACGACCAGAGGGAGCCGTACGCCGGCGAGCTCTTGGCGAACAGGAGCTTGGGGGGGACGCTCCTGGTGAGGCACGAGAGGAAGTCATCCTTGGCCGGGTACGGCGCGGAGACGGCGACGTGGAAGGAGGCCGACGTCAAGGCGCACAGGAGGAGCGCCAAGGCAGAGGCCCTCGACGTTGTTGCCGCCATTGTAGCTTGCTTGCTGCAGTGTTGTGTCGCCACAGGGACAGGACACGAGCTTTATATAGAGGCTTGGAATGGGACGGGCCATACACTTCTCCGGTCCCTACTCGCGCGGTTCGATCGATTGGTGGAGAACTACTCCACTCTATAGTCTATATCGAGGAAGGTTACTAGTCAGACGCTGCGATTTTACAGGGTCATCTGTTCCCGGAGCACCGGACACTCGGACAGGTTTACTTGCAGGTCGCGCGGGGCAAACCTGGGCACGGCATATTCGCTGCGTTGCTCTCCTTGCTCAAAATGTACAACGAAGATGGGGGCATGCACATGCAGTACACTGCCCATTTCGGATGGTCGGTGCATGGACGCGACACGGACCTTGACAATCTTCTGGTGTGGAGGTATAGCCGTATAGGCTATCCCTATATGCAGGGTGGTGTGAAGCCTGGCCAAACTACAGTAATAACCTGATTTAACGGTTGAGATTACTAGCAAGCAAGCAAAAAAAAGAAATATAGTCTCGTATTTCCTTAAGTGTTGTAAATCACTTTGGGGCTGAGAGAGCAAATCCCACACAACACAACTAAGAGAAGAGGGGAATAAGAAGCAAAGTTGTCTAGATTTGGTGGGTCCGAACCAACTTGTTGATAGGGTACTACTATATAGACTGGTTCAATACGAAAATTACAAGGTTTCTCGAGTTCACTCTGGATACAAACGACGACGAACAACATCGACGCCAAGTCCATCCGGCAAGCCGGCCGCCTGTCTATCCTCCTGCCTGCCTCCTCCTTCGTTCCTCCTTCCTTTCTATCTTCAGCTGCTCCATTCTGGACCGTAGTATCACGAGCTGGGCCTCCTTGATCTGGGCTTAAGTGAAGAGTTCTGGGCTTCGATATCCTTGTCTTGCTGGGCCTTCATCATAGGGCCCGTGACATCCTTCCCTTCTTCAGAAACGGCTTGTCCCCAAGCCGGTGCATTTGGAAAACGATCCTTCAACAGAATCTCATCTTCCCAGGTAGCCAAAGATGGTGGCCAAGATGACCACTGAACCAGCACTTGAGCAATCATCTTTTCATCCACTCGAACAGTCTTCCTTTGTAACACCTTGACTGGAATTTGAAAAGCATCAGAGAGAATGGGTAGTTCAGTGCTTACATGAGTGTCGGCTCCAACAGCTTTCTTTAACAGCGACACATGAAACACTGGATGTATAGATGTACTCGTTAGCAATTTCAGCTTGTAGGCAACTGCACCAATTCTCTCCAATACTTCATAAGGGCCAAAGTATTTGAATGACAACTTGTGATTTGCTTTCTTGTGAAGAGATGACTGAACATATCGCTGAATTTTAAGGTATACTTTATCACCAACCTCAAACATTCTCTCAGTTCTTCCAAGATCAGCTTGATGTTTTTTTCGCTGCTGAACACGTATTAACTGTTGTTGCAGCAACTGAACCATCAGCTTCCTTTTGTTCAGCCATTCATGTAAATCTGGTACTGCACAGGAATTTACCACATCTATACCCAGATATCGTGGTTGTTGTCCATATAGCACTTCAAATGGTGTTTTGTTTAGACTAGAGTGATAGCTTGTGTTATACCAGAATTCTACTAAAGCTAGCCAATCCCTCCACTTGCTCGGACATGCCTGCACAAAACATCTAAGATAACCTTCCAAGCACTGATTCACTCTTTCAGTTTGGCCGTCAGATTGAGGGTGATAAGCTGAACTCATTCTCAATTGAGTGCCAGCTAGCCTAAACAATTCTTGCCATAAAGTGCTTGTGAAGATTTTATCTCTGTCAGATACTATTGCCTCGGGTAAACCATGCAATTTATATATATGTTCCATGTATGCCATTGCCACTTTAAAGTCAGTAAATGGGTGAGACAATGGAATAAAATGTGCACATTTGGAGAACTTGTCTACCACCACTAGGATGCAATTGTAAGAATGGGATGTTGGCAAACCTTCGATGAAATCCATTGTCACCACCTGCCAAGCAAACTGAGGAACCGCTAAAGGTTGCAGTAATCCTGGATACTTAATTCTTTCAGTCTTTGGTTGTTGGCACACTTGACAGGCAGCCACAAAATCTTTTACCATCTTCTTCATGCCTGTCCAAGAAAATAATTTTCTCACCCTGTGATAAGTCACATGATATCCAGAGTGTCCTCCCACTGGAGAAGAATGCAGCACAAAGATCAACTTGGATTGCATTTTAGAATAATTTGGTACCAATATTCTACCTTTATATTTGATGATACCATCCTGTAGAGCATAATCTCCCAAAGGTGACTTAACTGCTAGGGAAGCTAGTAGTTTAGCTATTTCAGGAAAATGCACATAGCTATTCATCAGTTCTTCTAGCCAAATTGGTTGGGATACAGACATAGCCAGCACTTGCAAGTTATCCTGAGGGTAGATTCGAGATAGTGCATCAGCAGCTTTGTTATCAGTGCCTTTCCTATAACAAAGTTTGTATTGCAGACCCATCAATTTTGTTAGGGCTTTCTGCTGCCAAGGTGTTGACAACCGTTGGTCATCCAAGTGAATAAGACTTTGTTGATCAATCCTAATAATGAATTCACTCTGCATGAGATAAGATCGCCACTGATCCACTGCCATTAGAATAGCCAGACATTCTTTCTCATACGTGGACAACATTTGATTTTTAGGACCCAAAGCCTTACTGATGTAAGCTATTGGATGTCCATCTTGTTGCAGCACAGCACCCACCCCCTTATCTGAGGCATCAGTCTCAATGACAAATGTTTTGTTGAAGTTAGGAAGTGCTAACACTGGTGCAGAGACTAAAGCAGTCTTGAGAGCTTGGAATGATTCCTCATGTGAGTCTGTCCAAACAAATAGTTCACCTTTCTTGAGAAGAGTGGTTAAAGGTTTGCTAATGATGGCCAAAGTGTTTCACAATTTTTCTATAATAACCGGCTAGACCCAGGAATCCTCTAACTTCTTTCACAGATGTAGGTCTAGGCCATTTTCTCACATCAGCCACCTTAGATGGGTCAGTAGCCACTCCAGCTCCACTAATGATATGTCCCAGATAAGGTATTTCCTTTCTTGCAAATACACACTTAGACAGTTTAACCTTGAACTGATGTGTTCTCAACAAATCAAAGACAACCTTGACATGAGATATATGTTCTTCCCAAGTCTTGCTGTAGATTAAGATGTCATCTATAAATACCACAACACATTTTCTTAATAAAGGTGCCAACACATAATTCATCACATGTTGAAAAGTAGCAGGACCCCCAGTGACTCCATATGGCATAACTTTGTATTCAAAGTGACCATTATGAGTTTGAAAAGCTGTCTTATATTGATCAGCTTCCTTGACCAAAATTTGATGAAAACCAGCCCTGAGATCCAAAGATGAGAACCATATAGCTCCTGCTAATTCGTCCAAAAATTCTTCCAAAAGAGGCATTGGATATCTGTTCTTTACTGTCATAGCATTCAGCCGTCTGTAATCAACACAGAGACGCCACTCTCCACTTTTCTTCTTGACTAGTAATACCGGTGAAGCAAAAGGACTCTGACTTTCCTGGATCATGCCATTCCTCAATAATTCTGCTACTTGTGCTTCAATTTCATTTTTCTGAGCTGGGTTATATTTGTAAGGTCGTAATCTGAATGGTTGAGCTCCAGGAAGTAGAGGGATGCTATGAGCATAATTCCTTTTTGGTGGGAGACCTTGAGGCTTCTTAAAAATCTCAGGGAATTCCTTCAATAACTGGTCAATCTCTGCTGGTATGTTAACCACCATTTCCTTTTCAGAATGGGCAAACAATTCCAAAACACACCAGATGTTTCTTTCATTGTCAAGCGGCTGCAGCTGAGCAACAGATATCTTGGGCAAAGTGGTCAAATCTTCTCTTAGTCCCTGAATTTTGATTTGCTGACCAAAATACATGAAAGCCATCCATTTTTCCAACCAATGTACTGTCATAGGGCTGTGCTCTTCGAACCAATCCATCCCCAAAATTACATCGTAACATTTAAGAGGCAATATTTTCAGACTTGTGGTAAGAGTCTGTCCTTGGATTTTCAACTCACAACCTTTTAACTCATGTGTACAACATAGAAGCTGTCCATTGGCTACCTTGACTTGAACTGGTTTTTGTAGAAGGCTCCAATTAGAAAATTCAGTAGCGAAGTGCTCACACACAAAACTGCTTGTGCTTCCCGAGTCAATCAAAATGAGGGGTTTCTGTCCAGCTAGACTTCCTACCACTCTGATAGTTCTTGGGGCTTCAACACCATTCACAACATGGAGTGAGATGCTCATAAGGTCATCACCTGAGTCACTATCAGCTTCAGTATTCCCTTGAGTACTAACGTCAGGTTCTTGTATCAATTGCCCAAGTTCCTCCACTACATGAATAGCCACAGTAGGAGCACACTTGTGAGTAGGCCCCCATTTTACTCCACATTTATAACAAAGACCTTTGGCTCTTCTATAAGCTTTGATTGCCTATAGTTTGTCATCAGCAGTAGGTGGCTTCATAGATTCAACTTGCGTTTGCTGTTCAGGACTTGAAAATGTTGTTGACTTGGGGGATACTTGTGATGGTGGGACAACACTGTATTTGCTCAAAGACTTGTATGTATAGCTGCTGTCAGGTCTTCTGAACTCTCTTCTTGATATTTCCACAGTCAGCTCCTCCTGTAACAAAGCAAGGGAACTAGCAGTATCCAAGTCGACAGGCTTATGAATCATTACTACAGCTTTAATATGTTCTTTGAGACCATCAACAAATCTGTTGGTAACTAGAGCAAGACTAAAAGATGAATCATGAGCCAGAATTTGGTGAACTAACTCATCGAATTGTTCAATGTACTCAGCTACACTAGCATGTTGTTTAATATGGAAAAATTTCCTAATCAGCTGATTGAATTGATCTCTTTCAAATCTAGTAGCTACTGCTCCACACAAGTCTGACCATGAAACATTGTTGAGCATGATATTCACGGATTGTAGCAAAAAATCAGCCATGCTAGTGAAGTTCATAGTGGCAAACTTCACCCACAAATGCTCAGGAACAGCATATAAGTCAAAATAAGCTTCACATTTTTTCTGCCACATTTTAGGATTTCTACCATCAAACTGTGGGAATTCGAGTTGAGGCATAGCAGATCCCCAAAATTGATGGGCAGGATGAGATTCAGAGAGAGCCTTTGGGTTAGAGGTGATTTTCGCACCTGTGACCGGAGGCTGCTCAAAGGTGGTAAACCACCCTTGCCCAAACCCCTGGTTTTGTAGTTCTTTGCGGTGGCCAAATTGCCCAGAAGCCGCCTCTTTCGAGGACTGTGTCAGGTGGGCGACACCAAGCTTCTTATGCTCTTGAGGCTTTTCATCGAACACCTTGTCTGCAGTGGGAGCCTCACTTTGATGGATTAGGATCTGATCGACCTTGTTGCGCAAGTCGTCGATCGATGAGTGCTGATCGGCAACCTTCGTGTTGACGGCGTCCACCTTGGTGTCTACGGCTTCCACCTTGGTGTCTACATCCTTCTTCCATCCTGCCAACTCAGAGAGAGTGGTTTGGATACTTGCCAACGCTTTAGCAATCTCGACGACGTGCTTGTCCGTCTCCATCACTTGCTTCTGGATTCTTGTTTGGTACTGAGGCCGCTACAGGTACTCCGGCCGCTCGGCCAGCTTGAATCAGGGATTTGGAGTGGAAATTTATGGTGGATCGGCTGGAATCTGATACCAGATGATAGGGTACTACTATATAGACTGGTTCAATACGAAAATTACAAGGTTTCTCGAGTTCACTCTGGATTCAAACGACGACGAACAACGTCGACGCCAAGTTCATCCGGCAAGCCGGCCGCCTGTCTATCCTCCTGCCTGCCTCCTCCTTCGTTCCTCCTTCCTTTCTATCTTCAGCTGCTCCATTCTGGGCCTTAGTATCGCGAGCTGGGCCTCCTCGATCTGGGCTTAAGTAAAGAGTTCTGGGCTTCGATATCCTTGTCTTGCTGGGCCTTCATCATAGGGCCTGTGACACTTGTCTCAAGTTACTGATGATCAGATGAGGCTCAAAAGTGTTTGTTTTTGCGCCAAACCTTGATGTACTCGTTCTATGGTTAAGGTACTTCGACTTCGATTGGGTTATTTGGGTTGCTATAAACAAACTTGTTGTATGAAGACCCAAAATAACACTTATTTAGGGGCGAATAGAGTACTAGTAAATTAAAGCATATGAGTGGTTCCAGATAAGGAAGGCGTAACTAGAGCTCGCATGTGCAGTCCAGAGAAAAACAAATGTCGAACTGTTTCCTCATGAAATGTATAAGTGCAATTCTTGGCTTTATTCTTTCAGAATCAGTTAGGTACTCAGATTCTGCACCGGCTCAGATCAATGGGACCTGAAACAGAAGCAGTACATCACATCACAACATTCCCCAAAACGCACTGACTCTTGTTAACCCAACCGCTTGCCCAAACGATTGCCTTGGAGGAACGGCGGGATGCTCTGTTCATTCCTGAAGAAGTCGTTCGGATCCACCGCCGCCTTCACCGCGGCGAGCCTCCGGAAGTTGCCGGCGAAGTACTTCTCGCCCCATACCTTGCCGCTGTCGAACGTGCTGACGTCGTTCACCACCGTGTTGTCGCCAATGTCCAGGTCCCTGTAGTTCACGTACGCCTCCCTCGGGTTGTTGCTCACGTACTGCCCCATGAAGTCGTAGAAGTTGTTGATCCATCCCGTCGCCGCCGAGCCGTCGCTGCCGGAAGGCCAGAAGGTGATGTACTGGATGTTGTACAGCACCCCGCTCCGGTGCGGGTATGGCGTCGCCGAGTCCGGCACGGTGCCGATGAACCCGCCGTGTGGCTCCAGGATGATCATCCCGGCGCCGTTCATGGCAAGCCAGGGGAAGATGTTCTTCCACTCGTCCTTGGTGATGGCGCGCCGCACGTAGTCCGACTTGTTCTTGGTGAAGGTGCTCAGGCTCGTGTGGCGTTCCAGCAGCGACTCCACGGGCGCGTTGGGGTTCCAGGAGTTGAAGAAGGCCGCCGACTGCAGCCAGGTCATCTCCATGCAGTCGGTGCTCGTCATGCCAAGCTCCGGGAACAGAGTGCTCAGCATCGGCACGAGGTCGCTGCACGAGCCGAGGTACAGAGACTGGAACGTCACCTGCTGCCCCTGGATGATCACCCGGATGTTGATGTCGTTGGGGAGGGTGGGCCCGACATCTTGCCATCTGGTGAGGACGTCAATGGCGCCCTGGCCCACCGTCCTCCCGACGTTGAACGCCGTAACAGTGGATGGGACCTTGACGAGGTTCACCTTCCACGACACGACGATGCCGAAGTTCCCGCCACCGCCGCCTCGGATGGCCCAGAAGAGGTCCTCACCCATGGCCGCTCTGTCGACGAGGTCGCCGTCGGCGTTCACCAGCTTGGCGTCGAGGACGTTGTCGACGGCGAGACCGAACTTGCGCATCATCATGCCGATCCCTCCGCCGCTGAGGTGTCCACCCACGCCGATGGTCGGGCAGATCCCGGCCGGGAACGCGACGCCGGGGTTGTTCTTGGCGATCGTGTAGTAGAGCTCCCCGATCGTCGCGCCGGAGTCGACCCACGCCGTGTTGTCGCCGGAGTCGGAGACGACGACGGAGATGGAGCGGATTCCGGCGAGGTCGACGACCCCGAACGCCTCGGCCTGCTCGGACCGGTACGAGAGGCCCTCGTAGTCGTGGCCGCCGCTGCGCACGCGGAGGCGAACGCCGTGGGCGCGGCCGCAGCGCACGGCGGACTGGATGTGAGAGGCGTCGGTGGCCGTGACGATGCAGAGCGGGCGCGCCCTGTCGCCGGGGAACACCCTGGGGTTCCGGACGGAGGACGCCAGCACGTTGGTGAAGTTGCTGGCGCCCTGCGTGTAGATGAGCCTGCTTGGTATGTTACCCAACAGGCACTGCAGGAACCCGTCGGAGTCGGGGGTAGCCGAGGATGGAGTGATCAGGTAGCAGCAAGAGGAAAAGCTCAGGATGAGCACTAGCGCTAAGCCTTTGGACATTACTGCCATCTTGGCTGCTTGTTTTCTTGCAATGCCAATGCAACAGTGCTTGCTTGTTCATTGATCTATTGGGTAGGAGGCTGCTTATATAGTGGTTGATCTCTACTGGGTGCAGTGACAAATGTGACATGGAACGAAGCTGCGTGCCTGCGTGTACGTTATGACATGTGACCCTGGGATGCGTGCCAATTAGTTTGAGCCCTGAGGTGGACGGAGGACACGGAGTCAACTATTCCGACGGTCGTCGCAAGGGATGATATATCGATCGACCTGGCCTGGTGGCCGGTGACGCTGGAATGGCCCGTGAAGTTAGATGCATGGACGAACAAACTGCATGTATAGATTGAAGAAGCGTACAAGGCTGTAGTTGTAGTCGTACTATGGAGTATTTTTGTAGGTCATGAGATCGTCGATCAGATACGCGACATGTGACTATGTGAGCACCTGTCGCTGACGGCGCCTGGATAACGTTGAAGGTTATTAATGAGAGCATTGAGGTCCGAGCTCCAGATCCGTTTCAGATAAAACAGGAGGTAAACTAGAGCTAGCGCTCATAGGATTCAGAGTGGCATCGTTCACTCTTCACTGTTGTGTACTGTAAAAAAACAGTCAACAACTCTTTGATCCTGCAGGTTAATAGTACTACCGTACCAATATTTTAAGCCTCATGTCCCAAGGAATTATACATGGTTGCGTCGTAACATGAAACTAGAGGACGCGATGAAGCATGCGTAGAGTGAAGGTAGTACCGACGATAACATAAACTAGGAGTTACATTTGGATGTAAAGTATTGATGGTAGCTGCTTTTAGGCACTTGGCCCAAACTGCCAAAGGAATCGTCAGTTCGTATCAGAGGTAAGTTGGCGCGTGATGAACCAAAGTTGCAGTCGGCGTGCAATGGCAACATTTGGCTCTTCTTGAGCTGAAGATACGTCCGGTGCATAATATTCGATCCGAACAAAAGACGTCTACCTGGACGAGACAATGAGCGTAACTACTGACAGCACAAAATGCAGATGTGTGTTCACGGATGTATATTCGAGGAAGGGCTGCAAGCTGGACTGATGATAGACGGAGAACGTGGGAGAAATTTCTTTTTCAGGCAATATTATGGCCTGAAACTTGCAGAGCCCCCACTGCTAAGCTTCACTGCAGCGCGTTCATGCCGGTTAACTAAAACAGAAGAGACGCCAAGAATACTCACGCGCATCCGCATATGGATCGGTGACTGCCTGCCAACGCCTATTATGAGCCATGCATACAAGCGCATGTGATTTCCAGGCTCCAAAACTCGCGCCCGTGATACCTTCTTACCTACCCTCACACATGTGCGTTATCAATGTTGCTAAAGGAAATGTCTATTCCTTTGGATCCTTGATTGTCGTCTAAGCTTTTAGTCCATTATTTGGGCATCTATTTGAGTGCAAAGTGCAAACTAAAAATAATTGAACGCATATGTTTCATATAATGTTTTTTTTTGTCTCCGTATCTAAATTTTCCAATATCACATGCTGAAATTAAAAAAAAAAATTTGAAAAATATTGGGTGCTAGCTCTTAATTATGAGCCAACACGAATAATAAGTGTACACATTCTAGTATTGAATTAGAGTACGCACTTATAATCATATATCCATTTTGGCTGTCAACAGGTTCACACCGGCTCTTCTGGCATATAGCCGCATAGATGGTTTTTTTTCTTTTTTAATTTTTTTTATCTTTTGAGAAAATGCTGGCATAGATGACTTATTCATGATGTTTTTAAATAAGCGGCACACACATGGATATCTTTCTGGCAATGTTTCTCTTCAAGGAAACCATGGAAGCTAATTGCAATATCAAGTTTTTCTTGTAGGAATTGGGTTGGTATTTTATTGATAAACCATGAAAATTATACACAGCCCATTACAATGCCAACCATGTCCCGATGGTGAGATCATGCATGGTGGAACTAAATGTTTACTAGCAACTTGCATGGATAGTTGCATCTTTCTTAAAGGGAGTTCCATTGTAATTGCCTGTCAGTGTCAAGTACTTTGGGAGGAACGGAATTACGTGTTGGGCCGTCAGCACAAGATTGATCGACTCGCGTGCGCAACTGGCCGTTTATTGGGCCTAATTTGGGCTGCCAAAAACCAATAAAGAAAAGGTAAAAGTCCTTCTGACCTCCCTGGACATTGGGCTGAGTCTAGGTTTTCTCCTTGCACCGTAAAACCGGGTAACCGGTCTCCCTCAAGTTTTAAGACTGTATATTTTACCTCCTTGGGCCGGATATAAGTGGTTTTTAAGGCGGTTTTGTCTTTGTCTTTTTTTATTTTTTTTGGCTGAAACTTTGAAAAATCATGGTAAATAAAAAATTCATAAAATGAAAAATCTAATTTTGTTGGACTCCACATAAGTATATCAATATAGAAAATATATAATCTGGTATGCTTTAGTGCAAAGCTTTTATTATAAATTTAGATCTATTTTTTACTATAATTAAATGCAATAATTCATAACTGCATATTATGTGGTCCACTCATGATGAAATTTTTACAATGAGCTCATTACTATATTCTTCTACTATATTAAAAAATCATACTCACTGAAAAATGTATAACTAATCTAAATATTTATTTAGGGTAAAACATATTCTAAATAAATCTAGAACTAAGTTATACTTGAACTATTGAGTATAAACTTTTTAATACAGTTGAAGCATACAATAACTAGGCTGCCATAAAAATTTTACCATGATTGGACCATAGAAAATGCAATTATGAATTATTCTCTTTAATTATAAAAAAGAATAGTAATAAAAACTTTGTACTAAAGCATACCATATTATATATTTTATGGGTTGATGTATTTATATGGAGTCCAATGAAATTGGATTTTCTATGTTATGATTTTCTTAAATTTATTGTCATTTTTTCAAAGTTTCAGCCAAAATAAATAAAAAGCAAAAAGACAAGACTGCCTTTAAAACCGCTTATATTCAGCTGAGGGAGGTAAAACGTACGGTTACAAAAGTCGAGGGAGGCTGGTTACCTGGTTTTGCAGTCTAGGGAGAAAACTTCGACTCGGCTCAATGTTCAGAGAGGTCGAAAGGACTTTTTCCTAAAGAAAATTATTAGCTTGTCAATTCCTTCTTTTTTTCTTCCCTCCAAATAGAACTAAAAAAGGCTACGGCGTTGCTACAAGTGGTCAGTGGATGTGCCCATGTATATTTTTATGTAGATGCATAAATATATTTGGTGAATTGCGAGAGCACGTTGAATTTAGAAATTTGGGCTATGGAAGGTTTTATATTTTGGAATGTGGAGAACATTTTATTTTGAAGTGTACCATATGTGATGTGTGAAAAATTATAGGTTCAACTGGCGAATTTGAAAAGAGCTTAGCATTTTTAAGTCTACTCTACAGTAAAGTTGTTGGTGACGGGTAGTACCGGGGGTACTACACGTCGGCAAGTGTAGATAGCAGGTTCGTCACAGGTAGCGACAGTCGAAGTAGATGCAGTGGCCATGCGCAGAAGATCTCGTCGGCCTCTGGTCGCCATCGGCTTTGGTCAGAGACGGCGGTGAACGTCGTGGTGGAGCTTCTCGCCGCCGGAGCACAACCCTCTAGATCGGTCTAGGGTTTGAGTGTGTGGTGGGGAGTGTGCTCAGTTCAATCTCGTGAGTAGAGCTGTGACCCCCACCACTCTCTTTATAGTGCTAGCGACAGGGGCTCACCAACCATGTTGGATTGGGCGCCCCGCCCCCCATCAGGGCGCGGATCATGGCCTATGACCTTTGGGCCTTTGGGGCTAAGGAGATCATTTCAATAGGTCACACTGCCTACCCCTCCCCTAGAGCCAGCACTAACGATCATGACAGTCTTTGTGACAAATAGTTAGCTTTTCAACAATAGACTTGAGAATGGATAGAAAATAAAGTGTGGATTTTAAAAATGTCATGTGTTTTTTTTTCATTGTTGATTCTTTGTTGGTTTTGTAATAATGAAAAACTACATGCATTGGTATGGAATATTGAAATATACTCTTGTTTCTAAAAATCCAAAAAATACAGGAATTTATAATTCTAGTCTCTCTCGGATCAACTTGTCCACTCGGACGTGTGTGGCTCATTTCCTTGGGACAAGTGGCGGGACGCTCTGCTCGTTGCGGAAATAGTCTCCCGGATCCGCCTTGCCCTTGGTGATCGCCAGCCTCTTGAAGTTGGCCGCCCCGAAGTACTTCTCGCCCCACACCCTGCCGCTGTTGTAGCTCGTGACGCCACCACCGGCCACCGCGTTCTGGCCGATGTCCAGGTCCCGGTAGTTCACGTACGCCGTCCTCGGGTTCTTGGTCACGTACTGGCCCATGAAGTTGTAGAAGCTGTTGATCCAGGCCGTCGCCGCCGTGCCGCCATCGCCCGACCAGAACGCGATGTGCTGGACATTGTAGAGGACGCCGCTCCGGTGCGGGTACGGCGTGTCGCCATCGACGACGCGGCCGACCTGCCCGCCGTGGGGCTCGAGGATCATGAGCCCCGCGTTAGGGCCGTTGAACCAGGAGAAGATCTTCTGCCACGAGTCCCCTGTGATGTCTTGCCTCACGTAGTCGGACTTGTTCTTGGTGAACGTCCTCAGGCTGGTGGTCGTCCGGTTGAGGAGCGTCTCCAATGGCTGGTTGGTGGTGCCGGAGTTGATGTACAGCGTGGACTGCAGCCACGTCATCTCCCTGCAGCCGCCGCGCGTCATGCCGAGCTCCGGGAACCGGGAGCTCATCAATGGCACGAGCTGGTCGCACGTGCCGAGGTACAGGGACTGGAACCGAGCCTGCTGGCTCTTTTATTAGATAATGGAACAATAGGTCCTCGCCTCTACACTATCATGGATAGTGTACACAGCAGTTTTAATACAAAAGGTGGGAGCACTTAGGCTCACGAATTACTCCGCAGAGTATATCGAGGTACACAGGGTGTTCAACAAATAAGAAAACAACTACGCTGCAATCCTATTCGAAAACTTCCAACCGAACTTAGCAAAAACCTCCATGACTACCGTTTCCAATAAGCAACATGCCTGCAACAGATTGGCCTTCGCTTCCTTGTCCTTAAACAGCAGTGACCATGTGCGTGTCCAATATGTCGCCCTGAAAATCACCTGCATGAAAGTGTTAGATTTGGAACGATTAAATACCATATCATTTCTATTCAACCAAATAGCCCAACATACAGCTGTTAACCCAACACAGATTTGTTCCTAAGCTTCGGCCGAATGCCTGTAAGCCAAGAACCAAACATATGTGAAATGCTGGATGGAGGTTGAATTCCAAAGGTGATAAAGATTGTGTTCCAAATAAAACGAGCAAAATGGCAATCAATGAAAAGGTGCTCAATGGTCTCCAAGGAGCTGCATGAGCAACAATTTAAATTTCCTTTCCAATTCCTCTTTGCCAGATTATCTTTAGTGAGGGTAATGCCCTTTTTGATGTACCACAAGAAAACTTTGATCTTAAGTGGAACCTTGAATTTTCATATTGGACATTTACAAGGTATCACACCATTGGTGATGAGTGCCAAATACATAGATCTTGTGGAGAAAGTTCCACTCTTATGTAGATTCCAGATGAAGACATCTCTAGCATCCGTGAGCCTTGTTGGCATAACTCTCCGAACAAGGTCATACCATGATTCTAAGTTATGTCCAACTAATGCTCTTCGGAAGGACACATTTAACGGTGTGGTGTTTAGCACTTCCGCTACCGTTGCATTCCTCTTTCTAACTAAATGAAAGAGATTGGGATACGATACTTTAAAAGGTTGACCTCCTACCCAGGTATCTTCCCAAAAGCTAATGTCGGTTCCACTATTAATTTTGAACCGCCCACATTGCAAGAATTGTTCTTTCACTTCCATGAGCCCAGACCAAAAGTGGGAATCTCCCGGTTTTTTTTTGGCTTGAGATATGGTCTTATTTGACAAATATTTCCTCCTTAGGAGGCTTTGCCAAATACCATCCTCATTAATTAACTTGAATAGCCATTTGCTTAGCAACATTTATTCTGAATTTCCAAATTTTTAATGTCAAGACCCCCACAGTCTTTTGGTGTACATACGATACTCCACTTAGTGAGTCTGTACTTCTTCTTATGCTCGTCGCATCGCCAATAAAATCTAGACCTGTAGTAGTCTAACTTTTAAGTACACCTTTCGGGAGCTCGAAGAAGGAAAACATGTACATTGCTAAGCTAGTCAGGATAGAGTTGATCAAAACCAGTCTGCCCCCAGCCGAAAGCAATTTTCCTTTCCAACTACCTAGTTTTTTTTTGGAATTTTTCCTCAATCGCTATCCAGTCCTTATTAGATAACTTCCTATGATGCATGGGTATTCCAAGATACTTGAAGGGAGTATTGCCAGTCTTGCATCTGAAGATACGAGCATATTGATGCTCTAAGTCTTTGTCTGCCCCGTAGCAATACAACTCACTTTTATGAAAATTAATTTTTAAACCGGATAGTTGCTCAAAAGTGCTTAAAACTAGTTTAAAATTTTTGGCATGCTCGGGATCGTGTTCCATAAATAGAATTGTATCGTCGGCATGTTGGAGAATTGAGAGTCCCCCATCCACTAAGTGGGGCACAACTCCATTAAATTCCCCATTGCTCTTTGCTCTTTCAATGAGGATAGCCAACATATCAGCGACGATGTTGAAAAGGATTGGAGACAAAGGATCACCCTGTCTAAGTCCTTTCTTAGTCTGAAAATAGTGCCCAATATCATCATTAACTTTGATACCGACACTCCCTCCCTTGACAATTTGGTTTATCCAATTGCACCATTGCGATGAAAAGCCTTTCATTTGCGAAGCTTGTTGGAGGAAAGACCACTTGACTTTGTCGTAAGCTTTCTCGAAATCAAGTTTTAGGACAACACCATCCAGCTTCTTCCTATGCATCTCATGCAACGTTTCATGTAAAATTACTACTCCCTCCATGATGTTCCTTCCCGACATGAAAGCTGTTTGAGAAGGTTTAATGACTTTTTGAGCTACTAGAGCTACCCTATTTGTCATTACCTTTGTAAAGATCTTGAAGCTTACATTAAGCAAGCATATAGGTCTAAATTGCTGAATTTGTTTGGCTTCTTTTTGCTTAGGAAGCAGTGTGATGATACTGAAATTAAGACATAACAACGGAAGTTCCTTCCCTGCGTGAAGAGGAGGTGGCTCGGCACGGACGTCGAGAGGCAGCGGAGGAAATCGGCGGCGGTGGCGGAGGACGGGGTGGGGGAGAGGAAGCAGAGGAGGATGCAGATGAGCGGTAGGGCTCTGGCGGACGCGGCGGCCATCTTTGTGGCGAGCTGGGAAGAGTGAGTGAGTGAGTGAGGCTTTGTCGTTGTGCTTGTGTGGCTGAAGCTGGCGATGCCTATGGGTATTTGTAGACGACGAAATCTATAGTAGATTTGAGTGCTAGCAGCAGCTGCTAGCTAGAGCAGCCGAAGAGGGCAGAAGAATGCGACGCGCGGGCGCGTGCGTGTGCAGCGGAAGGTGGACCGGAATAGGAGGCGACGATGTGCGGGGGCCCGGGGGGACGTTCGCGCACGCTGTGCACGTGGAAAAGTCGTGGTCGCCGGTCAACATCGACTGGATGATGGGCTCGAATTGTTTGTGCCGAAGCTACTCGCGGCTTTCCATTTCAGGCTGCCCTGTGAATCTGGTGTAATGCGGTAGCCGGTGGGGGTGTTGTGCGTGCGTGTGACAAGCGGTTTCTGACCAGTTTATCGGGAGGCCCAAGCGTGCAACCTTTTTTCGGCGACCAAAAGCAGGTTTTTATGAAAAAAAAAGTAATCAATAGAACGTGGATGTTTTGTTAACATTATCCTCACTAAACCAAAATGTTGACATCCCTATTTTTTTAGATTACACATTACAACATAGACGCTCACACGCACGCACGCACACTCACTTCTATGAACACACATACGCAAACCCTACCCTATGAGCACCTTCGAAGGACTGAGCCACCAGATCTTGAGATTCACGAAGTCCCCACAGACGCCTCGCTGTCGACGGGGATGTCGCCTACCACCGAATGCATAGCGCCGATAAATCCCGGAATAAATGCGAGCACCAGGATTTGAACCCTGATGGGTAGGTTCCACCGCAAAAAACCCATCCAACTGATCTTGGATCAGTTCGTGTTGACATGCCTATTTATTAATTAAGTATTCATATCATTACAATAAATAACCTAAAATAGTAAAATGTTGTTGAAACTATTTATAAACTACTCCCTCCATCCCAATTTATAAGTCGTTTGACTTTTTTAACTCCAACTTTGATCATTCGTCTTATTAAAAAATTATGCGAAATATTAATTTTTTATTATAACTTACTTTATTAATGAATAATCTTCAAGAATGATTTAAATTTGACTATATTTGCACAAATATTTTGAATAAGTTGAGTGGTCAAAGTTAGGTAAAAAAGTCAAACGACTTATAAATTGGGAAATTAGGATGGAGGTAATACAAGGCATTACACGGTGGTACAAAAACTAGACCAAAACACAACCGTGTGTGTGTGAAATGTGAGCTCTTTGAATTTTTCAAACAAGCTAGTTATATTTGCACAAAATAATTGCAAAATACTTCTCTCGATACAATATTGGCTAGATTGCTTAGGCGTAATAATTCCATACAATACTTATGCAGGGAAAAGGCGATATTTAACCACCTAGAAACCAGTTGACGTGGACGCCAGGTCGATCAAAACCGGCCTCATGTGGGCACGAGGGATCTGGTTCAACAACTACAAGGTTTCTTAGTTGGGGTTGAATTTTAGACTCATGAAAGAGTTGAGGAGAGTAATCTGGATTTCTTCCTATAACTATTGCTTTCTAGTAGAACACAAGTTTGCAACTAATCTACCTTTTGCTTTTGCAAGATTAGGAGGGATCAAATTTTAGTGCAGACAGTGCATATAACTCCTAGAGCAGCAACAACAATAGTTACTAGTCCTTAGACAAGCTTAGAGCACCAGCAAACACGGTGAGCCAGATTTATGAAGTTCCACAGCAGATTCTGCGTAATGTATGCAGCCATTTTTTCATTACGTCCATGAACCATGGCTCCATCTTGCAGGTTTTTAATGCATCTATGTTTCTTGTCCCGTAATTTGTTTGGAAAATATATGTTTCCGGAAGTGTATCATGTTCTAGTTGTCATGCTATGTGTCGGCGGGTGGAACACGGGGTACCTCGTACCGGCGAGTGTCGATCATAGAACACGCACGCCCTAGTGGCGAATGGTTCAAGAGACGCAAGACAAGAGGTTTATACTGGTTCGGGAGTTATCCCTACGTCCAGTGAAACGGGAGACAGACTGTATTGCTCTCTTGGCGGCGAGTTACAACGAAGGCCGGTTCAAGCCTTGTGTGGGAATAATGTGCGTGTAGGGGACTAAGTGCTCTAGAGATCGAGAGTCCAAAGAATTGGATCCTCTCACAGGGGAACGTCCTCCCCTTTTATAGTGTAAGGAGAGGACGGCTTTACAACATTGTTTTACCTAATTACCCTCATGGGTCGGACACTTGCGACGGTTATGCGTTGTCGGCCTAGTGCGCTGCCAACGACCCCTTCCTCGGCCGCCACGTGTCCTTCACCTTCCCTCCGGCAGCTTCGCGGTAGCTTCCTTCTTGGCCGCTAGCGCAGTGGCACGCATGCAGCTACCTTTTCCCAAACGCAGTGCTGCAGGTCAGCTTTATCAGTTGGCAGGCGGGCAGGTGATGTCGGGTGTCGGTCGGGAGAAGGCGTGGGCCGCACGCCTTCTCTTTCCCAAGCCAGGTTTGACTTAGGAGAGTCTTCGGGACTCCCCTTCTCCTTTCTACCGCGCGTGCTTAAAGGTAGGCGGGACTCCGCGTGGGGGTCATCCTTCCTGACTCGAAGGGCCA
This sequence comes from Digitaria exilis, assembly GCA_015342445.1. Taxonomy (NCBI): domain Eukaryota; kingdom Viridiplantae; phylum Streptophyta; class Magnoliopsida; order Poales; family Poaceae; genus Digitaria; species Digitaria exilis. The sequence goes on from JACEFO010002671.1 coordinate 82,766, forward strand.
GGGGTCGGGCGTGGAGGATATGCCTGACTCCCGCCCCTCCCTGGCCGACCTAAGGGTCGGGGGTCGGGCGGGACGGACTGGCCTGACCCCCTGCTCCCCCGAGCCCCCGACGGGTCGGGCGAGCCAGAGTTCTCCGACCAATCGGGACTGATGCTGCTTCCCTTCGTTTCCAGGGCCCTACTCCGTCCATGCGCTGTTAGCCAGCACCCTGACAGTGGGCCCCCTAATCAATGACCCCCACAGTAGCCCCCGACCTTGCAGAGGAGTCAGGGACTCGTGTGTGAGGTCAAACCCATCCCATGGGGGAAGGATTTTTAAGGGAAGCTTCTTTCTTCATTCCTCGCTTACCTACGACGACTCCCAAGATCCTAAGGGCGCGACCCGGATACCGCTCCTACGGTAAATCCCGGTGCCCATCGGATTACGGGGGGTCAGACCCTTTTCGCGAAGGGTCAGGCCGAAGGCTCCTGCTCCGTCCTTCTGGTTGCTAAGGTTCCTTTCCTTATGTCTGTGACGTCTGGCCACCCACGTGCCTCGTCAGTTGGCCCACATCCTTTTTTGTCTTACCCGGGCCGGTCGCGGAGATCCGGCTGGGCCCACGGATCGTGGCGGCCTATCCGGTGGTTGACGGGAACCAACCCCCTCATCGAGTACGACGCGACACAGCGGTTAGGCTCCCGACTTGACGTCGTGGTCGTGGTGGGCCCGGTGTAGCGTGCGGGCGTGGAGGTGGGTTAATGCCCTAATCCACCGCCTTGTGCCGCGCACGCACGACGGGTGTGTTGGAAGCCGTCGGATCGGGATCGAGGGCCGAGAGTGCGCAGTCGTGCGCCCCCTCGATGCGGCCGCCCGTTACTCCGCCACCCATATATAAGGGAACGACGGCATTACGGAGCACGCCCCTCGTTCCCCGTTGCCGCTTTCATCTCTTTGCCTCACTCGCTCCTCGTCTGCTTCACAACCCAACTCCTCGTCTCCCCTCGAGCTCGCCACCGTCGACATGGTCACCAGGGGTTCATCGTCCTCCACGCAGCTTCGCCCATGGGCACGCTTGAGCGCATCCGTTCCCGCTCTCGAGTCGTTCGTCGCCCGCGGGCTCCTGTGCCCGCGCACCTCTGACGAGGAGTGGATCTCACCTCCTCCTTCTCACAAAACTCCGTTGCCACCGGCGGGGTACGTGGTGAGCTTCATGGCGTACCACGTCCGCGGCTTCGCCATGCCTGTCCATCGCTTCAATCTCTTCCTGCTTTTCTTCAAGGCGGCGCTCGTTCTCCCGCACGGGATCCTGGCCCCATGGGGATACTGCTCGCTGCAAGCGAAGCAGTCTCGCGTGGACATGTTTCTACGCTCGGAGCTCCGCGGCTCCATCAAAGACTGGAACAAGGGGTGGTTCTACCTGAAGAACCATGCCGGGGCCGCCCTTCCTTCGTTCGACCCCACCAGCTCACTGCTGGTGAAGGATGCGGCGTATTGGCAGTACGGCCCTGAGGCCGCCGACCGCAAGAAACTGAAGCCGCACCTTGACTGCCTCGCCAAGCTCCGGGCTTGCGGCCTCACCGGCATCGGCATCGCGGAGGCCTTCCACCGACGCCGCGTCACTCCGCTCATGGCCAGGCGGCTGCACCTGTTTGAGATGCATCCCACAACCACCGAAGCTGAGCTCCGCCCCAGCCTCATGTCGCAGGTCTTCCCTTCGGAGGATGAGATTCGGGCTCGACTCGCAGAGCTCGTCGACTCCTCCCGAGCCGCCTCCATGTTGATCCCTACCCCGGGCCAGCCACCGATGCTTCCCGGCCCTAGGGCCGTAGACCTCGTAAGTCGCTCCTTCGTAGTCTTTTTCTTCCTTTCTATCTTTCGTGTGCTCACTTGACGCTCCGTCTCGCAGTCTCGCGAGGCTCCCGAGGAGGTGGCCGCCCGGAACGAGACCCGGCGGAAGAACCGGGAGGCCGGAGAGGCCGACCGGAAACGCAAGAGGGACGACACTGCGCGTCGCCTCCGCACGCAGGAACGGAGGCGCAAGAGGGAGCGCAGGGAGCGCTTGGGGGAGGAGGTCGGATCGGACCTGGCCTCCTCATGCGACGAGGAGGAGAATCCTGGGAGCCACTCCGCCTCGACGGGGAACTCCCTTCTGCGCCCATCGTCGTGGAGGAGCTTCCGTCTCCTCCTCCAGGCGTCCCGCCGGCCGTGGCGTCCCGTACACGCTCGTCTTCCAGGCCAATGCAGCTGGAGGTTCGTCGCCCCGGCACGTCAAGCAGGTTCGCCTCAGATCCTCCTACTGCCCTGCTCTATCCTTTTTTGTTTCTCCTGTCATTAGTACCTTTACCAATGTTGTTATACATACAGTCGGATCGGCCGTGGGTCAGACCCCGGCTCAGCCCCGGTGAAGCGTCTCCGTCGAGGCGCGTCGCCCGCGGTTGCCCCTGGCTCCTCGGAGCAAGGGACGCCCGCGGAGGCCCGGCAGGCCGACCCAAGTCCGGCCAGGGCCGAAGGGTCGGCCCCACCCTTTGCCCTCGTGGGTTCCTCGCCCGCTCCAGGAGGCGCGGAGCCTTCCCAGGCGACTGCCACCCTGCCTCCGCCGGTCCCATCCCCTCCAGCCGTTCCGGCTGCTGGGACGGGAGTCACGTACGTGCTGGCCACCTCTCCCGTGGCCGGGGAGGCCACGGATACGGCGGAATAGGCGACGTACACCGGGGCTTCCGAGGCTGCCGTCACGGGTGATGAGCCCGGGGCAGGTACCATGGTGTGCGCCCCGGGGCCTTTCCCGACCGCTGGGGCACCCGCTGAGGGTGCGGCGATGGGCCCTTCCAGGGAGGCTCCACTCGCAAGCCCCGTTGCACCGCCCGCCTCGGAGCCGCCCGCAGTGAACCCCAGGGTGGGCGTGGAGGTGAGCCGATGGTCCGTGGAGGACCTATTCGGTGAAGCGGAGGCACGCGTGAGTTCCGAGTCTGAGCCTCCCGCGGCCTCGTCGGCCTTCACGTTGGTGTCGGTCCTGGCGCCGCCGTCTTCCGCCTCGTTGGCGGAACCCTCGGGGTCGGGGGGCGGCTAGGGCGAGCCGGCGATCAACCCCGCCCACGTCATGCAGATTGACACTTGGCTGGAGAGCCTTCAGCAGATGGCCACCTTCCCCGTGACGCTCCTACAAATGGCCCTGACGCTCCGCGCCGTGGCAATCCCCTCCAGCCGGGTACGTGGTTTGTTTCTTCTACTTGTTTCCGCTTGGCTTTACGGTTTCCATCTGAGCCCGTCCTCATCGGACCTTTAACCCGACTCATTGGTCGCCGCGGTCGATGCTGTTGTCGCTTGCCCGGGCCCAGAGCATCGAGCAGGAGGCCATCAACTAGGCCCGCCGTGCGTGGAACGTCGCCAACACCTCTAGGGACGAGGCCGCAGGCGGTGCCCGCCACATCTCAGAGCTGGAATGGGCCAACCAAGCCTCGGCCCACCAGGAAGAGCTGGCCGCGTTGCGGTCCGAGCTCCACGGTCTCCGTATCGGCGCCGCCAACGTTCGCAGTGGTATGCCCTACTTCTCAATCCTTTCTTTCTTTTAGCGCCTGCCTTGGCCCCCATAGATGATCTCCAACGTCGGCCTTTTAGGGTTCCAAACCGAGCTCAATGCCTTGAGGGAGGAAAGGGCTACAGTGGTCCGGGCGTGCATCGACGCCCAGACGGAGCGCAACCAGGGGGTGGCTGCGAAGGTGGACGCCGAGGAGGCGAGCGCTCAGCTAGGCCAGCTCGTCGCCGACCTTCGTACGGAGGTACAATCTTCCACCGAGCGGGTCAGGGTCCTGGAGGCCGCTCTATCCACAACGCACAAGTCTCTGGAGGAGAAGGACTCGGAGATCGATGGTACGTTCCCGCCCGTTTCTTCTCGCTTGCCCGACCTTTCACTCTGCATGTTCGCTCATGGCCTAACCATGGCTTTACTACCTGGCAGTGCTCAAGTCTCGCGTGGCTGATGGGATCACCCACCAAACCACACTGCTGTCGCGCTTCGGGATGTTGCGCGACGCGGCGGGGGTGGTCCTGTCGTGGCTCGGGTTCCCTCTATCTGAAGACATTGTGCGGCTCCCTGGGGACCTCCACCAGGCGGCGGAGTGCTGTGGAGAGCTGCGCGCCGTGGCCGTCTCGATGCTGGACGCCCTCGAGGTGCCGATGAGTGGCGATCCGGGCCGCCTCCCGACTGAGCTCGATCAAGTTCCTACGCACGTCGGAGCCCTTGCCAAGCAGTCGCTGGTGCGCGGTGTTCAGGAGGCCTTCATGTTGGTACGCTCCCACTACGATGGGATCCGCTTCGACAAGATGGCCGCCGGCTTCCCCAACGACTTCACCTCGGAGGCCCTTGATGCCATGGCGGAAGAAGTCAAGGTGCCTGCCGAGCAGTTCGCCAACGGCCTGGCGCCCACAACTGACGCGGAGGGCAATCCGGTGGACGGTGCCGACCCTGATCAAGCCGTGTGAAGATACCCCTGCTGTAGTGCCCTCATGTGGAGGGATTTAAAACTTTAAACTATTGTCGTGCCCTCGCGCGAAGGGTTTGAACTTTTAGGGGGTTCCGCATCGACGGAACTCCCGTACTCTAAATTGTTTTTGTAATAATTAGCTTATCTTTCTTCTTTTTTCATTGTCTTTGGCTCTTTTTGCTTGTTTTCTCATGTTTATACCCTTGCCAGCCCCCGAGTGGGGTCTGCCTTCCAGCTTCTTCGCGGGCTGGTTGGGAGGCGCCACTTGAGACGGCCTTTGTGGGGTTACCTTAGTTTATTTGATGATCTTTGATTATCGATCGGGCCTTAGAGCCCTTAAGCTTTGGTCTTTGGATGGATGAGGTAGACCTGTCGGTTGTGCCGAACCATACGAGCCTTTAGGCTTGGCTGCGAGGCGCGCGAGGCAAACCTGATGGTTGTGCCAAGCCCCTGAGCCCTCGAGCCTTTAGGCTTGGCTGCGAGGCGCGCATGGCAAACCCGATGGTTATGCCGAGCCCCCGAGCCCTCGAGCCTTTAGGCTTGGCTGCGAGGCACGCAAGGCAAACCCGATGGTTATGTCGAGCCCCCGAGCCCTCGAGCCTTTAGGCTTGGCTGCGAGGCGTGCGAGGCAAATCCGACGGTTGTGCCGAGCCTTCGAGCCCTCGAGCCTTTAGGCTTGGCTACGAGGCGCGCAAGGCAAACCCGATGGTTATGCCGAGCCCCCGAGCCCTCGAGCCTTTAGGCTTGGCTGTGAGGTGACTTCGGTGGGCTGAATCCTTGAGCCTGTAAAACCGTCTGGTTTGGATCCGAGTCCCGCACTCCTGGTGGATCTGGGTACTAGGCGGTATATTGGCCAAGCTATGTTCGAGCCCCGAGCCTCTACGTGTAACTTCCCTCACCGTGGTTGGGCGTAACCCCACCCCCGCCGTCGACCTCCTGCAAAAAGATAGACCCAACAGGTCCCCAAAATATAGTTAGTTTCCCCGACCTGAGCTGCGTTATTAGCAACGCTTCTGCACACTATCGACCCGATTCATTTTTAGGGGGTCCCCCGGCCTTGCCCTGCACATTTGGGTCTGTTCGCAGGGTCGGCCGTTTGGCTCGGCAACTGTGCGATCTGTAGCCGCGGGGGCGTAGGCCGTCGCAACGCAGCTGCGCCAAACATCCCTGCCTACCCCATTTAGCGGCGCCGGGACTTCCTCAGAATCACAGGGTCGGACGGCAAATAGCAGGCTCAAACGAAAAATAATGGAAATGAACTAAATTGACAAAGATAAAAGTGCAGAGAGGGTTCACTTATCTGGCCGGTTGGAAGCCAGGGGGAGGGCTTTCGCGGCCCCCCTGTCGGGTCTTATATCGCGCGGCGGGGTGTCGATACAGCGCTGCAAGCTTGCGGCAGGTGTGCGAACGCGTTACGACCATGAACTCGCGGTTACTGTAGCTTCAAAAATTTAGAGTCGGCGATAGTGCCCCTGGAGACACGGGTTCCGGTGGTTGGATGGCAGCCTCTGACTCCGAGGCAGTATCGCCGAATGGTTCGCCCATGATGGAACCGCTTTTAAGTTGTGCGGCTCCTCCTTCAGCCGGCGATGTGGTACTAAAAATGGGTGCTTCGTGCCGTCGAAGGCTTCCCATAAAAGGAAAGGGCTGGACTGTACTCAGCCCTGGCCCAAGTTCGTCTTCGGCCTGTTGGGCCTTTTTTTTACGAGGGTCCTCGTCGAACCCCTCGTACTGGGAAAGGCGTAGATTTGCAGCTGATCCTACCATGGGGTCGGGTGCATTGGGGTCGTACCCACCCTCCCCTCTGCGGGCGGTCATGGATAAAAGCGCCGCAACTGCTCGATGTTCCAGGCGTTGGATAGGTGGGTTCCATCTGGCATTGCTAGCTTATAAGACCCTGGGTGTAGGACCCGTACTACGGTGTAGGGGCCCTCCCAAGGAGGTGAGAGCTTAGTGAAGACACGACGATCCTGGGCTATTCTCAAGACCAAATCACCTTCTTGGAACGCGCGACCTCGTATCCGTCGCGCGTGGTAGCACCTCAAGCCTTGCTGGTACTTGGCCGAATGCGCCACTGCCACCTCCCGGGCTTCCTCTAACTGGTCTGCAGCATCCTCGAGGTTAGCGCCGTTTGCTTCCTCGTCAAAGGCCTGAACCCCTGGGGAGCCATAGTCTATGTCCGTCAGTAGGATCGCCTCGGAACCATAGACCATGTAGAACGGGGAAAAGCTCGTGCCGCGTGTCGGAGTCGTCCACAGACTCCGGAGAACAGAGGGCAGCTCATCTACCCACTTAGTGCCGAGCTTGTGAATTCGCTTGACCAATCGGTTGAATATTCGCGGCTTCAACCCCTGTAGGATCATGCCATTGGCGCGCTCGACCTGCCCATTTGTGCGCGGGTGAGCAACTGCTGCCCATGCCACCTCGATCCCGTAGTTGTCGCAGAAACGGATAAACTTCTTCCCTGTGAACTGAGTCCCATTATCAGTGATAATGGTGTTTGGAACACCGAACCGGCACAGGATGTCACGGAAAAAGCGGACCGCTTGCTCTGAGGTGATCTCCGTTAGGGGGTGTGCCTCGATCCACTTTGTAAACTTGTCCACGACGACAAACATGTGGGTGTAGCCTCCGGGCGCTCTTGGCAATGGCCCGACCATGTCCAACCCCCAAACCACGAATGGCCAGGTGATGGGTATGGTCTGAAGCGCTTGGGCTGGTAAATGTGTCTTCTTGGCGTAGAATTGGCAGCCTTCGCAAGTTCGCATGATTCGCTCGGCGTCTGCGACGACCGTGGGCCAGTAAAATCCTTGCCTGAAGGCTGATCCTACCAATGATCGGGGCGCCGCATGGTGGCCACACACTCCCCCGTGTATGTCCTTCAGCAATGACCTTCCCTCTGTGTTTAAAATACAGCATTGGAGGACACCATTGTGGCCCCGGTGGTACAGGTTACCTTCGATTATCCTGTAGGACTTGGCCCTTCGGATGAGGCGCCGGGCCTCCGTTCGTCCGGCAGGAAGGGCTCCATCGACGAGCCAGCTTAAGAATGGGGTGCGCTAATCTTCCTCTGGCTCGGGTGGGTCTTCCAAGGGTTGTTCCTCCTCGAGGTCTGGCCCTTCATCGGGGTCGGATGCGATGGCCGCTACTACCCTCGTTGGGTCAAGAGTTCCATCGGGTCCGAGCAGCTGCTCCGGGCCCGACCCAAAGGAAGGTGCTTCATCGCTGAAATTCACCGACTGCTGATGTTGGTCGTCTGCGAATACTCCGGATGGAACTGGCTGTCGCCAGGATGCCAGCCTGGCTAGCTCATCGGCCACCTTGTTGTTCTCTCGTCGGAGATGGACGAAACCCAAGCCCTTGAACTTCTCTTGTGCTCTGTGCGCTGCCTCGCAATAAGCCGCCAGCTTCGGATTGTGGCACTTGGCATCGCCATTGACCTGATCCACCACCACCTGAGAGTCACCGTGAGCCTCCAGCCTATGGATGCCGAGTTCCTTGGCAATCCGCAGGCCGGCGAGCAGAGCTTCGTACTCTGCCATGTTGTTTGACGCCGGGAAGTGTAGCCGTATGGCGTAACGCATCATCACCCCCATAGGGGAAATGAAGATGACCCCGACCCCTGATCCGGTTCGGTTCTGAGCTCCATCGAAGTGGAGGACCCAAAACTCGAGGTCAGCGGGGGCCGGGGGAAGCTGGGTTTCCGTCCACTCAGCGACGAAATCCGCGAGTACCTGAGATTTGTTTGCCGACCTCGGAGCGTAGGAGATGTCGTAGCCCATAAGCTCGAGGGACCACTTGGCAATCCTCCCTGTCGCTTCCCTATTGTTGACCACCTCTCCTAACACTTGCTCAGTCACGACGGTAACATGATGGGCGTCGAAGTAATGTCTGAGCTTACGTTTGGCGATGAGGATGGCGTAGATCATCTTCTGAATGTGAAGGTAGCGTGTCTTCGACTCAGTCAACACCTCGCTGATGTAGTAGACTGGGTGCTAGACCTTCAGGGCGTGTCCATCCTCTTCGCGCTCTACCACGAGGACGGAACTCGCTACCTGTGTGGTTGCCGACACGTACAAGAGCAGACGCTCCCCCTCGCGTGGGGGTACCAGGACAGGTGGTTTGGTGAGCATGTGCTTGAGCTGGTCCAACGCCTGCTGAGCCTCCGCGGTCCATTCGAAGCGACCCGCCCTCTTCAAAAGCTTGTAGAGGGGAAGCCCTCGCTTGCGCAAACGTGCCACGAAGTGTCCCAGCGCCGCAAGGCAGCCTGCCAGCTTCTGAACATCCTTGACGGAGTCGATCGGTCCCATATTGGCGATGGCTGCTATCTTTTCTGCGTTCGCCTCGATACCTCTGGTAGAGACAACGAATCCCAGGAGGAGGCCCTTCGAGACCCCGAACACACACTTCTCTGGGTTAAGCTTGACACGGTTCACCCGCAAGCGATCAAACGTGGCTTCCAAGTCTTGGACTAGATCGTCGGCTTGCTTGGACTTGACTACAATGTCATCCACATAGACCTCGACGGTTCGTCCAACGAGGTCCCCCAAGCACTAATTCATACAGCGCTGAAATGTTGCACCCGCGTTCTTTAGCCCGAAGGCCATCGTGGTGTAACAAAATACACCGCACGGGGTTACGAAGGAAGTAGCCAACTGGTCCGATTCTTTGAGCGCGATATGGTGGTACCCAGAATAGGCATCAAGAAAACAAAGGGCTTCGCACCCTGCCGTGGAGTCTACGACCTGATCGATGCGAGGGAGGGGATAAGGAAACTTTTCGCAAGCTTTATTGAGACTAGTGTAATCGACACACATTCTCCATTTCCCATTCATTTTTTTGACCAGTACAGGATTTGCTAACCACTCTGGGTATCGAACCTCCCTAATGAACCCTGCATCTAGTAACTTAGCTACTTCTTCAATTATGATCTTTCACTTGAACTCGTTGCAGCGCCTTGTGGGCTGCCTGACAGGCTTCACGCCTTTGCGGATGTCCAGGGAATGCTCGGCGACTTCCCGGGGGATTCCCGGCATGTCTGCGGGAACCCATGCGAACATGCCGATGTTCGCCCAGAGGCAGTCGACGAGCGCGCTTTCCTATTTCTCCGTATTGGCGGAGAAAATGATGACCGTCTTGCTCCCGGACCCTTGGGGATCGAGGAGCACCTTCTTGGTGTCGCTTGATGGTTGGAACTGCCTCACAGCCTATGGCTCAAGCATTGCTTTCTTGCTTGCGGGGCTGTTTTCATACTGGGCATCACACACTTCTTGGCCCTTTGGAACAAAGACCATTGCCGCCATGACGTCGATCACCCCTTGGGAGACAGCGAGCTCCTTGGAGGCTTCCACGGCCGCCCTGGCCTTGGCGAGCTGGCGAGACGGGACAAGGGCTGCGGCGAGTGCGCAGCTCTCCTTTTCGCACTCGTACGCCACCTGCGGGGACGTGCCTACGACGATGACCCCATTAGGTCCCGGCATCTTGAGTTTGAGATAGACATAGTTTGGGACGGCCATAAACTTCGCGTAGCATGGCCTTCCCAGGATGGCGTGGTAGGAGCCGTCGAAGTCCACCACCTCGAAGCAGAGTGTCTCGGTACGGAAGTTCTCCCGATCTCCGAATGTGACTGGGAGGGTGATCTGCCCCAACAGGACGGCCTCCTTCCCCGGGACAACACCATAGAAAGGAGCCCGCTCGGGCCGCACGTGGGATCGTGGGACCCCTAGTGCGTCGAGCGTACTTGCGTATAGGATGTTGAGGCCGCTTCCTCCGTCCATCAACACCTTGGAGACGCGCTTCCTTCCGATTATCGGCGCCACCACCAGTGGAAGCTTTCCCGGATGTGGGACGTACCTTGGGTGGTCTGAGCGGCCGAAGGTGATCGCAGCCTCGGACCACCGGAGGAACTCCTGGTGGGTAGGATGAACCGCGAACACGTCGTGCTCCATCAGCTTGGTACGCCGCTTCGATGCCTGTGCTTTGGGGCCGCCGAAGATCATGAGGCACTCGTCGGGTTCAGGGAACGAGTCAGTCGCCGTCTCCTTCCCTTGTGACTGGGTAGTCGAGCTGACCCCATCTAGCCTGCCCTTGAGGAACTTCCTCATGAGCCCGCACTCACGGTATTTGTGCTTGACGGGGGTCGCATGGTTTGGGCACGGGCCCTCGAGCAGCTGCTCGAAGTAATCAGGGGTCTGACCCTCGTTGGGTCGTCGTCCCTGGGGTCGGTCGTCTCGACTCCGACCTTGGGGTGCTCTGCCTTGGGGTCGGGAGGGCTTTGGGTCTGCCATAGCGACAAACTCAACCCTTCTTTCTCTTCTCTTCTTCTTCTTCTTCTTCTCATGGTGGCCGGACGGCCCTGCCTCGTCGGCTGTTTCTTCGCGCTTCTTCTTTCCGCCCTCCTCAGGGAAGTGCGCCAGAATGGCCTCCTCCCCCTGTGCTTCTTCGGCAGCCATGTTAAGGACTTCCTTGATCGTCTTCGGGCATTTCCTGCCGATGCGGTTGACCAAGGGTCGGTTCTTGGTACCTCCCATCAACGCAGCAATGGCGTCAGCATCGGTGGCGTCGGGGAGGTTGTTGTACTGCCGGGAGAACCGTCGTAGGTACTCACACAGGGTCTCCCCATGCCCCTGCTTGCACCTCTTGAGCTCCCAAACCTTGCCTGGGCGCGCGCAGGTGCCCTGAAAGTTCCCAACGAAGATACTCCTTAGGTCCGCCCAATTGCGGATCTTTCCATTGGGCAATCGCTCAAGCCACGCTCGGGCAGGCTCCGCCAAGTACAAGGGGAGGTTGCGTATGATGACTTTGTCATCAAAAGCTCCCCCCACACGGCACGCCAGCCGGAAATCATCCAGCCAGACCGAAGGATCTGTCTCCCCATCGTACTTGCTGAAGTTCGTGGGGAGACGGAACCGCGGGGGGATTGCCACAGTATGAATCTCGTGGGAAAAGGCGGCTCGGCCGGGACAATTAGAGTCGGAGTTCGAATCCCAATCTTCCTCTGCCTCGACATGCACCTCGCGCCGTTGGTGCCTGATTCGTGGGACACGATCCTCCGGTTCTTCCGACTTGTCCCGGCGTCAAGCCTCAATGGTGTCTCGCACGTCGCGATCCGGACCCAGTCGGTCTTGGATCTTTGCGGCGTCAGGGTTCGGGACGTCCCGCTGTGAGCCCTCAGCCGGTTTCCTCCGGTCAACGGGACTGGGAGATTGCGAATTCCCGGCCCCGCCCCCGGAGATCCGTCTTCTTCCCGCGGAGCTCGCCGCCTATCGCACCGCAGCGCGCTCAAGGAGCGACTTCAACCCATTCTGAATTCGGCGCTTCTCCAGGGTAGACGGCAGGGGTAACTGCTGACTGAGCAGCGTCACCGTGGCGATGCACTGGCTCGCCCGATCGAAGAGAGGGTAGCCATCGGCGTTAGTCTCGATCCTCTGGCCCACCTCGCGAGCTCGCGCCCGAGCGGAGGGCTCTATGTTTGCGTTGAGCTGGGCCTGCTCTATCTCGATGGCAAGCCGCATGTCCTCCAGCTCTTGCTGCTTCGCCGCGATCTGCTCCGGGGTTAACCGGGTTTCAACCGCGTTTGCCCCATTTGTCAAGTCGTCCGGGGGAACCATGGTGAAACACTCTCGCATGGGACAACGCTTATCCCCTCTGGGGGGAAGATGTACCCCCAAATCCTTCTCCTGTCCAGGCTCGCATGGGGTGGCCACGGCGCATGGGCCCACGTAGCCCCTAGGATGCCTTCATACCTCAAAAGGCGCATCTTGGGGCGCGCTCTTTCGAGGCCTTCCCATGCCTGACGTTGCACCAGACCAGAGAAAGTTTGTGATGCGTTCCTCAAACCAAAAGGAGAGGCTGACGTCTCGCCCTTTCGTGGGTTTACGCCATCCTTCTTGGTCACTTGGCTTTTGGGGCCGCATGACGAAGGTGAACCCGAACGCCTGGCTCGAAGCGTCGAGGCTGAGCTATCGCTCCCGCCATGGCGATGCATGATCCGCTCACGCCCTACCCTCGACACGGTGATGGGGATCCGAGAAGCGACGCTCACGGCCGGAGTAGCCACCGTCGTGGTGGCTGTGGACACCGCCGGACCACCCTAGGGGACTTGTCCCGCGTCGGTGGCCGGGCAGCTGGAGCGGTCGATGAGGACGAGGTGACGTCACCACGAACATCCGGCGTCTCGTTCACAAGGAACTTGAGGCTGCCGAATCGGATAGTTGCGCCCAGCATGAACTGATGGTCACCGAAATAGCCATCTCACACCAGATGTCGAGGAAGACGCGGACGTGCGCAGGCCCCTACCTGGCGCGCCAACTGTCGGTGGGTGGAACGCGGGGTACCTCACGCCGGCGAGTGTCGATCATAGAACACGCATGCCCTGGTGGAGAATGGTTCAAGAGACGCAAGACAAGAGGTTTATACTGGTTCAGGAGTTATCCCTACGTCCAGTAAAACGGGAGACAGACTGTATTGCTCTTTTGGCGGCGAGTTACAACGAAGGCCGGTTCAAGCCTTGTGTGGGAATAATGTGCGTGTAGGGGACTAAGTGCTCTAGAGATTGAGAGTCCAAATAATTGGACCCCCTCGCAGGGGGAACGTCCTCCCCTTTTATAGCGTAAGGATAAGATGACTTTACAACATCGTTTTACCTAATTACCCTCATGGGTCGGACACTTGCGACGGTTATGCGTTGTCGGCCTAGTGCGCTGCCAACGACCCCTTCCTCGGCCGCTGCGTGTCCTTCACCTTCCCTCCGGCAGCTTCACGGTAGCTTCCTTCTTGGCCGCTAGCGCAGCGGCACGCATGCAGCTACCTTTTCCCAAGCGCAGTGCTGCAGATCAGCTTTATCAGTTGGCAGGCGGGCAGGTGATGTCGGGTGTCGGTCGGGAGAAGGCGTGGGCCGCACGCCTTCTCTTTCCCAAGCCAGGTTTGACTTAGGAGAGTCTTCGGGACTCCCCTTCTCCTTTCTACCGTGCGTGCTTGAAGGTAGGCGGGACTCCGCGCGGGGTCCGCCTTCCCGACTCGAAGGGCCAGGGGTCGGGCGCGGCGGATATGCCCGACTCCCACCCCTCCCTGGCCGACCTGAGGGTCGGGGGTCGGGCGGGACGGACTTGCCTGACCCCCTGCTCCCCAGAGCCCTCGGCGGGTCGGGCGAGCCGGAGTTCTCCGACCAATCGAGACTGACGCTGCTTCCCTTCGTTTCCAGGGCCCTACTCCGTCCATGCGCCGTTAGCCAGCACCCTGACAGTGGGCCCCCTAATCAATGACCCCCACAGTCTCGTACTAATGCTTGCTAGCAGTGACCAGATACGTACAGATCCAGGAGGAGGAGGGCACCAAGGAGTTCGAAGCGTTGATGACAAACAGATCGTACTGATCCAGGAGGGCATCTGCAGATTACAGACTAGTAACAATCTACCTTCTCGGCACAAGTGGCGGGACGCTCTGCTCATTCCTAAAATAATCCTCAGGGTCAATCTTGGCCTTCGCCAGAGCAAGCCTCTTGTAGTTGCCCTTGAAGTACTTCTCGCCCCAGACCTTGCCGGCCTCATAACTACTGACATTGCCCACGACGACGTTCCTCCCCAGGTCAAGTAGGCCTCCCTCGGGTTCTTGCTCACGTACTGGATGTTGTACAACACGCCGGCACGGTGCGGGAACGACGTCGCCGACTCCGGCACGCAGCCGATCTTGGCGCCGTAGGGGTGAAGGATCATGAGCCCCGGGTCAGGCTTGGCGAGCCACTTGAATATCTCTACCCACACGTCCCTGCCGATGGGCTGCCGGATGTAGTCAGACGTCGCCTTGTAGAAGCCGTCCAACGGGATGGTCCGGTTCAGAATGTCCCTCTCCGGAATGAGGTCGCCGCTGCCGACGTAGACGTAGAGCACGGACTCGATCCAGCTCACCTCACTGCAGTGCGTCCGGTTCATCCCCAGCTCCGGGAAGCGGCTGCGCATCACCGGGAGGAACGCGTCGCACGTGCCGAGGTATATCCCTCGCAATTATCGACTATCGAGGGATAGGTTTTAAGCATCTATTCTACCAAACATTGAACAAGGCAAAGGTAGAGGAGGGATGCATCTGAACCAAACGAGCACCATGCTTTATATAGGGTAGAGAAGAAATACTCCTGAACAAAATGACAACTAAAAAAACAACAGGTCTGAAGCATCGTACTAAAAAATTAATATGACATGACCCATCGAAACATCTGGCCCCAAAGATGTGTGGACGCATGAGGCGTGCTAGTAGCATGCATGCATGCAGTAACACATTAGTATACGTATACGCTGCCATCATACTAAAACATCAATGTGACATGACTCGTCGAAACTCCCGGCCCCAAGGATGCGTGGACGCATGAGGCGTGCTAGTAGCATGCATGCAGTAACATTAGTATACGCATGAGGCGTGCTAGTATCATTCATGCAGTAACACATTAGTATACGTCGCCATTGTACTAAAAAATTAATGTAACATGACCCATCGAAACACCCGGCCCCAAGGATGCGTGGACGCATGAGGCGTGCTAGTAGCATGCATGCAATAACACATTAGAATATGCTACCGATTGCAATCCTTTTGTGAGCATGCACAAAAGAGTTCAGTCCCCATGCTTGTGGCCAAATATGATCTGGTGGCGCTATATTGGCAGGGTTTGATTAAATGCCTGACACATGCACTGGATGTAAGTTCTCTACTAATTTCTTCATTCACGTATGTATGTCCATTGTCGAAAAAAATCTCTAGACAGTTTATTGCCAGGCAAAAAAAACCCCACTAAGTCATTGCAATTTTAGATCTGCCATTTGTGCGTAGAGAATGGATGTTCGTTTTATCTCTGTTGTCTATCAAAGAGAGTAGTAGTATTTTGTCTTACATCATACTGACTTGAACACACTTTATTCATTTGATGGTGACAACTTTGGTCTCAAAAGACTAATACTTTTAATAAGGGGTAAGGTATGAAAATAAGATACCTAGTTGATTTGATGCAAACTGCACATGTCGGTGAACAACATGTATGCAATCCAAAAGAGGTTAGCCCATGCTTTTTGCTAAACATGATAATCCCCTTGTATCTATTTGATCGGTCATTCGATTCAACAGAGTTTGAAGACATCGACACATCATTCACATCAGATAAAATGAGTTGGCACGTTGCAGAATGCTGGATATGCATGAGAGAACCAATTGGATGATGAGTCATTTTCATACAACAGTGATGGAATAGTCATCATGATGGCGACACATTTGTGGAAAGAAGAGAGTCTGGAGGATATCAAACAGTAGAAATCACATCAGACGGCTAACGTGTTTGCTAGCAGCAGGCCGCGAAAACAGCCAGGCCTTATGGTTCTAATTTTGAACTGAAGTAAAGATAGTGGGACTTTGGACTCAAGTTGGAAGATGTGGCATATACCAATTTACTAAAAACTGATGGTGCTTCTGCCTTCTGGTATGTTGCACCGTTTTTTAGTAGTGTTAGGGTATACGCAAAATGAAGCTTTGTTTCCGTTTTGAACTAAAAAATATTTTCTTATTTTTTTAGCCCAAAGCTTCAGATTGACAAACCATAGCATTCTGGATTTGGAAGCTCCGTTTATCTTCTTTCTTTTTTCTAGATGCAGTCATAGTTTCTGTTCTGTTCTGCTCTTTTCCTGGAAAATGCTCAAATATTTCTTACTGGTTTGGTTCTTTCTAGGAGTATCTTTTTTCACCGGACACCGGGTCAAGGAGATGGTAGCAACTGGGATGGAAATGCGACGTTGAATCAAGCAGCCTGCTGAGTAGTTGACTCCGTGCTACCAAAGCCTGTTGAACGGTCTACGTCCGCCAGCCGCCACAATTAATAATTAGCTTGTGCTAAGCATGCGAGGGGAAAACGTGGCTATATTGGATTCTCTCCTTAGTTATTAGGACCGGAGCGGTTATCAAACCGGTAAAGTTGCTTGGGAGCACGAGCCCATGCCGTCGACGGATGAGACGACAGCAAACCCCTCTCTCATCATTAATTAGGGTACACATCAGATTCATATGCTTATGTGGCAGTATAAAGACAGCTGCTGTCTATGGGTTGTACATGCACTGAGAGGGTAAACAGTGGCAATATTGGATTCCTCCCCTAGTTATAAGGACGGCCCGGCCATCGAACCAGGGAGAGTTAGTTCAATAGTTCACTGGTTGAACCACTGGTTCAATAGTTTTGAATAGTTGAATTGAACCGGCCACAGATAGATCGTTGAATTGAACGGCCACATATACATAGATCAAGTATAATACCAATGCGTTGATTATTAGCTACGGAAATACCAACGCGTTGATGCCAAACAGATACGTACTGATCCAGGAGGGCATTTTCAGATTATACAGATCAGTAACAATCTACCTTCTCGGCACAAGTGGCGGGACGCTCTGCTCGTTCCTGAAATAGTCCTCAGGGTCAATCTTTCCCTTCGCCAGAGCAAGCCTCTTGTAATTACCCTTGAAGTACTTCTCGCCCCAGACCTTGCCGGCCTCGTAGCTGCTGACGTTGCCCACCACGACGTTCCTCCCCAGGTCAAGGTCCCTGTAGTTGAAGTAGGCCTCCCTCGGGTTCTTGCTCACGTATGGCGTCATGAACGCGTACAAGTCCCTGATCCACCTAATGTGCGGTCCTTCGTCGTCTCCGGCGCCCCAGAAGTTCATATACTGGATGTTGTACAGCACGCCGGCACGGTGCGGGAACGGCGTCGCCGACTCCGGCACGCCGCCGATATTGGCGCCGTAGGGGTCAAGGATCATGAGCCCCGGGTCAGGCTTGGCGAGCCAGGTGAATATCTCCGCCCACACGTCCCTGCTGATGGGCTGCCGGACGTAGTCAGACGTCGCCTTGTAGAAACCGTCCAAAGGGATGGTCCGGTTCAGAATGTCCCCCTCCGGAATGAGGTCGCCGCTGCCGACGTAGACGTAGAGCACGGACTCGACCCAGCTCACCTCCCTGCAGTGCGTCCGGTTCATCCCCAGCTCCGGGAAGCGGCTGCGCATCACCGGGAGGAGCGCTTCGCACGTGCCGAGGTATAGGCCCTGGAAGCTGGCCGTGCGACCCATCAGCAACACCCTAACGAACACGTCGTCCGGGAGGGCCGGGGCGACCACCTGCCATTTGGTCAGGATGTCGACGGCGCCATGGTCGACGGTCACCGGCACGATGAACGCCGTGACCTTGGGTGGCACGGGCACGAGCTTCACCTGCCACGACAGCACGATACCGAAGCTCTCGCCACCGCCACCGCGGATGGCCCAGAACACGTCACGCCCCATGGCGTTCTTGTCGAGGAGCCTCCCTCCGGCGTCGACCAGCACGGCGTTGATGACGTGGTCGACGGCGATGCCGTACTTGCGCTGAAGCAAGCCGAACCCACCGCCGCTGAAATGGCCACCCACGCCGATGGTCGGGCAGAGGCCGGCCGGGAACGCCAGCCGGCCATTGCTGCCTTTTGCCACGGCGTGGTAGAGCTCGCCGACCGTCGCGCCGGAGTCCACCCAGGCCGTGGCCTGGGCTGAATTCACGCGCACGGAGCGGAGGTTGGCGAGGTCGACGACGGCGAACACCTCGCCGGGGCTCACGGACCGGTACGAGAGGCCCTCGTAGTCGTGCCCGCCGCTGCGGACGCGGATGCGGACGCCGTGGCGGCGGCCGCAGAGGACGGTGGACTGGACGTCGGAGGCGTTGGTCGGCGTGACGATGCAGAGAGGTCGCACCGTGCTGGGCGTGAAGAACCTGGGGTTCTTGATGGAGGACACGAGGATGGAGGTGAAGGAAGGGGAGCTCTGCGTGACGAAGAGGTTGCTCGGAATGCTGGACGAGAGGCAGCGGAGGAAGTCGGTGGAGGAAGCCGAGGAGGAGCCGAAAGCGGTGGGGGTGTAGAGACACAGGAGGCAAAAGGCGAGCACCGGTAGTGCTCTGAACGCGGCGGCCATTTTTGGTTCTTTTTGGATGTTCTGGACTGTGTAGATGGATCTCCATTTAAAGCCCATGTGTAGCTGCTTATCAGTTCCAGGCTTCCAGCTTGGAGTAGGAGTAAAATACGGAACGCACGTGCAGGAGAATCTGGCACGTGCAAAATGGAGATCGAAGTCGCGGCTGGCAGGTCAACCGGTTGAGCTGGAGGTCTCAGAAAATAGTTGGTCGCCTTGGCAGATCGTACATTTCTGGTGGAGGACTGGAGGTCTCAGAAAACGCTACGCCGTATGGCGGGCCAGCGATTCAGCGAAGCGCGCTGGATGCATGTGGGGATTAGCGTGTTCTTTTGATTAGGACTATGAGATTTCAAGCCTTATCTTTCAGCAGCATGAAATGGGAAAACAAGGAATAATCTGCATATATATGACATATATATGTGGAAACAATCAAATTTAACGGTATGATGCCAACGAAAATTTGAAAGCGAACTGAATAATCCAAGTCAGTCTAGATCAAGTGGGAGCAATTAGATTTTAGGATAGAAAACCCATGTTCTTTCAGGAAAATATTCAGTGGGTATGTGATAACCCCCTAAAAATATTGTGACAAGTATTCAAAAAATTTAAAAAGATGCACATCTACAGTGTATCCATACATGTAATACCCACCCTCTAAATTCTTGACTTTTTCTCATTTATCCTCACCAAGGTTAGAGTACACTTTAATTAACATCCGGGCTAAAATTAAGCCCTGGATCCAAACAGGATGAGGCTAATTTAGAAGACTAAATTTTAGTTTTGGCTCATCCAAATAGGCCCTTATATATCCTAGATTAATTATAACTTTTAGAAATTATCAACATATTAGGAAACCATGTCTAACATTAACAAAACTAATCCCTATACTAACTCCCCAAGGTAGGAGTGGAGCATTCCAAAAATACTCTAAAGGCTAGGTTATCGCTTATTTCATCGCAGTGGTTAGTTTAGAGCAGAGATTTGAAAAGGATGCATGCATGCTTTGCTTCTTGTGCTGGACAAAGTTCAAATTACTCCCCTCAAATATAGTAAAAGTCTAAGTAACCCCATAAACAACTTTTTGGGTTCATTTTACCCCCTAAACTATCTTACTTAGTTTAATTTACCCCCTAGTATATTTTTCCTTTTTATTTCTCCATGCACAAGTGTGGTGTAGTAGACACCGTAATGTATGTTAGAAATATATAACATAAAATTTTTATTATAATTTTGATAGAGTGAGATGTTTAATAATATAATAATAATTGAGATACAATATTCTGCAAAAAAATAATAATTAAAATTGATAATATATTTTGCTGACACACATTATGAAATTTACTACAACATTGAAAATTTTTAATTAGAATTCTACTTGTGTATGAAGAAATAAAAAAACACAATTTATATTAGGGGTAAATCGAACCGACACTACACAAAAAAACTGGCATTAATCCCCTTGACCTCAGTAGTGGTTATGTTACGAACCAGTACTAAGTGGAAAATAAGTACCGGTTGGCGGCAGGGCAACCGGTTTGTGTAACACCCTAATTTTGATCATCACACTTAAATCAATATAGGCAACCTAATTCTTTATATTTTTGTTTAAGTAAATATTAAGTTGCAAATTTAAATCTTGGCTCATAAATATTTAAACAACATTTAATTTAGAGTCAAATAAAGTTTTTGTTGCATTGACGCTGCTGCATATATTTTTAAGTGTTGGTTTGAATTTGAAAGAGTTTACAAAAGTTTAAATTTAATTTTCAAACCTTCTCTTCTCTCCCTCTCTTTTCTAGCCCAACCCAGTTTCTTTCCCGTCGGCCCAATCCCTTTCTCTTGGCCCATTCCGCCAGCTCACGGCCCAGCTGCTCTTTCTTTCCTCTCTCTTTCTTTCTCTGATGAGTGGGCCTGCCTTGTCATCTTTAAGCTCGCGTCGTCCTCGAGCAGGACTGCTCCAACGAGTCCGAGCCAGCCCCGCGTCCGCGTCGTTTTCCCCTTGCGCAAGCCTTGATTCTCAGCCTTTATAAGGCGCCGCCCGAGCTCCCTTGTCTCTCAAACCAAGTGGCAGCTTCCGCCGCCACCAGTAGCAGCGCCGTCGCCAAACCCTAGTTTTGCGCCGCCGCCGCGATTCCAGCTCTCGAGGCCGCTTCCGTCGCTTCGAGTTCGCCATCAGGTTTCGCGTGAAGGTAGGGAACCCGCCGAGCCGGTTCTTTTGCGTCTTTGTTGCTCATCGTCGTCGCGTCGTCGACCTTCGCCGAGCCGCCATTGCTCGGTGCGAGCTGTCCCCTTTGCCTAGCCCTCGTTTAGAAGCCTCAAAACGGATTCCCCTTGATCCCAGCTAGCTCCCAAGCCTTAAATCGTTGAAAACTGAGCTCCATAGCCCTAGATTGCTCAACTCCGGCGAGCTTCTGGTCGAGCGCCGCCGTTCTGGTCGCCGGCATCGCCTCCTTTCAATTCCAGCCGCCAGATCAAAATCCGACGGTCGGAATTAGATCTAATCTAATCCCGTACCGGTCAGCGGGTTAGCCATGCCAACTTTGCAGAAAAGCCCCTCAGTTTCATAGAAATCAACCCGCAATCCTACCTAGTTCAAAACTAATTAGATTTAGATCCTTTTCTTTTTGTTTTAGCCCCTGTCTTCTTTAGATTTCAAACCCGCCGTCCTCTTTGGTCGTTTTTCCCAAAGGTCCTTCTGTTTTTATACAAAATTACGTTTTAGGTCCTCTGTTTCTTCAATCTAAGCCCCTAGAAGGTTAGGATTAGTATAGAGAAGCCCCTGAACCTTGTTTTGGCCATATTTTAACTGTTTCAAATCCGATTTGAGTGATCTTTACGCTCACGCGATCGTCTCTGCATCAACAGTAGTTCTGGACATGTCTTTACGTCTTTAAAAGTTGTATGTATGGTGTATTGTTTTGCTTTTATTGATTGAATGCTTGTGCAATCGTGTAGAGAATGGTCCGTTCGAGGGAGATCAAGATCAAGTCTACGAGGAGGAGCCACCGCAATACTTTGAGGAAGGCAAGTAGATTTCCCGCTCAGCATACTCTTTTGAACCTATACACATTGCATGACAATTACATTTATCTTTATGTTCACATTGCATTAATTTGATGGGTCCTATGTAAGGCTGACTAGTCTTTTACACCTAAGCCTTGATACACCGGGTTTACTTTTATGTTGGGTAGCTATGCTACCTTGGTTCATGATGGGTTCTATCCAACATTGATGAATATCCTTATTGTTATATCTTGTCATGAGAATTCAAGATCACCATGTTAATCGGAACATGGAGAACCACCCAGGATTAACCGTACAACCACAATACTACATGGCTCTGGTCTTGGCTAATTAATTAGAAACATTGGTTAGGAATGATCTTACCGAAAGAGCATGGGGGTGACGGTTGACGGTGTATAGCCCGGTCCTCTTGGGAAGTGGGCTTAGCTAAGACACTATACCCGTTAGGGAGGGTTATGCCTGCTTCCGATCCGGAAACCTTAGCGGATTGTTTCTAACTAGGGAATCTTTGTAAAGGCCTCGTAGCATCCCTATACAATCACACCTTGGAAGTGTGGTATTGTGCCTACTTTTGCACAGCATGGTTGGGTTTAAAGTTCTTCGGAGCTTTTACGTGAATTGTGGTGAAAGTGTACAACCTCTGCAGAGTGTAAAACTGTTATAACAGCCGTGTTCGCGGTCATGAACGGCCTGGACCCTCACGTGATTAATCTATCGGAACATGAAGTCAAATTGTTCATGCATGTGTTATTGATGTTGCTTATGATTTATTTATTGTATGTTTATATGCTAATTTGGGATTGGTATATACTTATATCTTAGTAAATAGTTGCTTATTAATAAAACTTGACCCATTAAATTGCTAATTGCTATAAACCAAGCCTCTCCTTGATAGCTTGCATATTTTCCCCACTTGTTGAGTACCAACCATAAGTGTACTCATCCTTGCTTATATTGGATCAGAAGGTAATAATGGAGCGGAGTACCTCAGTGACCTTGATGAGTTCTAGGCGTGTGTTCCACCAGTCAGATGCCTGTGGAGTGCTTTTGGACTTATCGTCTTTAGTCATCGTGTGAACCAGTTAAATTTGGCCTTCGTACCTCAGTCGGCAGTTACCCCAGCCGTCTACCCCGGAGGAGCGCCGAATCCAGAATGGGCTGAAGTCTCTCCTTGAGCGCGCTGCGGTGCGATAGGCGGCGAGCTCCGCGGGAAGAAGACGGATCTCCAGGGGCAGGGCCGGGAACTCGCGATCCCCCAGTCCCGTCGACCGGAGGAAACCAGCTGAAGGCTCACGGCGGGACGCCCCGGATCCGGACGCCGCGAAGGTCCAAGACCCACTGGGTCCAGATCGCGACGTACGACACACCATTGATGCTCGACGTCGGGATAAGACGAAAGAGCCGGAGGATCGTGTTCCACGTATCAGGCACCGACGGCGCGAGGTGCATGTCGAGGCAGAGGAGGATTGGGATTCGAACTCCGACTCTAATTGCCCCGGCCCAGCCGCCTTCTCCCACGAGATTCGTACCGTGGCAATTCCCCCGTGGTTCCGTCTCCCCACGAACTTCGGCAAGTACGACGGGGAGACAGATCCTTCGGTCTGGCTGGATGACTTCCGGCTTGCATGCCATGCGGGGGGAGCTTTCGATGACAAAGTCATCATACGCAACCTCCCCTTGTACTTGGCGGAGCCCGCCCGAGCGTGGCTCGAGCGATTGCCAAACGGAAAGATCCGTAATTGGGGAGATCTGAGGAGTATCTTCGTCGGGAACTTTCAGGGCACCTGCGCGCGCCCAGGCAAGGTCTGGGACCTCAAGAGGTGCAAGCAGAGGCATGGGGAAACCCTACGAGAGTACCTACGACGGTTCTCCCGGCAGTACAACAACCTCCCCGACGCCACCGATGCCGACACCATTGCTGCGTTGATGGGAGGAACCAAGAACCGACCCTTGGTCAACCGGATCGGCAGGGAGTGCCCGAAGACGATCAAGGAAGTCCTTGACATGGCTGCCGAAGAAGCACAGGGAGAGGAGGCCGTCCTAGCGCATTTTCCCGAGGATGGGCGAAAAAAGAAGCGCGAGGAGACAACCGACGAGGCAGGGCCGTCCGACCATCATGAGAAGAAGAAGAAGAGAAGAGAAGAGAAAGAAGGGTCGTGTTTGTCGCTATGGCGGACCCAAAGCTCTCTCGACCCCAAGGCAGGGCACTCCAGGGTCAGAGACGAGACGACCGACCCCAGGGACGACGACCCAACGAGGGTCAAACCCCTGACTACTTCGAGCAGTTGCTCGAGGGTCCGTGCCCAAACCACGCGACCCCCGTCAAGCATAAATCCCTCGAGTGTGGACTCATGAGGAAGTTCCTCTTGGGCAGGCTAGATGGGGTCAGCCCGACCCCCCAGCCAAAGAGGAAGGGGACGGCAACCGACTCATTCCCTGAACCCGACGAGTGCCTCATGATCTTCGGTGGCCCGAAAGCATAGGCGTCGAAGCGGCGTACCAAGATGATAGAGCGCGACGTGTTCGCGGTTCATCCCACCAACCAGGAGTTCCTCCGGTGGTCCGAGGCTGCGATCACCTTCGACCGGTCTGACCACCCGAAGTACGTCCCGCATCCGGGAAAGCTTCCACTGGTGGTGGCTCCGATAATCGGGAGGAAATGCGTCTCTAAGATGTTGATGGATGGAGGGAGTGGCCTCAACATCCTATACGTGAGTACGTTGGACGCACTGGGCGTCCCACGATCCCACGTGCGGCCCGAGCGGGCTCCCTTCTACGGTATAGTCCCAGGGAAGGAGGCCATCCCGTTGGGGCAGATCACCCTCCCAGTAACCTTCGGAGATTGGGAGAATTTCCGCACCGAGACACTCTGCTTCGAGGTGGTGGATTTCGACGGCTCCTACCACGCCATCCTAGGAAGGCCATGCTACGCGAAGTTCATGGCCGTCCCGAATTATGTCTACCTCAAGCTCAAGATGCCGGGACCCAATGGCAGGCGCAGGTAGCATACGAGTGCGAAAAGGAGAGCTGCGCAATTGCAGCAGCGCTCGTTGCATCTCGCCAGCTCGCCAAGGCCAGGGCGGCCGTGGAGGCCTCTAAGGAACTCGCTCGCTGTCTCCCAAGCGGCGATCGACTTCATGGCGGCAATGGTTTCCGTTCCAGGGGGCCAGGAAGTGCGTGACGCCCAGAGTGAAGATGGCCTCGCAAGCAAGAAGGCGATGCTCGAGCCGGAGGCTGAGAGGTAGTTCCAATCGTCAAGCGACACCAAGAAGGTGCTCCTCGATCCCCAAGGGTCCGGGAGCAAGACGATCATCATTTCCTCCACCCTTACGGAGAAATAGGAAAGCGCGCTCCTCGACTGCCTCCGGGTGAACATCGGCATGTTCGCATGGGTTCCCGCAGACATGCCGGGAATTCCCCGGGAAGTCGTCGAGCATTCCCTGGACATCCGCAAAGGCGCGAAGCCTGTCAGGCAGCCCACAAGACGCTGCAACGAGTTCAAGCAAAAGATCATCATTGAAGAAGTAACCAAGTTACTAGATGCAAGGTTCATTACGGAGGTTTGCTACCCAGAGTGGCTAGCAAATCCTGTACTCGTCGAGAAAAAGAATGGGAAATGGAGAATGTGTGTCGATTACACTAGTCTCAATAAAGCTTGCGAAAAGTTTCCCTATCCCCTCCCTCGCATCGATCAGGTCGTAGACTCCACGTGGGGGTACGAAGCCCTGTGTTTTCTTGATGCCTATTCTGGGTACCACCAGATCGCGCTCAAAGAATCCGACCAATTGGCTACTTCCTTCGTGACCCCGTGTGGTGTATTCTGTTATACCACGATGGCCTTCGGGCTAAAGAACGCGGGTGCAACATTTCAGCACTGCATGAACCAGTGCTTAGGGGACCTCGTCGGGTGAACCGTCGAGGTCTATGTGGATGACATCGTAGTCAAGTCCAAGCAAGCTGATGACCTAGTTCAAGACTTGGAAGCCACGTTCGATCGCTTACGGGCGAATCGCGTCAAGCTTAACCCAGAGAAATGTGTATTCGGGGTCTGGAAGGGCCTCCTCCTAGGATTCGTCGTCTCTGCCAGAGGCATCGAGGCGAACCCTGAGAAGATAGCAGCCATTACCAATATGAGGCCGATCAGCTCCGTCAAGGACGTTCAGAAGCTAATCGGCTGCCTCGCCGCGTTGGGACGATTCGTGGCACGTTTGGGTGAGCGAGGGCTTCCCCTCTACAAGCTTTTGAAGAGGGCGGGTCGCTTCGAATGGACCGTGGAGGCCCAGCAGGCATTGGACCAGCTCAAGCACATGCTCACCAAGCCACCCCTCCTGGTACCTCCACGCGAGGGGGAGCGTTTGCTCTTATACGTGTCGGCGACCACGCAGGTGGTGAGCGCCGTCCTCGTGGTAGAGCGCGAAGAGGAAGGACATGCCCTGAAGGCCTAGCACTCAGTCTACTACATCAGCGAGGTGTTGACTGAGTCAAAGACGCGCTACCTTCACATCCAGAAGATGATCTACGCCATCCTCATCGCCAAGTGTAAGCTCAGACATTACTTCGACGCCCATCATGTCACCGTCGTGACTGAGCATGCGTTAGGAGAGGTGGTCAACAACAGGGAAGCGACAAGGAGGATTGTCAAGTGGTTCCTCGAGCTTATGGGCTACGACATCTCCTACGCACCAAGGTCAGCAATCAAATCTCAGGTACTTGCGGATTTCATTGCTGAGTGGACGGAAACCCAGCTCCCCCCAGCCCCCGCTGATCTCGAGTTTTGGGTCCTCCACTTCGATGGAGCTCAGAACTGAACCAGGTCAGGGGTCGGGGTCATGTTCATTTCCCCTATGGGGGTGATGATGCGTTACGCCATACGGCTACACTTCCCCGCGTCAAACAACATGGCAGAGTACGAAGCTTTGCTCGTCGGCCTGCAGATATCCAAGGAGCTCGGCATCCACAGGCTAGAGGCTCGTGGTGACTCTCAGCTTGTGGTGGATCAGGTCAATGGCGACGCCAAGTGCCACAATCCGAAGCTGGTGGTTTATTGCGAGGCAGCGCGCAGAGCGCAAGAGAAGTTCAAGGGCTTGGGCTTCGTCCACCTTCGGCGGGAGTACAACAAGGCGGCCGATGAGCTAGCCAAACTTGCATCCTGGCGACAGCTGGTTCCATCTGGAGTGTTTGCGGATGACCAACATCAGCCGTCGGTCAATTTAGCGATGAAGCACCGTTCTTGGGGTTGGGCCTGGAGCAGTCGCTCAGACCCGATGGAACTCTCGACCCAACGAGGGTAGTAGCGACCATCGCGTCCGACCCTAATGAAGGGCCAGACCTCGACGAGAAACAACCTTTGGAAGACCCACTCGAGCTAGAGGAAGATTGGCGCACTCCATTCTTAAGCTGGCACGTCGATGGAGCCCTCCCCGTCGGACGAACGGAGGCGCGGCGCCTCATCCGAAGAGCCAAGTCCTACAGGATAATCGAAGGTAACCTGTACCGTCGGGGCCATAATGGTGTCCTCCAATGCTGTATTCTCAACAGAGAAGGGAGATCGTTGCTGAAGGACATACACGGGGGAGTGTGTGGCCATCATGTGGCGCCATGGTCATTGGTAGGGTCCGCCTTCCGGCAAGGATTTTACTAGCCCACGGCCGTCGCAGATGCCGAGCGAATCGTGCGAACTTGCGAAGGCTGCCAATTCTACGCCAAGAAGACACATTTACTAGCCCAAGCGCTTCAGACCATACCTATCACCTGGCCATTCGCGGTTTGGGGGTTGGACATGGTCGGGCCATTGCCAAGAGCGCCCGGGGGCTACACCCACATGTTTGTCGCCGTAGACAAATTCACAAAATGGATCAAGGCACGCCCGGTTCGTTTTTTCCGTGACATCCTGTGCAGGTTTGGTGTTCCAAATACCATTATCACCGATAATGGGACCCAATTCACAGGGAAGAAGTTCACCCGTTTCTGCGACAACTATGGGATCGAGGTGGCATGGGCAGCGATCGCTCACCCGCGCACAAATGGGCAGGTTGAGCGCGCCAATGGCATGATCCTGCAAGGGTTGAAGCCGCGAGTATTCAACCGATTGGTCAAGCGCATTCACAAGCTTGGCGCTAAGTGGGTAGAGGAGTTGCCCTCCGTCCGGTGGAGTCTGCGGACGACTCCGACCCACGGCACGAGCTTCTCCCTGTTCTACATGGTCTATGGTTCCGAGGAGATCCTCCCGACGGACATAGACTATGGCTCCCCAAGGGTTCAAGCCTTTGACGAGGAAACAAACGCGGCCAATCTCGAGGATGCTGCAGACTAGTTAGAGGAAGCCCGAGAGGTGGCAGTGGCGCATTCGGCCAAGTACCAGCAAGGCTTGAGGCGCTACCACGCGCAACGGGTGTGAGGCCGCGCGTTCCAGGAAGGCGACTTGGTCTTGAGAATAGCCCAAGATCATCGTGGCTTCACTAAGCTTTCACCTCCTTGGGAGGGCCCCTACACCGTAGTACGGGTCCTACACCCGGGCTCTTATAAGCTGGCAATGCCAAATGGAACCCACATATCCAATGCCTGGAACATCGAGCAGCTGCGGCGCTTCTACCCATGACCGCCCGCGGAGGGAGGAGCGGGTACGGCCCCAATGCATCCGACCCCACGGAGGGGTTGGCTGCAAATCTATACCTTCCCAACACGAGAGGTTCGACGAGGACCCTCGTAAGAAAAAGGCCCAACAGGCCGAAGCCGAAATTGGGCCGGGGTTGAAAACAGTCCAGCCCTTTCCTTTTATGGTAAGCCTCCGATGGTAGGTAGCACCCATTTTTAGTACCACATCGCCGGCGGAAGGAGGAGCCGCACAACTTAAAAGCGGCTCCACCACGGGCGAACCATTCGGCGATAATGCCCTGGAGACAGAGGCTACCATCCAACCACCGGAACCCATGTCTCTAGGGGCACTATCGCCGATGCTAAACTTTTGAAGCTACAGTAACCGTGATCTCCTAGTCGTGACACGTCCCCACGCCAGCCGCAAGCTTACAGCGCTGTATCAACTCCCCGTCGCCTGGTAGAAGACCCGACTGGGGGGGGGGCGCGAAAGCTCTCCCCCTGGCTTCCAACCGGCCAGATAAGTGAACTCTCTCTACACTTTTATCTTTGTCGATTTAATTCATTGCCATTTTTTCGTTTGAGCTTGCTATTTGCCATCCGACCCTGCGATTCTGAGGAAGCCCCGGTGCCTCTAAAAGGGGTAGGCAGGGACGCTTGGCGTAGCTGCGTTGCGACGGCCTACGCCCCCACGGCTACGGATCGCACAGTTGCCGAGCCAAATGGCCGACCCTGCCAACGTACCCAAACGCGTAGAGCCGGGCCGGGAGACCCCCTCAAAATGAATCGGGTCGATAGTGTGCAGAAGCGTTGCTAACAATGCAGCTCAGGTCGGAGAAACTAATTATGTTTTGGGGACCTGTTGGGTCTGTCTTTTTGCAGGGGGTCAGCGGCCGGGTGTGGGGCTGCACCCAACCATAGTGAGGGAAACTACACGCAGAGGCTCGGGGGCTCGAACATAGCTTGGCCAACAAACTGCCTGGTACCCGGATCCACCAGGAGTACGAGGCTCGGATCCGAACCAGACGGTTTTACAGGCTCAAAGATTCAGCCCACTGACGTCACCTCACAGCCAAGCCTAAAGGCTCGAGGGCTCGGGGGCTCGGCATAACCATCGGGTTTGCCTTGCACGCCTCGCAGCCAAGCCTAAAGGCTCGGGGGCTCGGCACAACCATTGGGTCTGCCTTATCCATCCAAAAGCCAAAGCTAAAGGGCTCGAAGGCCCGATTGGTAATCAAGAAACGTCAAAGAAACAATGGTAACCCCACAAAGGTCGTCTCAAGTGGCGCCTCCCAACCAGCCCGCGAAGAAGCTGGCAGGCAGACCCCACTTGGGGGCTGGCAGGGGTATAACCACGAGAAAACAGATAAAGGCCCACGTGTACGGGGCCAAAAGAGCGAATGACGACGAAAGAAAAGAAGGAAAATAAGCTAATTATTACAAAAATATTCATAAGTATGGGAGTCCCGTCGATGCGGAACCCCCCAGATGTTCAATCCCTCTACGCGAGGGCACGGCAATAGCTTAAAGTTTTAAATCCCTCCACGTGAGGGCACGGCAGTAGCAAGAGCAGGGGTATCTTCACAGGGCATGATCAGGGTCGGCGCCGTCCACCGGGTTGCCCTCCGCGTCAGTCGCGGGCGCCAGGCCGTTGGCAAATTGCTCGGCAGGCACCCTGACTTCTTTGGCCATGGCATCCAGGGCCTCCGAGGTGAAGTCGTTGGGGAAGCCGGCGGCCATCCTGTCGAATCGGATCCCGTCGTAGTGGGAGCGCACCAACGTGAAGGCCTCCTGAACGCCATGCACCAGCGACTGCTTTGCGAGGGCTCCGACGCGCGCAGGGACTTGGTCGAGCTCCGCCGGGAGACGCGCCGGATCGCCACTCATCGGCACCTCGAGGGCGTCCAGCATCGAGACGGCCACGGCGTGTAGCTCTTCGCGGCACTCCGCCGCCCTGTGGAGGTCCCCAGGGAGCCGCTCAATGTCCTCGGACAGAGGGAACCCGAGCCACGACAGGACTGCCCCCGCCGCGTCGCGCAACATCCCGAAGCGCGACAGTAGCGTGGTTCGATGGGTGATCCCATCAGCCACACGAGACTTGAGCGCTGCTAGCGAACCTGTAGAAAGGGAGGTTTAACAAGCGAGAAGAAATGAGCATGGACATACCATCGATCCCTGAGTCCTTCTCCTCCAGGTACTTGTGCGCTGTAGACAAGGCGGCCTCCAGGACCCCGACCCGTTCGGTGGAGGACTGTACCTCAGTGCGAAGGTCGGCGACAAGCTGGCCTAGCTGAGCGCTCGCCTCCTCAGCGTCCTCCTTCGTAGCTACCGCCTGGTTGCTCCTCGCCTGGGCATCGATGCACGCCCGGACCACCATAGCCCTTTCCTAGCTCAAGGTATTGAGCTCGGCTTGGAACCCTGGAAGGCCGGCGTCGGAGATCATGTACAGACCAAGGCAGACGCTAGAAGAAAGAAAGAATCGTGAAGTAGGGCATACCACTGCGAACGTTGGCGGCGCTGGTACAGAGACTGCCGAGCTCGGACCGCAGCGCGGCTAGCTCCTCCTGGTGAGCCGAGGCCTGATTGGCCAACTCCCGCTCTAGCTCCGAGATGCGGCGGGTGCCGCCTGCGGCCTCGTCCCTCGAAGTGTTGGCAACGTCCCATGCACGACGGGCCTGGTTGATGGCCTCCTGCTTGGTGCTCCGGGCCCAGGAGAGTGACATGCGTCGACCGGTGAAACGAATTAGAGCCCCGATGAGGGCAGGCACAGAAGGCGATCGTGAAGCTAAGCAAAAACAGGTAGAAGAAATAAGTCACGTACCCGGCTGGAAGGAATCGCCACGGTGCAAAGCGTCAGGGCCATCTGCAGGAGCGTTGCGGGGAAGGTAGCCATCTATTGGAGGCTTTCTGGCCAGTCATCGATCTGCAAGATGTGTGCAGGGTCGATCGCAAGCTCACCCTGAGCAGATGGGGCCATCCCATGGTCGTCGCCCGACCCCGAGGACTCCACCAGCGCAGAGGAAGATGGCGGCGCCAAGACCGACACCAGTGAGAGGGCCGACGAGACCGCGGGAGGCCCTGACTCGGAGCACGCGCGCGCCTCCACCTCGCCGAAGAGGTCCTCCATGGACCATCGGCTCGCCTCCATGCTGTCCCTAGGGTTCGCCGTGGGCGGCTCCGTGGCGGACGGCGTGACGGGGTTCGCGAGGGGCGCCTCCCTGGGAGCGCCCACTACCGCGCCCCCAGTGGGCGCCCCAGCAGCCGGGAGGGGCTATGTGACGCTCACCGTGACACTCGCCTCCGGCTCACCACCCGCGGCGGCCACTACGGGAGCCTCGACGTCCATCGCCTGCTCTGCCACACCCGCAGCCTCCCCGGCCACAGGAGAAGTGGCCAGCATGTACGTGACTCCCGTCCTGGCAGCACGGATGGCCGGAGGAGAAGGGACCGGCAAAGGTGAGGCGGCAGCTATCCGGGAGGGCTCTGCGTCTCCTGGAGCGGACGAGGAACCCTCGAGGACGGGAAGTGGAGCCGACCCCTCGGCCCTGGCCGGGCTTGGGTCGGCCTGCCGAGGCTCTGCGGGCGTCCTCTGCTCCGAGGAGTTGGGGCCGACCGCGGGCGACGCACCTCGACGGAGACGCTTCACCAGAGCCGAGCCGGGGTCCGACCCCCGGCCGATCCGACTGCATGAATGACGATATTGGTAAAGACACCAACGACATGGGGAATAAAAAGTAAAGCAAAGCAGTAAGAGGATCTAGGGCGAACCTGCTTGACACGCCGGGGCGGCGAACCTCCAGCTGCATCGGCCTGGAAGACGAGCGCGAGCGGGATGCCACGGCAGGCGGGACGTCGGGAGGCGGAGACGGTAGCTCCTCCACGAGGATGGGCGCTGACGGGAGTTCCCCGTGCGCCACGAAGGCCTCCACGGTGCAGTCCCCCAGCAGAGGGGAGTGACCCACGGGATTCTCCTCCTCATCGCACGAGGAGGCCAGATCTGATCCGACCTCCTCCCCCAAGCGCTCCCTGCTCTCTCTCTCGCGCCTCCGCTCCGGCGTACGGAGACGACGTGCGGTGTCATCCCTCTTGCATTTCCGGTCGGCCTCCCCGGCCTCCCGGTTCTTCCACCGGGTCTCATTCCGGACGGCCACCTCCTCAGGCAGGACTCCCCTAGAAACGAGGAGACCCCCAGGAGCCTTGCGAGACTGCAGGACGGGGACATCAATCGGGCACACGAAAAAGGGAGGAAAAGAAAAGAAAAAGACCAAGAATGAGTGACTTACAAGGTCCTCGGCCCCAGGACCGGGGAGCATCGGTGGCTGGCCTGGGGTGGGGATCACCATGGAGGCGGCTCGGGAGGAGTCGACGAGCTTCGCAAGCCGAGCTCGTATCTCGTCCTCCGAAGGGAAGACCCGCGACACGAGGCTGGAGCGGAGCTCAGCTTCGGTGGTTGTGGGGAGCATCTCGAGTAGGCGCAGTCGCCTGGCCATGAGCGGGGCGACGCAGCGTCAGTGGAAGGCCTCCGTGATGCCAATGCCGGTGAGGCTGCAGGGCCGGAGCTTGGCGAGGCAGTCGAGGTGCCGCTTCAGCTTCTTGCGATCGGCCGCCTCAGGGCCATACTGCCAATGTGCCAGCTCCTTCGCCGGCGGTGAGCTCGCGGGGTCAAACGGAGGAAGGGCGACCCCGGAGTGGTTCTTTAGGTAGATGCACCCCTTGTTCCAGTCCTTGTTGGGGGCACGGAGCTCCGAGCGCGGAAGCATGTCCACGCGGGAGTGCTTCGCTTGCAGCGAGCAGTATCCCCACGGGGCCAAGATCCCATGCGGGCGGACGAGCGCCGCCTTGAAGAAAAGGAGGAAGAGGTTGAAGTCTGGGTCGATGCCCAGATAGCCCTCGCACAAGGCCACGAAGTTGGCCATCTGCTGGACCCCATTCGGGGCGAGGGCGTGGAGCTCCACGCCGAAGTGGTGGAGCACCTCACGAACGAAGCGGTGGGCTGGTATGGCGAAGCAACGGACCTGGTACGCCATGAAGCTCACCACGTACCCCACCGGCGGCGATGGAGTCTTGTGGGAAGGAGGCGGTGAGATCCACTCGTCGGAGGTGCGCGAGCACAGGAGCCACGGGCGACGAGCGACTCGAGAGCAGGGACGGACGGACTCGAGCGCGCCCATTGGCGAAGCTGTGCGGAGGACGAAGAACCCCTGGCAGCCATGTCGACGATGGCAGGCTTGAAGGGAGACGAGGCAAAAGATTTGGGTTGCAAATACGACGAGGAGCGAGCGAAGCAAAGAGATGAAGGTGGCAATAGGGAGCGAGCATGCTCTGTTACGCCGCCGTCCCCTTATATATGGGCGGCGGGGTGGCAGGCGGCCGTATCGAGGGGGCGCACAACTGCACACCCTCGGCCCTCGATCCAGATCCGACGGCTCCGAGCGCACCCGACGTGCGCGCGTGGCACGAGGCGACGGATTAGGGCATTAACCCACCTCCGCGCCCACACGCCTCGCCAGGCCCACCACGACCGCGATGTCAAATCTAGAGCCTGACCGCTGTGTCACGTGGTACTCGATGAGAGGGTCTGTTCCCGTCAACAGCGCGATAGGCCGCCACGATCCGTGGGCCCCGCCGGATCCCCCGCGATCGGCCCGGGTAAGACAAGAAGGACATGGGCCAACTCACGAGGCACGTGGGTGGCCAGACGTCGCAGATAGAAGAAAGGAAACCTGGAAACTGGGGGGTTGGAACGGGAGCCCTCGGACTGACTCTTCGTGAAGGGGGTCGGAACCCCCGTAACCTGATGGGCACCAGGATTTACCACCAGAACGGTATCCAGGTCGCGCCCTTAAAATTCCAGGGGTCGTCAAAGGTTAGCAAGGAACGAAGAAGAAGAAGCTTCCCCCCATGGAACAGGTATGACCTCACACACGAGCTTCCTCTGCAAGGTCGGGCGCTACTGTGGGGTCATGGATTAGGGGGGGCCCACTGTCAGAACGCTGGCTAACGGCGCATGGACGAGGTAGGGCCCTGGAAACGAAGGGAAGCAGTGTCAGCCCCGTTCGGTCGGGAGAACTCCGTCTCGCCCGACCCGCCGAGGGCCCGGGAGAGCAGGGAGTCGTGCAAGTCCGTCTCGCCTAGCCCCCGACACTCCAGCCGACCAGGGGGGAGAAGGGGTTGGGCATGTCCGCCACGCCCGATCCCTGACCCTTCGAGTCGGGAAGGCAGACCCCCGCGGGGGTCTTGTCTGTCTTTAAGCACGTGCAATAGAAAGGGGAGGGAGATTCCCAGATACCCCCTAAGTCAAAACTGGCTTGGGGGAGAGAAGGCGTGCGGCCTACGCCTTCTCCCGACCGACACCCGACATCACCTGCCCGCCTGCCAACTGATAAAGCTGATCTACAGCACTGCACTTGGGAAAAGGTACCTGCATGCGTGCCGCTGTGCTAGCGGCCAAGAAGGAAGCTACCACGAAGCTGTCGGAGGGAAGGTGAAGGACACGCGACGGTCGAAGAAGGGGTCGTCAGTAGCGCACTAGGCCGACAATGCGCAACCGCCGGGGGTGTCTGACCTTAGGGGGTAATTAGGTAAAACGATGTTGTAAGGCCGTCCTCCTCTTGCGCTATAAAAGAGGTGGACGCTCCCCCTGCGAGGGGATCCGATCTTTTGGACTCTCAATCTCTAGAGCACTTAGTCCCCTACACGCACATTATACCCACACAAGGCTTAAACCGGCCTTTGTTGTAACCCGCCGCCAAGAGAGCAATACAGTGTGTCTTCGGTTGCACTGGACGTAGGGATTACTCCCGAACCAGTATAAACCTTTTGTCTTGCGTCTCTTGAATCATTCTCCACCAGGACGTGCGTGTTCTGTGATCGACACTCGCCGGCGTGAGGTACCCCGTGTACCACCTGCCAACATACACCGGGTTTACTTATGCTAGATGCTTAACCTTGGTTCATGATGGGTTCTATCCAACATTGATGAATATCCTTATTGTTATATCTTGTCATGAGGATTCAAGATCACCGTGTTAATCGGAACATGGAGAACCACCCAGGATTAACCGTACAACAACAATACTACATGACTCTGGTCTTGGCTAATTAATTAGAATCCTTGGTTAGGAATGATCTTACCGAAAGGGCATGGGGGTGGCGGTTGACGGTGTATAGCCCGGTCCTCTTGGTAAGTGGGCTTAGCTAAGACACTATACCCGTTAGGGAGGGTTATGCCTGCTTCCGATCCAGAAACCTTAGCGGATTGTTTCTAACTAGGGAATCTTTGTAAAGGCCTCGTAGCATCCCTATACAATCACACCTTGGAAGTGTGGTATTGTGCCTACTTTTGCACCGCATGGTTGGGTTTAAAGTTCTTCGGAGCTTTTACGCGAATTGTGGTGAAAGTGTACAACTTCTGCAGAGTGTAAAACTGTTATAACAGCCGTGTTCGCGGTCATGAACGGCCTGGACCCTCACGTGATTAATCTATCGGAACATGAAGTCAAATTGTTCATGCATGTGTTATTGATGTTGCTTATGATTTATTTATTGCATGTTTATATGCTAATTTGGGATTGGTATATACTTATATCTTAGTAAATAGTTGCTTATTAATAAAACTTGACCCATTAAAATACTAATTGCTATAAACCAAGCCTCTCCTTGATAGCTTGCATATTTCCCCCACTTGTTGAGTACCAACCATAAGTGTACTCATCCTTGCTTATATTGGATCAGAAGGTAATAATGGAGCGGAGTACCTCAGTGACCTTGATGAGTTCTAGGCGTGTGTTCCACCAGTCAGATGCCTATGGAGTGCTTTTGGACTTATCGTCTTTAGTTATCGTGTGAACCAGTTTAATTTGGCCTTCGTGCCTTAGTCGTGAGTGTAATAAATACTTTATTTATTAAATATTCGTTTGAGTACTGTTTCTGTTATTCACTCACTGTCTATCATATGTGTGTAATTTGATCCTAGCGCACATATGAGATGTACTCGGTTTTCTTCTGAAAACTGGGTATGACAAAGTGGTACCAGAGCCGTGCTGACTGTAGGACGCTTGCCTAGTTAGAATGGTCGGTTTCTTTAGAGGTCTTATTTTATTAGTTAAAATTCTTGGAATTTCTTCCCTTTCTTTGGTCACCTTTGCCTCTATTCATTTATCTTTACTAAGGTTCTCTCTTTGCTTAGATGGCCAATAACTTTCAGCCTGACCCAGCGCAGCCAGCCCCTCCCGCTCCATTGATGGATGATGAAGTGCAACAAGATCCCGTGTGGGTCTGCTACTCCACTGATGATGAAGAGGCCCCGCTACCATCACCTGTTCCTGCCTCGCCAACACCAGAAGCTGGAGGAGACCCACAAGACTTTAGAGGTGAGGGCGATAAAGTCTATGGTGATGAAGAAGAAGAGCCCAGGGTGGAGATGATCACTTCAACGACAGAGCTAGGCGCTTTCCCACTCTTGCTTGAAGATGTGCTGGAGGCATTGGGCAACTACACCAGGCCACTCTAAATGACCACTCACAGTCTCGCTCTGAATTACCAGGAGTATTACCACACTCTGGTCCATGTTAGGGAGCAAATAGGGAATGCCTCTCGCATGAGGACTTGGTCCATTCATGCGTCAACTGTCCTCCATACTTCCTACGAAGCTGCAGTCAGTGATGCTGCTAGGAGGGCAGTGTCATCTATCAGCCACCAGTTCCAGGAGGATCTATCTCGCACAGAGTATCGTCACCTGCCTCGTCGCCGCCCAGGAACAAAACAGACACTTGTAGCAGGAGGCGGACCAGCAGCAGACCCTCATCTCAATGTTCTTGCCCGAGTCACTGCAGCGCTGAATACTGATCTGGAAGGTGTTACTACTAAACTTGCCGAAGCCCAGGAGCGGATTACACAACTCGAAGAGCAACTTGCTGAGCAACAAGGTCAAGAGGATGATGATGAGAGGCTCACCAACGCTTGGTCCCCGCCTCGGAAGAAGCTTCGCTATGGAGCCCCCTTCTCCGTTACACAATTTAGGAAATAGGTTATCTTTAGGTTTCTTTTGCAAGTTTATCGTTAGTACGGTTTTGTAAGGTCGGTCGT
Organism: Digitaria exilis; assembly: GCA_015342445.1. Classification (NCBI taxonomy): domain Eukaryota; kingdom Viridiplantae; phylum Streptophyta; class Magnoliopsida; order Poales; family Poaceae; genus Digitaria; species Digitaria exilis. Next base: position 119,893 of record JACEFO010002671.1, read on the forward strand.
TTGAATTCATGTTTGTTGCTTGAACAATGTGTGAGTTGAATTTTGTTTGTGTGTCCTTGGTTGTGGAGTGATGACCGCAACTAAGAAAAAAATCATTAATAAAGTTGGTTTTTAGTTGGGTTATATCCTGATATCATCTCCTACTTAAAATTTCTCACCTTTCTCAAATCTATCTATCCTAAGTCTTGTGAGGCTGCAATCTGTTCACGCCGATGTCTGACCTATCAGTACTGTTTTGACGATTCTGAGAGCTGCACAACTCCGATTAACCTGAAACCAGTGGGGTTAGTTTCAGAATTTGATGAGTGATTTTTGGTGAATTTTTGCACTATTTTTGGAATTCTGTACCGAGAGAAAACACTGAAACCTACCATGCGCAGAATCTGTTTTGCCAGACAGACACAGGCGGCTTGATTATTTTATATCCGGAGCTACATGTGTCCGATTGAGGTGATTCTAGTTGGGTTGGATTCACAACTTATTGAGTTTCGTTCTGCAATGTTTTGGTATGATTTTCGGGCGCACAAATTGACAGTTATGGCTGAATCTTTAGGGTGGACAGAATCTGTGGGACGCTGAACGTTTGACTTCCATCTACTTGTTCTTTGTTTTTGAGTTCAATGCTATCTTATACTCTAGAAATAGAGTGTCTTTCCTTTACTCTTGTCTATCCGAGTTATCATTCTCTGAATCATATCTGTCTAACACTCAGACGTTTAACACCAGGACCGGAGGAGGTAGAGACGTTCCTAGTCAGAGACGTGCTCACGTGGTAAATCAGCAGAATCAAGCACCACCTCCACCACCGCCCCAACCCGCAATGGATCCCACAATGCAGCAGTTCCTAGCAAACCAGATGCAACTCATTCAACAGCTCACGGAGATAGTGGCCAACTTGCAGGCACAGCAGAACCAGCAGCCACCACCGCCGCGAAACCCAGTCCAGCCACCCAGGGACAGGCACAGGGAGTTTCTGAGCCAGCATCCTCCCACTTACTCTCACTCTGCAGATCCACTGGATGCAGATGATTGGCTCAAGAACGTTGCAAATAAGCTGGATATTGCCCAATGCATTGATCGTGAGAAGGTCTTATACGCTTCAGGACGATTGGAAGGCCCAGCAGCAGATTGGTGGGATGCGTACGTTAATGCACATAACGCTCCCAACACCATTACATGGCAGCAGTTCCAGTATGCTTTCCGCACGCACCACATCCCTGCAGGTGTGGTGGATCTAAAGCAAGAGGAGTTTTGAGCATTGGTGCAAGGAAGCATGAGCGTGTGTGAGTATCGGGACAAATTCACTCAGCTATCCTGCTATGCACCTGAAGATGTGGATGACGATGCAAAGAGGCAACGTCGTTTCTTGAAGGGTTTGATTGGGCCTATCAAGTACCAGTTGTAGACTCACACCTTCCCCAATTTCCAGACAATGCTGGACAAAGCTATTGTTTGTGAAAATACACGCAAGGAGCTGAGTGAGCAGAAGAGGAAGTTCCAGTCGTCGTCGGGGCAGACGAGCAACACCCATCCTCGCTACAACTCTTCACAAGGCTTTCAGAATCGCTCAGGAGGTAATGGTGGACAGTACCAACAGGGACAACAGATGCAATGTTCTGGTCAACAGGCTCAAAGGTATCCTCAGCAGGTGCAACATACTCCTAACTAGCAGCAGAATTGTTCTGGCAACGGCACCCCGCCAGTACGGACCAACAATCCAGTCACGCCAGTTCCACCCAATGGTTGCTTCAAATGTGGTGAGATGGGTCACTATGCTAACAACTGTCCCAAGCGTAACCCCCAGACCCCCCAAGCTCAGAGGAGCGATGGCCAGAGATCCGCTCAACCTTCATCCCAAGTTCAGGGCAACAAGGGCCAACAGAGCTATGCGCGTGGCAAGGTGAACCATGTGACGGCTGAAACCGCTCAGGAGGCCAACGAAGTTGTCATCGGTATGTTCTTCATCAACTCAGCACCCGCTTCAATTTTATTCGATTCTGGAGCATCGCATTCTTTTATTACCTAACAATTTGTGACTGAGCATAACATACCTAAGCAACCTATGAAGAATATGTTGTTAGTAAACTCCCCAAATGGTGTAATGAAAGCTAAATACATGTGTCCTCGAGTTAGACTTGATATTATGAGAGTAGAATTTCCGTCCAATCTAGTGGTTTTGAAATTCGGGGGAATTGATGTGATACTTGGAATGGATTGGTTGGGAGCTCGTGATGGGTTTATTCAGTGTGCCAAGAAATCAGTGCTGTTTACAAGTCCACAAGGAGACAGAATGGAGTTCGAGATGGGTTTTGTTGTTGAAAATGAGGGAACAGTCAATCAGTTGAATGGAAAATCACTGGAGGATATCAAAGTCGTGTGCGAATTCCCAGACGTCTTCCCTGATGAACTACCAGGTATGCCACCTGACCGAGACTTTGAGTTCATCATTGAGCTTGTACCTGGTACTGCACCTATTTCAAAAAGAGCATATAGAATGGATGTTAAAGATTTAGCAGAATTAAAGAAATAGATAGATGAACTATTAGCCGAGGGTTACATTCGGCCTAGTTCGTCTTCATGGGGAGCCCCTGTTATATTTGTTGATAAGAAGGATGGTACTAGCAGGATGTGTGTTGATTCCAGAGCTCTTAATGAGTTGACAATCAAGAATAAGTATCTGCTCCCCAGAATTGAAGATCTGTTTGACCATATGAGAGGTGCAAAAGTTTTCTCCAAGATTGATTTGCGTTCAGGCTATCATCAAGTGAAGATTCGGAAGGAAGACATTCCTAAAACTACGTTCACTTGTAGATATGGTCTTTATGAGTATTTAGTGATGTAGTTTGGTTTGACAAATGCACCTGCAAACTTCATGTATCTGATGAACAAGGTATTTATGGAGTATCTTGACAAGTTTGTGGTGGTATTCATTGATGATATCATGGTGTTCTCCAAGAATGAGGAAGAGCATGAGGAGCATTTGAGACTAGTATCACAGAAGCTACGAGAGCACCAGTTGTATGCCAAGTTCAGTAAATGTGAGTTCTGATTGAAAGAAGTTTCTTTTCTTGGACATGTCATAACATATGGTGGAATCATGGTAGATCCGAGCAAAGTGCAGGATGTATTGGATTGGAAGCCACCTCAGAGTGTTGCAAAAATCAGAAGTTTTCTTGGAATGGCAGGTTATTATCGCAGGTTTATTGAAGGCTTCTCCAAAATTGCTAAACCCATGACTTTGTTGTTAGAAAAGGGACGAAAATTCAAGTGGGATGCTGCCTGTCAACAGAGTTTTGAGGAGTTAAGGAAGAAATTGACCACTGCTCCGGTGTTAGTGATGCCTGATATTCAAAAGGGGTTGGATGTGTACTGTGATGCTTCACACGTAGGACTCGGATGTGTGTTGATGCAAGAAGGCAGAGTAGTGGCTTATGCTTCTAGACAATTAAGAAAACATGAGAAGAATTACCCCACTCATGATCTGGAATTAGCGGCAGTTGTTCATGCATTGAAGATTTGGAGGCACTACATGGTTGAAAAACGGTGTCGAATTTTCACTGATCATAAGAGTTTAAAGTATATCTTCACTCAGAAGGATCTCAACTTGAGACAACACAGATGGCTAGAATTAATCAACGATTTTGATGTGGATATTAAGTATCATCCTGGGAAGGCCAACGTTGTTGCAGATGCTCTAAGTCGCAAGAGTCAAGTCAACTCAGCCATTGGGAGATTGATATCACAAGAATTATGTTGGGAGATGGAACGACTTAATTTGGGTATATGTGCTCATTCAGAAGCTGTGACCATGGATGTGGAGTCAACATTAGAGCAAGAAATCAGGAAGGGACAATTGGGAGATCCTAACATTGAGGAGTTTAAAGCCTTGATCCATTTGGGAAAACCGAGGATTTTACTGAGGATGAACAAGGAACGGTGTGGTTCAGAAATAGAATATGTGTTCCGGAGAATGATAGGCTTCGAGAACTCATATTAAAGGAAACGCATGACTCACCTTATTCCATTCACCTAGGAAGTACTAAGATGTATCAAGATTTGAAAGAGAAATATTGGTGGTATGGTTTGAAGAAGGATGTTGCTACTTATGTGGCTTTGTGTGATGTTTGCCAGAAGGTTAAAGCAGAACACCAGCGCCCAGCAGGTTTGCTCCAACCATTGAGAGTACCAGAGTGGAAGTAGGAAGAAATTGGTATGGACTTCATTGTCGGGTTACCTCGTACTCGTGATGGTCATGACTCCATATGGGTTATTGTGGATAGGTTGACGAAGTCTGCTCATTTCATACCAGTCAACACAACTTATACAAGGGCTAAGCTAGCAGAGTTGTATATGTCAAGGATTGTGTGTCTACATGGAGTTCCAAAGAAAATAGTGTCTGACTGAGGTACTCAGTTCACGTCACGGTTCTGGCAGAAGGTACATGAGATAATGGGTACACAACTTAACTTACAGTTCTGCTTATCACCCGCAGACGGATGGACAGACTGAGAGGACTAACCAAATTCTAGAGGATATGCTTCGAGCGTGTGCTTTAAAACATGGTCGTAGTTGGGATAAGAGTTTGCCATATGCAGAATTCTCCTACAATAATAGTTACCAAGCTAGCCTTAAGATGTCACCGTTTGAGGCTTTGTATGGGAGAAAGTGTAGGACACCATTGTACTGGAGCCAGACTGGGGAAAACAAAGTGTTTGGACCTGAAATTCTTCAGGATGCAGAGAAGCAGGTACAATTGATCAGGGATAATCTCAGAACTGCCCAGTCTAGGCAGAAAAGTTATGCTGACACACGAAGGAGAGAATTAGTCTTTGAAGTTGGAGATTTTGTTTATCTCAAAGTATCACCTATCAGGGGTCTTCGCAGATTCAAGGTCAAAGGGAAGTTGTCACCTCGTTTCATTGGCCCTTTCAAGGTACTGCAAAGGAAGGGTGAGGTAGCTTATCAGTTAGAGTTGTTGGCTCAGTTGTCGGATGTTCATGATGTGTTCCATGTGTCACAATTGAAGAAGTGTTTAAGGGTACCAGAGGAGCAATTGCAGTTAGAAGAACTCATTGTGAAGGATGATTTGGCCTATTCAGAATATCCTGTTAAGATATTAGAGACAGTAGAAAGGGTTACCCAGAATAAAGTAATTAAGATGTGCAAAGTGCAGTGGAGTCACCATACAGAGGATGAGGCTACGTGGGAAAGAGAAGATGAGCTTATTGCAGAATTTCCTCAGTTGTCCTCTGATCTTTCCGAATCTCGAGGACGAGATTCTTCTTAAGGGGGTAGGATTTGTAACACCCTAATTTTGATCATCAGACTTAAATCAATATAGGCAACCTAATTCTTTATATTTTTGTTTAAGGAAATATTAAGTTGCAAATTTAAATCTTGGCTCATAAATATTTAAACAACATACTCCTAACTAGCAGCAGAATTGTTCTGGCAACGGCACCCCGCCAGTACGGACCAACAATCCAGTCACGCCAGTTCCACCCAATGGTTGCTTCAAATGTGGTGAGATGGGTCACTATGCTAACAACTGTCCCAAGCGTAACCCCCAGACCCCCCAAGCTCAGAGGAGCGATAGCCAGAGATCCGCTCAACCTTCATCCCAAGTTCAGGGCAACAAGGGCCAACAGAGCTATGCGCGTGGCAAGGTGAACCATGTGACGGCTGAAACCGCTCAGGAGGCCAACGAAGTTGTCATCGGTATGTTCTTCATCAACTCAGCACCCGCTTCAATTTTATTCGATTCTGGAGCATCGCATTCTTTTATTACCTAACAATTTGTGACTGAGCATAACATACCTAAGCAACCTATGAAGAATATGTTGTTAGTAAACTCCCCAAATGGTGTAATGAAAGCTAAATACATGTGTCCTCGAGTTAGACTTGATATTATGAGAGTAGAATTTCCGTCCAATCTAGTGGTTTTGAAATTCGGGGGAATTGATGTGATACTTGGAATGGATTGGTTGGGAGCTCGTGATGGGTTTATTCAGTGTGCCAAGAAATCAGTGCTGTTTACAAGTCCACAAGGAGACAGAATGGAGTTCGAGATGGGTTTTGTTGTTGAAAATGAGGGAACAGTCAATCAGTTGAATGGAAAATCACTGGAGGATATCAAAGTCGTGTGCGAATTCCCAGACGTCTTCCCTGATGAACTACCAGGTATGCCACCTGACCGAGACTTTGAGTTCATCATTGAGCTTGTACCTGGTACTGCACCTATTTCAAAAAGAGCATATAGAATGGATGTTAAAGATTTAGCAGAATTAAAGAAATAGATAGATGAACTATTAGCCGAGGGTTACATTCGGCCTAGTTCGTCTTCATGGGGAGCCCCTGTTATATTTGTTGATAAGAAGGATGGTACTAGCAGGATGTGTGTTGATTCCAGAGCTCTTAATGAGTTGACAATCAAGAATAAGTATCTGCTCCCCAGAATTGAAGATCTGTTTGACCATATGAGAGGTGCAAAAGTTTTCTCCAAGATTGATTTGCGTTCAGGCTATCATCAAGTGAAGATTCGGAAGGAAGACATTCCTAAAACTACGTTCACTTGTAGATATGGTCTTTATGAGTATTTAGTGATGTAGTTTGGTTTGACAAATGCACCTGCAAACTTCATGTATCTGATGAACAAGGTATTTATGGAGTATCTTGACAAGTTTGTGGTGGTATTCATTGATGATATCATGGTGTTCTCCAAGAATGAGGAAGAGCATGAGGAGCATTTGAGACTAGTATCACAGAAGCTACGAGAGCACCAGTTGTATGCCAAGTTCAGTAAATGTGAGTTCTGATTGAAAGAAGTTTCTTTTCTTGGACATGTCATAACATATGGTGGAATCATGGTAGATCCGAGCAAAGTGCAGGATGTATTGGATTGGAAGCCACCTCAGAGTGTTGCAAAAATCAGAAGTTTTCTTGGAATGGCAGGTTATTATCGCAGGTTTATTGAAGGCTTCTCCAAAATTGCTAAACCCATGACTTTGTTGTTAGAAAAGGGACGAAAATTCAAGTGGGATGCTGCCTGTCAACAGAGTTTTGAGGAGTTAAGGAAGAAATTGACCACTGCTCCGGTGTTAGTGATGCCTGATATTCAAAAGGGGTTGGATGTGTACTGTGATGCTTCACACGTAGGACTCGGATGTGTGTTGATGCAAGAAGGCAGAGTAGTGGCTTATGCTTCTAGACAATTAAGAAAACATGAGAAGAATTACCCCACTCATGATCTGGAATTAGCGGCAGTTGTTCATGCATTGAAGATTTGGAGGCACTACATGGTTGAAAAACGGTGTCGAATTTTCACTGATCATAAGAGTTTAAAGTATATCTTCACTCAGAAGGATCTCAACTTGAGACAACACAGATGGCTAGAATTAATCAACGATTTTGATGTGGATATTAAGTATCATCCTGGGAAGGCCAACGTTGTTGCAGATGCTCTAAGTCGCAAGAGTCAAGTCAACTCGGCCATTGGGAGATTGATATCACAAGAATTATGTTGGGAGATGGAACGACTTAATTTGGGTATATGTGCTCATTCAGAAGCTGTGACCATGGATGTGGAGTCAACATTAGAGCAAGAAATCAGGAAGGGACAATTGGGAGATCCTAACATTGAGGAGTTTAAAGCCTTGATCCATTTGGGAAAACCGAGGATTTTACTGAGGATGAACAAGGAACGGTGTGGTTCAGAAATAGAATATGTGTTCCGGAGAATGATAGGCTTCGAGAACTCATATTAAAGGAAACGCATGACTCACCTTATTCCATTCACCTAGGAAGTACTAAGATGTATCAAGATTTGAAAGAGAAATATTGGTGGTATGGTTTGAAGAAGGATGTTGCTACTTATGTGGCTTTGTGTGATGTTTGCCAGAAGGTTAAAGCAGAACACCAGCGCCCAGCAGGTTTGCTCCAACCATTGAGAGTACCAGAGTGGAAGTAGGAAGAAATTGGTATGGACTTCATTGTCGGGTTACCTCGTACTCGTGATGGTCATGACTCCATATGGGTTATTGTGGATAGGTTGACGAAGTCTGCTCATTTCATACCAGTCAACACAACTTATACAAGGGCTAAGCTAGCAGAGTTGTATATGTCAAGGATTGTGTGTCTACGTGGAGTTCCAAAGAAAATAGTGTCTGACTGAGGTACTCAGTTCACGTCACGGTTCTGGCAGAAGGTACATGAGATAATGGGTACACAACTTAACTTACAGTTCTGCTTATCACCCGCAGACGGATGGACAGACTGAGAGGACTAACCAAATTCTAGAGGATATGCTTCGAGCGTGTGCTTTAAAACATGGTCGTAGTTGGGATAAGAGTTTGCCATATGCAGAATTCTCCTACAATAATAGTTACCAAGCTAGCCTTAAGATGTCACCGTTTGAGGCTTTGTATGGGAGAAAGTGTAGGACACCATTGTACTGGAGCCAGACTGGGGAAAACAAAGTGTTTGGACCTGAAATTCTTCAGGATGCAGAGAAGCAGGTACAATTGATCAGGGATAATCTCAGAACTGCCCAGTCTAGGCAGAAAAGTTATGCTGACACACGAAGGAGAGAATTAGTCTTTGAAGTTGGAGATTTTGTTTATCTCAAAGTATCACCTATCAGGGGTCTTCGCAGATTCAAGGTCAAAGGGAAGTTGTCACCTCGTTTCATTGGCCCTTTCAAGGTACTGCAAAGGAAGGGTGAGGTAGCTTATCAGTTAGAGTTGTTGGCTCAGTTGTCGGATGTTCATGATGTGTTCCATGTGTCACAATTGAAGAAGTGTTTAAGGGTACCAGAGGAGCAATTGCAGTTAGAAGAACTCAGTGTGAAGGATGATTTGGCCTATTCAGAATATCCTGTTAAGATATTAGAGACAGTAGAAAGGGTTACCCAGAATAAAGTAATTAAGATGTGCAAAGTGCAGTGGAGTCACCATACAGAGGATGAGGCTACGTGGGAAAGAGAAGATGAGCTTATTGCAGAATTTCCTCAGTTGTCCTCTGATCTTTCCGAATCTCGAGGACGAGATTCTTCTTAAGGGGGTAGGATTTGTAACACCCTAATTTTGATCATCAGACTTAAATCAATATAGGCAACCTAATTCTTTATATTTTTGTTTAAGGAAATATTAAGTTGCAAATTTAAATCTTGGCTCATAAATATTTAAACAACATTTAATTTAGAGTCAAATAAAGTTTTTGTTGCATTCATGCTGCTGCATATATTTTTGAGTGTTGGTTTGAATTTGAAAGAGTTTACAAAAGTTTAAATTTAATTTTCAAACCTTCTCTTCTCTCCCTCTCTTTTCTAGCCCAACCCAGTTTCTTTCCCGTCGGCCCAATCCCTTTCTCTTGGCCCATTCCGCTAGCTCGCGGCCCAGTTGCTCTTTCTTCCCTCTCTCTTTCTTTCTCTGACGAGTGGGCCCGCCTTTTCATCTTCAAGCTCACGTCGTCCTCGAGCAGGACTGCTCCAACGAGTCCGAGCCAGCCCCGCGTCCGCGTCGTTTTCCCCTTGCGCAAGCCTTGATTCCTGGCCTTTATAAGGCGTCGCCCGAGCTCCCTTGTCTCTCAACCCAAGCCGCAGCTTCCGCCGCCACCAGTAGCAGCGCCGTCGCTAAACCCTAGTTTCGCGCCGCCGCTGCGATTCCAGCGCTCGAGGCCGCTTCCGTCGCTTCGAGTTCGTCGTCAGGTTTCGCGTGAAGGTAAGGAACCCGCCGAACCGGTTCTTTTGCGTCTTTGTTGCTCATCGTCGTCGCGTCGCATCGTCGACCTTCACCGAGCCGCCATTGCTCGGTGCGAGCTGTCCCCTTTGCCTAGCCCTCGTTTAGAAGCCTCAAAACGGATTCCCCTTGATCCCAGCTAGCTCCCAAGCTTTAAATCGTTGAAAACCGAGCTCCCTAGCCCTAGATTGCTCAACTCCGACGAGCTTCCGGTCGAGCGCCGCCGCGCGCCGCCGTTCTGGTCGCCGGCATCGCCTCCTTTCAATTTCAGCCGCCAGATCAAAATCCGATGGTCGGAATTAGATCTAATCTAATGCCGTACCGGTCAGTGGGTTAGCCGTGCCAACTTTGCAGAAAAGCCCCTCAGTTTCATAGAAATCAACCCGCAATCCTGCCTAGTTCAAAACTAATTAGATTTAGATCCTTTCTTTTTGTTTTAGCCCCTGTCTTCTTTAGATTTCAAACCCGCCGTCCTCTTTGGTCGTTTTTCCCAAAGGTCCTTCTGTTTTTATACAAAATTAAGTTTTAGGTCCTCTGTTTCTTCAATCTAAGCCCCTGGAAGGTTAGGATTAGTACTGAGAAGCCCCTGAACCTTGTTTTGGCCATATTTTAACCATTTCAAATCCGATTTGAGTGATCTTTACGCTCACGCGATCGTCTCTGCATCAACAGTAGTTCTGGACACGTCTTTGTATCTTTAAAAGTTGTATGGTGTATTGTTTTGCTTTTATTAATTGAATGCTTGTGCAATCGTGTAGAGAACGGTCCGTTCGAGGGAGAACAAGATCAAGTCTACGAGGAGGAGCCACCGCAGTACTTTGAGGAAGGCAAGTGGATTTCTCCCTCAGCATACTCTTTTGAACCTATACACATTGCATGACAATTAAATTTATCTTTATGTTCGCGTTGCATTAATTTGATGGGTCCTATGTAAGGATGACTAGTCTTTTACACCTAAACCTTGATACACCGGGTTTACTTTTATGTTGGGTAGCTATGCTAGATGCTTAACCTTGGTTCATGATGGGTTCTATCCAACATTGATGAATATCCTTATTGTTATATCTTGTCATGAGAATTCAAGATCACCATGTTAATCGGAACATGGAGAACCACCCAGGATTAACCGTACAACCACAATACTACATGGCTCTGGTCTTGGCTAATTAATTAGAAACCTTGGTTAGGAATGATCTTACCGAAAGGGCATGGAGGGTGGCGGTTGACGGTGTATAGCCCAGTCCTCTTGGGAAGTGGGCTTAGCTAAGACACTATACCCGTTAGGGAGGGTTATGCCTGCTTCCGATATGGAAACCTTAGCGGATTGTTTCTAACTAGGGAATCTTTGTAAAGGCCTCGTAGCGTCCCTATACAATCACACCTTGGAAGTGTGGTATTGTGCCTACTTTTGCACCGCATGGTTGGGTTTAAAGTTCTTCGGAGCTTTTACGCGAATTGTGGTGAAAGTGTACAACCTCTGCAGAGTGTAAAACTATTATAACAGCCATGTTCACGGTCATGAACGGCCTGGACCCTCACGTGATTAATCTATCGGAACATGAAGTCAAATTGTTCATGCATGTGTTATTGATGTTGCTTATGATTTATTTATTATATGTTTATATGCTAATTTGGGATTGGTATATACTTATATCTTAGTAAATAGTTGCTTATTAATAAAACTTGACCCATTAAAATGCAAATTGCTATAAACCAAGCCTCTCCTTGATAGCTTGCATATTTCCCCCACTAGTTGAGTACCAACCTGTTGACACAAAAATCAGGAAAAGACCTTCACGTGCTAGCACACGAAATCGGCTGTGACCGATGATGCAGGGCGTGCCAGTCAATCTGACCTATTGATTGACAAGGAAAATCGGATGTTAATAACACAATGAAATCGGCTGGGTTTCCAATTTGACGATGAATACCAGATCGGCAATGAATTCCGATCTATGATAGAGAGTCGGCTAGATCAGCCGATTCCGATGCAAAGCAGAGTAGGATTACTAAAACGTAACCTAACAAGCTAAGCAGAGCAACACTTAGAATAGATCTGAACGGTGATACCATATCCGATAATGAAATATGGATAACAGCCGATCAAAGCTTATTCTAAGCTAGATAAGGGCTGAATAAAATCTAAACGAAGTAACAGCGATACGCCGGTTACTAAAGCCTAGATACTTATCCGATAACTGTTGAATAACTTAAACGAAGCAACAGCGATACGCCGGTTGCTAAAGCTTAAGGATTATTCGGTAAAAGACGGAACTTACGAAGCAAGCCCTGAGATCTGATCACCCTTGACGTGCTCTAAGAACTCGTGAAAAGAAAATAGCGAAGTCGCCGACAAATGTATGTAAGATGCGAAAAAGTGTAAAGGTTTGTTTGATGTTGGTGTGTACAGACTTCTATGACCACGCAGGGTCGATATTTATACCCTGATAACTGTGACTCCTAAACGTATACGACAACTTACTTGACGCAAAAGAAAAGGTCCTTCTTACAACCGTTTACGACTCAAACTCTATAAAAAATAACCGACTCTTTATTTCGGTCCTTCTATAAGCTTAACCTGGCAACCAGGACTCCTCCTCGTCATCATCCTCTTCTCCAATTTTGACTCTCATCGGACTCTGACTCTGATTCAAACTGCTCTTCCTCTAGGACTCCGATTCGATTTGATCTGCTCCATTTCCCAGACTCCGATTCCGATCCTGTACCTCTGCTCTATTTTTGGCACCGATGTGACCTGTTAAAATCCGGTGTCAACACATGCCCCCGTAGTTTCACAGAAGAATCCGATTCTGACTCGAAACTATTTGATCCTTATCCTTTGGGTCAAACATTTTAGGTCAAACATCTTCTCTTTCTTCTTTTACCCTTAGCGAAACCTATATAAGGCCAACCCTTTCGTCTTCCTTATTCATCTTCTTCCCTCAGCCGCCACTGCTTCATCTTCCTCTGCTCCCCGACTTTGGATCGTCGAGCGCAAGCAACTTTCAACAAGAATCAGCTCTCGAAGACTCTAGCAACTTTCTCCCATGGCATCCTTCTCAGAAATCCCTGAGGTAAGTCCTCATCCAGTACTTAGATCTAGATCCGCTTTATTCTTGATAGATCTGCTCTTACTAGCAATGTATTCTTCTTAGGCTTCCCGCAACAGCATTGTCATCCCAGTAGTGGATAAGCCAGGTCTCGCCATACTAGGCCCAGTGGGCTCTCCAGATCCCACTGACTTCATCAATCAGGAAACGCAGCGGCTGCCTTATAAATCGTTTAACTCAGAACACGACTGGAGCAATGCTTTTAGGTCTTGGCCGACTCTCCCTGCTGGATGGAAAACATAGTACAGGAGAGTTGCCAGATCCAAAGGAGATGAATGGAACCTTATGACCTACGCCAATGCATCGCCCTTTCTTTAGCTGACATGGATCGGAATGAGCCACTGTTAGTTGCTGCCTCTTACTTCTGGTCCGATGCTTTGAACGCCTTCCTTTTCGGACAAGGTCCGATGACTCCCACATTGGTCGATGTATTGATGCTCACAGGCCTGAACATATCGGCATCGGACACCACTTTCCAACTTCCATCCAGAGCCACTGATAAAATCGACAATAAGCAAATAGGAGGTTGGAAAGGATATATTGAGAAATATTCCAAGACGTCTGGAGCAGTAGATGCACGAGAGCATTCAGCCTTCCTCAACATATGGCTGGAGCATTTCGTCTTCTGTGGCAAAACAATAGGCCCAGCAATTCATTATCTCCGATTGGCTGAACACTTAGCTTCAGGAAACAACTTCCCAATCGGAAAACATCTCCTTGGATCAGTATATAGACTTCTTCATGAAGTGTCTATTCGACTGAGAACTAGGCAACAGATCGGACATCTCGGAGGCCCTTGGTGGTTCATCAATCTTTGGCTGAATATGCATATGCAGAAACTGGTGAATGATTCTGTGACCAGCAAAGTATTCCCGGCTGATCAATTAAATGAGGCAGATCCTGATGAATGACGCTGCATGTCTTTTGGTGAAGCTGCCTCGAGCTTTGCTGGTGATCGGCTCCCTTCTACTCGCACCGCCGAGTACTTTAGGGGTTTCTATAATGGCCTCAAAGAAGATTCCATGCCTTGGTATGTATACGATGATCCTGAAGATCATTTTGAACTTCCAACCCTATTCCGATTTGACAACATTGGCACAGATGTCGATTGTCAAAAAATCTTCAAAGAGATTATCACCCCTCAGACACTTCCAGCCGATGTCTTCTTGGGAAAAAAGAATCAATCCTTCGAGTACTATCATCCAGCAATAGCTGCTCGTCAACTCGGATTCAGCCAAGGGCCGATTTCTATGTATATAGCTAACTTGGTGAAGCCTAGGGAAATCATCCCTTCAAGTTTAGCATCTGAGAGATTAAAGGGCTTGTCACCTTCCCAAGAAGACATAGATCTATCCTCTTGGAGATTTTGTAGCTTCACCACAGTTTCATTCATAACTTGGTGGCAAGAATGGAGGAACCATCTCTTCTGTCAGCCTGCTCAAGACTACTGCCTTCTTCTCAACCCCGATTTTGAAATCAATGATAAGGTAGGAAATTTCTAAATTCGGTCTTCTTAATTATTAACCACTTTCAAACCTAACCCTTCTTCCGATTGCAGGATGTAGCCATCAACCCTCCTTCTGTCAGCAACAGCGGCCGTCCGATTGAGTACATGCCCTCCTCGGATCATCCTCACATCCGAAACTCCAGCCCATCCGTGTTGGATATCATTGCTGGCCGGAACAAGAAATCGGTCAAGAATATTCATACATCCAAGCAACAAGGCACCAGCTCCTCCAAGCATCCGAAGAAGAAAACTCAAGAAACTTCTTCTCCTATGACCAGCCAAGAAGACATCAAGCCATCGGAGTCACCGGCTGCACCTTCAAGAATTGGAGAAAAACGCCAGTTGGTATTATCAAAAACAACTTCAAGGAAGATTCCTAAAGTTGCTCGAAAAATTTCAGATTCAGAAGCAGCACGACGTATATCAAAAATACGTTCGGATACTGGCGGCCCATTAACTCTCGAGACAGGCACATCAAATCTGATTCAAGAAAGTCTGTCGGACATAACTGCGTCGGAACAGGTAAAACTATTTCCGACTTGTTGTGATTCTTTCGTTTTTCGAGCTAATTTCATGTATATACAAGCACCTCCCGAGACTCATGAACAATCAGGTCAAATGGGAACTGCCCCAACTTCCTCTTCATTGCCGATTCCTCCATCAATCATCGTTCAACCAATCCAAGCCCCAGAATTGGCCCAAGAAACCATCGTAAGGACGATTATGATGTCTTTGTTTATTTGTGAAAGTTAATCCATCCCATCCTTCACATCTGGATCTTTGTATCAGGAACAAACGGCGATTGCTTCTATCGGAACTGCAATCGGCCTTTCAACTCCTCAACCATCCCAGTTTGACGAGGTCAATTTGAAGCAGGTAATCTTTTCTCTCTTCGTTTTCCTTTTCAGAATAGGAGAAGACAATATCCGATTTTCACTTTTTCTTTCTTAGGCACAAGACTCTCTGACCCCCAGCGCTTTAGCAGCAGAACTTGCCGGTCCCTCTACGACAGAATCAGCTCTAAGCTCTGATCCGATCAGGCTTCACCTTGAAGAAATGCTAAATCTTCTAAACATTGAGATCGGACAACTTGTGAAGAACGCCGATCCTGTCCGATCAGCTTTCAAGCATTTGCAAGGTCAAATACCTGAGTCAGTTGAGGAAGCTCTCTTCCCAGCTGCCTTTATAGAGTTCAACTACTACCAGGTGACAAAGACCCAAAAGAGACTATCCGATCGAGCTGAATTTGAAAAAATTTCCAAGGACCAGGAGCAAATCCAATCGCATATTGAAGGCATAGACAACCAAATCGGAAACCTAAAGCAAACTCAGGAAACCTTGGAAAAGACCATATCCGATTTGAAGTCTAGGCGTGAAGCCCACGTGCAAGCCATAGCCAAGATCGACGCAGAACTGCAAACCGTGGAAGCCAATCTGCAGCAGATCCCTGGGGCTCTGACAACCTTTGAACAGAATAAGCGAACCCTTATTCAAAAGGTTGATCATTTTAAGGAGAACTTGAAGCCGATAGAGGGTTCGGCCGATGAAGATCGGAAAGCCATTTCCGATGTAGATGCTATTCGCCTGCGTGCAATCAAAGTGATCCAAGATTTCCTTGGGTCGTTGTAAAACTTTGCCAGTGACATCTTTTATAATGCATTTATTAAGGTTACCAAACTATTCAGTGAATTTAAAACTTTCTGCACACTCTGTAATGTTTTATATTTTTGCCCTAAGGGCGATGCATAACGCATCGGCCATGTATCCTTGGATTTGTAATTTTCCAATTTGAATGCACTATTTTCACTTATTTTTTCTGCTAGAGGCGATACTTTGTATCGGCTATGATCTTTTCCGATTCTTCAAAAATCGGCTCATGCATCAACCCAAATACTGGAATAATATTTTTTCAAGTCTTTTCCATTCAAAGCTCGAGGAAATTCTTCTCCTTCCAAAGTCTCCAAAATATACGCATTGCCTGGAGCACACCGATTTATTCGATACGGACCTTCCCAAGTCGGAGACCATTTACCGAACTTAGAATCTTTCGAACCCAATCGGCAAAATTAGCTTCCACACCAATTTTCCCTGAGAAAATTCCTTAACTTTGACCTTCTTGTTATACCATCTGGCAATACGCTTCTTATTAGCTTCTAGATTTTTAAGGGCTTTCAAACGATATTGAGTCAAATCTTCCAACTCATCCTTCATAATAATAGAATATTCATCGGCTGTCAACTTATTTTGAAACTCAACACGTCTAGAGCCGATCTTCAACTCCCAGGGCAATACAGCCTCATGTCCATAAACTAATTGATATGGTGATATTTTAATCGCACCATGACAAGCCATTCGATATGACCACAACGCCTCATGGAGCACTGCATGCAAACTTCTGGAATATTCATCAATCTTCCTTTTTATTAACTTGATCACGCTTTTATTGGAGGCTTCTGCTTGACCATTAGCTTGAGCATAATAAGGAGAAGAATTCAATATTTTAATCCCCATGCTTTCAGCAAACTCCCCAAATTCTCCTGAAGTAAACATAGTTCCCTGATCGGTTGTAATTGTTTGAGGAATACCAAACCGATAGATAATATGTTCTTTAACAAAATCCACCATATTAGCTGACGACACAATCTTCAAAGGAATTGCTTCAACCCATTTAGTAAAATAATCAGTTGCCACTAACACAAACATGTGTCCTTTACTTGATGCAGGGTTAATCTGTCCGATTAAATCAATGCCCCATCCTCGAAAAAGCCAAGGCTTTAAAATCAGATTCATAGCAGATGCAGGAGCCTTTTGAACATTCCCAAATCGCTGACAGTCCTGACATCCCTTGTAATATTTGAAACAATCTTCAAGAATTGTAGGCCAAAAATATCCATTTTATTTTGAAAGCCGATTGATGTGCTCCACATACCCCTTCATGGATTTCTTCCATCAATATCTTAGCTTCCTCCGATCCAACACACTTGAGCAAAACTCCATCAATCGTCCGATAATAAAGATCATCTTCAAGTATAACATACTTCACGGCCTGAATCCTTATCTTTCTCTCAATTTTCTTTGATGAATTTTTCAAATATTCATAAATCCTTTTTCTCCAATCGGAATCTTCTAACTCCAGACTTGAAATTTCTTTGATCGGACGATAACCAGACGCTCCTTGAGCTAATCGGTTAGCCTCTTCATTATGACATTTGGGATTATGCTCAATCTTAACAAGCCCGAATTCTTTTAACAACTGGAGGCATTCATCATGATATATCCTTAAAATATCATCATTGCATTCATATTCACTCGTCAATTGCTTTACTACCAATAGAGAATCTCCAAATATTTCAATAGCATCGGCTTTGATCTCCTTGAGCAGTTTGATGCCTTTAAGAACAGCCCGATATTCTGCTTGATTGTTGGTAGCTTCTTTCTCAATCGGAGAAGAAAATTCAAAGCTTGCCCCCCGAGGCGAGATCAACACAATTCCGATTCCAGAGCCAACTCCACAAGAAGATCCATCAAAAAATAAAGTTCATGGAGCAATTTCCACTAACCCAATTTCTGGACCACAATGATGAGTGACAAAATTGGCTAGAACTTGCCCTTTGACTGCTTTCAATGATTCAAAACGTAAATCAAACTCTGAAAGAGCCAAAATCCACTTTCCGATTCTACCATTTAAAATCGGCAATGACAGCATGTATTTTATGACATCATCTTTACTAACAACCACACATTCAGCCGATAGCAAATAATGTCTGAGCTTGGTACAGGAAAAGTATAGACATAAGCATAACTTTTCAACCGGAGAATACCTTGTCTCTGCATCCAAAAGCCTTCTACTCACAAAGTAGATAACACGCTCTTTTCCTTCAAACTCTTGAATCAGGGCCGATCCGATAGAAGAATCATCAGCCGATAAATATAATTTGAACGGCTTATTTTTCTGAGGAGGAACTAAAACAGGAGGAGACACCAAATATCTCTTAATTCGTTCCAAAGCTTTTTCCTGCTCCTTTCCCTAGACAAACTCCTGATCGGCCTTCAATTTCAATAAGGGTGTAAACGGCTTAATCCTCCAATAGAGATTAGAAATAAATCTCCTAATGAAATTAATCTTGCCGATTAATGATTGAAGTTTAGTCTTATTTTCCGGAGCAACAATCTTGTTGATGGAACCTATCAGAGTTTGACTAATCTCAATCCCCCGCTCATGAACCATAAATCCCAGAAATTGACCAGCGGAAACCCCAAACGCACACTTCATCGGATTCATCTTCAAGCCATGTCTTCTTGTGCACTCCAGAGTCTTGCGTAAATCGGCTAAATGTTGTCTATAGCTTTCCGATTTAACCACCACATCGTCAATATAAATTTCAACAATCTTGACGATAAGCTCATGGAAAATATAATTCATAGCACGTTGATATGTAGCTCCAGCATTTTTCAAACCAAAAGTCATGACTACCCATTCATATAAACCAACATGCCCCAGACATCGAAAAGCAGTTTTATGAATATCTTCTTTAGCCATAAAAATCTGATTATAACCAGCATTACCGTCCATGAAGCTTATGACTTTGTGCCCTGCTGCAGCATCAACCAATAAATCGGCAATAGGCATCGGGTATCCATCCATTGGAGTCGCCTTATTAAGATTCCTGAAATCAATGCAAACACGCAATTTCCCATTCTTTTTATATACCGAAACCACATTAGAAATCCACTCAGCATATCGGCATTGCCTAATGAATTTTGCTTCAATCAACTTAGTAATCTCGGCCTTTATGTCAGGTAATATCTTAGGATCACATCGTTGAGAATCTTGCTGATATGGCCGATATCCTGGCTTTATAGGCAACCGATGTTCAACAATAGATCGGTCTAAACCAGGCATCTCATAGTATTCCCAAGCAAAACAATCTTCAAACTCTCTTAATAAAGAGGTTAATTCTTTCTTATACTCAGGATCTAATTTTGCACTAATAAACGTCGGCCTTGGCTTATCACCATCTCCTAAATCTATTTTCTCTAGTACATCGGCCGACGTGAAGCCATACCCTAATTTCCCTTCATCTTCTTGAAGAAATTCATCCATCAAGACGATTCTTCTAAGCCGACTGCTTGGATCGGCTGTAGATCGAAATCAGCCACTCTGAGGAATTCAGTATCCAAAGCTCTTCTAGATATACACATTACTTGTTCATAATTCCATGGCTGTGCTTCTGCAATGGCTATGCTATATGACGCATCTGCTTTGACAACTTCTACTGTATCCTCAATCCATTGAACCAAGCATTGATGCATGGTTGATGGAATGCAGCAATTAGCATGGATCCAATCTCTCCCCAGCAACAGGTTATATGATCCTTTGCCATTGACTATGAAGAAAGTAGTAGGTAAAGTCTTACTTCCAATAGTCAACTCCACGCATAATGCCCCCCGAGCCGGAGAAATCTTCCCTTCATAATCTTTCAGCATCATATCCGTCTTGATCAGATCATCTTCACTTTTGTCGATTTTGCGAAAAACGGCATATGGCATCAGATTAACAGCCGCTCCCCCATCAACCATCATCTTGGTCATTGGTCTACCATTAACATGTCCCTTCAGGAACAAAGGCTTTAAGTGAATACGTTCTTTTTCTTCTGGTTTCTCAAAATTTGCTTGCATTGGTTCTAAATTCAATTGAGTCATTGCTTCTTCAATCTCAGAATTTTCTTCATCACTAGCCGATGCCATGAATTCTCTTGGCAGCATGAAAACCATATTAACATCGGCTGCAGCATCATCTTGATCACGTTGTTTAGGACGCCATACTTTAGATGACACCTTCTTGTTCCTCAAAAGCTGTCGTGACTTTTCTTCTTGAATTTCATCAAATCGGAGTCTTTGTAACCTCCTTTTTTGTGATTTTGTAACTCCATCTGGGCACCACCTTGGTTGAGGTATTTAGCTTCACGGTGAATATTCCGATCCCGATTTGGCAAAGGCTCTTCATCAGAAACCAAATTATTAGCCCGCTCTTCCAATTCTCTGCTCACAATCGGTCTATTTCCCAACCGATCATATACACTCTGCCTGCCTCCGATTCTTTCATGAACTGGAGTACGCCGATATTCTTCATCCTTATCCCGAATAATCGGCCGACGCTCCCTATCTTCAAATCGGGGCCTCTTGAATGACCTATCCCTTCCATAGCTTCCATTGCACTCTGGGCAATCATCAGGAGATGGTAACTTGATCCCTTCTTCCCATCAGTAAATGAAAAAAGGACATCTCCAATGATCCTCATGCCGATACATCTTTTCTTCTTGCTGCCTTGTTCTTTCTTGCTGACGCTGATATTTCTTGATCAACCCTTTAGAAGTAACATATCTTTGAGGGTTCCTGGGATAATCATTCTTTTCCATCTTTCCTTTATCCTTTAAATCGGAAGCAGAAATTTGCACTCTAGGATCAACAGCTCCCTTTTATTTTGCAGATTCCGATGTCAAAAGCTTTGTCTGCAAAGCGTTTCCCTTAACTGGCTCTATCATATTCACTGGGAAAGGATGCCCATCAATCTTCATCGGCTTGAGTGGTTTAGAAGGAATCTCAAATTGCAACTTTCCTTGCTCAATTGCCGATTGGATTTGGTTTCTGAAAACCTTGCACTCATTAGTATTATGAGAAGTAGCATTGTGCCATTTGCAATATGTCATCTTCTTGAGTTCTTCTGCAGATGGAAGACTATGATTGGACGATAATTTGATCATTCCTTCTTTAAGTAGCAGATCAAAAATCTTATCAGCCTTGGTAACATCAAAGCCAAATCTTTCTGGTTCTTTCTTACCAAATGGACAAGCAATCGGCTTCTTATTTCTTACCCACTCTGCCAAGCCGATTTCTTTATCTTCATCGGAATCGGAATCGGAATCAGAACTATACGCAATAAAGTTTACTTTCTTATGATAAGGTCGCTTCTGTTCATGCATCCGATTCTCATACCTTAACATCCTTTGCACAATGTGGCTCAAACTTTCAAACTCCTGAGAATCATACTTTTCTTTGAAATAAGGAAGTAAACCATCAAATGCCAACTGAGCCAATTGGATATCTATCAAGTTCAATCCATAACATCTATTTTTTGTCTCCCTGATTCTCTGGATGAAGTTTGCTACCGATTCATCATTCCTTTGCTTCAAACTTGTCAAATCAGTAATGGTCTTCTCTTGAACACCAGCAAAGAAATATTGATGAAATTGCTTTTCTAGGTCAGACCAGTAGATAATTGAATTTGCTGGCAATGTCATAAACCATGAAAAAGCCGGTCCAGATAAAGAACTTGAAAATAATCGGACCCTTAATGCATCAGTAGCAGCAGCCTCTCCACATTGCACCAGAAATCTATTGACATGCTCAATGGTAGAGATATCATCATTACCAGAAAACTTGGTAAAATCAGGGATCTTGTAACGATGAGGATAAGGTAGCGAATCATAAGCAGGTGGATAGGGAGTTCTATACATCACATGTTGAGTTTTGGGCTTCAATCCAAATTGATTTTGCATAATTTCAGCAATTTGAGCTGCCCAATCTACTTGATTTGCTCCCTGTACTGTTTCTTGTACTGGTTGACGCACTCTTTCTATCTCTTGATTTGGCTGAATCGGCCTTACATATCCCTTTGGTGCTGATTCATTCTGCCCAGATGGTTCTGGCTGACCAATCATATGCCCTGAAGATGCATTTTGATTGGACATCTGAACCTGACCTTGATGTTGGGTATTGCGATACACCTCCATAGCTGTTGTAGTACCATGTGGCTCTGATTGGTTCGGCATAGTCATATTAGGTTCTCTTACCGACTCTAGTCTTGGAGTCCATACTTGGTGTACGATTCCCTTCTCATCAATTAAAACCCAATTAATTCCATCAGTATGCGGTACCCAGGTCATCTTTGGCTCCTCAGCTTGAGTCTTCTGATTTGATCTAGGCGAGGTCACGAAATATTCAGGAGGCATTCCCAAGCCAGTTTTAGGATCATATCCCTTGAAAAAGTCTGTTCCCTTTGACGTCGATGGTATCGGCGATGATATGGTAAAAACAGCTGAGCTGTTTGTTGGGATCTGAATTTGAGGCATAACCAATGATGTTGTTGCTGGAAAACTTCCTTGCATAATCGGCCTTGATGCCGATTGCATCTGTCCGATCGGCTGATCGGATGTTGAGCCATTGTACACCTGAGAAAATGCATGTTTTGTAGCCCTTGCCTGAACATCCTTTGCTGAAGCATCAACCTCAAACGGAGGAAGTTGTTGATATGCTGGGCCTTTAAATTGAAGATCACCATCACGTAATGAGCGAATCACTTGGTTATGTAATTTATTACCCAAGACTTTGCCTTGATTTGCAAAAGCATGATGGACTGCTTCATTTATCATCTCATGTATCATTCTAGGTGTCTCAGCTATTTTGACTTCACGAGGCAATGGAAAGTCAGTTTTCTTGATAGCTTGGCCTCGTTTAGTAGTACTGAATGACTTCAAGCATAAAAGTTCAAAATCTTCAACTGCTCTTGCCACTTCAGCCTTCTGTTCATCACTAAGATCTTCTTTAGTAGTATCGATGACATTCTGATTCCCAATGTCAAAACGACCAGCTTCCTTCTTTGACATAATCGAAGTTGTCGTGTCCCACCGGGCGTGCCAAAAGTGTGTTGACGCAAAAATCGGGAAAATACCTTCACGTGCTAGCACACGAAATCGGCTGTGACCGATGATGCAGGGCGTGCCTGTCAATCTGACCTGTTGATTGACAAGGAAAATCGGACGTTAATAACACAATGAAATCGGCTGGGTTTCCGATTTGACGATGAATACCAGATCGGCAATGAATTCCGATCTATGATAGAGAGTCGGCTAGATCAGCCGATTCCGATGCAAAGCAGAGTAGGATTACTAAAACGTAACCTAACAAGCTAAGCAGAGCAACACTTAGAATAGATCTGAACGGCTATACCAGATCCGATAATGAAGTATGGATAACAGCCGATCAAAGCTTATTCTAAGCTAGATAAGGGCTGAATAAAATCTAAACGAAGTAACAACGATACGCCGGTTACTAAAGCCTAGATACTTATCCGATAACTGTTGAATAACTTAAACGAAGCAACAGCGATACGCTGGTTGCTAAAGCTTAAGGATTATTCGGTAGAAGATGGAACGTACGAAGCAAGCCCTGAGATCTGATCACCCTTGACGTGCTCGAAGAACTCGTGAAAAGAAAATAGCGAAGTCGCCGACAAATGTATGTAAGATGCGAAAAAGTGTAAAGGTTTGTTTGATGTTGGTGTGTACAGACTTCTATGACCACGCAGGGTCGATATTTATACCCTGATAACTGTGACTCCTAAACGTATACGACAAACTTACTTACGCAAAAGAAAAGGTCCTTCTTACAACCGTTTACGACTCAAACTCTATAAAAAATAACCGACTCTTTATTTCGGTCCTTCTATAAGCTTAACCTGGTAACGATTTTGACTCTCATCGGACTCTGACTCTGATTCAAACTGCTCTTCCTCTATGACTCCGATTCCGATTTGATCTGCTCCATTTCCCAGACTCCGATTCCGATCCTGTACCTCTGATCCATGTTTGGCACCGATGTGACCTGTTAAAATCCGGTGTCAACACAACCATAAGTGTACTCATCCTTGCTTATATTGGATCAGAAGGTAATAATGGAGCGGAGTACCTCAGTGACCTTGATGAGTTCTAGGCGTGTGTTCCACCAGTCAGATGCCTGTGGAGTGCTTTTGGACTTATCGTCTTTAGTTATCGTGTGAACCAGTTTAATTTGGCCTTCGTGCCTTAGTCGTGAGTGTAATAAATACTTTACTTATTAAATATTCGTTTGAGTACTGTTTCTGTTATTCACTCACTGTCTATCATATGTGTGTAATTTGATCCTGGCGCACATATGAGATGTACTCGGTTTTCTTCTGAAAACTGGGTATGACAGTTTGTCTCACCAATCGGTACTATGTGGCGCCACCGGGACAGACAGAGGGTTTTGAACAGGTATTGATGTCTGTTTTTCCTGTAGTGCAAATGACATAGTTTAGCGGTAAATTGAAGCAAACAATAATTTAGGGGGTTATGTGGCCTATGGTTATACTTGAGGAGAGTATTGTGGACTTTTTGATCATCTACTGTTCTCATGATCTGTGTTAAAAGGCGTGCTAATTTAGGGGGTTATGTGGCCTACTCTAGACCAAGGGAGTAGACATTATTGAACTACCGATCTAGATCTACCGCATACGTTAAATATGGCAGTGACACGTGAATTGTGGATAGTGCATATCAAAACAAAACTAATTTAATAGCATTTGAGTATGTAATTATAGAACTACTGGTGGCGAGCGTGTTGCTTGGATCCATCTAAAGGACTTGACGGTTGACGCGAAGGCCTCGCGTTGAACACATTGGAAGAACCTAAGAAGGAACCACAGAAACCATAAGCAAACGCGCGAATGCTTCGGGCCGGAGACCCTCGTTCACACCCCAATTCGTGTCAAAGGGACGAATTGAAGGGCTTCAATCGAAGGCTTTGCATGCTGTCCAACACTAACATTATTAATTCGCGTGCCTGCCAGGACAGGATGGAGGCCAGAAAACACAAGAGCAAAAACCATCTCAGTTTCATTTTTTCAGTGAGGTGGAAAAGACGGTGCAGCTTTGCACACCACCACACATGAGATCACCGACCGAACTAATCATGGGTCATCGAGTTAGCGAGCAAAGTCGTGTTTCCTCCTTTAATTTGCT
This sequence comes from Digitaria exilis, assembly GCA_015342445.1. NCBI lineage: Eukaryota > Viridiplantae > Streptophyta > Magnoliopsida > Poales > Poaceae > Digitaria > Digitaria exilis. Next base: position 145,064 of record JACEFO010002671.1, read on the forward strand.
TCGTCATAGCTGACGTGCCAGATAAAAAAGGAAAATTATGATATAGGCTACTGTCAACCTGACGATATGGACGGTTTTGTTGGGTGGAGTTCAGGGTGAGGTTATGTAAATCAGGGTCAACTATATAAGTCAACTGCCGACCACCCCAAGGCTTTCATAAGTTAGATCAGGCAGCCGGCTGAAGATATGGTTGACTACTTGACTCCGTGCTAGCGCTGCCCGTTGAACGGTCAACATCTGCCAACTGCCACAATCAACATCTGCCAGATCTGCCATCATCTCCATGTGAGTACTGATAGGGCCGGGATTCTTGGTAAAGAGTACTTACATGCAATTAGACTAGTCGTCCACCGATCGCATGGGCTTAGTATAAAACTAAGTTTTCAAAGATACAATGCTAATGAAGATTACATACTTAAAGTCTTCTACTATTTCGGTTCGGTCCGTGAAAACGTGATTGGAAGCTAAAGTCTAAGGTTTTCTTGCTTAGGCCATTGCAGGGGAAGGTTTCGTCACTATTTTCAATACTACCACATCATCTAGAGTACCATGAAACCATGGAGGAATGGAAAAAATTGTTACAATGCATGATTTTAATTTTAATTTGATGTTTTTATGTGCTTATTGCATTTAATTATAAGATACATAGTGACTCAAAAACAATGTACATGATGTTTCATCTAGATGAGACTCCTTCCATCTCTCTTCTTTAAATTATTGCCATGTCATCCAAATTGCTTGTGTGGCATGGCACCCTATTTGATATGCATAAAACATCATGAAACCTCCCATTGGGACTGACCCAAAATTAGCATATACTCTAGGTTTGTCTTTCTTTCTTTTGTGGTACTCCATTTTCTTTACAAGGCGCACTCATTCAAACATTTTATTTACTTCTTACTAATATTTGATAATATATTTATGTTAATAGATCACACATTTGGTGTGATTCTAGCTCTGGCAAAATGGGTATGAATTTAGCTCATTAGACGTCTATCTCTGACTCAGTATGAATTTGATTTTTGAGAGAACTATTTCTCATAGTTTTTCGGATTGATAGAAAAGCTCACTAAGAGTATTCTTTTTCATTTCCCCTTTTTATTTGATATTTCTTTTCTGATACCTACTCTCTAACAGCTCAACTTTCTTAACACCCTTCTACCCAGAAAGCTTCCCCCTGACTTCATGGCCGAAAGTGTTTCACTCTACTCTGTTTGGGAGGGATTCATCAAAAGCCACTCGATAAGACCTCCTAAGGCCTTGTTCGGTTTGAAGGGGATTGGAGCCTTGGAAGGGGTTATGAGGGATTAAATTTGTTACAGGTCAAAATCCCCCTCAACCCCCTTCAATCCTCTTGGAAAGAGGATTAATCAAACAAGGCCTGCTTGGTGCTAAGATAAGTAGTCCCGTTTACTAAGGTTTTGGTGTCCCTCAAAACGGTTTCTTCAATGTAACCCACTTTTTTCATGCCTTCTCTTACAAGGATTTTGTGGTCTTTTTTGGAGGGGCTCTTGGATTGAAGAAACCATATTTTTTAACCTGGAAAACCAGTATTTGGGTTTTTGAGACTCACTGATTTTCTCTGCAATCCATATTGGTGAGAGGACTATTTGAGAGATAGAAGTTACGGATCATTGGCCCTATTTGTTTATGCTTATCTGGAACTCGCTTATCTTGGTAGAAGGCTTATTTGATAAATTGCTATCTTGAGATTCTACTACCTGAATAATAAGCAAGGTGGACACATGGGAGTTCATCCTCCCTTTTTTTCCTTTTGTCCTGCCGGGTTAACGTCTTACCTGGTAAATGAAAAATAACCTATTATTTGGATAGGATGTTGGCTTATTTCAAGTGATAAGCGGAAACAAACAGAGTTATTTTCATAGCATTTTTCGCTATTTTCATTACTTTTGGGCTCATAAAATTTTCATTATGTGGCAGCGAGTCATATGTGTGTTTTGGCCATCAACACGACAGTACAATAGCACTGTACGCCTAGCATATAAAATGGTAAGTGTTGAAGCGTTCCAGGAGGGTTATCTGAATCAATGACTCTTGTATTCAAATATTAAATTCATAGAGTAGAAGGAAAATCTAGTGGCGTGCGCTGAAGCGTTCCTGGGTGACGTTGAATAATCTGGGCTCGACTTCTGGCGTCAGGCTTTCCAGTTCACATTGTGTCTGTCGCTCTCAATTTTCAGAAGTGCAGATAATTAATAATCTGATTCTCGTGAAGTTTGGCACGGTGGCTTTATTGGAACCACGCACAACCGGCTCAACTCCAGCATTTTCTGGTCCTTGACAGCTGCTAAAACAGTTTTGCAGACAACATAATTGGGGCTCACCCCTTCCATAGCCAAGTGCCAAACAGAGAGTCACGTTTTTTTTTCTGTACTTTTTTTTTTTGCGAAAACACATTGATACTTAGAGACCAAGATCAGATTATTACCACAAAAATTTAAAAATTCAAAATGCAAAATGTGAACTTATAATCCAAAATCTTCGAAACTTTACTTAATTCACATCTGCTGCCTTGTTGGAGGTTTCCTACGTTAGCTCAGTTGAATAAGAACTTTTGAAAGTTGATCAAAGAAGACAAACATCAGCTTGGAGTTAGGCTATACCTAATTAGGTTAATTAGAAAGGGCAACGATAAAACTAACAGCTTGGAGTAATTTGTATTTATTTATTTTATTTCATACTGCTACATGTACAATAATTTAATAATTTCATACAATTCAAGTAATTATCGTTACATGCATGAGAAACTCAACAGTACATGGATGGTATTTCAGTTGTACCTGAAGCAACTCCCTTTCTTTTTTATTTTTTAGAAATCAAGGAGCATGACAGTAATGTAACTTTGTCGCAACAGGAAAGAAAACTAAGAGGGCGAAAATATGGGCAATATTTCAGTAGCTATGCATGGTCCGCAAATTATTCACAATACACTTATTATCAGAATACGTGGTTAAATGCCAGTACATGCAAATACGGTAAATGTTGTAGCTATGCAATATGTGCGCGCGAACGACAAAAAATGATTTTCTAACTATAATTATTCTAAAATATTTTGCTTGGCCACAGGCGCTAGCCATTTTACGAGTCCCAACTCCCAATCCTTCTGCTTGTTGTCCACCAGCACGGCATCCACGACGTTGTCGGCGGCGAGTCCATGCTTGCGCAGCAGCGTGCCGAAGCCGCCGCCGCTGAGAATGTGCGTTTTGGGTTGTTCTCTTTAATTTCTAGCCACAAAATAATAAATCCATGCAACATTAATAATGTGATTGAAATATCTATTTCCATGACTCTCAAAAATAAATGCAACATGATGTAAGTATGCGGAATTGTTCGAGTAGTTAGGCTATACCGAATTGTTCAAGTAGTTAGGCTAACCGATTTGTTCGAGAGTTATCAATTATAATAATTAGGTAGGCTATACCTAAGGGTGGACAAAAGGCTCGGGCTCGTGAGTTCGGCTCGGGCTCGGCTTGAGCTCGCCTAGCTCGGCTCGGCTCGATTGCCAAACGAGCCGAGCCCAAGCCAATGCTTTAGCTCGCTTGCGGAACGAGCCGAGCCAAGCCGGCTCGCGAGCTGCTCGCGAGCTAAAACAAGCTCGATGGTGGCTCATTAAACAAGAGCTCAATTTAGCCCATAAACTAATATTCCAACTAGCCAACTAGGTAAAATCCTTTCCTCTCCCACCGAAGAAGGACAATCGAACATATAGAGTCGGAGAGTCGTGACATGGACTATTGAGAATAAAAATTTGAGGAGTGACCAATTTAGTATCCTGTTATTATTTATTATTTCGCAAACCGAACATTTATATTTCTTTTACTATTGTAAAACCATATTATTGTAAGACTATGTTTTCAATTCCCTTCAAACATATTTTGAATGCTCTTGGAACTTACTTTTGAATTTTAAATAATTATAATGACTGTCATGTTTTTTCTATTGTCGAGCTCACAAGCCGGCTCGAGCTGGCTCGAGCTTGTCAACAAGCCGAGCCGAGCCTCAAGTTTAGCTCGTTTCCACCCCTAGCTATACCTAATTAGGTTATACGCAAAAGAATATTAGAAAGGGCAACGATAAAACTAACAGCTTAATTGGAGAGATATTCTCCCTGTAAAATGGGCTACCTTTAAGTAGGGATGGCAATGGGTTGGGTTCGGGGCAGATATCCGTGGATTTGGGTTTCTGGGTTTTGGGTTCTATTTTGTGCCCACGGATTTACGGGTTTGGATAACCGAAATAGTATGGGTTTAGGGTGGATTCTAAATTTGACCCGTGGAGCTCCATCGGAGCCCAAAAAATTTGGCCCACTAAAAGCCCACTGAATTCCCTAAGTTGTCTACCTAGTTTTGATAAAAAAAAAACTATCAATTAGTTATATGTCGTGTCTAAGTGTATCATGCTCCTTGTTTTGTATGAATGTTATGAAATTTGGGTACTTTTCTTAATGTATTGTTGTATACTAAATTGTTATTTTGATGTTGCTGGCCTTTTTTAATGCTAATTTTATTAGGATATTCTTTGATTTCGGTTAATCCGTGGGTTTGGGTTTGGGTTTATAATTTCACCCAAATAGGAGTTTGGGTCGAATTCATATTTTAGGTTCGGGTTTTGGGTTTGGACGCCTAGCCACTCCACCCGATCCGAACCCGACCCATTGCCATCCCTACCTTTTAAGTTTTAACCCACTCTTGCTGCTGACCGTGACGGAGTATGTCTAACACTCACACGACCAGGCAATATGGTCCGATGCAGTGGGCAAACATATATGAGCTAGGTGTATTTATTTATTTTATTTCATACTGCTACATGTATAATAATTTTATACAACTCAAGTAATTATCGTTACATACATGAGAAACTCAACAGTACATGGATGGTATTTCAGTTGTACCTGAAGCAACTCCCTTTCTTTTTTTATTTTTTTAGAAATCAAGGAGCATGATAGTAATGTAACTTTGTCGCAACAGGAAAGAAAACTAAGAGGGCGAAAATATGGGCAATATTTCAGTAGCTATGCATGGTCCGCAAATTATTCACAATACACTTATTATCAGAATACGTGGTTAAATGCCAGTACATGCAAATACGGTAAATATTGTAGCTATGCAGTATGTGCGCGCGAACGACAAAAAATGATTTTCTAACTATAATTATTCCAAAATATTTTGCTTGGCCGCAGGCGCTAGCCATTTTACTAGTCCCAACTCCCAAATCCTTCTACTTGTTGTTGCCCAGCCCGAGCGGCGGGATACTCTGCTCGTTCCTGAAGTAGTCGTCGGGGTCGATCTCATCCTTGGCCGCGGCGAGCCTCCGGTAGTTGTCCCTGAAATACTTCTCGCCCCAGACTTTGCCGGCCTCGTAGCTGCTGACGTTGCCCACAACGACGTTCTCGCCGAGGTCCAGGTCCCTGTAGTTGAAGTAGGCCTCCCTGGGGCTCGAGCTCACGTATGGCTCCATGAACGCGTAGAACTCCCTGATCCACTTGAACTGCGCCGCACCGCCGCCGCCGCCGTCGAACCACACGTTCACGTACTGGATGTTGTACAGCACGCCGGCACGGTGCGGGAACGGCGTCTCGTGCTCCGACACGTTGCTGATCGCCGCGCCGTACGGGTCCAGGATCATGATCCCGGCGTCGAGCCTCGCGAGCCAGGTCGCGAAGATGCTCTCCCACGCGTCGCGGCGGATGGCCTTCCGGACGTAGTCGGAGGTCATCTTGGCGTAGGTGCTCAGCGACGTGGTCCGGTTCAGGATGTACTCCACGGTCGTGCCGTCGCTGCCGGTGCCAGGGTAGAAGTACGGCACGGACTGGATCCACGTCATCTCCTGGCACTGCGTCCTGTTCATCTTCAACCCGAGCTCCCGGAACCGGCACCGCATCACCGGCAGGAGCGCGTCGCACGTGCCGAGGTACAGGGCCTCGAAGGTGGCCGTCTGGTTCTGAAGGATCACCCTGATGAACAGGTCGTCAGGGAGTGCCGGAGCCACCTCCTGCCATCTGGTGACCACGTCCACGGCGCCCTCGTCGACGGACACGGGGATCCTGAACGCCGTGACGGTCGGTGGCACGGGCACGAGGCTCACCTGCCACGACAGCACGATCCCGAAGCTCTCGCCGCCGCCGCCACGGATGGCCCAGAACACGTCGGCGCCCATGGCGTCCTTGTCGAGGAGCCTCCCCTTGGCGTCCACCAGCACGGCGTCCACGACGTTGTCGGCGGCGAGTCCATGCTTGCGCAGCAGCGTGCCGAAGCCGCCGCCGCTGAAGTGACCACCGACGCCGATGGTCGGGCAGAGCCCCGCCGGGAACGCAAGCTGACCGTTGCTCTCCTGCGCCACGGCGTAGTAGAGCTCGCCGAGCGTCGCGCCGGAGTCCACCCACGCCGTGGAATTCTGCCTGTCGACATGGATGGTGCGGAGCTTGGAGAGGTCGACGACGGCGAACGCCTCCGGGAGGACGGACCGATAGGACAGGCCCTCGTAGTCGTGGCCGCCGCTGCGGACGCGGAGGCGGACGCCGTGCCGGTGGCCGCAGACCACGGTGGCCTGCACGTGTGAGGCGTTCGTGGGCGTGATGATCCAGAGCGGCCGAATTGTTGTGGGCGTGGCGAACAATGGGTTCCTGATGGAGGACACCAGCAACGGAGTGAACGAGGACGAGTTCTGCGCGTGCACGAGCTGGGAGGGGATACTCGCCGAGAGGCATTGGTTGAAATCGGCGTCAGGTGAAGCGTGGGAGAGGATGATGGCGTAGCAGCATACAGCGGTGAAGATGAGCACCGGCGCTAAGGTTTTGGCGGCGGCCATTATTTTTGCTTCTTGCCGAGTCGAAGAATGGTATGGTATGCTCTGACTCTGATCGAGCCCGATCCACACATATACTACCCGCACGAGCTTCGACTTGGTAACACGTGCAGGCTTGCAACTATATCCGTTCCTGGAAACGTCAGTGCTTGCTGACTGGTGCTCTAGAACATTACGCAAGCTAAGCTGGAGGAAACTTAAGAAAAGTAAATGGTCAATAGGTAGGAAACGTTGAAACGTAATGGTGCCCTTGCACAATGCGTGCGTGGCGAAGTAACGATGGCTAGCTGTGCTGGTTGAAATCAAGGTGTATACCACTCTCAAGGTGGATCGATCTAAAGAGATGCGACGACTCTCTTATCTTCTTTCTACCTAAAAACCTCGTACTAGGTAAGCCCCACACCATTGTTATTTTTATGATCATCATCATCGTAAGCCCTCCCAGCATTCTTTCAAAGAGGTAATCTAAAGTTATCGGCATCGAAAATGATAATAAGAAGTATAGAAATTGCAACACAGAAGATGTAGTCCTAATGTCAAATATGTCGAGACATTTCTATATGGTTGAAATTTTAAATTGATGTCAATCGCCCAAAATTGAAGGACAAAATAATCTCAAGAAAAAAAAATTGAAGGACAAAATGTTCATGCTTAACATCGAGAATTTCTAGCTATATAATTTTCTTCACTCTTTTTGCAGCTAATTGTTTGCGGTATGTAAAGTGTACTCCATCGAGTGTTTTTAGCTCCCACCTTTCTCAATGTTTGTGCTATATGGATTTGCTTTTTTCCGAGACTAAGAAAAAATCTTGTGTTCTAAATCCTCTGATTAAAATACAATTTTTCTGTTTACACCTCATTTATGGTTATTAGTTTGAAATAAATTTAAACCTAAAGATTATATCGGCTATTACATAAACTGCGGGCATCTAGTCTATTACGATTCATTAAAACCATAAAAAATTTTATATGTATAAAGGGTCGAATTAAAACAAATTAAAGTATAAGATAAGGCTTGCGGGCTACATAATTTTTTTGGATGGTGAAGGGACCATAACAGCCTAAACGTTGAATTGAGTATTCTAGAATCTAAAATCTAATGCTCTAATTGCACATAGAACAATCTATTTTAATTTCTATTTAAATGTGTATTAAGTTTTTAATATGTTCCTATCTCTACTGCACAAACATTTTGTATCCTAGGTCCAATCCTATAAACTACACAATGTAATTCTAGAAAAGATAAATGCAGAATATAAGTACAATAGGAATGTAGAATAATGTGAAGAGTAGAGAATGTAAACTCCTGGCCATCTTCACTATTGTCGAATTTCAACGAATCGCCGAGGGCCTCTCTTCTCTCTCAGTCTCACAAGCACTAGCGGTTACTCCACAAATTTGGTTGGAAGGTCTCACATGACAACAAGCCATGTATTTATAACACTTGGTGCACGCAAGCAACGGTAGTAGGGAGGTATTCAAACCTCGCTAAAGCTCTAAGCTAAGAGCATAAAGCAATGTGCTAAGTAGCCTAAACTAGCACTAATCAAGGCCTGAGCTTTTTTTCTAAGTGTCTTAATCTTCTAGTATTAAGCACTTTGGTGGATTGAACACTTAAATGTGTGTGGAATACAATCATACATTTAGTGAGATCAAGCAAACTTCAAATAGCCGAGATATGAGGTATTTATAGCTCAAACTAAAGAAACTAGAGACTACATAGCCGTTGCAATATTCTGTGCACCACCAACTAATTTGGTGCGATGTACCATCAAATTAATCAACTTCTCTAGCATCGGGATTGATTGATTTGATCCCTTCTCATTGTTAATGTATATACTACTGGAGAATGGACTGGCGATTCCAGGGCTATAATATTGGTTGGTCTTGGACCCCGGACTACTCCTTTAGTTGTCGCTCCAAATTGCACCTACGCCCAGCACCAACGGAGTGGCCTTTGGTCCCGGTTTGCACCACAAACCGAGATCAAAGCCCCCCTTTAGTCCCAGGTATAATGGTTGGATGGGAAGATTCCTTGCGGACCTCTTTAGTCCCGGTTGGTAGGTCCATCTTTTAGTCCCGGTTGGAGCCCCGGCCCAGGATTAAAAAAAAAGGTCCATCTTTAGTCTTGATTGTAGCCTCCAACCGGGACTACAAGGTCGGCAGCTATGAAGTTGCACATTCTTCCTCCACGAGCTTACATGGCCGACCACAACACTTAGTTCAAACCGAGAGCTAGCTGGCGCTTCCTGCATGTTTTACTGAATCCATATGGATGTCTTAGCATCTGCATGTTTTACTGAATCCAACACACGTATTTCTAAATACGAGTGGATGTCTTAGCACCTGCATGTTTTACTGAATCCATGTTGATTATCACCTGCTACCAGATAAGTTCCTATTTGTTTTACTGAACTTAGAATCCGCATGGCTTATTTTGTTCAGAGATATAAATGTTCAGATGTGCATATATATACTTACTCCTATTCATACTGCGGAAGGAATCGCTGAATTCTCAGCGGTTCCTTCCGCAGCTTTTCTTCCTTTTTTCTTTTCTTTTCTTTTTCCTTTTTTCAATTCCAAATTTCATTTTTCTTTTGTTTTTCCTTTTAGTATGTACCTACCATCAATTGTACGTATGCATGACGGCGTGTATCTACCATCAATTATGAGTAGGCGTGAAGACACGTGAAATTTACCATAGTAAAAAAAATAGAGTCTTCACTCCGCTTCATATTCAGAAAATGCATAGGCCCTCGCAGCTTCTACGCGGATAGGGCTTTCGCATCATCGGTGCCTCGCGATGAAATCAACGAGTCAACAATCCATGTTGCCCTTATATTAGGTTTTCGTTTCCGGGGCTTAAAATAGACTCTTCTATATCAAATATTTACAAGGACTAAATATAATTTAATTACAAAACTAATTGCATAAGCTCTAAACTTTTCGACGAGACCAACCTATTAAGATTAATTAACTTATGGGTAGAATTTGCCTAAACAACTTATGATTAGAATATGCTCAGTACAATATCATATAGGTAATCATGACATAATTAGATTTCATATATTCATCTCCCAAAAAAAGTTTAGGGCTCATGGAATTCATTATGTCGTTGGTCTATATTTAATACTAGTATCAAACATAAGATGCGCCTGGGTTTATTTAAGCCCCAGGGAAACCAACACTCTCTTATCTCACCTCTTTCTTTTAGAGTTTTACCTCACCTCTCACCATTAGAAAAAGGTGCATGGCAGGGTGGTCCATTGTGCTAACAATGGACACAATGTCTATATTTGTTGGTGGAGTTTCACAGGGAGGTGATGAATAAGTACCTATATTTTTTTAATAACTAGCCTTTTTGCACTTATTCAAGATAGAGTTAGTGCCACTACACTTCAAAATAAGATGTTTAACGTAAAGGCTATGATAATGTTTTAGAGACCACTTGCACATAGTGTGGTCATATATTTGTACACAAAGATGTATTATTGTTGTTATTGCAGTATTTATCATTTTCATTTGCTTTTGAGTTTGTAATATATTACTTTAAAAGACCTGTAAAATTATATATTGCTATATAGTATATGGTTACTTATTATTATAAATAGAAAATATTAAAACTAAAATACATACATGGTCATAATATTATTTTGTAAAAAAATATTTTTTACGGGCGCGGCGTTAGCACGCCAACCATCCTAGTTCTTCTTACTACCCGGCCATATTGACACGAGAGATGCCGATCTGATTCGCCAATCTTTGCTGTGATGCTGCTATTTTAATTTCGGGCTTTAACTTCTTCGAATGATTTTCTGGGCTGAAATTACTGTTTTCATAAATGGGCTAAAAAGGGTCAAAACTGGTAGGCCGATTTTTTTATACGGGCTGTGTATATAGCTGAATTTGGTGAGCTGAAAAATAATTGTGGGCCAAGATATATTGGGCCCAACTTTGTTGTCCACTCAGAATTTAGCACGTTAACAAATGGTCAGCAACCACGTCATCAACCACATCACTATCCATGTTGATGTCCACATCCACCCCCATCCACGTCGTCACCATGTCAGCAGCCACGTCTTAATCATCATCCACATCATCAACCACGTTATCCTCTTATCACTTATGAGTGACGTGGCAATTGAATCCATGATGAATATTAACCCACATGGGCACCGTTTGTGATGTGTATTTTTGTCACAAATAGTAGGGTCGGGCTGGTTTGAGGCTATTCTATGACTGCTTAAAAAGGTTATGGATTAAGTTAATATGTGATGATTACGCTGAAAGGTCACACAGGTAACCTATGACGCTAGTTCAATTAGAAAGAGGTTAATCTACTATGCTTAAAATTTGATACAATCTGAAACCGCCAAAAATATTGTTTTATAATAGTTTTTCTGTGATTTACTATCAAATTTTGATGGTCATGGATTAGAAGATTTTTCTATGACATAGACTACTCACATTTTGTAAGTCTTCCGTTGTGCAGCGCGACGGGAAGGTACAAGATCCATGATGCTCAATTAGCAAATGATCATGTGCAAACATGGTTCTTATATTTATCTTCTTTTTTTTTGCGCCTGAGCGTAAGGTATAACGGTTCCGCCATATTCTTGTATAACGATGCGTACCAGGTTAATGGCATTCATAAATGATATTTTCTAATGTACCAAGGTTATTTATAGTCCTTTGATAATTGTTTTATCATTCAATCTTATTTTCTATTATATGTCAAAATTTCAAATACTAGAGGTATATTGAAGTCATCTACGGTACCTTGGTAAATCTGAGGCAGAGTCTCAGAGATATATATCAAGTATATATCCATCTGGTCAACAAGTGACGAAGTCTAGTGTCAAACTTGCACACCTTTCACTCAGTATTTTATAATTAACATATGAATTTTTTTCACGATACAAGTACATGCAGATACACAGTTAATTAACTTTCCAGCTACCTTTGTACGTATAATTAAGAAAGTGACTGGCCAGAGACTAAATCTGTGTTTAACCATGGCCATTTAATTTTCTGATCACTTGCTCTTGGCAAACGGTGGGATGCTCTGCTCGTTCCTGAAGTAGTCGTCAGGGTCGATCTCGGCCTTGGCCATCGCGAGTCTCTGGTAGTTACCCCTGAAGTACTTCTGGCCCCAGACCATCCCTGCCGTGTAGCTGCTGACGTTGCCCACCACGACGTTCTCGCCGAGGTCAAGGTCCCTGTAGTTGAAGTAGGCCTCCCTCGGGTTGGAGCTCACGTACGGCGCCATGAACGAGTAGAAGTCCCTGATCCACTTGGTCTGCACGGACCCGTCCTGCGTGGCCACGGGCCAGAAGTTCATGTACTGGATGTTGTACAGCACGCCGGCGCGGTGCGGGAACGGCGTCGCCGACTCCGGCACGGCGGCGATCTGCGCGCCGTAGGGGTCGAGAATCATGAGCCCGGCGTTGGGCTGGGCGAGCTTGGCGAAGATGGTCGCCCACACGGCCCTGCTGATGGGCTGCCGGACGTAGTCCGACGTGGCCTTGTTGCCGGTGCTGAGGACGGACGCCGTGTTGGACCTGTTCAGAAGGTCCTCCACGGTGGACCCGCTGCCGAGGTAGATGTAGGGCACGGACTGGATCCACGTCATCTCCTTGCACTGGGACCGGTCGAACTTGAGCTCCGGGAACCGGCTGCTCATCACCGGCAGCAGCGCGTCGCAGGTGCCGAGGAACAGTGACTGGAAGCTGGCCGTCTGCTGCTGCACGACCACCCTGATGAAGAGATCCTCAGGCAGCGCCGGTGCCACCTGCTGCCACCTCGTGACGACGTCCACGGCGCCCTGACTGGCGCTCACCGCGACGTTGAACACGGTGACCTTGGGCGGGACGGGCACCAGCCTCACCTGCCACGACACGACGACGCCGAAGCTCTCGCCGCCGCCGCCACGGATGGCCCAGAACACGTCGCTGCCCATGGTGGTCCTGTTCAGCAGCCTCCCCTTGGCGTCCACCAGCACGGCGTCGATGACGTTGTCAACGGCGAGGCCGTACTTGCGCAGCAGCATGCCGAACCCGCCGCCGCTGAAGTGGCCGCCGACGCCGACGGTCGGGCAGAGGCCGGCCGGGAAGCCGAGCTGGACGCTCGCCTTTCCGATGGCGTAGTAGAGCTCGCCGAGCTGCGCGCCGGAGTCGACCCAGGCCGTGGCGGACGGCGCGTCGACGCGCACGGAGCGGAGGTTGGAGAGGTCGAGGATGGCGAAGGGTTGGGGGCGCTCGGCACGGTACGAGAGGCCCTCGTAGTCGTGGCCGCCGCTGCGGACGCGGATGCGCATGCCGGCCTGGCGGCCGCAGAGCACGGCGGACTGGACGTGGGAGGCGTTGGTGGGCGTCACGATGTAGAGAGGCCGCACCGTGGTGGAGGCGAAGAATTTTGGGTTCCGGATGGAGAAACGGAGGAGAGGGGTGAAGGAAGGGGAGCTCGGCGTGAGCACGAGCTGGCTCGGGATGCTTGACGAGAGGCATTTCAGGAAGGGATCGGACGAGTTGGAAGGTTGGGAGGAGACGGTGGTGGAGGCGTAGCAGAAGATGAAGAGGAAGGAGGCAAGGATGAGGGCTGCTGGAGCTGAGATTTTGGCCATGGCCATCTTTGCCTGATTCGCTTCCTGCAGACTTTGTTGGTGTAATGTCTGCATGGCACGTTGGTCGATACATGTATATATAGCTATGGCCTGCGAGTTGCGGATTGGGCACACGTGCGCCAAAACTAATTGTTTTAGCAAAGCCAAAACTATTATATGGGTATCAATAGAAACAGCCGTGCCACTGGCCCACTGCCGTCCACTCTAGCACGCCAGTCCAGCTGGATGTGTAGAAAAGTCGTGGTCAACTGCCTGTATCGCTATCCATCTGGCGACTGCTAATTGGGAATGGTAAAAGTCCTGAAGCCTTATAAATATATACGCGACGAACGAATCTACATTTGTCACATCGTCCTAACTAGGGATGAAAGTGGTATGGATATTTCCCGACCGACCGTCCGATCGAAGAGGTTTTAAAACCGTTGGATACTCAATTCGGATATCCGGATAGTATTTTCGGATACCAAATACGGATGGCGGATACCGTACCGGATACCAAATACGGATACGGGATGTACGGTATCCGTCGGATACCGGATATCCGAACGGATAAAACAGAGATATCCGAATAACTATCCGACTCCGCATAGTCGCCTCCCGCCCGATCTGTCCAACACACATCCGCACCCGCACGCCCACCCGGCTGCACACCCCTTCGCCTTTTTGCCGTCTCCAAATCCCCAATCCCCTGCTCGAATCTCCCAATCAGATCTGGGATCCCGTCGTCGTCCGGCCGTCTCGTCCAAATCGTCGGGCTATCGTTGGCGGATCTGCCTCCGTGGCTGCACTCGTTCGCCGTCCAGCGTCGTCCAACTTCACCGGCTGTCCGGCTCCATGGCTCCACCGTCGGGCACTCGTGCCCATCAAATCTCGTGGCCAGCCATGTAGCAAGCTTCGTGCTGCGTCCTCGTGACTTCGTGAGCATTTGACGCTAGCCAAGGTGAGCAGTTGAGCATTGTTTGAGGTATTAAATTGCAAGCCCCCCTTGGTCTCACTCTCACACGTCCTTGTGCTATTCCTTCTATTTGTTGGATTTATGCAGTACGCAGCAGGATGGCTTCTGCAAGTGGGAGTGTATGTGCAAGCACAGGTGCATCTCCTGCTGCTGTCGCTACTACATGTGTTGGCACAGGTCATTCGGCCCCGCAGCAAGCTAACCATAATTTGGCAGTAAACGAGAGAACCACAGTGTCCGGAGGTGTAGAACGTCAGGTTGTTGATGACCAAATTGGCGGTGATGTAACTTTCACAGCAGAAGTAGAGCCTCCTGCAAAGAGACAGAAGAGGTATACCTCCAAGGTTTGGCAGCACTTCACCAGGTCCACTGAGACACACAAGAATGTTGATGGTGAGATGGAGAAGCAAATTTGGGCACAATGCAAGCAGTGTGAGTTCAGAACTCGTGGTGAATCCATCAAGGGCACGACATCCCTCTGGAATCATTTGAAATTGAAGCATTTTATAACACAAGAGACGCAACCAGCCCAATCTAGTGAAGGTAAAACTGATGTTTATAAGTACGATCCTGAAGAAAGCTTGAAGAAATTCTATCTAGCAATAGTAATGCATGAATACCCATTTATGATGTCTGAGCATGAGTTCTTTATTGATTTTTTCAAGTCTCTGCGTCCTAGTTTTTCATTGAAGTGCCGTATAACCGCTAGGAAAGCAATAATGAAAATGTTTTCAGTGGAAAAGAAAAGGTTGTTTGAAAAACTGAAACGTCTCCGTTGTCGATTTTCTGCAACTATGGATATGTGGACATCTAACCAAAATAAAGGTTATATGTGCATAACCATACATTGGATTGATGATGACTGGCATATGCAAAAACGGATAGTTAGTTTGATTCATGTCAAAGGGAGTCATAAAGGACCTAGACTAGCAGCAGAATTCATCAAGGGTGTGATGCTTTGGAATTTGGAAACAAGGTTATTTGCTCTCACCCTAGACAATGCAGGAAACAACAATAGATGCGTGAAAGTAGTGGTGCAGGAGCTTAATAAGCTTTCTAGGCTTAATATGTCCCCTCCCTTGATCTGTGATGGTGTTTTTTTTCACGTGAGATGTCTATGTCACATATTAAATTTGGTTGCACAAGATGGCCTGAAAGCAATTGGTAATGCAGTTAAGCATATAAGAGCTACTATTGTTATTATGAAGAACTCAACTTTGCAGTGGGAGAACTTTCAGAATTGTGCAGAATTCTTTGGATTGAACAATAAATCTGGTCTTCCATTAGATGTTCCTACAAGATGGAATTCAACATATGACATGTTGAACCAGGCTCTCTTCTATAAGAGTGCTCTCCAAAGGCTTGTGTACTTGTACGAGGACAGATATAGGCATTGTGCTCCATCAGCTGAGGAGTGGAACATGGCAGAATCGTTGTGCAAGTGTTTGAAGAAACTGCATGATGCTACAGAATTATTTTCTGGATGCCTATATCCAACAGCCAACTTATTTTGGTGGAAATTCTGTGAGATAAAGTTAGCACTTAGAGAATGGTGTGCAAGTGCTAACGTCACTATTGCTACTATGGCTGAGGCGATGCAAAAGAAATATGACAAATATTGGCAGCGATCCAACACAGCTCTTGCAGTGGCATGCTTCCTTGATCCTACATATAAGAAAAAGCTAGTTGAATATTTTCTGTTGAAGATTTATGGTGAGGCGACTGCTGCTGCTGAACTTAGTCGCTACATGGATGTTATGAACAAATTGTTCCATGCTTATCGGTGCAATACACATGAAACTACGAGGCCTAGTGCTCAAGTCGAACCTACTACTGCTTGTAACGGACTTGATGATGCTATTGCGGACATTGAAGAGTATATGTATGAGGCTAATGATACAAATGAATCTGGTGCACTAGATAAATTGGAGGAATACATGAAAGAGAAGCCACTTCGGTGGACTGATCCTAATGGTGCAAAATTTGACGTCTTAGTATGGTGGAAGCACAACCAAGGAAAGTATCCTATTCTGTCATGACTTGCACGAGATGTATTGGCTGTTCAAGTGTCAACTGTGGCTTCAGAATCAACTTTTAGTTCTAGTGGGCGTGTTGTTAGTTCATACCGCAGCCGTCTTGATCCTGAGGTGGTCGAAGCTCTAGTTTGTACCAAGGACTGGACTAAAGCATCCAAGAAAGGTACAATACAAACCTTTTGATTCAATAATGTTAGCACTTTCAATATTATGTTTGATTCAGTCAAGGCTGATACTTTTAAATCTCAGGTTACAAAGATAAGGTTGCATCTCTTCTTGATGAGTTTGATGACAAAGAATGTACGGCTACAAATGGAGACGAGGATCTAGCAACCGTGGATGGCGAGGAGCTAGAGGAAGAGGAGGAGGACGAGGACGAGGAGGAGGAGGAGGATTAGCTGACTGAAGCTGCACTTGACCTTTTGTTCATATTCAGTCAGTGCAGCTCTATATTGGTCATTATGTCCACTGACTATTGTTCCATTTTGGCCATGCACTCATGCTACTTACTTGACATTTGGTACTTGCTAAGTTGCTATTAATGGCACGTGACTTGTAAGTTGTAACTTTTCAGACTATGTGGATGCGATGAGTCAGACGACCGACGAAGTGATGAACCTGTCTTTTGCTGTAAATCTATAATTTAGCTATGGACCTATAATTTAACTAGTGAAGTGAAGTGGTTGCAGCATGAGTACTTTTTTTAGACAATAGCCACGATTACATACATAGCGATAGTTGATGCATAGTGATAAACTGACAACATTACATACATAGTGATAGTTGATGCATAGTTGATAGTTAATACAGGCACTAGACAGATACATAGTGCCACTGAGCTACTATAGCACATTTTAATTGACGACTTCGCCTATATCATCTCCTCCATTACCACCTTCACCAGCCGGAGGAGCTTGGAATATGTGTAGCTTGACGTCGTAATGATGCTTCTTTTTCAGGTGGTTAAACAAGTGTGCAGTGCCCTTCATGGGATCAGCACGAGATCTAAAGGGGCACATGTTACATTTTGCCCAAACTTGTTTTTCCATCACACCATCTCCTTTGTTGTGTGTTTCTTCAAATCTGGTGTAGTGTTCCCAGATAGGACTTGGAGCACGACGTGCCATCCTAATTTCTAGTCCAACAAACAATAAGAATAAAATGACATGAGATACACAAGTAGTCAGTAGAGAGAGACCTGAGAGGCTGAGAGATCTATGCAAACCATTAAACCAAGCTAGTAAGCTACCTGAGAGATACAAGCTTACCTTTGAGCTGCAACGTGAGAGGCTAGTCACTACTCACTTCACTAGTGGTAGTGGTCTAGACGTCTAGTGGAGGTGGTGAAATGGTGGCCAAATGGCTGGACACTGGACTGCTAGAGACTTGGAGAGTGTGGACTGTGGAGTGGAGGCTGGAGAGTGGAGACTAGAGAGTTAGAGACAGACAAGACAACGATGAAGAGGGGGGTCTCATTTATATAGGACACAAGGTGATAACTTAGGGTTTTGAATGGGCTGGGCTGATGAGAAGCAAGTGAGCTTTTGGCCCAGTTACCCTTGTAATATATTAACATTGATAAATATACTAACAATTTAACAAATAAATATAATAAATGTAATATCAAGATATATTTAATGATTTATTTAGTGAAAGTAATTTAATATGAACTCATGGAGCGCTCGAATGATCATAATTTATAATATAATGACATTAATTTAACTTTATTTATATATGTAGCTTTTGCTTCATATCCGAGAAAATATTCGTAACCGACACTACTCATATCCGGCTCACTATGTATTCGATCCGAATCTATGACCGGAGACTATCTGTATTTGTATCTGTATCTGGCATAATCTGTGTCCGAATCCGAATCCGAGAGAATATAATTATCTGTATTCGTATCCGATCCGTTTTCATCCCTAGTCCTAACTGTCCTTTTGAATTCCTCTGAAGAAACCAGGTGCGGTGTTGATTTTGAACATACTCCTATATGTGAATACGAGACGGTTTTGGTTATGTGTGCTATTTCAAACGCGCGTTGATATATGCATCATACTTGCTATAACTGTTATTGACCCGTTTAATTTAATTTAGAACAGTACGACGCACCAATGTTTGCCTCGCAGGGGCGAAAGGCATCCTTTGCCTCGGCTCTCTTCTCGTTTTTCATGTTCAATTCAGAGCACCCAACCCCTTGTTAGACTTTGCAAGGCTGCCGTGTGAGAGCTATAGAGTTTTGATTTCCGTGCAAGGAGAATACTGATCAAGGACGACACGATATATTAGATGTAGGATGGTCGCATAAACCTGCTAGGCTGCTAAAGCTTGGAAAAGGAATTTATATTCTATAAGTTGGAATATATCCAAGCCAATCTTCAAAAAGTCAGAGGACAAAGAAACTGATCGCATTTGTATCCCCGTGCCAGGTGCTAACCGTATGCCGACATGTTATGAGGTGTTCAGTGACATGGCAAATTGGCAATAGCTTACTTGTCAAATGAAGAGCTTGATGATCGTACGGTTATTCTCCACTCGCTCGGAGGTGATTTTACGGGAAATGATTCTCCGAGTGAAATAAATCACTACCTGAAATTGATTCTTTAGGACAGGCTCCATGAAGAACTAATCAATTAAAGATTGTGCCAGATGGCCCAGATCCATGTTCACGTTCTCCATGACGTGGGCAGTTGTCTTCACACCACGCTCTACCCACTGCTTGGTGGCCGCCCTCTCCTCCACAGCGGTCACCAGGGTCGTGTTTCCCACCACTGACGAGGGCTGGTAACGGAGGCTCGATCCACACTTCCCTATGGCAGATTTATGCTCTTCAGTCTTCATGACGGGGTCGGCCATTATCTTCGTGGAGCTTTGCTTGAGTTGAGAGGCTGCCGCCTACGATTGCCTCTGCTACCGCAGTGATTACTACCTCATCTACCGCAGTGAGTACGATTGCCTCTGCTACCGCAGTGAGTACGATTGCCTCTGCATCGTGGTGTGCTCGTGCATATAGGTTCTCGGTTGCCTTTGCCGTGTGGACCGTGCTCCTGGCTACAACTGCATGCTAGCTAGGCAGATGATTGTGGTTGTGGGCGCAGACGACGTGCTCTCTTTGTAGCTCTTCGTAGTTCGTACCATGTACCGATGTAAAAACTAGGAAAAGGTCACAAATTAAAGAGTTTACGTCGATCCAGGTATAATCCATGGTGCACTAATGCTCGCCTCTGTCGTTGATCGCAATGTGTGGAAAGAAAAAAAAACAGGTGAACGTTGATCACGTGATGTAGATGACCATCCTGTCGGCACGCTTTATATTAATTAGCAACTGCCCTTGTTTGGAATCCGTCGAAAATTGTTGCCTTGGCAAATGGAACTTCCCAATTTGGCCGCTTTATCTCCATAGTTTCAACATTGATGAACGGTTAGCAGTGCTATACCAACATCAGGTGCACCAGTTTGCTGAGGAAAGATTGTAAAAACAAGTGGTTCTGACGGCCTTAGAGCATCTCTAGCAGACTGGCCAAATCTCACCCTCCAAATCTCTATTTGGCTATTCACTCCAAAAGATTCCCTCTTCATATTACTCAGCACTCCAGCAGACTAGCCAAATCTCACCCTCCAAATCTATTGCCCTACATTTGATTGTTTTTTATTTAACATGAATTAAAATGTTTCTTGCCTTATTTTTTGAAATTAAATTAGTACTCTAAAGTTGAAATAACAAGCAAAAATTGTTAAACTTGAAGAATTTTAATTTAAAATATGCAAAAGATTTTGAATAGAATCTAGTTAAAATAGGTTATTTTTTTATTTATTCTACCAACATAAAAACAGGCATGATTTTGTGACCTCGTTATAGTTACTTTTGGAATTTGTAAAATAGGGGAGAAGGAATGAGTTTTGAAGTAAAACAAATTGATGTGCACTGGGCCCTCATTGTCAGTCTCATGCAGCGGTGGATGGCCAAGAGCTGAAGCTAGGCCAAATTTACCGACGGAGGGAGCTCAGATAGCCATGCTACAGTGCTAGTGAAGCAAGTAGCCAGGCTGCTGGAGGAGTGCTTTTGCTATCTGACCAGGCAAATGGTGATGGCCATGATGGCCAGTCTGTTGGAGATGCTCTAACTGAATATGCATGGTCTGTAATCACGACAAGGAAAGGAAATGCTCATGTGAGCCTGCTTCCTGGAGGAGGCCGGAGGCGGCGTCCATGGCTCCAATGCAGCGGGCGGGGTCTGCATGTCTCGCTGTCGCCACAGCGTGCGATGGCCGGATTGGGAAGTGTGAACGGGTGATTTGGGGCGTGGGGCCTGGGAACCGCCAGTCAAAGTCAATTTGCTTGGTCAAGTCCACCGTGATTTGTACTGCTGTCAAAGATCGCAACGACTTACTATCGTACGATCTTTCAGCCATCGTCCATGCGTAGTCCCGTTTTAATTGGTATATTTAGATATGTAATTTTTAATATATATTGAGATATGATGTATTTTAAGTATGTACTATAATTCTAGATATTGTATGTAGAGTTTTCAGTATTTATCTAGATACTATATGCATCTAAATATACTACAATAACTTACAATTTGAAATGACGAGAGCATCAAATAACTAAAGGGTGAAAGTTCTCCCTTTTTCTTTTAAAGAAAATGAAGCAGCTGATCCTTTATCCTTCTTAGGCCTTCTCCAATGGTAATGTCTGTGCTAGCTCATATGCTAGCTCATAAATTGTTTAATCGATGAACAATGTCAAAACAGTACAAAATGAATTGACTCTTTGCAAATGGGTTGGCTCTTTGCTAGTTCTTAGCTAGCTCATAGCATTTTTTTTTAACAGTGCATCTTTTGATGTGACCGGCTCTTGAACAAGAGCCGGTCACATCACTTTTGCACTCTTCAATGAATATGAGACGGCTAAGAGCTAGCAAAGAGCCAACCCACTTGCAAAGAGTCAATCCATTTACTGTTTTGACATTGTTCATCGATTAAACAATCTATAAGCTTAGTATATGAGCTAGCACAAACATATCTTTGGAGGAGGCCTTATGCAGATACTACATATGACCTAAATGCTGTGACGTTGAGACAAGGGCAAAGCCAAAATGATGATGCATCCTCTTCCTTGTCCTCTCTTACCAGGGTATGGACATGCCGCTTAATCTTGACCACAACTCTAGACAATAACAGATCGAAAATTTCAGAAAAGTACTCCACCATAGTAGAAAATAAGCACATAATGCAGTCAACCCTCGCTTGATGGCTCTGTTCATGCTTAGCGCTAGACATTTGCTGAAGCGGCCTGACATGTGCATGGGACGCCCCTAGTGGCCTTTCATATTAATTTTATAAAGGATGTGACATGTGCAATATTGGACACTGGATAGGCAAAACATGCTTGGAAACACACAATACAGTATAGATGCTAAGCATCTTAAGATACTCTCCATTTTTTTACCCTCTATTTGCTTTTTCATAGAGATTTCACTCTACATTCTCACTCTAACAGACTATTTCCACACTCTAAATCCCAACAATTACATTTGACTCTCCCTACGTGTGGGTCTCATACTTGATAAGCCATTTTGGCTAGCCAGACTGGCTGGCTGAGTTTGGCTAGCAAGAGAGCCAATTTGGAGAGCTAGATAACTTTACGAGTTGGATAACTAGTCTGTTGATAAGCTATTTCGGTGACCAAAATTGGCTAGTCGCTTATATGAACACATATACATAGTTTAGCCTACTTCTACTTGAAAAGCTTCTTCGTCAACAAATTGTACCCCCGTTGCCCATAACGATGGGAAGTTGAAACCACATTAGCGATTTGAGCAACCTCCGTTGAAAGCTTTACTTGCCCCGCCAAAAGGGCATTAACCATCCTTGGTCTTCGTTCAGGCAAGTCTAATCACACAAGATCGAAAGAAGTGATTAGGGAGTCTCAACTAATTTAATTTGAATGGTGGGAAAGAACTTAATAGAAGAGATCTGTTGCCTACTATACAAGACAAGTTTCCCATTCTGGTTTGCATGAAATCGATTCAACGGAATAAAAACAACAGGAGCTATTCAACCATCGTTAGAGGCAAACCTTAGAAGAATGCTGGAAGAAGAGGAAAGCTGATTGATAACACTTAACCAAGCATCGCAAGGACAGGAAGGAGTATCCTGAACGTAAGGCCAATGGCTAGCATCTAGCATACTTTGTTGAACACTCAACTTGATCTATATCAATAGACACATCTGAGAGAATCATAGTTCCACCTCTGGGGATAACTAGTTCTTCTCCCGAGTCCTTGTTTTGTATGAGCCGCTTTCACCTAGCTATTGATAGACGCTTTCTCTACCACTAACAAAATAATTAGCCGTAAGCACAAATATCCTTTTGCTAACGGAAACCAAGACTATACGCATCACTTGCATCCCTAATCCCTAATCGCGACACACGGCTGTGATGTGGCAACACTACCTTGTTGTATTTCAAGGCCGGATAACGGGACAAGGTTTACCGTTTATTACATGACTCATTTTCTAGCTTGTAAATGTCAACAGCTGGTCGCACTCTTCACTTTATTTAACAAAGAAACATGGCACTGTCACTCACTAGACTGTAGCAGCCAAGTAGATGGTGAGTTGGTGACTAGATGTCGCGTTGGACTTTTTGTGTGGCGTCCATGACAGGATAACACTGAAACGAAACTTGGAATGCTATTGCACAAAGGATGGTAGCACAAAACTTCTAGAGTTTGGACTAGAATATATTTAATCGTTCAAACAACGGATAATCTTGTTAAAGTCTGCGGATTCCATTTCTACAACGCTATCAAACCATGAATGCCACTTTTTTTTTCTTTGATCGGGGGCTCGTAGCATGACTTTTTATTGGACCCACCATCAAGCAGAAGCCAAACGGTCGAATACAACTCTTTGCCATGGACCAAAATAGACTGTCTGAACTCTATATCCAGGTCCAAATTGCTCCCCTCATGTTGACGTGTTGGTGACACGCCCTAATTCCGAGTTTTATTTTTTTATCACTGAAGCAATCATCTGCGACGAGCATACACCTGAATGCATGGCGACCATCACATTACTCATTAAGCAACTCATGCACCGGCAGGTTGATTATGTCAAGAACTCTGTAGCTAAGAACTCGCATGCTTTCATGTCATGGATCATCACATGCCCATTGTGAAACAGAGTGCATACATTGTGAAACATGTTGGTGGATCATAACCTTCCTGAATCCAAAACTGATTTGAGTACCTAGTCTTGATAAATTATACAAAAATAAAAAAAATGTGACCGAGGAACTAGGTGGTGTTTTGTTAAGAGAAGCAAGTTAGGGCTAAAGACCGGTGAGATAGCATGGGTGCGAGTAAGAATACTCGAACCCGGGCTGGCAGCGTGCACACCTGCCACACGTGCACAGCACGGGTGTTGCACGGGTGCGAGTAAGAAGATTCGAACCCGGGCTGACAGCGTGCACACCTGCCGCGCATGCCGGGTTATACAATTCAAGTTACACGACCGAAAATTTTAGAAGAGGTGAACTTGCACGACCTGCACTTACTTGCACCGTCGCACGGTTGCACCTGTGGCGGCGAGCGATGCATTACCCAGCGCGTTCAAGGACAACGATGTAGAACAGTAGAAGTTCATTCCATAATACCTGGTAGCAAAGAGCAAAATCACCAGAACAATTCATAGCATAGGAGGAACATGGAAATATCACTTAGAACGTCCCTAACTGCATGCAAATGTGGCACACATGAAGAAATGTTGATTTTTCATGCATATTATTTGTAGTTATCCGTAATGTAGGTCACAAAGAACATAAACTAAATAGAAGTAAACGATACATAATCATCAGAAAGAGCCATGAGCATATTCAACCAGTCAAAAAACTGCCTGAGACAAGCAATGCAACTGAAACAAGAAACTCAAGATGTCAAATATCATGACTTCAAGGATAATCAGTATCAAAAGAAAACAGTGCCCATGAAATGATTGGTGATATTGTTCAACAGCGTGAAATGCTGACCAGACAAGAGCTCATATGCATAATCCTCTAAAAAAAATGAAAACAAGATCATATTCAACCAGCTATGATCGTACTACAACAGGCAAACTGTACCACGTGATCAAATTACATTTACAAATCACTCAGCTTTGAATTCTGATTCTGTTGCCAATTATTCAGATCTCTAATATAAATAAACAAAGCTATCCTATAGGACTATAACAGACGTCAGGATACTTATATATATGAACTGGCAGCTGACGATTAATAGATTTGCATGTTAATCCATTATTAAGAAATTGTTGCACAATACGAAAAGCAATCTATATTTTAAATTCCTCTCCTCAGCTCCATACTTCCGTCACCAAAAAAATCTTCACTGATTACAAACTACTCCGAGTTCACATTGCTACATGTTACAGGACCATACCAAAACGAAAATCAGAAGCAACCTATGAGCGCATCGCATTCAAGCAACGAATAGCTACTCGGACAGTCTCTATAACAAAAAAAAAAGAAAAAGAAATGGTTATTTGGCAGAAACATCTGGCATGCATGAACGGGAACCTCACATATTGTATTTCTTGTTTCTCGACCCTGTTCCTCGACCCAATCACGAATGTCGAATGAAGCGTGGACCTTTACTAGGCCGGGCCACTCGAAGAATTCCAAGAATATACGAGTAGCTGGGCCTTAGATTTGGAATGGCCCAGAGCCTTGGGCAAAACTTAGGAGCAAATAGAGAACAGAAATAGACACCGTCGAAACAGCAGAGTTAGCAAGATACTGTATAACTGCTGCAATGTAAGATTGATAGACCAGCTGCAAACGAAAAGACATGTTTAAGAAATGCAGGTCACATCCACGAGCAAAAACCAAACAGCCGAATACAATTCTTTGCAAAGGTCCAAATGCTCCACATGGTGTCATCGCCATACGGTGTTGAGTTCTGACTACACATGCAATTATCTTCGATGAGCAAAATGCATCAACATCACTTGTCCGTGGGCGGATCGAACCACATGCCACATGTGAAACAGCATCTCCATGAATCGTCACATTCACAATGCAAATCGAAACAAAACACAAGTGTATCCATGATTTCAGCTATCAAAGTATTCGAGTGGCCATAAGACCCTCAGTACAAAACTGACAAGTACCTAGTCCTGGTAAATACGATCTGAGATTGCACGAAGTAGTCTGAAAAGTTCCATAGAGATGAAACTCCTTTGAGTTGCGACGATAACATGTCTAATGGCTGAGCTACACATCAAAGGTTCTAAGAAGTGTTAGCCTGGGCCTTGTTGAGGATGACACCCTCGTACTTCACCTGGAACCACTTCATCGCGTCCTCTTTGGTCACCCTGTGCTGGATCCCGACACGGGACTTGCATCTGCGGCGACGAGCGACACGGTACCCAGCACGCTCAAGAACAACGTAGAAGTCCATTCCATAAATACCAGTGGAAGGATCATACCTGACAGCAAAGATAAACTAATTCATGAATTGCCAGTTCATAGCAGAAGCAGATCATGGTAGAATCAATTAGAGCATCCTAAAACTACAGCATGCAAATTTGAACACATGCGCAGAAATAATTGTGAAGACAAAAATCTTGATTGTCACACATTCTTTGTAGTCATCTGTAATAGCTGTCATATAGATCATCTACTTAGAAGCAAAACAGTACAGAATCATTAGAGACTGCATTTTGACCAATCAAACACTTCTCCGAGAAAAACTAAAAGAGGCTAGTGTCAATGTTATAGCTTTAGAGATATTCAGTACCAAATATACCAGTATCACTGAAATGATCAATCATATTGCCGAACAGCGAAATGCTGACCACACCAGACGATTATCCAGAAGTACCAAATTTTTTCAGGACAGATTAGATAGTATCAGGACCTACTACAGTTTGGACTTTGTTGTGAGATCAAATGCCAAAGAGAATTCCAAAGGAAGCTCCAGAAACAAACAAACAAAAGTAGTAGGCCTCAGTTAAAAGTGCATCAGTAGGCCAGCAGTTGCTAGGCTTCAGATGGTACGGACAATTATTTCAAGTCATTGGCCCATCACAACCAGGAAAAGAATGTTCAACTGTTGCATAGAACTATCTAGCTTCATATGTAGCAGAGTTCTGGAAAATGAGAAAACAATCAACCTAGAGCTTCCTTTGTTAACAGAGAGCACTTAAAAATTCACTTTCGAGATAACTATGTGATAAAAACCAGCATTCATGGATGAATTAAGAGATGACTTTGTTCCACAAAGTGGCTCGCTAGAAACTGAATGTGTTAAGGATCTTACTTGATGCCAAGATCAATGTGCTCCTGGATTCCAAAACCAAAGCACCCTGTCTCACTGAAGTTCCTCCTTAGAAGTTCATATTCCTTGACCTTCAGTCCACTCTCCAGAAGCTGCATAGCCTTCTCACCCCTCACAGTAACATAGCACGCAATCTTCTCATTACGCCTGATACCAAAGGAACGAACAGTGTACCTAGCTGAAGAATAAATACAAAAAATGTTAAACAAAGACAGAAACTTACTGATGCTGGGGAAAAAGGAGAAAACTAATTGGAAAAGCAAATTACCCTTAGAGAACACTGGTGACTGGCCACTCAGTTGCTCCAAGACCTGGAAGCATTGAATCAAACAATGGATTTACTGCTATGGTGATGGTATGGATGTGTTCATGAAAGTAATCAAATCTATATAGCTGAAGAATAAAATTGGGTTTCACAATTATATAACTTAGCGTAGGCAGCTAGTAAAATGAATTCCTACAATCTCCATAAAGCAGATTTGTAAAATGTAAACAGCTAATAATGGAGACTACTTACTTGAACAGTGGATTTTGCACTAAAACAGGCAGGCTGTATTGCGCAAAAGACAAAACAGAAAATGTCTTCTCAATTATAGTTACAAATCATCCAGCTTCGAATTATCGTTCTGTTGCCGATGATAGAAATTTCTAAACTTTAAAATTATCCTAAAACTATAAGGATGTCAGGATATTGATCTAAACCTTCCATTTAAATAGCTAAGTCATATTAATCCGTTAATCGATTGGTGCATACTAAGAAAAGCTAACTAAATTTAATATTCCCCTCCCCCCTCAATTCTATTTTTTTCTTTTTTTTAAAAAAAAAACTTCACTGATTACAAACATACAAACACCACCGGGCTCACATTGCTACATGTCAAAAAAAACTAAACCGAGACGAAAAGGAGACCTGAGAACGCATCAGACTGAACGCAAGCTACTTGAAAGCATCATAAAAAAAAAAGCTTTTCCACAAGGATCTGACAGACAAGAAAGGGAACGGATCAAACCTTGGCGGCACGGGTGAGGCGATCCCCACTCTCTCCGACGGAGATGTTGAGCACCAGCTTCTGCACCTTGATCTCCCGCATAGGGTTGGCCTGCTTCTTCTCCGACGCCTGCGCAACAAACGACGCACGCAGTCGCGCAACGGGGTTAGCTCCGCACACAGAAGCTGAGCAGCGAGACGCGACGGAGGGAGGCTCACCATGGGTTACGTGGGGGACTGGACCCTTCGGCGGCGGCGGCGGCGGCGGCGGAGTGAGGCGATGGGAGGGTGGGGAACCGAGAATGGAGGCGGCGGCGGGAGGGGGTTATAAGTGGAAACCCTAGCGAGAGAGGGTGGGAAGGAAACGCGAGGGCTTCCACTGGGCCGGGCCACTTGGTTAACTTATGGTGTGTGGGCTACTGGGCTTCCTCTTGGTAATGCCTCCATGGTAATCTCGAACATGGGCCCATCCAGAAGACTCAGGAACTAGCCCATTCTAATATAATTGGGCCCAGTCTGGCCTGAAGAAAAATGACGGCATTCCCTCCTCGTTCCTGACGTTGGGCACACGACACGTTGCAGATAATATCCACGTCGGCTTTCACCTGTCCTCGTCAGGAACCACCCTTCCACGTCGGATGGCTACCACGTCAGCATCACACCAACACCAAAAGCAACTTCAACCAATCAAATCAAGCATGCTGCTCCGTCCATGCCGAAGAAACTCGATCATGCACCATGATCTCATCTTTTCGTTCGAGTTGACCTAATTTCCAAAGACACGGATCCACGTCTTACGCGAGCCGGGCCCATCACTCCGATTCCACGGCCATTTCTTACTGGAAAGAAAGAAATGGTATGGGGCGGCTTGAGTGCAGGTCGTAAACAATGCCTCGTCACCAGAAGTTGTGGCATGCATGCAGTGCTTTGTGGTGATGGCGAGTATCATGATTGCAATAACTTAATCTGCGCCACCTGGAAAGGGCAAAAGGCAGGTGCAGGAAAATGACATGTCACCTTTGTCGTATCAAGCTATGCTGATAAGGCAGGACGCACAAGTCCATTTTTCAAGGCCACGCTGTGCAATGAGAACAATATCTGGCTCCTTTAATTTGGCCAGCCCTTGGTACCAGCGAAATGTTGTGCAGTGTGGAGGTGATGACCAGATCAGATGGTGTGACTCAGTGACCCTAGAACATCTATCTCATTATTATTGATCTCTTCGACCTCAAACAAGATCGTTTAATTTCGTTAGTAGTGATATATGTTTTCGTTTCTTTTTTCTTTTTTTGCTAAGATTACTACTGAGAAGCGCAACATGCTGGCAAGTAAGTTTATCGAAAGAATTAGGACTACTCGCTCATGTTGATGTCCAGTTCCATTGAGGTCACTCATGTCGCCCATTTTGTGCACCTTCGTGTTAAGCATGTGTTTCTTGCTTGTTTCTTCTCCTCTTTCTGTAATAAGGGTGCTAGGTATAAAGTTCAATCATTGACCATCTAGGCTTCACAAGCTTACTCCATGGTATATTTCTTTTAGCGACCGTGTTTTGGCACATATTTCATTTAAAGAAGAGAATCAGACAAAATGAAACAATCAGTTAATATGCAAGTTATACGTCATCCGGGGGTGATGACCTGGCAAAAGAAAACACATAAAGATAATTACACAGTCATCGAATTGCAAGCTAAGGTCGAAGAGGCAAAAGTATGGTGCTTTGACGTTGGAATGCCACCGCTATGTGAGATTTGGTCGTTGAACCTCTAACTTGGCAAGCAATCGTCGATGGTAATGTATCTAAGCAAAATTTGTCTTACAATTTTGGCTAGGATCGTTGTCTCGTTGACATCAGATAAAATAGGTAAAGGCATAGATTGAAGTCCGAGTAAAAGAAGAAAAAAAAAAGTTCATTTGAACCCCAGACACGAGATGGTAGAGGTCGTCCCAAAATATAGGTACTTGGTTTTTCGCTAAGAATAAAATAGACAACCAAATTCGAGTTGAGAGAGATTCTAACTAGACCTAATCATTAGAAAGGTTCCGGTCAATTTTGGGTAAAAAGATGGGCTCGTGCCTAAGCTGACCCTAGCATCGGGCCAATTTTTTTTTGGCCCGTGCCCAACCCGGCATGTGGTTGGGTTAGGTAAAACCTGATTTTACACGTACATTTTTTTTTTGGATTGGCTTGGATTTTTCGAGTTTTAGGTATAATGGACTCGTGTCAGGCCTGTGATTATAGTGGGCCTGAACTTTTGGCCCATGCCCATCCAACACATTGGTTGGGTCAGATCAATGTTAGGCGCTCCATATGGGTGTGTTTGGATTGAAGAAACAAATATTGTAGCTCCAGAAAACACTACAGTTAAGTCATGGGAAGCGTGTTTTCTAATAGGGAGGAATAGTTAAATAGTAAAAAGTTAGAAGGGATAGTATTTTGCTTGTAATCCGAACAGGGTTCTCAGACCACATCTTGCACAGCATAAGTTGAGCTGCAAGAGAGGCAATGCACATGACCATGTTAGGGAAAAAAAAAGGGAGAAGTGTGGTATAGCAAAAAAAAATATTGAACGAAGTATAGCACGAAAATTGTTGCTAGCTTGCATGTGACTATATGTGAGTGACCAACTAGGAATTTGTTATTTTAGGTGCAGCAAGTTTAAGAATCAATTAGTTAGGACCATGCATATGCAGTATGTTACTGTAGTAGACCTCACAAGATACTAGTAGACTTTTTTACGGTATCTTTCAATGGTATGGATCTAAATTTTCCTTTGCCATTAGAAGATTTCTCAGATGGAAATGCAATCCGTAGCTAATCCCATTTTAAGAAAGAAAACACCAGAATGCTCAGGCACCTACTGGTTTATCTCTTGTCTGAAAATCCCAGTGACCCAAGCTCCAAATGTAAGCCCAGTGTCCCTTTGCCGAGGGTAGCGTCGTCAGACTATTTTCTATTGAAGACTTGAGAGCTCAACCTCACTATTCTATTTGAGACTGAGAGGCCAACCACTTCCGTTGCGTGCACAGCGTGTGTTGCAATCCACGTGCAAAAAACATCTGTGCATGGAATAGTTTAGTGCTGCACGAACACGTGCTAACCACTCGCTCAGATCAATTCGGTAATCAACCTCCATTGGTGTAGTGGAATCTCGTAGAGGGTGCGGAAAAGCATCCATCGGGGTTAGTGGAACGATGAGCTTGGTTTTGGAAAAGCAACCGCAGCTGTTGACAGGGTACTAGCGTTTCTGTCCCACACACACAAGTGGTTTCGCCAGATCAGGTGCCGGGAAACCTAGATCACTCCAAAGACATCATGTCGCTATGATATCATGACTTGTTGGAATTATGGAACCCTTAGCTTGAAAGCAAGCCAAAATGCTTTCTTGGCATTTGTACGGGAAACAATGACAGGAATTCATGACCCAGATGAAATCATCTAGATTCTCTTTTTCTTCACGTGTTCATTTTTCCTTGCTTCTTGCAAAAGAATTCCACTTTGGTGGTTCTAGGACACACTACATGGATGATCAAAACTTTGACATTGACGAGAGGATGTACAAGCACGTCGCTTAAGTATTTACACTTGATTTTGCTTGCCATCAACATGGCAACCTCCGATGGTGTTTAATTTGGGACTTTGTGGATGAATAAAAAAGGGAAGACCTGAGATGGGTCTTCATTCACCGTTGACGGCGGCGGGCGTCACCGGACGGCCGAGGCGACGATGTGCGCCCACATCCGGAGGTGCTCCTTGAGGTCGTTGCCGTCGCCGGCCGGCGGGATCCGCCAGTTCCGCAGCGCCCTCCTGACCTCTTCCTCCTCGTCGTCCCACGCCTCGGAGAGGTACGGCCTCCTCGGCGCCGTGGCGGCGACCGCGGCGGCGGCTTCCTCCCGCAGGGCCATCGGCGCCGCGGGAGCCGACGCGGTGGCCCTGTGATTCTCCTCCTCGGAGCGCTTCCGGCGAAGGCCCGGCACGATGGAGGCGAGCTCGGCGTCCACCTCGGCGTCGGAGAAGGTGAACCCGAGGTCCTGCAGGCCCTTGACCTCCTCGAACTCGAGCTCCGACATGCTCCGCCCGCGCCGCCGCCTCCTCCTCCCGGCCGGCCGCCGCGCCTCGGGCCTCCTCGTCCTCTCCGGCAGCGGCTGCGGCACGACGACGAGGCCGTCCTTGCCCGACATGATGGTCTCGAGCCGCGCCCGGTTGCCGCTGTTGGGGAGCCTGAGCGGCTCCAGCCCCTGGAACGCCGCCGCGGCCGCCTCGTCGCTCCGCGTCCGCCGGTGCCGCAGCGACGACCCTCCGGCGGCGGCCGTGGGGGTCGGATTCGGAGGGTTAGAAGCCGCCGGCCGCGGCGAACGGCGGTGGTCCGGCAAGAGCTCCGGCGCCGGCGGGGGGGCAAGGGGAGGGGAGGGGAGCAGCACGAGGCAGCGGAACCAGCAGGCGTCGTACAGCGCCATGGTCTTCTCCGCTGCCTCAGCAGCGGCGGCAGCGGGTTCTTGCTGCGGCCGCTCCATTTGGGGAGAGGCCGAGAGAGTCAGGTGGGTGGGTGGGTGGGGGAGAGATGGGGATGGGGACTGGGGAGGTGTGCGCGCGCGCGCGTTGGGTCTCGCGACGACGCGACTGGGTTGTGTGGGGCGCGCTGGGCACGGTGGCGGCTGGGTTTTATACAGTGCTCGTGCTCGTAGACTTGTAGCCCAGCAGCGTGGTCTCACGGCTCCGTTCCGGCGCCGTGCGCGTCGTCGGTCGGGGCCGGGGCAGGGTTACCCAAACCGGTCCGGTAGTTCGTACCGCCGGCCGGCGGTAACGGTATACGGACCGGTTTGACCGGTAACCGGTGGAAACCGGTTGAATTCAAATTTTGAATTCAAATCCCCCGTGCAATCGGTTTTTTCGGTAAACCGCTCGAATTGACCGGTTACCGACCGGTTTGGACCGGTTACCGACCGGTTTGTTGGAAAACCGGCCAAATTCAAATTTTGAGTTCAAATCCCCCGTGTGACCGGTTTGGAACGGTTACCGACCGGTTTGATCGGTTACCGACCGGTTTGAGCGGTTTACCGGACCGGTTTGACCGGTAACCGGTCAAACCGGTCCGGTTACCGGTACTACCAGGGCGGTTAGCCGGCTCGCGTTAGGGAGGCGTTGGGCCTTCATGGGCCTTAATGGGCCGGCCACTGTTTTTTCTTTTTCTTTTTTTATTTAACTTGTATTTCGCGAAAAAAATAGCAAATGACCAAATATTTGAGAAATTTTGACACCAATAGATCCAGCACACCATGAAGTATTTTTAAGAATTTTTATCCGATTTTTCGAATTTTTAAATTCAAATTTGAAATTTTTGAATTTAACCGGTTTCAAACCGCCCCGAACCGCTACCGGTCCGGGGCGGTTCGACCGGTAACCGCGGTTTTCGGACCGGTTCCCGCGATTTTTTTAACCCTGGGCCGGGGGATAACGCGTCGGTCGGAGAAAGGGCTCGTCGCCGGTATGGCGCGTCTTGGCGTCATGACGTCAGTTGGTTACGTTAAACTACTACGCTTTTTCTTCTAATAATAATGGCGGCTCACATATAGTAGCTGTATTATTCTGCTCTGCTGCTTACGTAGATGTCGTCGTATGCTTATGTGCCGGGTACGAAATGTTGCGGCTTGTGCGTGGTAATCACGTCAAGTACAGATTCCCGATTGGAATCGTGTGCTCCAAACAATAGCCACTCCCCTCTACTATGACATTTTCCAACACGGAGTACAGTATTTAGTCTCCTTTCTTTTTCATCTCTAGTAGGCTTCACCAATCTGAAATCGCTGAATTTTATTGCAGAGCAATGTGAACACGTATTGTCGGTGCCTGATTTGGTCACACCGGCACTAACTAGTGATTGCGCTGCCAACCACTCGCTCCGATGGGGGAATTAGGGTGATGAACTCGGAACGCAAAGGTTTATCCTGGTTCTGGCCACGCGGCCTTACATCCAGCAGTGGTGCGTAGCACCGAGTTTCGTGTTGCTCGTAGTAGGGGAGTACAAGCAAGGCGGGAGAGAGATCGACTCCCAAGTCCCTGGGTTGGTGATTGAGTAGAATGCCAATATCGAGTGAGCAGGCTAAGTGTTCGTGTGCTCTCTCTTCTTTGCGTGCGCGTGCTCGTCGTGCCCTTGTTGCATGGGCTTCCCTCCCCTTTTATAGACAAAGGGTGAGGGAGGACATACATGTGTGTTCGTGGTGCTGACGTTGCGAGATGCACTGTGCTGCCCACGCCGTGCACTATGCGAGCGGGAATCACGCCTTTCAACTCCGGCTGACGGCATGGACATCGCCATCGTTGACTTGTTGGTGGCTGACCATTGCTTCGAGGGATGTCACTCGGGGGTGGGGATGGTGCCGAGCCCTCCCCGTTGTTCTTCGTGGGTCCTTCCTCGAGGCCTGAGGCGTACCCAGGACGGATAAGATCGTGGAGTAGTTGGCACAGCAGCCTGGCCTGACACGGCCTGTCCGCACAGCGTCTTTGCGCAGAGCGACTGTGGCGAGCGGATTTAACAGGTGTCTTTTCTGTGGCGTGGGGCGGTGGCGTAGTGCAGTGACTCCTCTTTTTGACCGCAGAGGCGAGCTATCATGTCGTGGAATGAATGTGTTGCAGGGCCTCGGGCACTATTACCGGTGCGGCGTCCCTCGAGCGCGGCAGGCCTCGAGCGTGACGGAGACGCTCGCTCGAGGGTGAGCGGTACCCTCGAGCTCGGTCGGGCTCGATCGTTACGTACATTTCCGCTAGAGGGTAAGAGGTACCCTCTAGCGGAAATGAAGCTCTCGGTCGTCAGGGGTGTCGTCGTGGTGGGCCTCTTGTTGGGCTGCGGAGCTGGGCTCAACTCGTTCGCCGATGTGGCCTCTCTGTCAGGTGGTTTAGGGTCCAAATTGGGGTATCCTTAG
Source organism: Digitaria exilis (assembly GCA_015342445.1). Classification (NCBI taxonomy): domain Eukaryota; kingdom Viridiplantae; phylum Streptophyta; class Magnoliopsida; order Poales; family Poaceae; genus Digitaria; species Digitaria exilis. The sequence goes on from JACEFO010002671.1 coordinate 179,753, forward strand.
TTTTGGTACCCGACAGTAGCCCCCGAGCCTCTGCGGGAATGAGGTGCAATCCCACGGAGGCTTGCGTTCGTCGAGGGGTCTTTGGACTCTCCTTCTCCCTTTGCAGGTTCTGGAGAACCATGGGGGCACGCTAGCGTACCTGCGGGGTGTAGCCCCCGAGGCCTTGGGAGAGTCATTGGTACTCTCTCGAGGCCTTATTTCGATGTGAGGAGCTTTTCATCGCTCCTCGTTATGTGGGTTCGTCCACAATGGTAGGAGCCCCCGAGCCCCGTTCGGCTTCGAGATGTCCTAATTTGTTCTTCGTTCCTCGGGGTCCCTTTCGAGGAACTAAGGAGGGGGCGATCTGTGCTTCCCACGGTTGGGATCGAGCCATGAATGCCTGGGTGAGCTGGTAGCGGGTAGTTCGAGCGGACGTCCATGCCCTGTTCGATGAGGGTAGGCTCGTGGTCTTTGGACACGCCCATGAAAGCTTTTTGCAAAAGTATGCTAGACGGGACTCGACCTCATTCGATAGAGGTCGAGTGCTCGATGCTCCCCTCGTGGGGTCCCTCGATCTAGGCACTTTCATCCAGCCTCGAACACGCTTGACGGATTTCCTCGAACATACGGGCTTTGAGGCTCTTATTTGTTGGTACCGTCGAGCGTCCCTGACTCGGTTGATCTGGGGTGCCTGACGAACCCTCGATGGGCCAGGTCTCGAGCCCCTGATCAGTAGAACGGTGACTTCCTCCCTTCGAGGGGGGAAGCCTCGAGCGTTCCCTCCACGTGTCCCACTCCACGCGGGGTAATGATGGCAGACGTGGGAGTCTTGGCCGACGTGGGGGGAAACACGCGTGCCTTTTTAGGCGAAGTGCGGGACGTAACCTGGGCGAAGTGACCGCACGACTGTCCGGACGGTGGAAGAGCGTCCTCTTCCCGAGCGAAGATGACGGTGGCTGGGATGACCTTGGCGGTGGGAGCAGACCCTGAAAGCCTCAGGACATCGAGCCCGAGTGTAAAATGCAGTTTAGAGACTTGTTTTCTCTTTTTTCGTTATGAATAATTTTGTTTGAACATAAAGATTATCGTGTGTTTGAATCTGCCCTTTGTCTTCTCCGCATATGTTTCGTGGAAGCTGGCACTTAGGATCATTCGTGAAAAGCTTTGGCGATGGGAGACTTAGCGAGGCCGTATCCCTTCGGAGAGAGTAGGCCGTTACGCGATTCATGCTTCCGTGCCGTGGCCGACTTAGGATCCCTCGTGAGAAGCCTAGGTGACAAGAGACTTTGCAACGCCGTATCCCTTCGGGGGGAGTAGGCTGTTACGCGATTCGTGCTTCCCTGCCATGGCTGTCTCACGTTTTGCGCCGTTTTCCAGAAGCGTTGCGAAAAGAGGGCATGTATTCAAGGAAAAAAGCGAAAAAGTATCGACTTTTTCGGGGTTTCGTCCCCCGTTGTAGCCCCCGAGGGAGGGATGGTCCTAGCGAGGGTAGGACCAACCCTCACTCAAGTATGAGTGGACTCGAGTCCACTTGATTCGTTCACAACTTGCGAGAGCTAAGCCAAATACTTAATCAAAAGTTTGCACAATCGAAAGTATGTACAAAAGGTTTGAGAGCCTGAAGCCTCTCTAGGGGTAGAAGCGACTTAGCTATTGGATGTTCCAGGCGTTCGTGAGGATTTCCGTTGGCGGCGGGTCCTCCCGCGATGAAGAACACGTGTTCCACCTCGGGGTACCCGTCGGCATCAAAGACACCCCCTCCACATGGAGGGCCTCGAGGCCCCTTGTGGCTGGGGTCTATTGCGGGGACTTCGTTCGTCGTTGTTGCCCTTCTCGCGAGGGGCTCGAGACTTCTTCCCCTTCTTGCCTTGATTTTACGTCTTCGGGGGGTTCCCTGGCTTGCTGCCCTCCGCGGGCGTCTCCTCAGGGCGCTTTTCCTTCTTTCCGTTGAAGTGGCGTTGGCCGCCTCCTCCCCCGAAGCGTAATTGGAGGCCACCTCGAATAGCCGGTTCGCGTCGGGGGGAGGGTTCCTCCCCAACTTGCATATCAGGTCGTAGCTAGTGGTGCTCTCGAGGAAGTAGTGGATGATCTGAGTGTCGGTGATGTTGGGGAGCTCGGTGCAGCGCTTGGAGAAGCGTCGGATGAAGTCCCTCAGGGATTTGCCGGGCTTTTGGTTGCACCCTCGAAGATCCCACGTGTTCCCGGGACGCACTTAGGTGCCCTGGAAGTTCCCCACGAAGGTCTCGACCAGATCGTTGCAGTCGTGATTTCGGTTTGGGGGCAGATGCTCGAGCCACGTCCACGCGGAATCCGCAAGATGAAGTGGCAGGTTGCGGATGATCATGGCGTCGTCTGTCACCCCGCCGAGCTGGCATGCAAGGTGGTAGTCGTTCAGCCACACCCTGGGGTCTGTTTTCCTAGAGTACTTGGTGATGGTGGTCGGTTGTCGGAACCGAGGCGGAATCGGGGCCATGCGGATGCTGCGGCTGAACACGCGCGTTCCCACTGGCTCCGGCGTCCGGTCACTGTCCCGATCGTCGTGGCGCTGGTCGTTGTGTCGTGGTTGGCGAGCCCCCGTTTCCTACTGTTGCCTCCTCTTGTTTAGGAAGTTGCGGGCATCACCGTCGTCCAAGGCGCCACGAGTGTCCCGGAGACGAGATCTCACAGGGATCCTCGTGGCGCGCGCCTCCGTTGCTGGAGTGCGTCGTTTGTCGGTGCGGCGTTGGTCACCTTCGGGCGATGGTGGCGTCTCGTTGTTTCACCGAGGGGAGCGCGCCGAGGACTACCCCCTACGCTCACCCCTCGAAACCGAGGAGTGGCGTAGACGGGAGGCTGAGCTCTCGGCTTGCTGGCATGCGGCATCCTCGACCAACGTCTGCACCTCGCGGTGCAGTTTGCGCCCCTCGGGGGTTGTTGGCTGCAGCATCGCCCTGAGCAGTGCGACCACCGCAATGAGCTTTTGGCTCGCCCTGGGGAGCATGACGGGGTCTTCACTTCCCCCATCGATGAGGATGCGAGCGCGGGCCACGCGTTCCGCCTGCCGCGCGTCCGCGTCTTGCCCGGTGTTTGCATCGGGCGGAACGTGGACAGAACGCGTGGGTGGCAGGGTCTGCTCGTCCCCATCGTCGAGCTCGTTGGCGTGAGTATCTTGTGCCTGATGGTGTGAGTGTGGCTCATCCCCTCGGGGCAAGCGATCTTGTAGGTCCGGTGACTGCGCGCCTATCGGGTCCGCATCTTCGTCGTCGTCGTCGGTCGTGTGCCCGTCACTGACCCGCTCGGCGTCAATGGCGAAGCACTCCCTGGTGGGGTCGTACTCGTCGTCGGAGTAGCCGAAGAAGTAATCGGCCACGGCTTGAAAGGCTAGGAAAGCCTCCCGGTCGTGGAGACTGGAGTAGTCCCACCTACGAAACTCTTGACCTCGCGTACTCCTCCCCCGATTCCGGGTAGGAGTCGTCGGGCGTCAAGGCGATGAGGTTACGTACCGAGACCAAGCGATGGCTCGGTAGGTCGTCGTACGCACTCATGCTGGTGCTGACCGATGAGGCGTAGACGGCTGCGTTATTACGTAGCCCGTAGAGATTGGGCGGTGCTGGGGCAGCACGTCGTCCAACCATGGCCGTCGGGAGGAAAGGCATTGCCTCCGCCCTTGGCGTCTGTCTTGGGACACCTCCATCCCTTGCGGGAGGGGTGCCGTTGGCGTTGGCGACACGCCTTGCGGCGCGCGCGCGCCGTGCGCGTGGTCCTGGGCACCTCCTCTGTCGCGGGGCCGCTAGCGGCGGCTGTGGAGCCTCCAGGTGGTTGCTTGGTTCCTTTGAGAGGATGCACATGAGATAGCCATTGCCGGTTGCGTGGAACTGCAGGCTCCCGAACCAGATCTCGTATCCGGCTGGGAACGGGTCGCTCCATCTCTCTGGGAATCGCCGGTGATCGAAGTCACCCATCGGGAATGAAGCGGAAGTTGCGCAACGCAGGCCCCTACCTGGCGCGCCAACTGTCGGTGCCTAATTTAGTCACACCAGCACTAACTAGTGATTGCGCTGCCAACCACTCGCTCCGATGAGGGAATTAGGGTGATGAACTCGGAATGCAAAGGTTTATCCTGGTTCTGGCCACGCGGCCATACATCCAGCAGTGGTGCGTAGCACCGAGTTTCGTGTTGCTCGTAGTAGGGGAGTACAAGCAAGGCGGGAGAGCGAGATCGACTCCCAAGTCCCTGGGTTGGTGATTGAGTAGAATGTCAATATCGAGTGAGCAGGCTAAGTGTTCGTGTGCTCTCTCTTCTTTGCGTGCGCGTGCTCGTCGTGCCCTTGTTGCATGGGCTTCCCTCCCCTTTTATAGACCAAGGGTGAGGGAGGACGTACATGTGTGTTCGTGGTGCACTGTGCTGCCCACGCCGTGCACTATGCGAGCGGGAATTGCGCCTTTCAACTCCGGCTGATGGCATGGACATCGCCATCGTTGACTTGTTGGTGGCTGACCGTTGCTTCGAGGGTGTCACTCGGGGGTGGGGATGGTGCCGAGCCCTCCCCGTTGTTCTTCGTGGGTCCTTCCTCGAGGCCTGAGGCGTACCCAGGACGGATAAGATCGTGGAGTAGTTGGCACAGCAGCCTGGCCTGACACGGCCTGTCCGCACAGCGTCTTTGCGCAGAGCGACTGTGGCGAGCGGATTTAACAGGTGTCTTTTCTGTGGCGTGGGGCGGTGGCGTAGTGCAGTGACTCCTCTTTTTGACCGCAGAGGCGAGCTATCATGTCGTGGAATGAATGTGTTGCAGGGCCTCGGGCACTATTACCGGTGCGGCGTCCCTCGAGCGCGGCGGGCCTCGAGCGTGACGGAGACGCTCGCTCGAGGGTGAGCGGTACCCTCGAGCTCGGTCGGGCTCGATCGTTACGTACATTTCCGCTAGAGGGTAAGAGGTACCCTCTAGCGGAAATGAAGCTCCCGGTAGTCAGGTGTGTCGTTGTGGTGGGCCTCTTGTTGGGCCGCGGAGCTGGGCTCAACTCGTTCACCGATGTGGCCTCTCTGTCAGGTGGTTTAGGGCCCAAATTGGGGTACCCTTAGTTTTGGTACCCGACACGTATAAATACAAGTGGGTGGTTCATCGTTCCTTCTCGGATGACGATTTCTTTATATTCTTTTAGAACAAGCCAGGCAGAAAAGCTTCTTGGTATATTAAAAATAAACCCAAATTGTATATTACTCCCTCCATCCTCTTTTGATAGTCCTATTTCAAAAAATTTAACTTTTCACAAATGATAGTCCTATTTGCTATTGATATGGGACATGGCAATAAATAGCACCCGTAACGAGGAGTTTCCAGTTAAAATATTGGATGACCAACTAAAAAATTTGTGTTGCATTAATAAGATGATAAGCAAGGTTGTTCTCCTTGGTCTTTGTGTCAAGGTGAAATAAGACTATCAAAAGAGGATGGACGGAGTACAACTTAGCAATGACAAAAAAACACTTCAGCGAGCTGTATTGAGATATCAACACAAGTCACAACACACAACACTGTCACTCTGGCGCAACTTAGCAGACAAAGACTTCAGCGAGTTAGATTGAGATATCAATACAAGTCACAACACACAACACTACCACTCTGAGGCAAAACAACCATACATGTAAAGCTACACATGCACCACCACTTCGCATGTGAGCGTACCACCATATATATGTCGATCTTCATGTCACAATGCCACAAAGAAAACAGGAGATAACACGTCATGTGCCATCAAGCCCGATGATGTTCCTCACCGACCTATCGTTGCCATGCAGGGTTGATCGCCACAGATAAATCACTGCAGGTTGTGTAGCTAATGTACCATCGTTGTGGTGCACCGAATTAGCCATGAAGAGCTAGCTATCATAGCCCATTGCAAGCCGTAAAACTGGCGTGCAATCAGGTTTCCTGGTCCATCAAGACAATGCCTCCAAGTTGCAATATAGTGCATCAACACCACTCCGATCCATTGTAGACATGGTTTTCACCCAAAACAACACGTGGTTGAGCTGACACATGATTGTGTGCATAATTTGAATTTCTATCGCTATCTATCGCTGCGCTAGGGTCAACCTTGCAGCCACTGCTCGTCCTATGGCCGCAATATGTCAAAGATGAGGTTTGGCAACTATCATCGACTACACATGTCGGGAAGTTGCTATTGTCACCTTGAAGTTGCCCGCCTTCACCTCGGACTGGACGCCATAAAGCCACACGACCAACTCACTACCCTAACCTCCATGCCACCCATATGATGTTCCTTTGCTAGGATCTACCATCGGGGGTCGTCCAACTGAGTTGTTGTCACTACACGACCTCATTTGTGCCCACGTAGCCCAGCCCTCAAGCGCAGCCAATGCACCAAGCTACGTGTTGCATTGGTGTCAATCGAGCCAGATTCACACACGAGATCACCAGATCTACCCCTCCCTTGACATGGATCTAGTCGCCACTCAATGCTACTATAAACCTCCATCTCCAACTCCCAGAAAACAACATAAGAAAAGGGATAATGTCTCCACAGGATGGCCAGACACAAAGGCCCTGCCGCTATCGTGATTGTGGCCACCCTGCTTCTGATGGCCCACTTAGGCATTGTCAAGCTAAGAGGGCGGAGATGAGGTAAGTGGCAGTGCAGGTGCCGTTTTATGTCACCTTGACCTGGAGCAACACGGGAGCTAGTTAAAAAGTTACCGGGTTCTTTGTGTTGATTCATCTAGGTCCTTAGAAGGATGTATTTAGATTGTTTGAAGCATAGACAAATGGAGGTGGACAAGGCAACAGAGCAATGAGGCGATGGATACCGCCAGACGAATGTTGGATGGACAAATAACGGGAGCCCATGGTTAGCATGAAGTGGCCCACAATGATGTGTTCGGTAACCTGGAGACTGTCAAAGACTATTGTTAGCCAGCGGGATACATGATCCAAAAAAGAAACCTATGCTCATTGGCAATGAGAAGGCATTGGTAACCTAGGAGACAGAGGTGGGAGATGAACTAATGACATCTATTTCTTGTCGAATGGCTAAGGATGTCGCCAATGAAAGCGCAATAATCAAGTGCATGTGTTATAGTTCTTCATTTTGTCCTTTTATCAAGCTCAAACACATTGATGAAAAATAGACTTAGAGACCATATTGAAATCAACTTACGGCCTCTCTGGAACACATGAATATAAAACGGAGGAACGAAAATAAAGAAAGCATACGATTGCAGTGAAGCGAAAGGTAAAAAGACTACATGATTCTAACCCAATGATGTTTTTTAGCCAACTAAATAATTATGATACCATGCCGCACTAATTTTGTTCTCCTCCTAAAATAATTTACGTGCATTGCCATCCTAGCTCATTAAGTCTTTTATGCTATAGATGGCTCGTGTTTTAGTAATAGACTACCTTTTATTTAATGTTTTTGTATCGAGACTCTTCATACTTGTGCCAAAATTTGTGCTTGATGTAATCAAGAGCTACATGCACTTATCGTTGCAGAGGCAGGAATATTGAAATATATTCCCGTTTCTAAAAAAATATAGCTCGTTAAGTTTTTGGATTGATCCAAAATGGCCTAATTAAAATAATACTCCCTCCATTTCAATTTATAAGCCATTTGACTTTTTTTACCTCCAACTTTTATCATTCGTCTTATTCAAAAAATTATGTAAAATTTATTTTTTTTGTTATGGCTTCCTTTATTCATGAAAATTCTTCAAGAATGACACAAATTTTTAGAATAAGACGAATGGTCAAACTTAGTGTCCAAAAAGTTAAACGTCTATATAACTCTATTCCTATTTGGATCACATGAATTCTTAACATAGTAGCCATACATATTGGAAAGACGTGGTCCCTTCGCGGAGTAAAGTAAAAATGCAGAATTCCTTTGATGCATTTGAACCCATACTTTCTTTCTTCCCTTGTAATTGTACTTTTTCCCATAACTGTATATCTTGGCCAAGCACTTTTAAACGCCCAACTCCAAAGAAAAAAGAAAGAAAAAGAAAAAAAACGCAATAGACATACTTCTATTTTTGGGCCCAGGAAATGCCTGGCTTCTAAAGCTCAAAGCAAGCTTGAACATGGTGTCTTCCACTCGATTTCCTCATACGTGGACGACAAGCATATATGATCTGGTTCAAAGCTTGGACACAGTTGTACCTTCTGAATTATAATCTGGTTCCTGCAGGATCGGTCCCTACGAGCTGCATCTGCATGGATCCAACAAGGGCTTGTTCATTTAGGCATGGATTGGTTGGGTTCTATGAGTCCATGAGTACTCATGGACTCAATACTATCCATTCCACATAGAAGTCAACCAATCCATGCCTAACCGAAAGGGAATCCAGAATCGGGAATCCAGAATCCTACCCGTCTATGTGGTGGAAACAAGTCCATGGGACCCAGTCAGCAAGGCGTCGCTGAATCCTAGGAGACACGCAAGCCATCCCATGTCATTTTGCACGTACAGGTGAGCTGCTGTCCAAGGCGGACCACGGACCAGCAGTACGTCTAGGTCCAGGACTCTCAGGGAGGTTGCTTTCGTGCTGAGTCACCGATGCTTTAACCTAATGCTGCGCATGGTACACGCCGGACCCAGATGCCCATAGAGTACGTTGTACGTATAGCTCACAGTTGGAGCCATTGTTATCTCGTCTGGTCTGCTGAGAGCGACGTACACGTGCATGCGAGTGGTAAGGTTCGTATCGATCGCCAGATCAACCTTATTCCTCATTTTTTTTATACGGATTAGAAGGACTAAATTTGAGTTAATTACAAATTGTATAAGTCGTGACTAATTGACGAGTAAAACATACACGTCCTACAGTACTAAGGCTATCTCCAACAGTGGGCACCTAAATTGGAGACCTATTCGGCCATTTAGGTCATGCACAGGAGAAGGGTCTGGCACCCAAAAACTTATCCTCTCCAACAACAGACCCGTTTCCTTCTCAACCACTCACCTTCTCCTCCCTTTGCTCACGGGCAAGCATGGCCTCCCTCTCCAGCAGCCTGGTGGCGACTAGAGGTGGGCCGGCATGACCTCTCTCCCTCTACTCTACCCGGTGGTGGAGCTTCCCAGCGGCGTGTAGGAGCCGGCGAGGTGGAGCTCAGGCGCCGGGAAGGGGAGCGACTGCCGGTGAGGTGGAGCTCGGGCGCCGGGGAAGGAGAGCGGCCGCCGGCGAGGTGGAGCTCAAAGGCGAGGCTGGGATGCCGCTACTCGAGCTCTTTGAGGAGAAACTGGTGGCTGCAGCGTGGAGGAGCCGACGAGGCAGAGAGGAAGGCGGCGGCGGCAGCCTCCGACCACCGCGATGGAGCCTCGCCGTGTGCAAGCTCCGACCACAGGCCCGCCGCGTGCGAGCTCCGCCGACTGCCGTGTGTGAGCTCCGCCGGTCGTGGGCTCCACCGCTGGCGAACTCCACCGGCCACAGCCGTGGCATGTGAGCTCCGCCGGCGCGGGCCCACCACGTGCGAGGTTCAGAGCTTTGGGTCAAGGAGAGAGAAAGATGCATCTTTGGGTACTCTGTGGAGGAGGACCCAAAATGGGTCACCCAATTAGGTACTCTGTTGGAGACCACTTTTTCACCTAAATCCACTGTGCAAGACCCATATGTGGGGTTGGGTACCCTGATGGGTCTCCTGTTGGAGATAGCCTAATTAGCCCATATGATGCTATAGTGGGTATAGACTAATCCTGAGCTATAATTAGTATCAATAGGTGATTAGGTTCTACTAGCCAATGCATGGATTATAAATTAGTTTTACAATTAGCCATGTTTATCAACTTCCAGTTGGCATTAAACCATAGAGAAGTTTAGCTTTGAGCTAGGATCCAATCCTAAGGCCCAAGGCCAAGGTGTTGACGTGTTGTGCTAAGTCGTCCAAAGGTGTTTGTTGTACGAATAATGTGCCCCATTCTATTATACTGTTAATGTGTTATATATGTTTATTTTCTAGAATATTATTCTGTTAATTAAAACTCTATTCTTGCCTTTCTTAAAAAAAAAGACCTCCATTATTACTCCGCTAGTCGCTACGTACCCTGGCATGAGATTGATTATTCGCGTCGAAATTTGAGACCGATTTTCAAATTTCAGAGAAAACAAAAAAAAAACAAAAGAGGGATGAAAAGTCTACAGTGCCGCTGTGTGTGTGTGGTGGTGGAGGGGGGGGGGGGGGGGGTCGTTTGAATTTGTCATGTGCGCAACGTGTTCCTTGTGAAAGCCCAAAAGTACGCATCGGTCGCGGGCGGGGTGAGTGGGTGACCGTGGCCGTGACCGCGCGAACAAGTCATCGAGCTGCCGGCGGTTAAGAACTCGCCTGTGGTTACGACATTACGTTGCGATTGCCTGAACCTGAAAGCGACATACACCATTTATTAGCTGGTTCGTCAGCTGCTTTGTGTTCAATTAAAAACTTGAAAGGAGAGGAGGATGGAGTAGTAGCTAGCTCCCATTCTCTAATGTCATCATCTCTAATAGCATACCTCTCATGTGAGAACACGAAAGCGTTCAGTGTCGTTGAGTCGCCAGAGGACAAGTATTCTACGTAAAAAAACTAGACCCAGCAGGGGCAAGAGCCTAGGATTTTTCATTAAGAAGGGAGACCTTCTCCGAGTCTAGAAAAAACCTCGAACTCCAGCTACGCCGACGAGAATTTTTTTTTTACAACCAACTCATAAATCCGCTTTCGTAAGGAATTAAGCCTGAGTTGGTATGATCCGATCCCTAACTACTTAGACTAGAGGACCTTAAGTAAGTATTCCATGTCGATCGGCCACACAAAGGAAGAACCTATTTTGTTCTTTTCTACTATCACGTATTCACGCTAGAACATCGCCCGTTCTACTAATCCAAGTAACATATGCAGAGAAATGCCCTGCTACGATACGGACTCGTACTCTAGAGCACAAGACTGCTCATTCGGATTTGACTCGAGGGCAGCTTCCACCATGCATGCACGACGGCACGGCGTCGTCGGTTTTGAGAGACGATAACAACACGGTTGGCTCCACTGGGCGCTGCCCTTTAACTTCCGCTACAATGTCAGCCGGAGGAAACAGGCGACGATGTCAACCGGATGAGCTTAACAACGGGCGACGATTGAATTAATTACAAAAGGGGGTTGGGTTGATCAACGATATGCCAGTTACAGAAAAATGCAAGCTTGCCCTGCCCTCCATTGCAAGATGCTGCGATGATGATGGCGACCCACGCAGCAGGGGCGATGGCCCTAGTGGAGGCACTGACTGATTCGATGCTTAATTGTTTTGTACTATAATGACTAGCTAACTCAGTGCTATGTCTATCGTGGCCATCGAATTACTCGGTGTTATTATTAGATAAAATCAAAATTTGACTTTGTGATTGAAAAGTGTTTAATATATTAGGCAGTACAGGTCATTGTGCATATAGCAACAATTCGTTTCTCTGGAGTGTCGTGTGATCTTCACCTCCAATTAGGCTCTCTTGCCACATATTACTCATTGTCATTGTTTGAGGTCAAGAGCAAGAGAAGCACTAAAATTTATTAGCAAGTTTCTTAATTCAACATTAAGGACATTATTTGTGCTTGCAGAGTATCGGGCACGAAATTCCAGTATCCCTGCTAGCTGTCCTATTAGCTATTAAGCTGGTGTTGATGCCATTTTCAAATACTAGTACAGTACTCGTACGAAATTCCCACGATTTGGTCAGGAGGAATATTGGAGCAGTGGCAGGCACGTTGGTATAGTTCCGTGGCGGGGGGCACTCTGGGAGGGCGAGAAAAAACTGGCCGGAAATGGAAAGGCGGTTAGCGCGTGCACCAGTCGAGTGTCATGTGCTGCATGTGTTCTTTGTGACTCAAGGGAAAAGCCGGGCAGCATATAGGCGACGGAGCTTTGTGCTTTGACCCAGCAAAAAGGGAATGATGAATAGGAAGAAGCTCGATCGATGGGCTCAGCGTTTTGCTCTTATAAATCCCGCGCTGACCCTGGCGATCGATCCGATCTGTTAATTAGTAGCATGCATGGCAAGCACGGCAAAGTACTTTGTGCGTCTAGCAAGTGTAACCATATATTGGTGCAACTTGTTGCATTATTAGTGGAGGTGACGTAATCACTGACAACAGCAGGGCGTGGTTACATGCTCTAAACTCTGCACAGAAAATGTCAGTTTATTTGTCGACGGAGTCTCCTCTAGTCCTCTGCCCGGCGGATGGTGTGAATGAATTTCGTATGGAACAGTCCACTTTTGCCGTCTTCGTGAGTGTGTTTGAAAATCCAAATAATTGTGCGAAAGAATCTTCGTTACCAGATGCAAATTAACAATTGTGCACGTGAGTATAGTAGTACATGTGACACAGCAAGAGCTTTTTTTTTTACTCCAATGATGAAACCACCTCCCAAAAAAAAATGTTGCACTAAAAAGTTGGGAGTTGAGTTTGCTAACAAATCTGATCGAATCCTACAAATTCCCAGCAATTGCGAGAGGCGTTAGGTATATATGCCGGCCGGGGTAATCACCATCAAACTAAAACCATTCTACACTTGTGTATACTCTATCTTATGTATATTCTTTATGTTCTTATTGGTGGGGAGGCGCAGTCACCAACGTAAGCAGTCCTATTGTTTACAAATGACCAGTATGCGGACTCTGAATGATTTTTTTAGTTCTATAGGTTGCCGGATTGATCGATGTGAGTTATCACCTACTCGCTGGTATAGATGAATTAAGAAACCAGACCATTACATTGATATATATACGAATCTTTGCATTATACTATTATGTCAAAGACATTCAAACAATGCTTACGTCACTTCATGTGACGTGCAAGACACCTTTTATTCATCATTATCATCATCACCTTCTAAGTTCGTGTTTCTTTTTTTTCTTTTGTAAATAGAAAAATACATCCATGAGTCAGGTGAAATTTTCTAGATTTCGATTTTCAGATCTGTGGGCTCTGTATAGGAATAGATCCCTGTGGCAAGTGGGAGTTGAGGAGCATTTTTTTAAAAAAAATCCTTGTTCTCTGCTGTATATTATTGTGAAGGTTCTCAAAGAAATCACCAAATTCGAAGTCCATCCCATACTGCACCTGAGAAAATGCAACAAGTCGCAAACTAATAAGCATCGAATGCACCGGCAGATGGCCAATAAACTTATCCATCCATAACTAGGATCCATTGCTGGCCGGAATTCATGAACACCAAATAACGAAAAAATATGATCGAAGAACCAACCAAAACAGTTGAGCAGGTAGTAGAAACATAACTTACAACTGTAGTAAGCAATATAGTAACATACTAATATGTATACTGATCCACCGCTAATCTCTCCCAGCCCCCTCCTTCCCGGACGCCGATTGAATATTTGCGGGGAACAAAACCGAGAGAGAGAAAAAGTCTTTGCACCGCTGCAATCAAAAGGCCGGTTTTGTTGATCAAAAAAAAAAAGGCCGGTTTTGGTCCCCTGCAATAAAAAAAAAGGGGGCCAAATTTCTCTCCGGCGGCCCAATAACTAAAACCACAAGCAGGCCCGCCCAGATTCCGTTGGGCCGAGAAAAGTTGGGATTTCGTCGGAACTTTGCTAAAAAAAAACTCCTTACTAACGCAGAGGTTAATAACACGTAGACTGATGAATGGCATATCCAACAGGACATGCTTCTTCGTCCTTTGTCAAGGAGGCAGCAAAGAAAAAGGGACTCAAAAGGCAAATACACAGCACATATAACTTTGTTCCGATCGACAAGTCCTCATTCAAAGGCCGAAGTGACAATTCAGGTACAATAACTTAAAAAAAAATACTTGCATTGCCCTTCTGATATTCACTAACATTTTTGGAGGAAATATCTTGAAGCTACCAAAAGTTGCCGGTCCAAGAATCCAATCACAGACAAACGCATCAAAGTGCCAAAAGGACAGGTACTTTCCAAGATTGAGATCTTATATTCTGTCCGACATGTGACCGGCCGTTGGAACGTCCTTTGGCTCATCAGCCTTCACTTCGGACGCATGCTGAGCAGATGCTCTCCGAAGGCAGGTTCCCTGGGAAGTGGTGGTAGGCACGATTGGAGAAGATCTGCCAAGCACCGAGCACAGCTGATTTCAAATTGACAAATCGCGTAACTTTCTCATGTTCATTGTTGACTAGTAGTATATATAAGCCAAGTGTTTCAGCTCCACCTGGAATATAATGCCTTCAGAGTTCAGACCTAGACTTTGCCGATTTGGGGATGTGTCAGATATTGCTCAAATGAGCTCCTCAAAACTGCAAACTCCTTAGATGTCTGAATTCATTGTTTGATAACCACGATCAAGAAGCCAACTGCAACCTTCGACAAAACTTTACTCTGCTTTAGACTCTGCATCTGTTTTAGCAAATGAAGTTACGAAGTTGTTTACCACAGTAAAAGAAACTTCCATTTTTGTGGCTTCTTTTGATACCACCTTCTGTGATGGCTTATTTATCAGGGAAAATAATAGGGTATAGCACCTTTGCATTCAAGTTTTTAGTCCAAATGCATTTCTATCTATAAGTGCACGTGTGACCATGTAAAAAATGGCCCTCTTAATGGGAAATGCATGTTCTCAGGGAAAAAATGTATACAGTCATAGCATTAAAAGAACTATACCGTATAATGTAGTTAGCCATCAAGAAAGGGAATTGTTATTGCTACTGTCCTGAAGGTATCAAGTTAACCAGTTGTGAAACAGAATTTTACATGAAAAAAAAATCCAATTTACCATTAAATTTTCTGCAAGTTTCCTAGGGATTTGTTTGAAATTTCGATACTTTACAATATTCTCTAGCATGAATACTTCATCTAAAATACTTTACTAATATTAAGCATAATATAATGTCAAATACAAATGAATATTATTAGTAAAAAACAATTATTTTGGTAAATAAATATAATTATTGATATTCGGCGATCCAACTGCCTGAAATTATATATTGGAAAATTGTGTTGATAAGTCAACAAATATATTCGGTGATCCACAATACTAGCTTCCAATGATACACTAATAGACCGGAAGGCTAGAAGAAATATTTACCATATCCCTATTTTCACTCACCAAAATAAAAAAGATAAAATCAAGACTAAACAAATATAGTTGAAGTGTTAGCATTATTTTAAAGCATGAGCGTGCAAACTCAAACAACATGCAATGTACAATGCTAAATTAATCGTTCTACCAACAAGAACCATCCCTTACTAAAGATATTGCAAATGTGGATTGCTGGGCAAATCTCCTTTGGCAGAGCAAACAAGATCTAGGGAAGTTAGGTTTAATCACTCTGCCCAAGGAGAAATGACCCAGTAATCATCGACTTGCATCCATGCACACAGCAATGTACTACTACAGTCTTCTTATTTGGCTTACCTGATGACTGGCTTGCTGCGTCCTAGGTTCGACCAACCCAGTATTTATATGCATTGCAGTGTTGCTGCTGCATTTGAGCTCTTCGCAAGGAAGCTGGCATCAGCATATCCGCTTGATCTTCTCCTCTCTCTTTTCTTGAGAGGTATGGTACCAAGCATATTTCCAGATACAAAGAAGCATATTTTCCAAGCACCCCTGGCATCTTCCTCACGTTGAAAGTAGGCATTTTTGCAATAGTAATCGTAACGATTAACTTGCAACATCTGTAACGTCAACCAGTTTGTAGTACTTCCATGTTCCATCTTCAGACTCTCAGTGGGTCCAAAGAGTGGATTCTTTTCTCTTCTCCTCCTGTACTTGAGAAAAGTTGCTGGCTTTCACTCTGCATAAGGTGTGATGCTATTGTGTCATTCGTTGTCTACATTGCTGATTTCCACTTGCCTCAAATCAGACAAATTTAAATCTGTTCTTCTCACCATGGGATCTCCTCACATTTCACTCTCTGATGCTGTTATGATTCAGGCTCACACTAGTTAATCAACCACGTTCACCAGTGACCTCTTTTTTTTCTTAATGGACTGAGACCTGTTTTTTTAAGTGGAACGAGACCTAATAGTTCCGACATGGGCATGGCACAACGATAACTTGATGATTCCTGCTGTATGCCATTTTCATGACACTTCCTATGATATGGGTTGGACTTTTATTGATGCATGGTTAACACAAATCCTAACAAGAATAGATGAATCTAACCTAACAATGAGCACAGCAATCCTGATCGCCCTCCCTAGGAGGCTCTGATCTCGTGATTACTCTGCTTAATGCCAAATCTAAACCAACCCATCGGCTTATATTGCTGCCGATCCTAACTAACTAGAGACAATTTAGGGATAACTCTCCTACTCAGCGGAAGGAGAAGGAGCCGGCTGCTTCTTCTTGAACCGTTTCCTATAGTATTGGCGCCCCACAAAGGCGTCCACAACATCCTACAATTTTTAGTAGTTACAACAAAACTGCATTATAACTTAGCCAATGGTAGTTCTTTGGGGAAAACTAGAAAAAAGTAGTCAATGATAAGTGTTGACTAGAACGCTTAATGAGCAAGAAAAAGAATCAACAGAAACAGCCAAACAGGTGCTACATTTGAGAATCAAAGTTTTAGAAAAAGATAAAGATCCAGGAATAGCATGTAAACAATCACCTAGATGTAGGACTAGATATCAGATGTATTAAAATGTTATGCGGCCTTTCGACACCTGCAGCAGCTCAACTTGCATGAGGTGCATCCTTTCTGCAAAGGTGATAGAATCAGATACCTATTGGATTCTTCAACTGAGGCAGCTTTGAACAGCACCAAATGAGAAGATCCATGGGGATGTTCCACGACAAAGCATAATTATCAATGGACCTAAATGACATAAACAACTAGAACACAATCTGATTGTGCGGATTTAATGCATGTATTAGTAATTAGGAAAGTATATATTTGCATATATTTTTCCTTAAAGAATGTAATCAGGCACCTTCATGTTGAAAACTTGGAATTGACAGAATTCATGAAAAAACAGTATAATTGATTACTTTACATATTGCAATTTTTTTCAACCATAAATAATTATTGGAAGTCAATACCAATCAGCAACACATTGCTACAATGAGAACTTTAGGTAACCCCCATTGAATTGATGTATTCCAGCAACCAGATTACAAGAATGGCCTAGAATTATAATAAGGTAACTTGACCAACCTAATAGACATGGTAACCAGTTTGTACAAAATAACCTATTAGAGGATTTAGTTTCTGTTAGTAATAGACTAAGGTTGGTCTCTAATGCAAAATGTATCATCTGTGGAACATGATTATTTTGGCATCAAACTTCTTTTCCAACAACAGTGACAGAGAATAAAACTGAAAAAGAGACCTATGGCCTCTTAGATGAGATGGCAAGAAGCCAAGAGAACAAGGACCATTCTCTCTACACCATTTAACTCAAGGGAGATTAGAGATGAAAAGATTAGGTGGTAGAGGAATACCTCCTGAAAGTTGTCCTGATTTGGAAGTATATCCAGCAGCATATCCAGGTTTTGGCTGCCCATCTCGGCCCTATATATTTGCCATGGCAATATACGGTGCAAAGGCAAGAAACAGAGTGAGCACAAAAGAAGAATAAGAAGAGCCAGTTACAGCATAGCCAATGACTTTCTGGAAAAAAAATAAGAAATCGAAGATGAATAGGGAGCATTCAGGGTGAGAATCACAGTGCGGTTCTCCTCTGGCATGGAGGTCAATTTAGCTGGCATTGGACAATGCACGGTGCTATCGCCATCCCTGCCAAAGGAGAATTGCCCTGCCATTCAGTATAACCCTGCTTCAGCTTCGATCTTGCAGTAGAATGCTATTTGCAAACCAATAATGGAAGCAGATGTTGAAACAAAGGTATTCCATATGGATCATACTCAAGCTTATTTGTAAATGATTGTTGTAGAGAAAAAAATGCTTTTAATTGTATCATTTTGTATGCATACCTAAAAAGCCACAATGAGAGCACCACTTCTTGCTTGACACTGTATTAGAAAGCATATCATCATGTCAATAAGTCAAGAGTATAGTTAATGCCAAAAATAATTTGTCAAATAGAAAAATAAATGACTCGGCGACTTAAGCAGTCCATTACAAGTGAAGGTATAAGCTATTTTTTCTCTTTTGAGATACAGAAAGGTGACCATCGTGCATCAATGCAGAAAACTAATCCCTCCATTTTTAAACATATCATGAATTGGTGACTGTCTTTCATTCAACAGTTTCAAACCAGGGACTATATACAAACACAAAGTAGCAACGAGCTGTTTTGGTCCTAGGTAAATGCAGATCAGCACACCACCTTTACAACCCAGCTAAAGAAGATGAGGTGAAGATAACAAACCCATTCTAGGTATTTTCCTATGTTAAACAGACATATTGCAGGTGTTTTGATAAATGGGTTAACCTACAGTGAAACCTTACCATATTGGAGGGATTCAGTACCCACAAGATAAATGGTCAATTATGCCGATTATTACAGCCTTCCAGGTAAGAATTGATGAATAAAACTCATGAAACCATATATCATTGTCAGAGCACTCGGTTCTGCAGGACAGCTGCAGAGCCTGCACCACTCGTGATCCAACCTGATATACCTGTTGTTGGCTGCCTGCTCCAACTGCGTGAGCACTTTATGTTTTTGTAATCATATCATTAAAGGACTCGGATAGTTTGAAGCATCCAACTTGAAGCCACAGGGGATAACCAATAAACATCTAACATATATTGCTTAAAAAAATAGCATGAAACACCCTTGGACATTTGCTAACTGTTGATTATATATGCTAGCTGTAGGGGGGGGGGATACAATGAATAACCACTTTCCACATGGCAATCATGCAACCAAATATGCCAGTGCAATCAGATTATAATAAAATAAAAAAAATTGAGTAGCCAATCTCCAAACTCAGGGTAGCAATATTCATGGATTTCCTTTTTGCAGGAATCACCCATCATTTGTTTAGGGGGAACATTAGGCTTGTAGGCACAGTTTTTTTTTCTCGAACACGCAAGAGAACTGCATATCACTATATTAAGAAGAATAAAGCATAGGTTTAGAAACCCCTTACAGACACACACACACACCCACACCCCTAATACATTAAAGGACTTCTCACAAACTTTGTCAAAACTTGACCCCTGACCGTTTAGCAAGGAACTCATGTATTGGCTGGCTCTAAAGCAAGGAGATTGGAAATTCCCCGAGCTCCGGCCAAACTCCAAAGGTGAAGTTCATCCCTTACTAAATCCAAAATTTCATTTAGGTTTGGCTGGATCCCATCAAACACACAACGGTTTCGGTGGTTCCAGATGGACCAGGAGTTGAGCAGCATTCCACTTTCTCATATTTTTTCTTGAAAATAACTCCTCTATATCTCTGCATCTAAACAGACAAATAAAATGATATTTGTTCTCTCTCTCTCTCTCTCTCTCTCTCTCTCCTCTCTCATGATAATGGGAAGGACAAAAGGCAGAAAGCTTAGACAAAAGGAACTGCTGGCTCTCGAGAACAGTAATTTTCTTCTTTCTCTCGAACACACAGAAGAGTGTGTTCCTCTCTCTACAGGGACAGTGAAATTCAGCCCAAATTGATGTTTGCTTTGGTGCTAACAGCCTGTGCTCAGCGATTTACAGTTTGTCAAAAGCCAAAGTGATTTAAATAATGGAATAAATAAGAAATTTGTCTGCTGAACTGTGGCACCTTTACATTTAATGTTTTGGGGGGAAAATTGCTTCAAAAAAAGCTATTACTTCATCAACTATGTCAGAGGAATACAGTGCACAGAGATAACCAGGATACAGAAGATGTAGACTTCTGCAGCTACAGTGAAGATGTACGTGAATGTCACAAGGTGGCAAGGTGCTGGTCAAAAATTGGTATCCATTACATTTATTTTCTCAATACCCAAAAATATAGAGTTCAAGAAAGCTACTACCACTACTAGCATAATTGACTAACAGCAATTCATGGTGCTATGTGTGCATCTTTACCTCGAACAGCAGAAAATTGAAACTCGTGAGAATTAGCAGAGACTTGATGTTGGGATACATCTGGCTGGTATTCCAAACATAATAAAATCTCTTGAATGGAAGCATTGTCACAAGAACATGGACAGGATCCCTCCTAGTCCTAGGTTACCTACCTGCATGAAATTTCTTATGTTGTGACAAGCTATAGGTCGTAATCGTACAAAGAAACAGGCGTTAGAGTTGCATCTGCAATCAGATCAAAGAAGCAGACATCCGTCTCTGCGGGAGAGAGAATCGACGATTTCTTACCCACAGCCGGACTGCCGGAGTGCGAGAGGAGAGCAGGGGGGAGACTCTGGAGAAGGGAAAAGAGGTTAGCCGCGCTGGTTGAGAGAATCGCCGGCCGAACCCCTTTTTTTTTTCCAGGGCGACGCCCTCGCCGGCCGGCGGCGCAGCTACCGCGGCAGACCGAGAGATGGACCCGACTTTCATTCTGAAGTTCGTGCGCCTGACTGTTAGCTGAGACAAGGGACCACCTGCCAGCACCTGCTAAATTAACATTATAAAAAAAAACATTGCCCAACACTCTAACAAGTAATGTAGTTTTCTAACAAAAAATCGTGCAAAATACGTCGACGCTATTGTTTGTTGTTTTCAATTCAACTCAACCTAACAATGGCGCGCACACGCCTGCTAAAGCCACCTGTAAAATTTTTTCAAATCCAGTTAATAAAAGTTTAAATTTCTCGAAGTAGTAGAAATAAGTACCCCATCCATAAATTGTGAAGCGTAGCTTGTGAAGAGTCGATGAAGGCAAACAGAGACGAAATTGCTAAATGAACATCCCAATCCCATATACAGAATTTTCTGTCATTCCGAATTGAGAATATGGCAATCATGAAGCATATTTCTATCTTGAACAGTTCATAAGTATAAACATGGTAGCAATGGATTCACAGCAAAAACCATACCATGCCTATTGCCGGATACACGATACAATAACAGAAAGATCTAAACTGATCTAACCTTCAGTTTTTCAGTTTGGCAACAAACTCTCTAGGTAACATAATGCCACTAACAATTCTTGGTCACTGGGTAAAAGCCATAACATAAGCTACATCACACAACTCCAAAAAATACACCACGGCTGTGCTCAGCCGCAGCAGCCACCCTTCTTTACTGCCGAAACATCATCCTTTATATTGATCTTCTCGCCCTTGCCAGGCCCAGAGGCTGAATCTTCGCCCGCTTCAACTGCTCTCTTACTCACGATGCGGTAGATCTGGGTTAACACCTCTGCGAATGCGTTCTCAACATTGGTGGACTCAAGTGCAGAGGTCTCCATGAAGTAGAGTGATTCTCTCTCTGCAAAAGCCTTGCCTTCATCTGTTTGAACTGCTACAAGATGGCGTAGATCAGATTTGTTGCCAACCAGCATAACAACTATGTTGGGATCTGTATGGTCCCTCAATTCCTTCAGCCAGCGCTCAACGTTCTCAAAGGTTGAGTGACGAGTGACATCATAAACAAGCAACGCTCCAACAGCACCTCTGTAATATGCACTAGTGATAGCTCGATATCTGCAGTAAGATTCAGACCCAAATTGCAGGTGAGAAAAGTAAATCAGAAGGATGTCACTCTGGCATGCAACAAAAGATAGTAACGTGAACATCAAATGAAGAACCCTAATCAAATTTACCCAATAAAGTCAAATTACTAAATAAAGTCAAACAAACATTTACAATCTTCGTTTATTCGACACACTGGTCATCTTCAACTTTTTTTCTGTATGCCACATTGATTATTCAACCAAACTAATCGGATTTGGTTTAGGATTGATAATCTACAAGTTTGGGTATCCTGGTACCCTCTATTTTGACCAGATGGTAGAGAGGGAATCCAAGCCATGTCAAGCAAATGCTGGTTTAAATACTGACTGAAATTCAGGTCACAAAACCGTACTTAAACACCATCACGTGTCAATGAGAAATGCATCAACCTGAGATGGTTAGCATAAATTTATTGCTAATAGTGATAGCAGTGTTTGCTGCCAAATATCCCAATTAAATTAGCATCTATGACACAATGACAAAGGCCCTACTTGAGGCAAGAGGATTTCCTTAGATTCATATCAAATTTTGTACATAATTTGATGACAGAAAACCAATAAGATAACTCGATGGCAACTAGGGGTGCAGGCGGGGCAGGTTGCGGACAGCCGCAACCCACCTGCCTTGGCCACAAAGATTTTTTGGTCAATTAGAGGTAGCCGCAAACCCACATGATGTTCCGCTTCATGGCTAGAGGGTTTGGTGGCTAAGCCAACGAAGACCACGATTACCCGCAAAAAGCAAGTTGTGCTGGACTGCTAGCGCTAGAGAGAGCGGAGCCAGACAACGCAAGTCCGGCGGAGCAGGTTGCGCAGCAACGGAAGCCGTGGCCGGCAGCCATGTTGGCTTGCTCATCTGGTATTTGCCGGCGGCCATGGTGGGCTTGCTCATCTGATTTGGCATGAATCTCGTTGTCTGCTTTCTGGCCGGACGAGAAGACAACAAGTCAAGTCTTCCTGGCGAAGCTAGTCGATTTGGAAGAAGAATCTGAGGAATCATTGGAAGCTTGCAGTCTGTCAGGACTGCTAGACTTTTAACAGGATAACGATAGATGAAGCAAACGGACAGGAAGCAATGAATCCCCAACAAACAAGTTGATTTGATGCTGAGAGAGTAAACAACGACATTGCTGGATCTGGATGGAGGATCCTATGTAATTGCTGGATTTGATTGCGAGAGAGTAAACAAATCTCTGCCCGCGCCCTCGATGCCCTCCGCTCCGTCTGGGAACAGGACGCCACGCTCATGGTGTGCTCATTCATCGCGGCGGCGGAGGTGCCGGAGATGTTGGCGGCGGCGGCGGCGGCGGCGCCTATAGGTAGACGAAGCATATGTGTTTGCGGGTTCTGCGGGCTCACGTCGTTTGTCCAATGGACGTCGTAGGCTAGGAAGTTTTAGCCCACGTAAATATTGCACCTGGTCCGCAATGATCACGAAGGCCAGTATTGCGGGGCGGCCTGGCGAGTTATGTTAACGACCCGCCGCACCTGCATCCCTAATGGCAACAGATGTAACACTACAAAGAAATCATAATTAGTTCATCCATCCATCTAAATGGAGTCCATCACCTTAAAATTGTTCCTCAATTGACATGGTTGAGTATACTAAATTCATGCTATTTCAGATTCTGGGAAATTATTATCACATACAAACTCAGTTATCAGGAAGGAATTGAAAAAGATAAACAAGACAGTAGTAATATATCAAATATTTTTTTATTGAACATTGTTCATTCAGAGACCCTTTTTTCTCTTGCTGCATCCAAAACTGCAAACATATTTCTGTGTGCACCTTTCAGAACGCTCCGCATCATTTCATTCAGATACCAGTGCTCTGACTTTAAAAAAAAAAATTAATCGAACTCTGATTTGGCTAATTCATCCCCAAAATACATTATGATAACCTAATGGCAACATAAAAAACATCATTGCACAAAAATCATAACTAGCTCATCAGCACCAAGGTAAAGGGAATTTGTTGTCTCAGAGCTCCTCGCCAATTGGTACAGCTATGTATATCGATAAAACACGATAATGCTATTAATTTGGGTTGAATACAATTGATTCTATGGGCCCTTCATTTTTCTTTTGTTGCATGCAAAATGAAAACGTATTTCTGTGTGCACATGTCAGATCCTGGCATCATGCAGCATTGATTCAGGTTGCATTGCTACAATTTTAAAACTTTGCATGCAGTCATACACAATATTAATATCAACTACCAACCTAGAACCATCTCAAAGAGCGCTTTAACTACTCCAAATCTTGGCATCATGCAGTCATGCAGCGATCTTGATTGGTTATCAGCATTTCGACACATAATTACATTTCCTAGGGCGCTTGTAGTACAGCCAAAAAAGAAAACGCCTTCATATGAAAAACTAGACAGCTGTTAAAAATGGACTGTAAAAAAGAAAAATGAGATCAACATATGTGACTCAGTAACGTCACGCAGCAATTTTGTATCAAATTTTAAGAATGCAAAATATTATAACAGTCATCATTTCTTTAAATTGATTTGCAATGTCTTATCTATTTCTTAAATTTAAGACGATGGGTTGAGAGTTCAGGCTGTCCTAGAAAAAGCAAGCATAATAAGACCCAATTTTAGACGACCATGTTCTGCAAAAATTTTTGTAACTTGATGTCAGTACTAGTATCAAAGGTATCTGAACTGTAGAAAGGGCATCAAGCATGAAGAAATGGTATCCCAGATCCACCTATTTTTGGCATTGTGTGCATTTTACTGTTTTGACCAATCGAACAGAAGTCGCCGCATGCATAGAAAGGAAAATTGACTGATCGCCATCTCGCACAGCAAATGGCCATCCTGAGCCACCGGTAAAAGCTACTATAGTCCTCTCAAGTCCACGCTACCTTCTACCCTAGGCTCCAAACAGCACCAGCATCATAAAACTCTAGCATAGAATATGATCCCAACTTGCTGATGCACGAGTAGCTTACTGGTCCCATTTCAGGATCGGATCCAGCAACACAAAAGCATCAAACCCTACAGATGGTTTTCGACACCCAACACGCAGCGCAATTCGACAAACGAGATCCAAATCACGACAACGCGCGTGCATCGGGAACGCAAGCAGCTACAGAAAAAAAAACGCGGTGCAGATCAGATCTACCACCAGCTACCCCGGCAGCGGGGAGGGAGCAGGCGAGGGAGAGAGGGGAGCCGAGCAGAACCGAGCCGGGATGTGGCGTACCGTTCCTGGCCGGCGGTGTCCCAAATCTGGGCCTTGACGACCTTGCCGTCGACCTGGAGGGAGCGGGTGGCGAACTCGACGCCGATGGTGGACTTGGACTCGAGGCTGAACTCGTTGCGCGTGAAGCGGGAGAGCAGGTTGGACTTGCCGACGCCGGAGTCGCCGATCAGGACCACCTTGAAGAGGTAGTCGTAGTCGTCCTCCGCCCGGTACCCCGCCGCCATTGCTCCCGGGTCTGCTTCCCCCCGCCGCCGCCGGGACCCTCTGCTCTCCGCGCCGATCTGGTTTTGGGGCGAGCGAGAGAGAGTGGTGGGGGGCGTGGTGGGGAAAGAGAGAGAGGAGGAGGAGGATGTGGGGAATGGAAAGGGAGGAAGGGGGCACGGGCGCGGCGGGCGGTGCGGTGCGGTGCGGTGGGGGGGGGGGCGCGTGGAGTGCGGCGGGTGGGGGATTTTGGTCGGGTGGGGGCTAGCTACATTTCTGGCCGTGTGGGTTTTCCGCTTTCTTACGGCTGTGGTAACCGAGCCGAGAGGCGTGATGGGAGGGAGGGCGCGGGCAACGCGGAAAACTGGACTGGGGAAAACGCGTTACATTTTTCAAACTTGCTCCGAGCTTTTTAAATTCAAATTTTTAAGTCCTCACGCGCATCCTTCAGATTTTGAAGATTCTCAGGGCCTCATTGGTTTCCTCCCAAAAGTTGCCATGTAAAAACTTAGGCATGCCAAAATATTAGCATGACCAAGATTTTTGCCAAAATCTGAGCAATAAACATTGTCATGTCAAATTTTGGCTTCTGAGTGTCAAAATTTTTGGGCATGCCCTAATTTTGGATTGGCATATTTTGGTAGCCAACCAAGCAGGCCCTTAAGTTCTTATTGAATTCTACTACACAAATCATCACATGTCTACAACATATAAAAAGTTGAGTTAATTGCACCCACCATACAACAACTTGTCACGTACGTGCAAATAGGTCCACTAACTTGTAAAATGCTCAATTTAGTGCAACAACTTCATATGTCGGTGCGGATTGGTCCAATAACTTGTAAAATACTCAACTTAGTGCAAATTAGTGCATGCAGGGTCTAAATATTACGTTGACTTGTATTTGGCCACGATAAACAACAAATACATGGTATATTTGCATAAAAAAATATTTACCGTAGCGTGGCCATTGATATTTATCCAAGACAAGAACCTTGAGATATTTTGTTTTGTCCATATAAAATTATTTTCTCCTAATTCTGATAAGCAATTTCTATAAAACAATATAAGCTTGATTTACACCTATTTATGTGCTTTAAGTTTATGTTAAGAAATTTTCCTTTAATTAGACATATAATTTTTAATAAACAAAATTTATTGGTTAATTCAGTAAGGCTATATTTATATCATGTACATAAATAGTAAGTTATAAGTAGATTTATATGAATCATTTGGTGTTCTGATAATCTTTTAAAAAGAAATTAATTCCATCGTGGTAAGATGCAAATATAAAATATGGTCGTGTGAAAAATTATAATAATATTGAGACTGTATATGCACCAATTTGTCAAGTTATTGCACTAACTTGAGCATTTTCACAAGTTGATGGATCAATGTGCACCCACCTACTAAGTTGTTGCACTAAATTGAGCATTTTACAACTTGTTGGACCAAACTGCACGCACCTGACAAGTTGTTGCATGGTGGGTGCAATTTACTTGAAAAAGTTTGACATTGTGATGCTATCTCTATGACTTATGCTTAGAGACAAAGAAACTCGAAAAGTCAAACATCGTTCTATAGTATATGTTCAAAATATTGATATTTTCTTTTCCATCTAAGGTCTTGCTCGGCTCCAAGGGGATTAGATCCTCAAGAGGATCACGGAGGCATTTCACTAAACCCCCGCGGGGGATGAATCACGACCTCTCTTTCTATTCTAGGCTTAGGGTTTACTTTTGCCTAGGAACTAATCCAGGGAGGAATGTTTAGGTATTTAGAATCTCTTCGCACAAATTTGCCTTCGTGATTGACTAGTTGTCTAGCATGTTAAACCAGTTGCTGAAAAGCTCTATATAAAACCAAGCGGTATTTCTCCACTCAAAAGAGTCCTACAACAAACAATCAAACATCAAGAACTCATACATCTAGATCGAACCCCTAGCAGGCAACAAAGAAAGAGGAGAAGGGATTACATCTAGATCGAAACCCTAGCAGGCAACTAAGAAAGAAGAGAATGGCGAGGATGAGCGTATGCAGGGAGACAGTTGCTCGTGTCGCCTACTGCCACAACGGCTTTGTTGTCGCGCCACTCCCTCAATTGCATGTGTCGTTGTACGTCGCATCCGCATCCAAGGTTGGATCCACGAGATCAAGGCGATGATTTGATCCCCGGCCGAGGTGGAGGGGAATGGCTGGAGTCGCGCCAGGATTAGCCATGTCGGGGTTAAATGAATGTAATGTTTTTGGTGGGTTGGGATCCGAACTAGGCTGAAGTGATCCCATGGGTCAGACCTACTTCTTAGTCAGGATGGCCTAAACAAACAATACCTAAATGAGATCTAACTTTATAAGAAAGGTACACATATGTTTTCAATAAGATACGGACTAGCTTATCTTTGTAAGCGTGTTCAGGTTTTGCGAGGTTATACTCAAATTTGACCTAAAACTATCTAGTTGATCCACTCAAACTAATCGAAAATCGATACTCTCTAGAATATTTATTCATGAAGGCATACGGTAACAAATACTCTAGTCCCATAAATCTGCTTTCGTGAGGAGTTGAACCTGGGTCTACTGGTTGCGACCATACTGCTTGGCCTCCTAACCAACTAGGCTAGAAGACCTTTGGTTTGGGTTAAACAACCATTTAAATGGATTGAACGGCTATTAAATGAACACATCTATCTAATGTGTAGCGGGTACACGCCGTGTAAACGAACAAAACACTTGTGTACATGAACAATGACAATATTTTTAGCGTACATTCCAATTTAATTGTCTCAACTACTTACTTATATGAATCTTAGGTCCTGACTTAAGATTTTAAAAAATTATATTCACAAATTTACATCACACCTAACATACATGCTCAAACTTAATGAAGCTATTATTATTTTTCAACCCCATACCCCTAACAATACCACCAAATGAAAAACTCTCATGTTCAAATGATACCAAGAGTTAGCACACGGAGAGCACATAGTTGCTTCCCTTCATCACCGACTGATTTGGTGGCCTTCATAGTCATCACCGAATGGATCGATGGAATGCCCCAATGGTTCTTTCTTCGTTGTTTGTTTGCGGGTCTTTGATCCAATTCTTTTACAGTGACTTGGATGTATTCTTGTACAAATATGTTTGGATATTGATAATCATTTGGATGGCTTCCATAATATCCTTGGGACCTAAATATCTATAAAGTACATCTAGGCAATCTCATTAGTCTCAATGGTTATGTTGTCAATATATAGATCACCAAATCACAAACAATGTCCTATGGTCATTTTCTTTACAAGCCCTTCTTCAACAAGTTTGCCCTGGTTATTCATAGATCAAAATAAGATCGTTCCTCCCTTATGTCCCAATGGATAAAGCACCTTGTATAATTTAGATTATTTTCTTTGTGTTCTTCTTTGTTTCTTAAAACTAAGTTGTAACTATGGATGAACGTGTGTTAACCTTGGATGCACCATTGGAGCAACACGAGAACTATTTGATAGTATAGATCAGACCTCTTTCCCATGTAGCCGCTCCATGAGAACCAATGTATAGCATGAGTCGATTCATATTATTTTCAAATTAGCTACGGTAGCACGCATGAGTGCACTCGATAAGCCAGCACGTGGTGCAATGCTATTTAGTTCGTTGATTAGAGGCTTTCGTCCATATAAATTACACACTTTCTAAACTAGAAAAAAGTTCATACTTCTCTAGTATACATTACAACAACCAATGATGATTGAATTAACATTGAACCAAACACAATTTTAAGTATAGATATAAAACTTAAATAAAATTTAAGCACAAACCTTCGAAATCCAACATAATCAACGATAGAGAGTCGAAATCCATGTAGTGAGATCATTAGAATTAGCTCTTTCCTAGAGACGCTTTAACAGAACCTCCAATTCTCCAAAGCAACTCCTTCTGGAGACATCACAACAAATTTGGGTTCACTAGAAATATTCCTCACACTTTTTCTAATCTTGCATCTCTTCAAGTGGGTCCTCGTAGTACTTGTTCCTGCTCCACGATTGGCACTAATCTCAGCATGATAGTGAATGCATTTTACTTTTGTAACAACACCAGCCACACGAATTTTGGTGAACTCTCTCCTAACCTTAGACCTAAATTTCATATTCTCTTCACCATGTAGCAAGATGTTGACCATTTCTTATCAATTCTGCCCTCAACACAGTTATATCTAGCATTCTCATGAGTCCAATCATCACTAACACCCTCCCTCTCCCAAAAGTCATCAACGTTCTCGCCAACATCAGAGTTCTCATCCTCTCAGCAACACGATAGCCATAATCCTCATCACAATCATCCTTATCTACAAATGGATGAAACTCTACATCTGCAATATGATGGTTGGATTCTGTATTTGTTGCGGTTCAACTTCCAACTTGCTGGTTTGATTGCATATCTTGTTCTGCTTTTATATGAGATTTACTCCTTTAACTTTCATAGCACTGGGTGGATCACAGGTCCTTTTCTGCTTTTCTTCACTACTAGGTTGTGTTAATCCAACTTCAAGAGTACTGATTGGGTGAGAAGTTTTCTTTCACTCTCTACTGCTGCTCCAACTTGCTGTAACATGTAAGGAAAAAATTGCATTAGTTATCAGGAGCATGTCTAGTATAATCGTGTGTGTCATGTGCAATGTCTGGTTTATTTTCTTCAATAATCCATACGCATCTCCTGGCTTCTTCTTTTGTATTAAAAAGACACCCGAGACTTGCATGGTCGGACAATGGACTTATTTTCAGAATGAAGAACGAAGAAGTATTATCCATTGCATATTTATTTTCATATTAAAAGACACCAGAGTCTTAAGTAATCCATATGTGTGACACTACAGATTTATTTTTTTTTTGAACGAAGAAATATTATTCATTGCAGACAAGAACATACCTCGATGGCAATATGCCACTTTGATTGGGCAGTATGTCGGAGGATTTAGTAGCTGACGGGAGTAGAGCTGCTTGAGGAGGTGGTGGAGCACGGCAAGAGCTAACGGCAAAAGATAGAACTGGAGGCGAGGGAGGCGTTGGCAACAAGGGCGCTAGTGGAGCGCGACGGCACCTCCTCGCCGTAGGCACATGTGAGAGTTGTTGGGGGAGTGGCGGCGCAAGCGAGATTGGCTGAGGGAGCTCGATGGCGCTGTCGGTGAAGTTGTGTTCGACGTCCATAGCGTCGCCGCTCATGGTAGGGGCGACGAACAGTGTCAAACCGTCCGACCCTACAGTGAAAAGGATCAAACTCTTTGATCCGATCTAGAGTTATATGTCGAAACGGGGCTATTAGGGTCATTTTTTGGGCTGGATCGGTGAAACCAGTGGATCGATCTGCACCAGGCTCATCTATCACTGTAACATTTTGTTAACTAGCAAAGACGCACGTGCGACACGCACGTGCCACAAAGAGTATAGTCCTTATTAAAAAAAACTGGAGCGGTGATAAAGTACTTAGCACAAACCTTCTCTAACTTGTAGTGTTGATGGATCTACACCTTCTCCTACCTCTCTTGTCCTTATACAGGGTTCCAACGTGAGGAGTATGATGCTCCGATTTGGGTGAGATTGCTTTTCAATTTTCCTCGTGGATTATAGGACATATGAACACTTAATAGTAGACGCCAAATAAACACGTACATGCACACTTAATAGTAGACACCAAATAAATCATTAGTTAAGATTAATGATTTTTGTGCTCCTACGATGTCTTTTTAACTCAACGATATTTTTACTGAAGTCATTGTTTTTACCCCATAATTTGGCCTCACATGAGTCATAAATCCATGCCGAAAATTGGTACGAGTAAAAATGATCAAAAGTTGCATAGTCATCATCTATAGAAACCACAAAAGACTACCTACTCAATGGTTCAGCTATAGCATAATGCTGATCTCTTTCCTCATGGAGCCCACTTACCATCTCAATTTTATTCTTTGCGGCATCTCATCCCGTTTCATCCTGCCGTTTGTACCGATCCCTTTCCTCTCCTAATCTTTGTCAAGCTTGAGCCTTACCCGTCGCCGGATCTCATTGCCCGTGTGAACCCTGTCCTCCGCCTAGGCACAAGCAGCTCTGCGTGTGTCACACCGCCGCGCCTGCGTTGGAGCCGCTCCGCCTCGTCGGGGGTATCTCGGTGGCCGCTTTCATGCCTTGTCCCTACAGAACAGGAGGCCCATCACGGCGCCGCGAGCTAGTTCTGCACCGACACACCACGCGGGTGGCGTTCTTCCTTTCCTTGCGCACGGAGGCCACGTCCGTCATCCCTGTGCCGTGTGCTGGAAGCACCTCCGACCCTTTCTTCCCCGCGACGGATCTCCGGTGGCAGAATATGGCGTGCATCTCGGCGGAGCAGCAACCATGCCGGCATGCGGGAGGTACGGGAGGCGAGCGCCACCGTGCGGGAGGCAGAGAGGTGGCGAGACTGCCACGCCAACGTGCGGGAGGAGCAGAAGGTGAGCACCGACGTTCGGGAGGAAAAAGCGTCTGATTTAGAAAAAAATTGTTTTGTCGCGAGAGAACAATTATTTGGGTGGGTAAAAAACCATGGGTGAGAAAAACAATATGATTTTGGCAGACATATTTTCTAAATATCAGTTTTTGTGGGTTTGACCCACTTCCCACATCCGTTGACCCTTACATGTGGGTCCAGTGTGAGGGGTAAGTTGGATCCAAATTAGGTTGGTGAACGGGCGACACACACGTGATACAATCATAATTTTGATACCTTCTTATGGTAAAATATAGGAGAATAAAGTTTATGACAAAAACTGAAAATGAATTGACAGAATGCATATAAGAATCCTCTTACTGTTCTAAATAAATTATAATTTGAAAATTTTAAGAACTTTGTGCACATGTCTTTTTTAACAATCTATTAAGAATCTTAGTCCTTATATGGCCTCTGTTAAATATTGCATTTGTAACTAACTCAACCACATTATTCCAGCACAAATCACATTGCACAGAGATTAATTGTTTCTGCGGCGCAACGCTCATGCCAGCCTTTATCATGTATAGATGATAATCTTCACGAACGCATGTAAGCAAGGGCAATGGGCAACAACAAATTATCCAAAGGTCTCGCTCACTTGGATTGAATCAATGCCGTCCTTCCTAGCGAACCAGATCTCCTGGTGCTGGTGGCCTGCACCTGGCCTGGCCCTGTCCGTTCCGTTCCAGATAGCAGCAGCAGACCACGTGTCTAGGCCACGTGACTGCGGTAGGTTGGGCCTCAACAAACAAGCTTGCTCTCACGCCGGCTGGCGGCTAAACTCCTATGGGCCGTAATAGTGGGCCGACGTGCTTGCCTACGTGCTCCCGCGGCGCCGTGCTTGCCTACGTGCTCACGCGGCGCTGAGCCGATTTTATCTCACGCCGAGTCAATTTAGAAGACTATAAAAAAAAGCGGCGGGTACATAAACCATGGTGAGAAAATAATTTTGATTTTGGCAGAAACATTTTCTAACTCTCGGTTTTGGTGGGTTTGACCACCTTCCCACCTCCGTTGACCCTTACAGGTGGGTCCGGCGTGAGGGGTACCGCGGACCCAATTCGGGTGAGAAACGTTTTCAATTTAACTCGTTCTTTTATAGATAGATTTAGGAAAAAGTCCATATTACTCCCCTCAACTTTAAGCAAAGTCCACATAACCCCTTAAACTATATTTTGGTTCATTTTACCCCCTAAACTATGTCACTTGGTCTATTCTACCCCCTAATACAATTTGTCTTTTTTATTTCTCCATGCATAAGCTGAATTTTAATTTTAAATTTTGTATGATTGTAGCGAACATCACAATGTATGTCAAAGTTTTTGTATAATATCATATCCTAAGGATTAATTAATTATTAAATATATTACACCATCAAAATAATGACAAAAAAATCATCTTATATTTTTCTATCATCTCGCAAAATTTGAACGTAATATGACACTTGTACAAGGAGAAATAAAAAAGACGAATTGTATTAGGAGGTAGAATAGACCAATTGACATAATTTAGGAGGTAAAATAAACCAAAAGATAGTTTAGGGGGTTATGTACACATTGCTTATAGTTGATGGGAGTAATTTGGACTTTTTCCATTTTAATATATAATCAGTAGGAGCAACCCTCCTATTTCCTAATAAAAAAGAAAGGATGTCCAAATAATGAACAATGTAGAGTGCGCTAAACTTAACATGATTTCTAGAGCCATGCATCGGCCTGTTCACAAGGTATCACACATGCGATTGAACCTCAAACAATCTGCGATAAAATTATCACCGTTTTCAGGTGGTATAGGCGTTCTGTCCAATGCTGACGACAGTTTATATGATGCGGACAGGCTTGCGTTCTTTGTACTTCTGTGTGGAGAAGAAGGAAAGGAACACAAACTTTCTTCCGCATGACTTTGTTCTTCACCCTGTTCATCCGATTGGATCTCGGATCTAACGAGTCCCATCAGCCCATTCTCCTCTCCTGTGCTGCTGTGCAGAGAGATCGGACAACTGGGAAAATTAAGGAAGCGAGATCATCTCTGAGCGAGTAGCCTGTCCGCTCTAAAACGGTAGGTGGCTCACTGTCTACTCCCTCCGTTTTAAGATAGATGTCATTCTCGCTTCCCAATAAAAATAGCATATTTGAACATTAGCTAATTATATATAAAATAATATTAATATTTATAGTACATCATTAGTACCATTAGATAGGTATTTGAATCTAGTTTTTTAACAAATTTATTAGAGATATAAATATTACATATATTTTTCTATAAATTGAGTCAAAGTTGAGAAACACGCATCACATAGCGTCGTCCTATTTTTAGGGACGGAGGGAGTACGTCCTACACCGGCCCTGCTTGTCCAGGGCCACGCCACAGCCCACAGCTGATGCATGACACAGAAAGGCTCAGCTCTACTGTCTCTATCCTGGCCCCTGGTGAGGCATGAGGTGAGCCCTACTACACATACGGTTAGCCCGGCCGGATCGAGATCCACTCGGAAACGATGCTCATAATTGCCAAAGAAGCTAGTTTATTTAGTGCAAGAACATGGCAGCGCGCGTAGCTTGGCCATACTCCTTGTGTGATTTGGCATTCAGTGTGTGTAGTGCCCACGCTATCTCCATCCAATGCATCAGAGATCAGAGCATCGTCCTGTTCCTGGGCTAAGCTGAGCGGCTGAGGCTACTTCTTCGTCATCATCATCTCCTACCAGCGGCCGTCTTTAGAGGCGTCACATGCTTGGGACGGTGCCTGAAAGGGATCGGCGGCCGCGTGCATATCACCTGTGGCTTTCTTGCTTGCCGGCTGGCAAGAGGTGATAGATCGAGCATTCGAGCGTCGAGATCAGAGAGGAGAGGACACCCGAACGTGAGAGACAGCAATAAGAGGCCATGTTCGGATTCCCAACTATTCCCTATTCATTCCAACTTTTCACTATTCATTTCAACTTTTTACTATTCCTCTCTCACAAAACACGTTTCCTAACGAATGCTACAGTGTTTTTCTTATGCTACAGTGTTTTTTCCTACAATCTAAACATACCCAAAGAAAGCAAGAGAGGTGGCTTCGAAGTGGCCCCGCACGAGGCCATGACGTCCATGAGCTAGCTACTAGCGAGTAGCGACACCGATCAATCATGCACAGATGCAGCAGCAGGGAAGCAGGCAGGCTCCACAGCTGCTTCCTCTCGCCCCCCGGGCCCCGTCGGATCGAAGCCCAGCTGCCCAGGAGGCCAGAAGGCGTCTGGGCGGAGCGGCGGAGCCTCCTCAAGCAGGAGCAGCAGGTCCTTTTCCCTTCAACCACCGCACGATCTCCCGCGGATCCCCTGCTTCCTCCCACAGAAAAAGGAGAGGCGGATATATATTATCCAATTTCCGCTACCGCACCAGCTAGCTCACCGGCCGACGGTGCAGGAGCGCAAGCAATCGACTGTTCATCTGCACAATGCCTCCGTCGCCGTCGTCGCCGGAGATCGTGAGCTTCCGCTCGTCGTCGTCCTCCTCGGAGAAGGAGGACCCGCCGTGGCCGCCGGCGATCGCCGGAGACGACGACGACGACGACCTCCTGGTGCAGCTGGTCCCGCGGCGCGTCTCGGACGGGCTACTGGGCAAGTTCGCCGACACGAGCGCGTTCGACTTCGACTACGACCGCAGCGGGCTGTGGTCGCCGCTGGTGCTGCGGCACGAGGTCCTGCTGCTCGCCGCCGCCGCGCAGTCCCCGGCGGCGAGCTCCCGCCGCCGCAGCAGCTGGAGGCCGACGCGGCGGCGGTGGCGCCGGAATAAGCGGAGGAAGGTGCGTGTTGTACTCGAATCTTTTTCCAGTGCGCGTGTCGCCGTGGCCAGCTAATTGGAGCTGGAACGAACCTGCTGCTTACTTGGGGTCGTCTCATCATGCAGATGCTCTGCTGCTGCTGGCGATTGTGGTGATATGCAGTGGCCTAAAGATGGATGATTCATCTGAATGCTGCCGCTGGATCTTTGCGTTTGTTCACCTGTTCTGCAACGTACAGGAGCCATACAGAAGCCAATACATACAGTGGCCGTCCGTCGTCTGGGCGATGAACTTGGTACTACTAGTAAACTGTAGTAACATTATGCATGCGCGCGCCGCGCGGTGTACCAGAGTCCAAAATGTATATGATTCAGTGGCAGAATGTACACTGACTTTTCGCGATTGATCACTGCCTTTAGAGGCAAATGCACCTAGCATTCGGATGCATACTTACTCCACACTGTAATTACCGCGTGTGTGTGTTTTCCTGTAGCATTACTTTTGTATGCATGAATCGTTGCATCTATAAGCTATACCAACAGACCAAACTAGCTTCGGATTCACTTTGGATTTATATTCCTCCGTTTCATTGGCAATTGAATACACAGCTACGCAAAACATGCTGTATGCCTGTATCCATATCATACCTGTTAATATCGTCCGGAAAACCCTAGAGAAACTGAGCATATACGTTTTCGAGTGAAAAAATGGTGCAGAGTCATGATGTCACAAATATATGCACAACAAAAAATTTAGAGAAACCTAGCAGGCTGAAGGGGAAAAATGGCGAGAAAATTTTAAAAATAAAGGTCCCACCGAGATTTGAACTCGGGTTACTAGATTCAGAGTCTAATGTCCTAACCGCTAGACCATGGGACCGTTGATGTTCTGCAACCATTTAATATTTATATATATATTTTATATCCGTTGTTGTCCTGATGCCAGGTAAAGCGGTTTGGGGGCTGATTGGTTGCCCGGATGAAGCGCAACCAGGCTCCCCGCATGCGACTTGCCTGTGATTGGTTGCCTGGGCCGCTCCTTGGACCTAGCTCTCCCGCTGCAAAAACACTGTAGCGGCCTGGCTACACAGATACGTGGGAGATTTGAGTTTCCCCACAGCCTGGCTCGTGTGGGCGCAAAAGAGCTTAAACACGAAGAAAAATCTGTCTGACACATGCATATCCATCCATCCAATCAGTTTCTCCTCTCAGCCTGGCTACAAAGAACCACCCAACCAAACTAGCTTACCTCGCATGCATCGGGCAGCAGCCTGTCTCGCTCGTGCGAGCCAGGTTCACCCGAGAAGTGAACCAATCAGATCATTGGCCACCAGCCCACCAGTCACCTACTCCCCAGTATCCAGAGCGGACAAGGAATGTGGGTGGGTGGCGTCTTCTCCAAAAGACCACAGCGCGGCACAGTAGCGGCGACTCTGGAGCAGGGCTAAGCAAACCGTTGTAGGGCTAAGCAAACCGTTGTATGGACGGTTTCTAAAAACGAAAAAACCAGACCGGTTTACCGGTGAAACCCGCCGGCTAACCGGTGGGAGCGGTTTTATAGTGTCGGTTTGGGGGCGGTTATCGACCGGTTTTGCAACCAGACCGGAGCGGTACGACCGGTTACCGCGAAAACCGGACCGGTTTGAACGGTTTTGTTAACCCTGCTCTGGAGTTGGGCGGTGACATTGGAGATTCTGGGAGATTGGGTGGGACCCTCCCCGGAGCCCACGTACGTGTGTGCACAGCGTTGACGCTACCCTGTTTCTTTCTTCCGGCCGCGATTAACGACCAAGTCAACACCAACCCGTCGCTGCCCGCTACCTGTTCAACGGAATGCGCCAGTGAGGACGCTGCGGCCGCGTTGCTAATGGCCATGACGGTATGCTTTCTTGTTGCCCGCTTCCTCTTCCCCCTTTGGTAATTTCCCAGACCCATAGTCTGATCTCGTGGTGACAGACTATCGTTGTGCACCAATGCTTCTTGGCATGCCATTTCGTTTAGAAATTTTTTGAAAAACCTGGAACGTCATTGCAATCCTGGTTGGTGTTGGCTAGCATTTATCTTGGTGAGCATATGAATGTTCTAGACACCGATTTTATGACAAACGGAATAGTAGAAATACTCTAAGAACTGGTCTACAGAATAAATCAAAGCAATGCTATGCAGGAGAGCTGTGTATTCAGCAAAAAACAATGTTAAATGTTAAGGCAGTACAGGCACACCTTCTCCAAAGCCCGAGGTGATGGCTAGAGATTTACGGATACACAAATACATAACACATAATGCTTGAAGGGATTAAGGCAGAACAGGTGTGATTGTGTGAATGACCAGCAATGGTCCCACGACAGTGAGTCGGTGATCACAGCTGTTTCCTGGCATGCGGTAGCTGCAATCTGCTGGGACCTTGGACTAGTCAAACTATTGGAGTAGAAGGCTAGAAGCTAGAAGGCCAGGTTCTGTCATGAGCAATTATCTGGGCTGACTGGGCAAATTGGACTACTATATTGCTTAGGGTTCAACTAAGCCTCTCTCTCTCTCTCTCGGAGATAAGAAGAGGAGATTTGTCGATTAAAGGAAAGCAAGAAGAGTATCGATCTAAGAGGGTTAGTTGCTTGGGCTCAGGGCCATTCGGATCTGTGTGTGACATGCTCCCTAGCCACTATGAGTCTATGACATCATATGTTCTTTAGGAAACAGTTACTGGGCCTATACTAGAGCTTTACCACAGATGATTGGTGTAACAATGTTTATATCTATATTGAGAACGAAGTAGTGAAACGTGCTGCCATATCCACCACTTTCTTGCCTTGCCATTCTGTGAGGAACCTCCAAGCTAAACCCCGTTAATTAGATCATCGTCCATTGATTAATCTAATTAAAAGGGCTTAACCCCGGTCGTCCTTGAGATGTGTCCCAAACAATGCCCAGGACGACACACCTCACTAGCACAAGTTAAACATCTTCATCACACATAGCATTGCATACATAGAGTTCACCATACATAAAAGCATTCAAGTATTACAAAACAAGTTCAAGTTCCATGTCTAAACATAAGGTTTTGCAGCGGAAGGTTTAAACATTGCTCTCATAGATATTACAACAAAATAAATGAGTTCACTCTCATGCCACAGGTGACTCATCAACATGGGTGAACTATGGGCAGCTACCCCCTGCCCGCACCTTCGTCGGCGGAGAGGAAGTACCCAAAGATGGGCTCCGTTGGCGCCTCACCTGCACAACTTAAATATAGCATCATGAGTACGAAGGTACTCTGCAGGACTTATCCAATATGGGTATATACAAGCCCGACTCCCAAGGAGTATGCCTGTGGTTGGTAGCAAGGATGGGCAATAGGTAGTTAACTTGCATAAAGGAATCTGCATTTGAAAGGGTTATAGAAGCAAAAAACCCTATCTAACCTAAACATTCATCAATCAACTTAATTCTATATTATGAGATCCATCATGAGCAAGTTC
Organism: Digitaria exilis; assembly: GCA_015342445.1. Classification (NCBI taxonomy): domain Eukaryota; kingdom Viridiplantae; phylum Streptophyta; class Magnoliopsida; order Poales; family Poaceae; genus Digitaria; species Digitaria exilis. The sequence goes on from JACEFO010002671.1 coordinate 218,434, forward strand.
AATCTCCCATGAACTTCAATCGGTAACTCTACATTGGAGCGAGCCTCATAGAGCATGTACCATGACCGAGGAACGCGGCTATTGCAATAGATTTAAGCCCTGCAGGGGTGTACAACTTTTTCCACAAGAGGCGCAAAACCAACGACCATACCCCGAGCGCCAAGAGTAAGTGTTAGTTCATGCCCTCAACCGTTCACATACCCACACCCGGCAATGAGAGGTTGGCCGGAGATGTATAGGGGTAACGGACGCCGCCATCTACCCATCATCACAACCCGTGTCAAACCGTCCCATGGCAAGGTCCGGCTTATGGTACTTGGCTTGCCTATCTCATCCTAGGTATGTGGTTTGTACGACAAAGTGCTCAAGAGGGCGGCTATCAATGAGATGGTCCTTAATCAACTTAAGCATGACTAGTACGCATGAGCTCCATCTCATGTGACCCTACATTTCATGCTCAAGTCCGCATCATCTTCCAATAAGTTCATCATTTTAATCAACTCTTATCAAGTGTAATATAAAGTACATCCCTATGTCTCGCGAGAGGTGGTGACCTTATCACCCCTCGTCTTCTACCGGTGCTAGGCTTGGCTAAGCATTATAATTCCTGACAACTACACAAGCATAGTTTGTCTAAAAGGGGTACCCTAGATCAAGAGTGGTAATGCATCAAGTAGGTGCTACTCTAATAAGCATACATATATAGGTATGAACATGCACAAACAAGACACATATACCAAATTGATCCAAAATAGGGTTGAGAAATATGCTTAGGTGCCTGCCTTGTTGCTCAAAGATCTCCTCAACCACAGGCTCCGGCTCGGTTTCGAACCCGGCGTCCTCCGGCGTCTCGGTCTCTACACGAATGCAATGATGAAATGAGTGCAAATGCCATGAATAAAGTCAAGAGATGCATGATGACTTTTGGTAACATGATTGGATTATGCAGGGTTATATGTATTGTTAAGTATCATGCAAAGATTATACCTTATAGTTAGAGTAAAAAGAGAATAAAAGAAGTGTTGAAACTGTGTCGAACCGGACGGCCGGCCTTGGAAGGCGGACGGTCCGGTATTGGGACAGAACGTGGGTGGAAGTTCGGATTTGAGGCGGACAGTCCGACCGCGTTGAGCGGACGGTCCGCAGTTTGGAGGTTTCAGCGGCCGGTTTTGGGTGAAGAGACGGACCGTCCGGTCCGCTCGGGCGGACGGTCCGGTCCGCGGCCGAGCTTCGCCGGCGAGGTCGCCGGCGGCGATTCCGGCCGTCATTTTGAACCCCGTTTGTTCCTAAAGGTTGTTGGGACTTCCTAGGCTTCATTTCAAGTGGTGGTTTTGACATGCATAGGGTTTGTGAAGCTCTAGCCCATCCATGGTGATCCACCATCCAAAAACACCATGAACTCTAAACCTAGAGCAATGGAGGCTAGATCGGGGGAGGGGAAGGCTCACCGGTGGTGTGAGGAGCTCCGGTGAGGGCCGCAGGTTGGAGTAGAGTGGTGCTTGGGGCTCGGGCTTGGAGCTTCTTGCTTGAGCTTGGGGGAGATGAACAATGGAGGGGGAAGGAGAAACTTGGGGGCTCCTTCTTCAAGCTTGATGTGGGGGATGGCGTCGTGGAGGAGCGACTCGACGGCGTGGTGCTCCGGCGAAGCTCCGGCGAGGTCTCCGGCGAGCTCTTGGGTGCCTTCAATGAGGGAACCTTGGATGCTCAACCATGGTGGAGAGAGGAGGAAGAGAGAGAGTGGAAAGGGGAGAAATGGATGGGGAGAGAGCTGAGGGAAGGGCTCAGCTCGTGTAGGCAGGTGGCCTGACGGGTGGGGCCGGAGGAGGTACGTGGCGGGCGAGCTCTGTGCCGCCGCCACGCAGGCGCCGTGCAACGGCGGACCGTCAGGTCAAGTCGGGCGGACCGTCCGGTCAAGTCGGGCGGACCGTCCACCGTTGTCTGAAAAAAAGAGCACTTCCTAGACAAGTGCTAAAATAAATATCTCTAATTAAGTATTAAACTTAATTATATGCTAATGATGCTTATGATGACATGCTTAACAATAGTTTATTTTAAGGTTGTTACACATTTAGTCAAATATAATTGGCTGTGTAGGCCAGTATGTCGTGTTTTCATTAACTATTTGCTAGGTTCCATACTGACTGCGTGTTGTCTTGAATACTGCTGGCCGTGTTTCCTCCACTCATGCTCTTGGAGGATGACGCCAGTGCCTTCCCTGTATCTTCCTTTATTTATGGGAACATCTAGGCATGTAACTGATGCTGTTGAGAAAAACCAAAATTGTCAGGTAATGAGTACTTGAAACTTTTTCATCTATTCTAACAATATTTGGAAGGTTCGTCGCTAACAGAGGAAGACAGCCAGACACGGGTACTACTATCTGAAAATTGTGTATCCCTAATTTCAGAAAACTAGTAGTAATGCATAATAATTTTAGTTCTCAGTAGCTTTGTCTATGATGGTTTGTTGATGAAATCCCCCATATATTTATTGTCTTTAACATCAACATGAGAAAGGAAAAGGAAAGGCTGATTTAGGATTGGTCCTTTGACTTGAAAATTCAACTTTGGTGGGAACCTGACTAGCCTTGATATCTTTTTGTTTTATAATCTGTTGTGCCTTTAAAATGGCACTGAGGGCCTTAGCTTTCATGTCCTCAACCCAAGTCAGGCTAGAGTAGCTGAAGATACTATTCAGGATCATCGTTCAAGACAAAATACAAAGGTCGGTTACCACGCCTCTTGTTCATTTCATCTTGTTTCCACTCCGTGCAAAAAAATCTTCTGAAACTACAATTCTTCTCTCCTTTGTTCCTTGATGCCACAGTGCAACCGCAGTTTGAGTTTGGCATATGTAGCAATGCCTCATACACAGCTCTTATTGATCCTCTTTTCCCTTATTACTACCTCTTCCTCCAAACTTGATAACAGTTTTGTGAGTAAATCCCTTCTTGGGAGTGCTGAGCTCGGCACCATGTGGAAAAACAACCCATTCCTCCTCCACAATAAATCTCCAGATGACAACTTCTCCGTGCGTCTCATCCTTGGCACCAACCGGATAAGCGTTGACTACATCGACAGTCCTCCTTTATTTTCCTGTGGCTTTTTGTGTGCAGGACTTGCAGCCACCTGTGATGAATACATCTTTTCCATTTTTTTTGTGGATAGGTTCAGCATGGATCCTGTTTATGGCTTGCCCAATGTAGTCTGGTCTGCCAATCGTGATTCACCTGTCAGAGAGAATGCCACTGTTCAATTTACTGAGCTTGGTGACTTGGTGCTCTATGATGCTGATGGCACACTAGTTTGGTCCACCAATACCACCGGCAAGTCAGTGGTCAGCATGAATCTTACTGGATCAGGAAATCTGGTGCTCTTAGATCACAGAAATACAGAGGTATGGAGATCCTTCGATCACCCAACTGACACAATTGTCATTGGCCAGATGCTACATGTGGGGCAGAAACTAATGGCGAGCACCTCAGAGACAAATTGGACCAATGGAAGATTCTATGTCACAGTACTCTCCGACGGCATGTATGCATTTGCAGGAGTTGATACTCCTCTACCATACTATCGAATCCACATTGAGGGAAATATCAAAACAAACACTTCAACGTACATTGCCCTCAAGAATGGCAGCCTGGATGTTTTCACTTCATTCCGGGGGACAGAACCTGATTACCAAATTCAGCTTCCGAAGGATAACTATGGTCTGGAATTTGTGAGGATAGATTGGGATGGGCACTTAAGGCTATACCAGTGGGGCAACAGCAGCTGGACGAGCTCAGATGTTCTTGATATTACTGATCCTTGTTCCTACCCTCTATCTTGTGGGGAATATGGTATCTGTTCAGATGGACAGTGCAGCTGCCCTGATGCTGCCCTCAGGCAGTCCGGATTATTCGATTATGTTGATCCCAGGGAGCTTAATCGTGGCTGCTTCCTTAGAGATTCATTATCATGTGGATCAGCCCACAAAGCGAGTTTTCTTGCTCTTCCCAATACTACCACCTTCAATAGTGTTTTCAATTGGACGACAAGTGAAGAGCAATGTAAAATATCATGCTTGAATGACTGTTCTTGCATGATAGCATTTTTCCATCGAACAAATGCCTCATCTGGTTTCTGTTATCTTGCTTATGAAATCTTCTCAATGATAAGTGTAAATAGGCAAAGTTATTCAAGAAATTTTAGCTCCTATGCATTTGTTAAAGTTCAGGAACACAGAACCATGCTATCTAAAGGAAAGATAGCCATTATCTTTGTTGTTAGTTTAGTTTTTGTTGCTTCAGTTCTTATCACACTGCTCATGGTTTTAAGAAGAAAGAGCACAGAACTAATAGAAGATGGAGACACCATTGATCAGTTGCCAGGGCTGCCCACGAGATTTTCTTTTGAGAGTTTGAAATTGGCTACTGGAGATTTTTCAAGGAAAATTGGAGAAGGAGGATCTGGTTCTGTTTTTGAGGGACATGTTAGTGATAAACAGGTCGCTGTGAAGAGATTAGATGGCATAAATCAGGGGGAAATGGAATTCTTAATGGAGGTTCAGACTGTTGGAAGTATCAACCACATACATCTGGTGAATTTAATTGGATTTTGTGCTGAGAAATCACATAGGCTCCTTGTGTACGAGTACATGCCTAATGGGTCTTTAGATAAGTGGATTTTTGCAAAGCACCAAGCAGCACCACTTGATTGGGAAACCAGATTGAAGATCATTATTGATGTAGCAGGAGGGTTAGCTTATCTTCACAGTGATTGCCGGCAAATAATAGCTCACTTGGACATCAAGCCACAAAACATCCTATTGGATGATATGTTTTCTGCTAAGGTGTCTGACTTTGGGCTTGCCAAACTAATTGATCGTGAGCAGAGTACTGTAATGACTAGATTGAGAGGGACACCGGGTTATTTAGCCCCTGAGTGGCTAACATCTATCATCACCGAAAAGGTTGACGTGTATAGCTTTGGCATTGTTGTCATGGAAATTTTGTGCGGGAGAAGGAATTTGGACTACTCTCAGACTGAAGAAAACCGGCATCTCGTCAGCCTGGTGCAAGATAAAGCCAAAGATGACCGGATGCTGGACCTGATTGATCCACGCTCCACTGACATGGAATTGCATTTGGAAGAAGTCTTGAGGGTGATGAACCTGGCTCTGTGGTGCTTGCAAGTCGATGCCAGTAGAAGGCCTTCCATGTCCTTGGTGGTCAAGGTCCTTGAAGGTACAATGAGCGTCGAAACCGACCTTGATTTGGACCTTGTAAACATCGATCTAATGATGGCGAATCGCGCAGCTCATCGGAATGCTGTGACTCTGCAGATTGAATCCATTCTTTCAGGTCCTAGGTAAGGTTATATTCTATAAAGTAGTAGTTTCAGTCCTGTACTGCTATGCTGTTATGAAACCCCTGTTAGATGCTATGCTGTTATGAAACCCCTGTTAGATGCTATGCTGTTATGAAACTCCTGTTAGATGCTATGCTGTTATGTACTGATATCATATAAGCCTCTGTTGTGCCAGCAAGCATCTTAATCTATTGTGGTGCCAATGTCTGTGCACTCAAATAGCATTATTTTTATTGAACATGAAAGCATCTGAACTGTTAACCTTGTTTCTATTTTTTCCCTGAAAGCTTAGCTCTGAAGCTCTCTCTCTTATATGTCAATCAGCACGACTTTGATTTATTTATGCATAGTACCTTTGGTTCATTGAGGTAGTATAAAATAAAAGGCCCATTTCCCCATGACGGGTCGGCCAATATGGTTTGGAATCATAATGATGTATTGTGGCAAGTTGCCGAGTTTACATGAAAGAATCGCACCAGTTAGCATCCTTTATACAAGTGTGGACTTCCGATTAGTTTGTACCAGTGAACTCAATAACCACACAGCTTATTTCCATAAACTCGTGCAAGTCCAATGGTGCCATATACTGGGCTACTTTCACAAGCGAGCGGGCCGCGAAGCCACTGGTCTAGCAAAATGGGCCTGATAGGCTGCGAATCAGTCCGCTGGGCCTGGCCTGCTGTAGGACGACGAGAGAGGTTTCCTGGCCTGCTGCAGGACGACGAGAGAGGTTTCCTGGCCTGCTGCAGGACGACGAGAGAGGTTTCCTCGCGATCCACACAGAACGTACTCCTATCTGACTTTGGCACCGAGCTGCTGTCTGGTCAGAACTAGCGAGAATCAAAAGGCGAGTTAGTTCCTCTGCCCATCAGATTGTTCTTCTTTCTACCGCACCCACAAAAGGCAAGACGATGGCGATGCTGTTCCGGTCACCTGCCCACACTCGAGTTCGTACGATAGGAGCGTTCAAAAAGTGACCACTCCACCACAAGTTTACCGTTCCGGCTGCTAGCTTTGGTACTTTGGTATAGCAAGGTAAAAGCAGGGCACCACACCGCCGCCGTAATTCCCGAGGCCAACAGCAGTGGAAGCCACATTACGTACAGGAGTGAGGAGAGTCGCGCTGCCCAGAGCCGCCGTCCAAAAAAAATGACGTTTCAGAGGAGAGAGCAGAGAGCCAGGCCAGTGCCGGCCACCGGCGGCGGGCATGAAAAGACGGTCGCCCCAACATGCGGCGGTCGCAGAGTCGCAGGAGGGCGAATAAGGCATGGCGTAAACGCACACAGCTCCCTCAGTCCCTACCCCCCGAGAAGGACAGGACAGGACAGATCCTTCGACCCCGCAATTCCGCAAATCCCGAGGCGAGCCAGAGCGCGCGGCCAACGTGCCCAGCCGCTTTCGTTTCGTTTCGTTGGATACCTCCCTAGCTCAGCGGCTAGCCGTCAAGCCGTGGGCGCTGTGGCAGAGCAGAAGCGATCGACGGTGTACCTACGTGATCGGGGCTTTTCGCCGTGGCCCGTCGCCGCGCACCAAAGTCCGTGCCCGACCGACCGCCCCGGCGTCTGTGCATGCGCTGTCCTGGTAGTGGTGGCATTGGCATCTCGCTCGCCTTTTCTTTCTTTCTTTCTTTCTTTCTTTCTTTCTTTCTTTCTTTCCCCGGCCGGGCGCCTCGGGCCCGTGTGTGTGCGCGCAGCCAGCCGGGGGTGGTGATCGGAGATGCCCGCGCGCGACGCGGGCGGCGTTCAAATGCGAAGAATGCTGCGGCGCGTACGTACTCCATTGCAGGGCTCGATCGGCGGCATGGCTGCATGGTGTGTGTGGGAACGAAAAGGTGGCTGCGTTGGTGGAGCTGGCCGGGCAAAAGCGGAAAGCGCAAAGGCACCGCGCGCACCCGCATCAGGGTCCCCCGCGGTCGGCGTGCCCGCCCCAAGGACGGACCGGACGCGCGCTGGCGCATGTGAATCCTACCACTACTACTACCACGTCCCTGTGCCGAGCGCCGCACGGCTAGCTTTAGCTAGGGACGTGTTGCGCGGGTGGCTGAGGCATGGGCCCCCTATACCTGCACCCATCACCCCCATCGTCCTTAAAGAGCACTCACTCGATCGGGCCCTCGCATGGAATGGGAGTATGGAACATACAGTATATCGCGTCGGCGTCGCGCACCAACACTCACATGGCCTTGTTTGTGTTCGCCACCTTTTTGTTTTTCTACACACGCACCGGCCACCACCCGGATCGGAGAGAGACACGGCAGCGGAGCTTCCATTGGAGCATCTATGTACCTGTATCTAGGCCGGCGTATGCCACCACCACAGTCGGGCGTCAGGGGAACAGTCACTCCTCACGAAAACCATACTATAATTCTGCCGTCTTTTGGACGACGAAAAACGCCACGCTAAAGACGACCGAGACACAGCGCGAGAGGGTGGTCGGTTCGAGCAGGGCGCGTGCCAGCCACGAAGCGCCGAGTTGGTGGCTGTCCCGGACCGGCATGGCATTACAGCCCACTGTCATGTATAAGAGTACCAGCTCCAACACGTTTTTCTTTAGTACGGCATGCATGGTTTTCTATTTGCAGCATTGGCCACGCATGCCTTGGATCTTTGGCCCCGGCCCTGACCGGCATCATATCGTGGTTGTGCCCGGCTGCCTGCCTGCTTCTGCTGTACTCGCGCTATCGCCCTGCATGTGCGCTCGAGGCCGCCGAACATGTGGAGGCGAATGATGGCGCGCGACAAGCACCGGGAGTGGTAGGGTTATCATTGGGGGCTCTACACACATGAAAGTCCATGGATTTGGATGGTGATCCAATTTTCCATCAGCATAGCGCGAGGCATCATGTTCGTTTAGCTTTTGAGCAAAAAATGTAGCCCTTTCCGAACTGTTTGACTACCTTTTTTTTTTTCCTCCTCTGGAGCCTCATCTGTGATGTGATTATTGGGACGCATAGCATATGCTCATTTGGACAATGGTAATTTGCTCGGTTTATTTTGACTAGACAATTCAAATCGAAAAGAACGAAGCGATTAAGAAAATGGTGCGCATGAAGAACCGAAGAATCCTAGAGGATCGGAGGCGGATGACACGGATACGGTGGTGATTCTCGATCACGAGTCAGCTCACGAGCGCTAGCTGTCCCAGATACCATAGGCAGGCACGCAGGCGCTGCGACTGTTCTCTCTTTTGCTCCATCCTCCTCGTGATCTGTTCCTGTGACATGCCTTGCCCTGGTGCCTGCGGCCTCGGCTTCGTCACCGCTGCCAGATGAAGCCGACGGCAGCGGTCAGCAACGGAAAGAGGAGTGAGTGGTCACGCACATCCCACCCAAAGGTCCCCCAGAGGCCCAGACCCGGCAGGTGGGCCTTGAGAGAGAGAAAGACGAACGGTATGGCGATGTTCATCGCTCGCCATGCCATGGGGCAACAGAGCACTGGACCATGGTGGTGGTCGATCGGCGAGTGCCAGGAAAACGATGGACGTTTCCAATTCCATGCGCAGTTTTTAATCCTGAATTCGACCTCTCCTCGCCGACGATCATCGCGAGCAAAGTGCTATGAACCTGCTCCAATATATTCATAGCTTTGTGACGATGGGGACAGGAGATGCTCTTGTGTTGCATGATGGGACGGATTAATTCCAAAATAAAATAAATAAATAAATAAATAAATGTGAGATAGATTATTTTCAGATGAAAAATAATTGTGGGATAGATGCATGTGCCATTTTTTTTTTGTCTGAAACGAATGACGCATGTGCCATGTCAATGAGGCGCTTCTCCTCACAGAAGATCTAGCCATTTGGTATTTATATATACGCTTTTGGAGTGGAGTATGTATATACTTTATATGTGGCTGTCGTGTTCTACTTGTGAGTCTCCGAGGATTGACAAATGGACGTACATTAGGCTTAGCAGGGAAGTGATGATCAGGTCATCAGGACATCAAGCCGTTTAATTTGCAGCATGTCAGCATCTATTCCAAACAAGGATAGGAGGAAGCTGACCCATATCGCTCTGTCCAAGCCATCGAGACTTGATAACGAACTTGTCTTAGAGTCCACATGCAGCGTGTTATCTTTAAAAAAAAAACACGCACGGTTTTGTCTTCGATGGGGCCACCACGTACACACGTAGTAAACGTACATTTGTCACTAGAACAAGCGTTGTGCGAACTAACTGTACATCTCAGGATCGGCCTATCTATCTCTGATTCGCCACAACGACTGGTGAGTGGATTCACGGTGGCACAATTCCGGCTCATACTATGTGAAAAATAGTCGGAATTCACCCGGCAGCAAACAATGAAACAAAGAACCCAATGATCGAAAATGATTCTGCATTCCGAAAATGTTCTCGAAAAGGTAAAGAAATGGAATTCATATCAGGCGATCAGTTGCTGCGTACACTATTCTTGATGATGTAGAGGCCGGGACAAAAATCAGGCGATCAGTTACCCCGTGCCGATAATCCTCTGGTATCAGCCGAGCAGGACATGGATATGGTATTCTTGATGACGTAGAGGCCGGGACAAAAATCAGGCGATCAGTTACCCCGTGCCGATAATCCTCTGGTATCAGCCGAGCAGGACATGGACATGGCATCGCGTACAAGTTTTCGTTAGTTTGGCTCACCCGCTAACTATCAGTTCTTCAACTCAGAAAATACGCCCATCACTACGGGGGGAAAAGAGATAAAAAGGTAGTTTTGCAGACAAAAGAACACGCTAGAAAAAAGGGGTAACGTCACCCACTGAACACATAACCCCCCCTCCCCCCCGCGTCACGCCACGCTCCATCCAAAAGTCAAAGATGTGGGGCCGGGGGCCACGCGCGAGGCATCCACTTATCCACCCACCCGTTGCAGCCGCCTCAGCCAGATTTTCTTTTTTCCTTTCGGCAACACGATCCGGCCGGAGAGGAAATATTAATCCTTTGCTACATGTACGTACTGTGCAACGCTACGGGTTTCGATGCACTAAGGGTGTGTTTAGATTGGGGAAAGATTCCCCGAAAATACACTGTTCACCAAAAAAACACTGTAGATGAATAGTGATATGTGAGTAGAAGAGGTGGGATGAATAGGGAAAAGTTAGATGAATAGTGAATTTTTGGGGAATCTTTGGAAAACTAAACGGGGCCTAAGCAACAACATTACCCGGTGGTGCACTACACGTCCACACGCGTCGTCATCGAGCCGGGCGCTCCCGCCCGGATCCCCGCACGAAACGGACACTGCCCCTGCTTAGCCTCGGGCGGGTGCGATGCAGCCAAGCGAAGCCTGCTAGGCAGCGCAGAGGCGCCAGCGCCGCAGCATCAGCTCAGCAGCGGCGCGGCCTCGTCGTCGCGCGTGACCAGCAGCAACGCCTGCAACGTGGGTGCCGTAGCGTAGGGGCGCGGATCCCGAAGCCGTTTCCCACCCCATCCCTCTCGCCCCCCGTCCCCACCCCACCCCACCCACGCGACGGAGCCTCCCCAAAAACCAGGACGAAACCGGCGGCCGAAACCCGCAAGCGACTCCGCGAACCGCCCCGGCCGATCTCAGCCGTTGACACCATTCCCTTTCCTCCGCTCGATCGATCGATCCCCACGCTGCCCCTCCTCTCCGCCCACGCTAGCCAGCGCGGTCCGGCAGGCTCGCACACGCGACCCGGCCCGGCCCGGCTGCGCCCGGGGGCATGCATGGCATGATGATTGCGCTCTGACGAGACGGCGGCTGCAGCGGGGCCCACCACCCATCCCCCCGTTTGACCGCGACACAGCGGGGGGGGGGGTGGAAACGGGCCCGCGCGTCAGGGGCTCAGGGAGCGGGCGGCGTCGCCGTAACGTACTACTCACTTGGCTGCCCAAAGCTGCTGCTGGGCCCCGCCAGACACCCGTCACGTTTAACCGCCTCCCTGCCCTGGGGTGGCGGAAAATACCGCCCCTACCCCTACCCCTGGCTACGCGGCGCGCGCCCTCGCTTCCACCGGGCCCCACCGAGAGGGCAAACATGGAAAACGAAGCCAGCCGGTAGTAACTGGCAGTCTGGCATCATCACCGTTACAGGCTCTCACACAGCTCCGGCCACCCTCACTCCCACACTCTCCTCCACCCAGCCACCCTCCCCCCAGCTCAGCTGGGTTTACAATAGGAAGGCCAGCCAGCGGCCAGCCGCAGCAGCAGCGTAGCAGAGCGGCTGCGTTCAGACTAGCGCTTCCTTCTTCCCCTCCGACTCTTCTCCACTTCTCCTGCTCCCTCACCCAATTCCTCCAAATTCCACCCAAGAAACAATAAACAAATAAACAAAGCGAGCGAGCGGCGGCTGCGAGCAAGCAGAGCGGAGCAGGGCGGGTGCGGAGGGCAGATCCGCGAGATCCGGCGGCCCGCCGATGACTAACGGTGCCGGGGGCGCCGCCGGCGGGCTCGGGGGCACCCGGGTCCCCACGTGGAGGGAGCGCGAGAACAACCGCCGCAGGGAGCGCCGCCGCCGCGCGATCGCCGCCAAGATCTTCGCCGGGCTCAGGGCCTACGGCAACTACAACCTCCCCAAGCACTGCGACAACAACGAGGTGCTCAAGGCGCTCTGCAACGAGGCCGGGTGGACCGTCGAGCCCGACGGCACCACCTACCGCAAGGTAAACCCACCACCACCACACCACCGCCCGCCTCCGTCGCTTCGATTCGGTTACAGCTCTGCGCCGTGAGCATGAGTAGCGTCGTTTCGTTCCGTTGTCTTTGGTTTGCTCCGTAGAATTGCAACGTCAGCGGCCATGGCTGCGGCTGCTACTGATCTGGGCCGTGTTTGTTTGCTTGCTTGCTTCAACTAGCGCGTGGTTTCCCTCCGTGGAGACGCTTGCTCCTTTCTGTTGGGATTTTCTGCATGGAGGTACGTGTTCCTCTGTTCTGGGACTGGGAATGGGAACGCAATGCGGCGATTTCGCTGGTCCCAGCGGATCCATCTTTGGATGCGCCGGCTGTGGTGTGCGCGTCCCTGAATTCTGTTGGATTTGGACCAGTTTCACTTGCTTTGAGCTCTGTTTGTTTCTTGGGGATGCATTGCTCTGCTTGTTGCTATTAGTAGGATGTACTGCTGTCGAATCAGGGGAATGGGAGCTCATTTTGCAACCAACAGGGAATGCAGTGTGGCTTGCTTAGTCTGGCATGCTCTAGAACTAGAATTTCCTTTATATGTCAAAGGAATACAGCTTCTGTTTTTGATGCAGTGGAGTTTTCTAGTTTATAGTATGGTCAAAATCTAAGAGGTATACTGGATTTCCCCCCTCTCAAATTGCAACATTCCTTGGTCCCAGAAGAGCTGGTTTGATTCAGTTTATGAGTCTGTTGGGTTAAAGCTAATGATGAAGTCATAGGATCCAGCTAGTGTGAGCATGATAGACTGCTGCATATCACATCTGGGTTTATTATGTCAAAGAAGGTGTCACTGGCTAGCATCAGAAAAGCACAAAGCATAATCCAAAATGATTCTAATGGTAAAATCTTTTTGCCATGTGCAAATGCTGCCGTTGCTTTCAGCAACCAAAAGCAGTGTTTTTTCTACTTTGCTTTCGAGGCTTGTTCTAAATTGGTTGTAGATAAGAAGAATTTTCGACTTTCCTAAGAAAACGGACGAAAACAAGAGACCCTAAAATTTACCTACGGTGGGCTGGTTGGTTGTATGCCACACTTGGGTCCACTCACTTGTGACTGCCTTTTTTTTCTTGGCAATGTGAGCGGGCTTTGCTCCCATAAGTATATTGCCTTCTGATATAACCTCATTTGAAGCTGGTTTTAAAAGGTTTTGTGTTGCTTCTGTCAATTTATTTCTGATAATTGAAAATTTGGAGAATTTTACTTGATTTGCATATAGAAAAGGGTAAATTTTGTTTCTAAGTTGGTAGCCAAGACATTTTAATTACAGAGTATTGCAATTGATTCTTCCAAATCTTCTTATAATTTCTTGAATTTGCTTCTGTATAGCATGAAGTTTACCAAGAAAACAAACATTGAATAAACAAGTTGTTGATTTCATAGGCAAGTATCATATTATTACAGTTTCAACTTAGCATACTCCGATCCAGTTTGTTCTCTCAATTGCTGTTACAGCCAGCTCCTTCAGGGAAATTTTCCTTTCTGATAAAAGCAATCGTTTTTTTCTGCTTTGCAACAATTCTTGAGTGCACTTCAAATTTATTTTTGGATGGAACCAATTGCATAATCAATTGCTTGTTGGCTTGTTGCTAACTAAAGAATTCCTCAATGTTTCAGGGATGTAAACCATCAGCAGCAGAGCATCGTGAAGGAATTGGAAGGTCTGCATCACCAAGCCCTTGCTCTTCTTATCAACCTAGTCCAAGGGCTTCATACAATCCGAGCCCTGCATCCTCCTCTTTTCCAAGCTCTGGATCCTCCTCTCACATCACTCTTGGTGGGAATAATTTCATTGGTGGTGTCGAAGGCAGCTCGCTTATCCCATGGCTGAAGAATCTTTCGTCGAGTTCGTCAATTGCCTCATCCTCCAAGTTCCCACAACTTCACCATCTCTACTTCAATGGTGGCTCCATTAGTGCACCAGTGACACCTCCATCCAGCTCCCCTACTCGCACACCCCGCATCAAGACCGACTGGGAGAATCCAAGTGTTCAGCCACCATGGGCTGGGTCAAATTATGCATCTCTGCCCAACTCCCAACCACCAAGCCCTGGGCACCAGGTTGCTCCAGACCCAGCATGGCTAGCAGGGTTTCAAATTTCATCTGCTGGTCCTTCATCCCCGACTTACAGCCTTGTGGCACCGAATCCTTTCGGTATTTTCAAGGAGACTGTCGCCAGCACCTCAAGAATGTGCACCCCTGGACAGAGTGGAACATGTTCTCCGGTGATGGGTGGCATGCCAATCCATCACGATGTCCAGATGGCTGATGGCGCCCCGGATGACTTTGCCTTTGGGAGCAGCAGCAATGGCAACAATGCATCACCTGGCCTGGTGAAGGCATGGGAGGGGGAACGGATACATGAGGAGTGCGCCTCAGATGAGCATGAGCTGGAGCTCACCCTTGGGAGCTCAAAGACCCGTGCTGATCCCTCCTGATGCTGCTGCAAGAGTTGGTGCCTCTTATTCACCTGGGAATTACTTTTCATATTTATTTGGACGGCGCCCCTCTATTTTATGGGTTCAATGTTTGTAGAAAGAGAGAAGGAATTCAGAGATCGTACCATGGTTCTCTGGAGATGATATCCATCCTCTTTCAGGGATCTGAACTTGTTCTAGCCTAAGCAAATCTTTAACTTATTTATTTCATTTTTTCTTTGTTTTCTTCTCTTTCTCTAGAAACAAAAAGAAAAAAAATGCAAGGGAAATGAGTGCTTGCAGGAAAAATTCAGACAAGTTGAAGAAATGGTGTTATCCTTTCAGCATTAGCTGAGATTCCTGTGGCAGTCATATGCCCTTGTAACTTAGATCCAGTTGTCCTTGATATAACTATTGTCGTTGTACTTGTCGAAAGTGTGTACATTTTATGGATCCTTCGTTGGTTCTGTCGTGCCTTTTCTGGTTAATGTGTTTACAAGTTTAGGTTATCTTTGTTTCAGATTTTCATCATCAGGTTAGCACATGATGCTGCCATGTTGTACTATTGCATTGATTTTCTTGTATCAGAATTACAGGGGAGGGAACTGTATGTGTAGCCATGTGTCTAGAAGAGCAGAACTGCCTGATTGCTACAGTAGCGGGCTGGTTTTATCTTTTTCAGCTAGCCAGGTCATGTTATTTCACTTGGCCTTTGCAGGAGTGCTGTTGTTGTTATAGCCAGGTCATGTTATAGCGATTCTCTCAAATGCTCAATTTTAGACGTGTAAGTAATAACATAAAAATAATAGGGAGATCACAGTTCTTGTTGATGTAAAAGAAAGGAAGGTGTAGGCAAGACATGTGGACTTGATAATTTCTGTTTCTTAGGCCATGTTCAGATTCCCAACTATTTACTATTCATTCCAACTTTTCACTATTCATTCTAATTTTTCACTATTCCCCTCTCACAAAACACGTTTCCCAGCGAATGCTACAGTGTTTTTCTTATGCTACAGTATTTTTTCCTACAATCTAAACACACCCTTAATACAAGGCATATGATCTCCTGTGTATAATGTACGGGGAGATACCTTAGGCTCATATGATCTCGATCTACTTCATGCTAGTACGTCTCTTGCCCAAAAAGATTAGTGCAAGTGGGGGTTGTTTCTGTGGTGATCAGCTTGATCTCAGCAATTCAGCATGCAAAACAGAATCTGAAGAACATGGTATAAGCAGCAGTCCTTGCATAATGCCGTGCAGGGTTGTCCACGAATGCACAATGCCGCGCGGCTGAATCTGCACGGCACTGGACTGATAGTCATGTGCTGTGTACACAAAAAAGGCTTTTGTTACGGTCATGAAATCGGGCTTCACGAAGTGTACATCGTCGCACGGATTCTTTTGGAAAACACGAGCAGGACTGCTGGCAGTAGTACGGTCCACGAGTTTCAGGTCCTTTGCGACATATGGTCCCCTCCCGTCTCCTCAGGAAGACACTTTAACAGTATCCGAGGAAGATAGTACAGCATTAGGGATAACATAAATATATGCACCCACATGCCTTGTGCATCTGACAGATGCTTACAACTTCCGAGTGGGGATGGCAATGTAGGAGCAATATGATGGCAACAGAGGATTCAGAGTTAGTTTCGGTACCAGCTGAACAAATGGATTCCCTTCCTTTTTTTCACGAAATGTTGCCATATTTACAACATTTACAGAGTGGTTTGTGGTTCCAAATACATCAGTTTGATGTAACAATGGTTGGCCAAGTGCACAAATGCTTCGTGACCAGCTAGGAATCAAGGTAAAGAAGGCAAATTGATTACCCCAAAACAATTCCAGGTGGCCTATATTGCGTGTCAGAAACTAAAGAGAAGAGGTTTGCTTTTCAACCTTATCAAATAATATCGATAAGGCTTTGTATAGAGTGGCAGCAGCTGGTGGTCTGGGCAGTGAGCCAAGAAGGATTTCTGATGCCTTTATGGGCCCGCCATAAAATCTGGCATTTACCGAGTCTCGAGTTGAAACCACACTTCCATTCAACCCGCAGCCCACAAAGGCACCTGCCAGAGAAATGAATAGCAGAATAGCAACATAAACCAATGTTAATGAAGCAAAAATGTCAGATCAGTAATAAACAAATTCATCACTGACATCAATAGTACAAATTTAGCAATCAAAACAGAAATAGAAATAACTTGTGAGACGTTGAAAAATAATTAATGAAACATATGCACTGTATAATGCTGCAAGAATGAAGATAGCAAATGATGCTCAGTTCAATGTAGTCCATATTATATACGCTAATAATAACAGTGTAATTCAACATTCCCATAGCAACATATGTCGATTTATTAGATTATCTAAGTATCCTACTCTGTAGCAGTTATCTGCGACACCTATCATGTTTACATTTATTCAGCTGCCTGGAAGCCGTTAGCTGCCATAAGCCATATCCATTGTGAGCATGTGGCCACCAGTGACCATATGGCTAAAAAGGTCTATAAACCATGTTTTTTTTCATAAATAAAAACTTGGTCCAGGCTATGCATGATTATAGAAAGCTGGACTCTTCAAGAATGCTAGAAATATGTGCTCTAGAACAGTCACAAGCCACTTTGCACAACAGAAGAAATTAATGGCTGAAGTCCAATTATAATCTTCAAATTCTGTTAGTACACAGAACTTAGAAGTATAGTTCTTATTGTTAGTTAGAAACATGCAGCTTGGACAACAACATACCAATAAATAGATAGAGCTGGTTGGAAATTATCAAAATTAGTTCACTAATTGGTAATTCTTACTCCCTACGTCCTTAAATATATGTCGTTTAGGGCAAGCAAATTAGTTCTTTTTTAACTAAATTGCTTGTCCTAAACGACATATTTCAGGACGGAGGGAGTATATTTCATCGCATATTCTTAATTCCACTGTGATATAAGGAGTTCACAATCAAGAAACATTAGATTAATGTGAGTCAGTCGACGAACTGGCAGCTTGTCATTAATGACTAAATTGTATTCGATGAACTTTTTCCTGTCTTTTCTTAATTACTGACTGGTGACCAGTATCAGGAACATTAATATAATACTTTCTCTAGAGCAATGCGGTCAAATGGTAAAATTAAAAGAGCAAAAATCATTAAACTATACCTTTGCTACAGCTGTATGTGTAGCATGCAGCATAACCACCATCACCAGCACGGAAATCAGCCTCTGCCACTCGTCCAAGATGACCAGCAGAAGCACTAATACCAGCCCCAATTGACATATGTGCATTACCACTAAAAGTTTTGATGGCATCCGTGTTCCTAAGAACAATAATGTAATCAGCTAACTCACCTCCAGCCTGAAAGGTACAAAATACAGACAAATGTATCAAGTGTTAGAGCTTTAGTTATAAAAGAAGAAGAAAAAAATCGTACTTGATGAAAAGATCACCTGAACTCCATATCCAAGACCACAAGTAGAAATGGCAGAAGGAGGGGACCAAGAACCATCAGCTCTACGAGCAACCACTAGACCAGTACCAATTTTATATGCAAGCATCATTCCAACCTTTACCTCAGTGATTATTGCAAGCCCTTTTGCTTCTCTGAGAATTGAATCAGGAATCGACTTCTCAGCTTTTAGCTCTCCCACCTGAATATAACAAGCAAAGAACAATTCGTGATTACACCTTATTAACTGCGAAATGAACAAGCAGCACGCAGTCAGAAAAGAAAAAGAGAAAGAAAGAGTAAACAATACTGTGGTTCTGAGATTCTGAGATGCGCTTTACTAGCCTATAAATGGAATCAACAAAACCGTAACGAAAAACTGGAAATATCTAGTACAATGCTTCAGCCGTGCATCACTGCAGCAGTACATACTATAAAGGGGAAAAGAGTGGATTTTGAATGGTCTAAATTCTAATAATGGTGTTGACAAATGCAGAAAAACAATAAGTTCATTTCTGAAGAGGTTACCAAGATATATTATACTGGCTACTTGGTTAGATCACTTAATTGTATCCTAAGGTGGAGCAAAGCTTATTATGTATGTCTAAAGATAACTTCTGAACAATCATATTTAAGATTTGGGGCAACCAAACCATTGAGGAAACTAGGATAAATGTTACAGGTAATAACTGGCCTTGAGAAACTAGGCACTGTGCTACAAGTTTGTAGAGAGAAAATGATTTGCCAACTACTTGGGAAGCATGAAAGCTGCAATACAAATTTCCTCTCTGGGAAACATAAATGCCAGTCTATAGATTGGATATAACTATTGAAATGGATTATCTTAGATATCATCATTAAACCAAAATTCATATGGGAACAGAATTTTTGTTTGTATCCAGTATAGAGTTATAAATTATCTATAGAGTTTGAACTAGGCAGGAGATTTGGAACTGTATATAGCATTTGTAACTGACAGCTAATGCATGCTTATAGCATTGGATAGCCACTAGTTGAGCAGAAAAAATGAAATAACTAAGAACAGGAGGCACAACAGTATATGATATACCTTACAATAGCCATATATGGAGTTTGCAGCTTTGTAGATTTCATACTCCATTTTGATTGCCCATGGGATGTTTATCCATGACCTCAAGGTGCTCAGGTCTGTCAAGTCTTGAGTTGGAAGTTGACAAGCACGACTGAATCGATTCATCAAATATGGCTGAATACACTCAAGGCGCACTCCACAAACATCACATACCCTTTGAGGATCTGGAGTCATGAATTTTGGTGGCATCAAGCTTCTACCCTTTGAACAGCCACCACAAAATATCCCACCACAAAATCGGCAATGATGGCGAGTGCAAATTATTGGATGAAAGCGTGTTCCACAAAGCATGCAAGAAGGGGCAGCACTATCAGGCAACCACTTTGTCGGTTCTGTCTCAAGGAGAGCATGTTCAGAACCAGCACTGATATCTTCAAGTGTTTGCCTCTTATCCTTCAAAGCCTCCTCAAGGAAAAAATCTGAAACCATAGACATGCCATACCTCCCCAAATCAAATGACGCAATAGATAACATTTTATCTTTTCCTGCAACAACCATCTCCGAGAGCACATCCCACATTGTCAACTCCAAATGTTCTTCATCAATATCCCACTGATACTCTTCTTCTGGGAAGCATCCACTATTATAACCAAACCCTTTTTTCCACTCCTCTTGGTCATGTTTTGTCATTGGTGGAACAGAAGCAGGTACCCATATGTCTGTTTGATCACAAAGTGGGTAACCATCATTGGCGTTTCCTCTGGATTCCTTCATGGTTGTCATCTCATCGCTGAATTCATAAGCATTGACAACAACAAGGCTTCCATCCTTGAAATATCTTGGAGGGTGATCCTTTGCTCCTGGCTCAAATATGTCGGGGACCTGTTTATTGCAATATAGCGTTACCATAAATAATGAGTGACAATACATGCATACAGATAGCTTTCTGGAGGCATAACCAAAGTACACAATCTTAGCCAGCTGAGCATTCACTCTGTTATCATGTTCGACAATTTTGAAATGTGTATACTAAGAAGTAAGAAGTGTACGGTAGACAAATCCTCCATTTGAAGTCGTCTCTTAATGCATCATCAAATATTTTTGGTTTCCTAAATCCTCAATTTGAACATCTGATTAATGAAAATATATCTTGAGCTTTACACAAATCAAATGAGGTAGGGACACTTTTGGAAGATATAAGTACGGAGGGAGTCCAGACACTGATCATGTGTTAGGACATACTGACATAGGCAATCCCTAAGGGTTTGTTCGGTTCCATCAAAATCGTTTCCGGCTGGAATGGTTACTAAGCCATGTATATAGTAAGAAATTTATGATAGATAGAATAAGAGGTCGGGATTTATTCCGGGCCGAAAACTAATTTACTCATGATAGGGATGACACGAGACCGGGATTGATTCCCCACCTATTGACTAGAGGATTGATTCCCAGTCTTTGTCATACCCATCATGAGTAAATTAGTTTTCGGCCCGGAATAAATCCCAACCTCTTATTCTAGCTATCACAAATTTCTTGCTATATCTATGCCTAGGAACCATTCCAACCGGGAAGTGGGAACGATTCCAATGGAACTGAAATAAGCCTAAGGCTAATCCTAATCCACAGTATCATACTCCAATATCCAAGAATGCCACAGGAGATGGAAAGTATGATACCATTTGGAAGAAATATCATCACAATGGGCGTGATCATACCTCAATAGTTCAATATTCAAGACATCATCAAAAAGTCTACGTGACATCTAATTAATGAGTACTCCCTCCGTCCCAAATTGTAAGTCATTCCAAGATTCTTAGAGAGTCAAACTATTTTTGTGTTTGACCAAAATTATAGAGTGAATCACAAATATTTATGGAACCAAATATATATAATCTAAAAATATACTTAATGAAGAAGCTAATGATACTTATTTGGTATCATAAATCTTAGTACTTTGTTATATAAATTTGGTCAAACTTAAGATAGTTTGACTCTCCAAGAATCTTGGAACGACCTATAATTTGGGACGGAGGGAGTATCATACAACTCATTGGGAATAGTCTACGCACATACATCCCATACTTCTAAACATAGGGAATCTACACTACACACCGAAGTAGTGAACACACAGATAGAAAGCAGTTAAAAAAAAACACTTGCCAGGCATGCATTTTGTGTATCACAAACCTATCAGATTTGCCAAGGCAAATTACGATCCTCCACCAGTGCGACAAAACATTAACCGGCAATAGGTAACAGAACACACCAACATCGCACGAATTTAAGAAGCAAGCCCGAAAGCTCACACCTTTTCTACCACGTGCACCGATGCTACCGCCTAAGTATTCATAACCGGGGCACTTCCCAATCTAGGAAGAAATCAGATCGCCTTATTCCAATCTACCGACAAGCGAACTCAAATTCAGTATCAGATGAATCTAAGCAGGATTGCTCGATTACCTCATCTGGGGTGGGCGACGCGTCGAGCTCCTCGTCCCACATCACCGGCCCGTCGCAAGCCCTAGCCTTCTCCTCGCCGTCGCCGGCGGCGGGGACCTGCGGGGCCTCCAGGTCGTACGGCTCGATGGGAGGGTAGAGACGATCGGTTGCCGCCATGTCGGGTGTACTCGGCGGCTTCAATTCCGGCCGCTCGAATCGCGTAGGGGGGTTCGGGGGATTGGAAATCGGGATTTTGTGGCACGGGAGTTGCTTCAAGAAGTTGGAATACTCTTTCGTGAAGGAGTGGAGGAAGGGTGATTTTGGAAGTCCAAACCGGGGAGGAGAGGGAGACGGGAGGAGCAAGTTAAAATATCGTGATTATAGATTATATATACTATAGTATAGTACTACTACTAAATTATACAGACGTAAAAGGAGGGTTTTCAAAATAAGAGGACGACTTAATTATTGTTTGGATTATATATGAATTATAATAATAGCTACTATGAATTAAAAAATTGGATTATAAACTATAAATAATTCGGTAGATTGGATTAATAGATTACAAGGTGGTTGGAGAGTTTGTTGTGATTATATCTCAAAATCGCTAAGTAAAAAGAGGAAGTGAAATGATAAGAATTTGGGTGGTTGAGTTTTATAAGTTTCATACCATAATCCATTAATCTAGGATGTTTGGATGGGACGATAGATTTTCTTTTGTCTGGTTTTCATAATCTACAGTGATCGCCCTTGTACTCTTCATAATTCGAAATCGCTGCTAATGCTCGAATACAATCACATGCTGTTGGCTTATAATTTCTTATTTTAGGGAAAAACATGAAAAATCCTAAATACATTTTTTTATTTTGTCTTTACATAACAAAAAAATTATCCACAGAAAACCTACTCCAACATAAAAAATAATCCCAACAAATTTTGCTCCACGATCCACCCTCTTGCATGCACAGTATGCTTTGACTATCACCACTGAAGATTTGATGTTGTTATATTTGACTTGTTCCGTGAGGAGGACCGGAGAGAAGAGCACACGGTAATCAGTGAATCACAAGAGGTTGCGGTGCGGGACGTGAGAGCAGTATGAGGAACATGGAACGTCGAGGAGCTCAGACACTAGTCCACTTTTGTCCTGGTTCTGACCATAGATAAAAATCTAAAAGCTGCGAATTTGGAATTGTCCAGTGTATGCTAGACAAAGTGGCAGATTCTTTTAATGGAGAAATCAGACTGCCGGTACTACTAAAAATATAAGGAGACCTAAATTATTCATACTAATTTTTGAATTACTAGTCGGACACGCTCCCACTTATAACTAATAACTAGTAGATCATATAGACCAATAATTATTTGACCAACCGAAATGGGCAAAGGGGGCGGGCCATCATAACTTTTGAATTACTAGCTAGACACGCTTCCATTTATAATTGGATCATATAGAGCAACTGGTAGAGACGCACGTGCGATACGTATACGAGCTCGATTCATAGGTCTTTTTTTTTTCCCAACGGGTGCTGGACATTTTAGAGTCCAGTTTTAAGGTTTTCTTAGAGTCCAGTTTTGAAAGGAACAAATATGTCCATCCTAAAAGAACTCTATGTTCTCACATGTCTTTGAGATTTTTTAAAGTCTAGTTTTGAAAGGAATGACATTCACCCTAAAAGAACTCGTTCATTTATAAGATAGATAGATAGATACTCTCTCTCTCTATTCTAAATTATTAGCCATCCCGGCTTTTTACTAGACTCGCTGAAGATGATATGAATATAGACAAATATATATCTAGGTTCATAAAAGATGTCATGAATTTAGACGCTCAAAATGACATCTATAATGACTATTATTTTGGAACGAAGGAAGTAGATAACTATTTGGCTAACCGATATGGGTACGAAGGGATGGATCATCTCATAGCATTACAGCAGGATGACCTAGTGCTCACCATTGACAAGATCAAAACCTGATAGGCCGTCCTAACTAGACCTGTGCATTTTGTGATGGAAAAAGTCCTTTTAATCTCCCTGAACATTAGGCCGAGTTTAATTTATCTCCCTAAACCGCAAAACCAGGTAACTAACCTCCCTTAACAATAGAAACCGTTCGTTTTACCCCCTTGAGCGGGACATAAGCGGTTTTAAAAGACGGTTTTGAATTTTTTTCTTTTTTATTTATTTCGGCTGAAACTTTAAAAAATCATAGTAAATAAAAAAATCATAAAATGGACACTAAAATTTTGTTGGACTCCACATAAGTATATTAACACAGAAAATATATAATAATGATACGCTCTATATAAATTATTTTATTATAAATTTAGATCTATTTTTTATTATAGTTAAATAAAATAATTCATAACAACATATTTATAGTCCAATCATGGTAAAATTTTCACGATGAGCTAATTATTGTTTGCTTTAAATGTATTAAAAAATTATACTCATTGAATCATGTATAACTTATTTAAATATTTATTTATGGCAAAATATACTCTAAATAAATCTAGAACTAAGTTATACATGATCAGTGTGTATGAACTTTTTAATATAGTTGAAGCATATAATAACTAGGCTAATATAAAAAAAATTCGGTATGATTGGATCATAGAAAATGCAGTTATGAATTATTTCATTTAACTATAGTTAAAAATAGATATAAATCTATAATAAAAAATACTATATTATATAACTTTTGTGAAGTCCAACAAAATTAGATTTTTGGTTTTATGATTTTTCTTTGGTTTACTATGATTTTTTAAAATTTTAGGGAAAATAAATAAAAAAGAGAAAAGTCAAAACCACCTTCAAAACTGCTTATATCCCGCTCGAGGAGGTAAAACAGACGGTTTCTAAAGTCAAAGGAGGCTGGTTACTCGATTTTACGGTCTAAGGGGACAAATTAAACTCGGCCCAATGTCAAGGGAGGTCATACAGACTTTTTTCCTTTTGTGATCCAGGCCAAAAAAGCCCAGCTTATCTTGGGCTAGAAAATTTATGCCCATAACCATCCATGGCTAAAGTCAGGGCGAGTTTTTGGGCTAGGCTTGGGCTTGGTCCAGGCTAGATTTAGTATACTAGCATACTTATATTGGATTTCAGGCAGTTTTGTGAGATGCTAGGTAGCATTCTTAATGGCACCAACGACAAGACGTTCAAAGTGCACATGGAAGCTGTGTTTTGTTTCAAATCTCCATGAAGATGCATTGACAGGAGTCAAGTGCTCAGCTTTCCTGGTATGTAGTTGTCCAGGTTGTGGCTTAGAGGCAGATCTTCTCTGAAGTCTAAGTCTTTCGCAGGGTTTTTGAGCTCCTTGTACTTCTAACTGGTATAAAACCTTTTGTTCCTTAGAGGCATGGTCCATTCTCCTGTTAATATTATTTATTTATAACTCTGTAAATATTACTTATTTATAACTTGTTTTACCATTAACTGTGCTTTTCATCCTGACATGTTTGTTTTAGTATTTATCTAAAATTTTTGAATAAGACATATGGTTAAACGTGATGTTTGAAAATAAAAAATATCATTTATTTTGGGACGAAGGGAGTATAATCACAACTTTCATTTCTTATATAGTACTACCTCCGTTCCAAACCGTAGATCATTTGACTTCTTTTACCTCAATTTTGACCGTTCGTCTTATTCAAAATTTGTACAAATATAGTCAAATTTAAGTCATTTCGAAGAACTTTGATTAATATAAAGCAAGCCATAATTAAAAAAAGTGATATTTTGCATAATATTTTAATAAGATGAGCGGTCAAACTTAATATCAAAAAGTTAAATGACCTATAATTAAAATGAATATAGTAATATTTAGCTCATTCAATCAGGAAACATGATTTCCATATTTTGTCATGTGTGGCAGTAGCGACCATTGGAGGCACCGGGGGCAGTTCAGACGCCAATGGCAGATCTGGTGGCTCCGGCATGACGGCGGCAGATGCGGGGGCGCGTGTCCATCAACGTTGAGAAAAGAGGAAAGATACAGCGGTTTAGGTCTGGTCTCAGTCTCACGAGCGAGTGTAAGAGGAGAAAAAGATAAGGTACTAAAGGCCGAAGCTGATCTGGTCATTTGCTTTAGATCCAACTGTCAAAAAAATCAGGTGTGGGAAGAAGGGACAATGCTCAGGTGTGGGGTAGACAGCCCCAAGATCACTGTTCTAATCGTTGAGCTCCTGAGTTTATATATACTCCCTCCGTCCCAAAAAGAATTGTTCCTTTGTTTCTAGATTCATAGCATCTCAAATGAATCCGGACAATTTCTTGTTTAGATTCACTAGAGATGCTATGAATATAGTGAATGGCTAGAATTGCATCTTTTTTGGAACGGAGGGAGTACAGGCTAGCATGGGCCGACACCCCTGACCTACATACACACACCCAGTTGCATTTGAAAATCCTGAACTCTCTATCGACGCTAGTCTAGCATGATTGTTTGTTTGTATGTGTACATGCACTTGCAATGACGCTTCCACCATTTTTTGTTGTTAACCTTTATTTGGTACGCGTGGCAACTCTTTTAGCGTATTCGCATACACTGGCTCTCTTGACATTGCTTGCCCCTTGTCCCATTGCCCGCACGCCCTGTACATTGGCTCATCGGAGTTCACGGTTCATATTTTGTCCACTTCAGCACCTTGTTGCCAACTACATCTACTCCTCTAGCCTGAATGAAGAATCAATCTTGTACCATCAGAGTTTTTGTTTCGCACCGGATTCCCAGCGATTAATAAATGAAGTGTAGCAGGGCACATCTAAACCACTCTCGGAGAAACCGAAGGGTGCAAAGAAGCGACAGGCCATGGTGAGCAAACCAAGCTCAGGCTGGCAAGTCCTGATCGATATCTGGCATGCCGATCGAACATAGTATACCTCTCATATATAGCTGTTTGATTCGTCTATCTTAGTGGAAAACTTGGATTCTCTGTTTGGTGCTCACTGCCTCCAAGTGTAGATTAGGTGTTGCAGAAGGGTGAAATCCATCTGTGATGGCAAGGCGAGAAGACGACTCCTACACCAACGGGTCGGTGTTCGAGGTGTCCGTTGAGGAAGGCAGGAAGGACAAGTCCGAAGCGTTTGCAGACGTCGTCGACGAGCATCCGCCTGAGGCTGACGAAGCTGACGACGCCGATGGGCTTGGGGTCTGCGCCATGCTGTCCTCCGTTCCTTTCATTCAGCAGGTGACAATAATCACCATCATATTCATATCGGTCGATCAACTATATATATGTTTTCTCTAAATAGTTTTTATCTGTTACACTGTTTGTTTTTCAACGAATTTCGCTACTCCTGGCACGCAGCTGATTGCGGAGTTCTTGGCGACCTTCTTCCTGATCTTCGCCGGCTGCGGTGTCATCACGGTGAACCAGAAGAACGGCATGGCGACGTTCCCGGGCATCGCCGTGGTGTGGGGGATGACCGTCATGGCCATGATCCACGCCGTCGGCCACGTCTCCGGCGCGCACATCAACCCCGCCGTCACCGTCGGGTTCGCCGTCTCCCGTCGCTTCCCGTGGAGGAAGGCATGCGAGCAACTACCACTACCACTAATCGCATCGGCGTCAGCATTGTTGAATTCACCATCTGCTACACGAGCTGATCGATGAACTCATGCATGTACGATCCACTCTTGGCGATTCTTCGTCACACATGCTGATCAGTTATTGCTCATGCACGCACGCAGGTCCCGGCGTACGTGGTGGTGCAGATGGTGGCGGCGATCATCGCGAGCCTGATGCTGCGGCTGATGTTCGGCCGGAGCAACGAGGTCGCCTCGGTGACGGCGCCGACCGGCTCCAACGTGCAGTCGCTCGTCCTCGAGTTCATCGTCACCTTCTACCTCATGTTCGTCATCATGGCCGTCGCTACCGACGACCGAGCGGTAATTAATATATACCTGAACATACGATCGAATTAAACTTCTTATAGAAAACATGTACTAGCATATATATATAACCAATATATCATATGCAAACCAACCTCTCCGTGCAAACCATACAATCTATGGTGCTCTACATGCAGGTCGGGCAGATGGCCGGGCTCGCGGTGGGCGGAACCATCCTGCTCAACGCGCTGTTCGCCGGGTAAGACGCACACGTACATTCTCGATCGGAAGAATATAAATATGTATGGTATCCATGGACGCGTGCGTGGTTTATTTTTGACGCATGGAGATGAACACAGGCCGGTGTCGGGCGCGTCGATGAACCCGGCGAGGAGCATCGGGCCGGCGATGGTGGGAAACAAGTACACCTCGCTGTGGGTGTACATCTTGGGGCCGTTCGCTGGCGCGGCGGCCGGAGCGTGGGCGTACAACCTTCTCCGCCCCACCGATAGGACGCTCGGCGAGATCACCAACAGCGCCAGACGGAACAATTAACTGACCTATATGTGAGGCTGTGAGCTACCCGACAGAGGTAGCAATTATAGATAACACAAGATAGAATTTATATATATATACGTGCGTACAAAGACCCGTGTACGTTTTCATGTTTTGGATCGATCGATGACGAAACACGCGTGCTCATCGTGTTCATCGATCAGAGTGAATAATACAGTTCACAATCATCGCCGGTGCCAAAACCGACTTCACTGACGGTGAGAACGAAGAACCGGTGGTGATATGCTGTGGTGAAGCAGTAAAAACACACATTGTGGTGAACATATTATTTGTCAAAAACACTAAGCTTTAGAATATAAAAATGGTCCATACATCATTTGGGAACCGTGCTTCCATATAACGAATACATACAACGACAGGGTTTAAATTTTTGAGTAAATTGCACTCATCATACACTAATTTGTAGCTTTGTATCACTTTGGTCCATCAAGTTGTAAATCGTACAATTCCATACAACAAGTTGTTTATTCTATGCATATAGGTCTTAGATATGTTAAGTCATTGTATTTTGTCGTATTTTCCACATAACCCTATAAGTAATCAATAATTCTAATGCATGAGGAGCAGGAGAAGTAATTTAGAGTTTTCCCTAAAATTCAGTTCATTGGAATATGCTTTTGTCAACCTACAACGATGGAAGTTCGGTTCATGTTGTTGGTTCCAAACATCCAATATGTTAAGAGAAAGTATAGATCCCTCGACATTTAGCAAAACAATAGAAATTTACTACTTAAATGTGTTAGATTCACATGGCATTAAACTCTCTTTCAATCCTCTTAATCTACCACCTTGACAAAAATACATCGACTTAGCATATTTGGGACCGTATATGCACACAACAAACAACTTGCTGCACTTGGTTGCATGATTTACAATTTGATGGACTAAAATGATACAACACTACAAATTATTGTATGGGAGATACAATTTACTCTAAATTTTCTCCATCTAGTAGAACTAATTAATATAATGTGTAGTGGTGAGTCGCGCCGCGTACCTTTGTGAAGCCATCGCCCTTTTCCGCTTTATGCGACCCTTGCCTCTGCAGCTTGTTTTTTTCCTGTCCATCTATCCCCATCTTGCTTTTTTTTTCTATCCGCCTATCCCCTCCGTTTTTTTTTTATCTCGTTCACTCACGATCCCCACACCTATTGTTCTAGCCCTCACACATCCTGTACCCTCTCTTTTCGAGAATACATAAACGAGCTGTGTATCTTTATATTAAAAAGACAGCAACAACAATGAAGGTTAGATGCAAGCTTTTAATTCATCTAATTAACCGGCATGTGGACGCGGCAGGGCCCAGGTTTGTACTCTCGACATCTAATTCATGAATTAACTGGCAATAGAAGAGATTGATGCAACTTTCTGGTTTGCAGCACATTATTAATCTCTAATCTAGCAATCTTCATGGCAAGTCCCAAATAGGACTTTTCAGCTTCAACATCTCCCACTACTCACCAGTAGCCATCATATTGCATAGCATCGGATATATGTTCTGCTCCTGTGTTAAGAGTTTCTTCAATGACAACACCGTCCATCGACCAAGCAAATCGGCAAGTTCTTCTGCGCGATCTTTTTCAGAACTGGCAACTTGCCTTATGGGAATTCAAGAATACTACTAGCACCGAAAACAAGTTGCCCCAGATCATTCTCTCCCCTGTGCTAGCTAGGTGCTGCTCGCCAACCAGGGAAGTGAGGATTCCCAAAGTGGACCAGGAGGAGAGATCCCAATGGGAATTTTGTTAGCTGCCGTTCTAAGCTTTGATGGAGATCAAGAGAAACAGGCTTATGAGTTATTCTTTCCTTGTACAGAGTCAAAGATTCAGACAATGCAGTCTGCACAAAGGAAAGGTGGCGAACTTAGGACCAAAGAATGCCACCACTAGCAGAGTTTTATGCCTTCGGCAAACTCATCAATTTTGATGCGACATACTGAACAATTCCATTCCCATCACGCATCTGTGCAGCAGAATATGCAACACCCCATAGCCATTGGTAAACAAATACAATGGAGAAAGTGAGACTATGTTCCTACTACCCGGGCCGAAAATGATTGATATAATAAGAAATTTAGGATTTATTCTGGGTTGAGAAATTATTTACTCAGGATAGGTATAACAAGAGACTGAGAATCACTGCTACAGAATCGAGCATTCGTCCCTGGTACGTTAGTACCGGTTGCACTTTGAGCCGGTACTAACGTGCAAAATAGCCATGTGTCGACGTTACCGGGCCAATTTAGTACCGGCCGGTGACACCAGCCGGTACTAAATGGCGGCCACCAACATCCCTTGTGTCAGGGAAACGTCTAGAACCACTTGATACTGGCTGGTGGCTACAGCCGGTACTAAATTCGCATAGTTAGCACCGGACCATAGCTCTAGCCGATGCAGGACATTTAGTACCGGTTGGAGCCACCAACCGGTACTAAACATTTCCGTTAGTAGCTGTTGATACTCACAGCCGGTACTAACGTCAACCTTATCTACTCCTACCTCGGTCTTCATCCTCTCCTCTCTGTCTGTTTCTCTCCCTCTCTCAGTTCTGCTCTATCTCTCTCGATTCTGCTCCCATATCTCTGTGTTTCTTGTGTCTCTCGTTTGCTATAGTAGGAAGGAAGTAGGCGGAGGAGCGGCTGGAGCGCAGGGGCGTGGAGCACAGGGGCCGGCGCGATGCTGCTCGACGCGTGGCGCGTGGAGATGCTGCTCGGCGACGGAAGAGCGACGGCGACGGAAGGAAGGAGGCGGAGAGAGAGGAGGGAGAAGACGGACCACGGACGCGAGCGCCAGGACGAGCGCTCGCCGCTCCTCCGGGACGCAGGTCCTGAGCCTCCTGTCGAGCACATCAATCTTGGCTGCTACCTGCGCAACTTTCCCCCCTTTTTGTTCAGATTTTTCCATCAAAATTGATGCTCCAAGGTGCGAAATTGGATGCGTGTTCTATGAATCTGACTTTTCCCCTTGTTCGATCTGAATTTGGAGTACTTTCCCCGTTGAATTTGTGTAGGATTTAAGAGAGAGGGAGGGAGAGAGAAAGAGAGTTCACGAGGAAGATGGAAGACATTTTCGTGCTCAGGGTTCTTCAGCTTATCAAGGCTTGAGGTGGCCAGGGAATTTAGGAACTCTGTACTCTGTAGTATACTGAACTTCTCAAGCGTCAATGATGTGTTTAAGCATTTTTGTGTCTGTACAAACACTATGACAGATTTAGAGTAGTCTAAAGAATGCATATCAATTCCTTTTGATTCCTTCTTCTTTTCTCAGTACTCTATGTCTGTATATTTTCTTTGGCTATGTTTCTTGTCAATCAAAATAACAACATATGAAATCCCCGCTCAAAACAAAAAGAAAACAAGTAAACAGAGAAAAAGAAAAGCTCAGACGTTACCGGTTGGGAAGACCCACCGGTACTAAAAGGACGATCCCCATGCGGCCCATGGTGAGCTATTCAGTACAAACTGGTAAAGATTGGCCTTTAGTACTGGGTGTGGCAGCCGGTACTAAATGGCTGCCCATTAATACCAGAAGCTCGGTACCGGGCGCATAACCGGTACTAAACTGGCTTTGGGCCCGGTACTAATGCTAGGTTCTCTAGCAGTGAATCAATAAATGAGTCAAGTGGTGTGGAATCAATCTCAATCTCTTGATGTACTTATCATGAGTAAATTAGTTTTTGTCCTAGAATAAATTCCGCTCTCTTGTTGTATCTATCACGAGTTGCTTATTAGATCCGTAATTCTGGTCTGGAACAAATCTCATATAACTGAATAAGCCCTTAGGATTATATGTGCCTGGTCCAAATATTGATGAAAATGGATACTTCTAGAATTATCTCTTCTGGTTCTATTTAGAGCCGGCAGGGATAATGGATTATCCGTTCTGCATATATGAATAGAGCCAGCACGGATAATTTTTCGATTTTATCTTTGTAACTTAAATTTTAGCTTATATTTAAAAATTCTTTGCAGTGATCGTGGTATAGTATCCAGCTTATATGTAAGTAGTGATCACGCAAAGGTGTAGGTCATGAGTTTGAAGGCTGGATACCGCACCCGTGCCTATTTGGTTGGGAAAAAAACATGACTTGGGACTGCGATTGGGCCAGGGGGGGTGTTAAAAATTATATTTTCTATTTTTATTTATACTTTCTTATTTTCTCTATTTATGCTCGTTTGTATACCAACCGGCATGAATGCTTATTGTCTATGCCAACTAACAATGCCGCTGGCTCAGGCAGCACAGATATGACGAGTATCCACGTCTGCTTCTTTGTGCATATCCACTAACCGTATGGTTTTTGAACCAGTGGATGAGGTGCTCTCTAGTAATCATTCTAGAAGATAGGTTCTGTTACAAGTTTTACAAAAAGGGTTTTGCTAAGGACATCCTAAATGTCTATACAAGGAAATTAAGCATAAGTACATATTACCATGTTATGTTTAATGTTTGTTAGTTATATATTTTTATATCTTAGAATAGGAAAAGTGTATTTCAATATTGAATCTAACTTGATTTGAGTTAGATTTAACTTTCCTTTCTTTTTGGTCTCATGGATTTACACTGATTTTTGAACAAAAGAGAAAAAAAAAGGGGGAACAAGACATGGTCTCATGGGTGGCCAACATGCATTGCTGCTATTCACGTGTCTAGTGACTATTGAACCTGACATGTCCAAAAGTAAAGGTGGCATAGTTTGTTAAACATGACATGGTAGCACTTGACCTATATATTTTCTCTTAATGTGACATAGGTGAGTTCTAATAATTCTTTTCATGACATGGTGGACTAGTTATAACATTTTATTTCTTAACGTGAAGGTGCAAGCCGGCCACTCACATGCCTGGCTCTTCACGTGAAGTGAACGTGACATGCCCAAAAATAAAAGTTAGGTGACATGATTTGTTGTAACGTGATATGGAAAACATTTGATGGTTGTTCACGTGTGTCAAGTAAAAAGAATGTGATATGCCAAAAACAATCGTTACATGACGATGGGTAGCCCATGTGTCAAATAAAACTAACGTAACATACTAAAAAAATGCACGACATAATGTCAGTGGTAATATGATCCTAAAATGCCACATGGTATTTTATCCTAATGTGAAATTTATTAGAAAAATCGATGACTAAGATTTATTTGATGTCTTACCTCTTAGTAGGTGAATGGAGTACATTAGCATAGCCCTTTACAAAACCCAGACATGTATAACATGAAAAATTATGATTTTCTTTTAAGATTCATGATCAAAAGAAAGTCACTCAGTCTTTATTACCCAAAGTGTGACAAAACATCACATCCGTACACTGAGTACTAATCTTTGTTATGAGATTATTAAAAGGCTCCATTCCCTCATGGAGGCACACTTAAGCCTACGTGTACAATAAATACA
The DNA here is from genome assembly GCA_015342445.1 of Digitaria exilis. Classification (NCBI taxonomy): domain Eukaryota; kingdom Viridiplantae; phylum Streptophyta; class Magnoliopsida; order Poales; family Poaceae; genus Digitaria; species Digitaria exilis. Next base: position 251,574 of record JACEFO010002671.1, read on the forward strand.
TCTTATTTCTAGCTTTTGTGCTAGGTACTTTATGATAATGCGGCTTTATGTAAGTAAACACGCATTTGTAGCTAGTAGGCTCAAGCTTGCCTAAACTTGAACACGAGGGGTAAAATATTCAGGTGAACCTTCTCCCACCTGTGCCCGTTTGTCTCTGACAATTGAAGTACATTGCAGACACAGGCTTGCCGAGATTGAAACGGCGTGCAAAATTGCGCAAGTTGAAGTTTTGACGCACTTGCGGTGCAAACACCGTGCCTCGCCCCAATTGTTGGTACAGCACCAAGACAATACGGTGGATGCCCATGGTGGGGCTTGGGCTCTCATATGTTATAATCTCTCGGCCTGACATATAATTCAAAAGAATGGTAAGAAACATATTCACCGTTGTATTTGTCTAATTTTAGTTATTTCTCTTTGGTAGATAACATTAATATAAGATACGATATTAGAATAATAAATGCTTAAGATCTTAGGCAAAACAAAAATTTTAAATTCATGTTTAATCTTGGCTATATACTATATTGTTGTAATAGCATTAAAAATATTTTTATTTCTATAATATCGAGAATTTACACTTCGGATATGGAATTTTACTTGCTTTATATGGCATAACTTAATCTATATACTGTCTTAATTGATTATTAATGAACGCACAAAATCCATCTGGGAATGAAGAATAATTTCAGAACTAAACTTGAAAAATCTAGGAGACTGGAGAAACCCTCAATATGCAACATAAGGATGAAGATGAAATCACATAACATACTGAAATTAATATTTGTGTTCCGCCAACACGTATTGTTGCATACCTAAGTGCATGTATGCTGTTCTATCTTCATTAAAACGGATATGTTGTGTTTGGAAATATAATATTCTTGCAAAGGACCTATTTAAGTCTTGTTTTGGAGAAATATGAAAACGAAGTAGATATAAAATTACTTTTAAATATTTGTGTGGATGTAAAATTTTTTTAACAATGAAATAAGTCTGATATAAGTTATAATAGTTATAACATATGACGATATATCCCTCTTCAATATTTTGATTTAATTGGCACAACATATTTATATATGCTTGACTGAAGTATGGCTAACAAATCTTACACTGCATATCTTGAAGTATATGATACCTTACTAGGTTTTGCTTCTTTTCATTTGTAAGCATAAATAAGGAAGTTCCAAACATATAAAGCAAAAAAGAGTTGCTTCCAAACATTTAATGATCAAATTTTAACTGAAAAGAAAGAAAACACAAATAGTGCATTCTATTTCATTATTAGGACAAGAATCATTGCTTGGGTTGAGGAATGACGTGCATCTTTGTAGGATTATATAGAAATATATGTATGATGTATGCAAACACTACTGCAGAAAAAAAAACGTTTTTAGGGATGGGTAAAACGTGGTTTTTAGAGGTGGATATACGGATGCCCCTATTTTTTTGCAGTTATAAATAAGCCATTTTGAGGCGCGGGTCATTGCATGACCACCACCCCTAAAAATCAATTCAAACAATTAGAAAAAAAGTTAAATATCTTCAAAACAATAGGGAAATTTGTTGAATCCCGAGTAGTCACCACACACAATAAATCATTACACATTTCACATTCAACACATATAACAAATTCATTTTGCCCACTAAGTGTCGTTCGGGATTGTTAAGAACGGGTGAATTTTTTACCCACCCCTAAAATCGAGGCGTAGTGAAAGAAAGAAAAAGTGAGAATTGGCACACAGCATTAACATTCCCCATATTATTCATAGTATATACGAAACCTACAAACCTTTGGGGAAAATATTGTGGACACACTTGAATAGCTTTCCCTACTCTGCACAAAGCAAAGGGACACAATAGCTATGCAAGTTTTTCTAAGGGAGTTCTAATTTAAGATGAGAGAGAGAGAGAGAGAGAGAGAGAGAGAGATGATTTTTTTTTGTAAGTCCAGTTGTTACATTGCATGTATAGTTAGAAGTCGTGAATACTCACCAAAGCTATCATCTGTTGATGCTGGGATGTCAGTCACCATCCTATCGAAAGATAAAATGTAGCGAGATTAGTCCATCTGATTAATCAAGAATTATATGTTGATGAATCACAAGTAAGAGAACAATAACTTACCAATGCAAGTATTCCCGCAGGGTTGGGTTGCTGGGATTAGGAGCATCAGGATCCACCATAACCTAATATATTTACATTAACACAAACACATGGTCAACATGTTAGGGAATTAAAAATAAACCTGATCAGTATTTTTGGGATGGGCTGAGAAATCGATCTGCAACTTTTTTGGTTAGTGTGTCTCGCTCTCTGTAAATACACTATTTATCAGCAACCCATCAATATTAGGCTAACCGAGCTGGGCACCAGGAGACTACTTTAGCCTTCACAACGAGCTAATAAGCCACCAATTTCAAACTTTCGCAGTAGTTTGGAAAGTTGCTGCTGAGCATCATTTGGTGTGTATAACCCTTGGATGAAGAAAAAAGAGCAGTCGTAACACATTGGCCATATGTATGGCCACCACCAATGGACTCGATCTGCGAAGTGATGGCTGCTTACTAGGGTATAGGCCACTCGAAAATCATCACCTCCAATCTCAACTCTAGGTTTCACCAACACTGCCGACGCCCGAAACTCCATCCCATCAAACACAGGTCTGCCATCATACATGACTGTCAATGGCACCGAACTAGTAAACGGGTCTAACACGTCCCCGATTATATGTCCCCTCGTCAAAGAGTCATTTGCCATGCTATATATTTGAATGCGAGAGAGTATGGTGGTATGTAGTAGCAGTGTACAATAGCTAACACCTACTCAAGCGATCAGGCCTTCCAATGGCTTGAGTTAAATCACAAGGTCTTTGGGCTATTTATAGTGTCATAGAAGATGCTCAGTTAGCTGTAGTGCACACATGTACATGTGGTTCTCGTTTTCAATTACGCTTCAGCACATTCTTATCTGCCCACTTTCCAAATGATGCTCTTCTACTTGTTCGACAGGATTTCAAACTTTTTTCATTGGCTTTACAAAGCATCAGAGACTAGGGCGGGAATCAACATATCTATGTCATGTTAGTCACGTACAATCATATCTATATATAATCTTTTCATTCATCAAATTCCATAGGGTGACACATGGAAGGCCAGTTCTAACTTTACTCACAATATATTTCTAGTAGTTTTCTTTTCCAAAGAAATACAGAGCGCATAGTTAACCGACTTATAGTTGTATGAAGAAAATATGATGCATGTTTTCTTTTAGATTACACAGTACAACGTAGACGTTCACATGCACGCACACTCACCCCTATGAACACACGTACACAAACCCTACCCCTATGAGCACCTCCAAATGACTGAGCCGACATATCTTGAGATTCACGTACTGCATGTTGGTAAACCGTACAGATGTAGCAAATGCATCTATGTTTTATGTGTGATATTATAAACTAAAACTTGGTTACTGTGGAGAATAGATTCCACATGGTATGTGCACATGAGCACATATGTGTAAGTGGCGCATGTACATCTGCCCATTTGCAGCTCGAATACTTTCCTATGTCCTTCGGATAATTCACTTACCTGTATAAATAATTCTGAAAACATGCATGCATCATGAAGAAAGCAGGATTCAAGAATGGGAGGAGGGGTGTCGATATATTATTCGTGCACGCGCGCGTGTATGAGTTCTCTTTGTAAACCCTATTAAGTCTTTCCACGAGCTGCCATTCCCTTGAACATGGACTTTTAGGTCATGTTGGCAAATGTTATGTGAATAACCCTCAGGTCGACTGGTAGGGGGAAACTACTACTATGGAGATCCTACCACCTTGTCAGGGGTCTAGGGAGAGTATATCTACAGGTGAGAAGAGGGGTAGCTTTAGCTAGCATACTTGTTTGACCGGGGGTTAGCTCAATTCATCAGCAAGTTTCATGGGATGGTTTCCAAGACTGCCATACCATCTAAACTAACTTTTGTTGATCCGTAAAACCATACCTCAGTGCTTAGTTTTATGTCACCATTTCATAAGAAGTTATAAGCTATAATTGCAATGTGCTAAATTTAGTGGCAGACCTAGAGATCGAATGGAGCCTGGGTGAATTAGGTGTTCTAAAAACTAAGTTTTCAATTGCCCATATAAAAACCTATCTCGAATTTTATCTAAATAGTTTATCTATGTGTTACTACCTCTACTGCTTTAAAGTTTTGACCTAGGTCCAATCCTATACTAGCATGGCAAGTCTAGGAATGGTAAATACGGAAGATAAAGGGTAGAGAATGCAATCTCCTGACATGACGATTTTTACCGAGGTATCGGAAAGCTAACGAGCTTTCCACTAGTCCTCGTTGTTGGAGCCCCTCTCAAGGTTGCAAAAATGATGAAATTAAAAAAAAAGGCGCTACATGCGTAGCAAGTTTACTACCACACATGATTAGATATGCTTACATGGAATGACTAGTCTTGCATGACGAAAAAGGACCTCCAGTGAACATGGTTACAAGTTTGATGATGCGTTGTGTACTGTTTTTAAGTTGAGTGGCTAATTTGATAATATAGTGTAGGTTTAATGATGTGCTATGCATTTTACTCTTATTTCATCATCCCTTGCTTGGCTGGCATGGCATGGAACGACTTGTGCACATTGGAATTTATCGGTAGTAGGCCTCGGCTGGGCAGGTGGGGCCTATGATGACTGCCTTGCCAGAATGGACCATGATTGGGCCCTAGGGCACCTATATCCATCTAATCATCCCGACATCCTCTTTTAAGTCTACTCTCTAATATTTAAGTTATATACACGTAGACTACTTGCGTCTCTGTATTGGTGCTTGACACATACAACCTGGACAAAGAAAACTACCAAACCACTGCTGCCTATTTATTATTTACATGTACTAAGAAGCTAAACACTAGTTAGATGAACGAAAAGCTATGAAACTCTAGAGCTCTCAATGGAGGTTTCAGTTTGTTTTATATCTTTGAAACAGTATACATCTAGTTTCACCACCATGAAACATATTTATTCTCCCTCATAAATACATTGCCCTGTCATGAAATTTGTTGATGTGGCGTATAATTTAATTAGGATGAAACCACCATAGAGAATAGCCTTAAAGCATGGCTCTATATTGATTGTAGCATCTTTTTGCTGGAGGATTGCATTGGTAAAAGAAAAAGGATCCTACTTACACTAAAAATATTATGGAAATTAATATCTCGCACAAAAATTGGTATTATAAGTGAAATGCTCTGGTTTGTATATAAGCTATATTTCCTTTTTTTCCAATTTCTAAATGCTAATAAAATATGTATTCTTTTGATGTTATGCTTTTCCTGTCATTGTGGAAAAGGATATGACCTCACTAAAAGGGAACCAATGCACCTACATGCATGATTGGTTCTTTTTTCTCACGTTTTGTATTTTGTTTGGTCACTGGCCCCTAGTTGATAAAGGTTGTCTTGGGCACCCCACAACTATACCTATCAACCAGCCCAAGTGCAGCCTGCAGATCTCTTCATATCTCTGCCCAACCTGCATCGCAGCCCCATGTTCTCATTTCACAAATTAAAAGAGAGATAAATAAAAGGAACATGCATAGATGACAACTTACCGAATTGCATTGCCACCTAATATTATGTCATGTTGGGAAGTTATTCTTATGTAAACCAAGGTGCATGTCATTGCATAAAGGTTTCGCACAACCGATAAGTTTTCACATATCTTCGTTATCTGTTTGCATCCAAATTCCAATTCTGTTTATCACAAAAGAATAACCCACCCACTACAAACTTCCATTTCTATTCTCCCATCATAGGCCCTAAAGAGTTACATCCGTAACTTACCTACAAATTTCCAATAAACCAGCAGATATTTGGCGGTAAGACAGCCTTCACTGAATATTAAAAGACGAAAGACTGCCAAATAAAATATGTACATTCAAACTCGAAATTTGTGGATCTAAATAAATATTCAAACTTTCAATTTTTCCAGTGGGCTTAGAATATGATGCTTTACATGTTACAGAGGAATTTCAAAATTATCTAGTTAAATTTTACAAGGAAAAGCGTGACTTGAGAGCAACACCGATAAATTTTCACATAACAGATAAAATAAAGGCTAAACAGTTTCTAATTATATATTACCTAAGTTTCAAGATGAAATATTTCCTTTGCTACATTTGTTTTTATTTTGAAACACTAATTATTCTAACCTAGTAGTCATTATAGTAGATATATGCTTGATATAACATTTAGGACTGGCTGACCTTCCCTGGTTCTTTTATTTCCATTGGTTGATCTATTGATCTAACCTGTGGACCTAATTGAGCCACGAGAAGAATAGATTCGAGCCCATATTATAGCTTGACATAACACATATCCTTATGCTATTCCTTTTTATCTTATTACAGATACTGATGGAGACAGCACCATGAATAGAAAAAAGTCCTATTTTCTATAGCGCCATCATGATGGATTACAGCTTCAAATGCTTCATAGCCTCTGTTTTTTTCCTCCGAAAAATAAATTTTCAGCTTATACTGCAACAGAACGTTTTTGTATTCTTTTGCCCATTTTGAAGGCCAATAATCAAAAGCATCAAGCTAGAGATGAGTAGTAGACCATGCAGCTATGCAGTGTTCGAGAGTCCTTTCCGTTACTGATTCTTCTCATCTTCTGGCATTACATGATTTACATCTTGTCGTGACAACCATGTGTCAAGCATTTCGTTCACAAAGGCTGTAGAAAAAGGCCACGTTTGATGTGGGCAGCCTTGCGGCCTTGGGACCTACTTCCTCCTTGCCAAATTATAGGTCGTTTTGGCATATTTCGATATATAGTTTTTATTATTCATCTAGATAGTGTGTATCTAAGTACGTACCACTAACTATGTATCTAAATGTAGCGATCTCACCCGAGAAATGGGCCCACTTAAGTATATTCCACCTTCCCTTGGTGCTAATACACTAAAATGTTCCCAAGTGCGGATTCGACCGTCGAGTCAAGCTCGACTAACTGCTACCGAAGATCGTCCGTCCATACGCTCACTCGAAGGTGAGTTTCCAAAGATCACATCATTCCACAATTCGAATTACAACAAGATTCAGAGTTATTACAACCATATTGAAATGATAAGTAAAGTAGTTTGAGTTCATGCAGCGGAAAGTAAACGAGATACTAGCGACGATCCATAGTATCGTCACGATGAAGTCAGCCGTGACGCTACTCCTCACGATCCTCGGGAGAGGTCGGCTCCCACTCGATGCTGTAACCAGGAGGAAGCTGGGAGGCCCAAGCCATAGAGGCAGCTACCTCCTGAGGGGACGGTCCTGAAAAATTAAGCCACAAGCAAGGCTGAGTATACTAGTTATACTCAACAAGACTTAACCGACTGGTGATCACTACATCACCGACTCCTAAAATGAGAGGCTGTTTGGCTAGTGGGTTCTTTTGCCAAAAGCGACTAAGCTGGTTTCTAATTTCTTCATTTTGATTTTAATTTCTTTAGCCTATCCATTCTAGGTGAGCCTGGCTAAACAATCAAGTTTTGCAATACAATTATTCCATACAAAGATTTCATCCTTCCAAGTTTCACTTCATAATATGCCATACATCGGTCAAGCAGTCTCATTAACCGCGAGAAGCGGACAGTTCGAACCGAATTTACTACCTGGCCAGGGAAAACCCAAACATACGGAATGGTTGGAAATGCCAACACACCCCAATCCTTTCTCCTCTCTCTGCGAGTGGCTCCCGAGTCCCAATGCCTCAGGGTAAAGGTTTACCACTACTGGGACTCACGCAACTACCCTCATGTGCCCATGGGATAACGTTTCCAAGACAGAGAGCTGTCGGACCTGCTCGCATCAATCGGATACCGGGACTTACCGGTCCCATAAACCGTGCATATGTGTGGTACGTTCAAACGCTTGACACAAAAGTACCACATGTTTCCACTTAAAACATCGACAGACGGGTATCTACAATCATCCGCCCGTCGTCTCTAGTGTTTCTGATATGAGTAGTCATACAACTCCTATATCTCGCGAGTGTCGGAAAACACTCGACTTCTATCGTTCTTAAGCATAGCAACTATCGAACCTAACATACTAGTGTTCAATCAAAGGAACCTATGATCATGCACTCTAGGGTTTCATTCAACTCCTTGAAACTTAAATGCACAAACATATAATCAAATAAATTGCGTAAGTAAAGTTAGGTTATGCTCCGGGGCTTGCCTTCCGGCTCGAAGCGGTACTCCTGCTCGGGGCTCGGATCCACGTGCACCACGTTCACCTCGGACTCCTGGGCGATCTCCTCGGCAGCGGGGACTAGCTCGTAGACTCCGTCGGCGAGACCCGAATCTACACGAATGCATGAAATGCTTAAGTATCGAGATTTAATTAGAGAGTGTTTATTTAAATCTTGTTTAGTGAGTTGGAAAGGATAAACATTAATTATAAGTGAATATACCCTTTTCATTTTGAACCTTTACTTTGATTTTAGAGTTTTAGGTTTTTCTCTTTTCTTTTCTTTTTCTTCTCTTTTCTTTTCTTTTTCTTCTCTTTTCCACTATTTAAGTCCTTTTTCCATTATTCAAAAGGTGAACTTAGGAATATTATTTTTAGGTGTCACTTGACCAGAGGCCTGCTCATGCCAAGGTAGGAGCTTAGCCCAAAGTTTGGCTCAAGATAATTTTTCTATAATTTATTAAAATTATTCTTATCTTTCTGCCTAAAAATAAACTAAAATCCTACAAAAATAATTACAAGGTTTCTGTCCACACCACTTGTCACTGTGACTTAGGGTACCAAGGGTGACCTCTCTGTAAGTTTGCATGTGATTTTGATTCATGGTTATTTTTGTGGAATTTCACCATGTTTAAACTACCAAAAATCACTTAGCCATTTTCCAGTGTCCAAAAATTACCATTTTCATTTTTCTAAGGTTTCTCATGTCTTGATTTAGTTTCTGTGTGAAGGTGGTGATTTTTCACTGAGTATTTTATTTTCTGTGATTTATTTGCCAAAACAGCAGGGTATATGTTTGGAAAATCATAACCCTAAATCCACTAGGAATTTTTGTGCACCCTTTGCGCATTAGGCTAATGATAATCACCCTAACAACATATCCCAAGCTCAGCTCCAGTGCATGTGTAGATTTTGAACTATGATGAAATGTGTTCAAACTGAATTGAATTTATAATTCAAAATCTACAGCTCAACTGAGTGAGGTGCAAAGGAGGAAGTTGTTCTTCTAGATTCACTGGTCACTACAAAATTGGTTTGGCATTTTTCTGATTTTTTTACGATTTTCTACGAATTTTTGAAGATCTCAGCGAATTAATCCAAAAATATAGAATCTATCTTACGCGGCTGACCCTAGAGTTTTTGAATCTCTTACAAACAAGTCCCTGCATTTTACCGTCGGCCCCCTGGAAAGAGGTAGACGATGCAGTCTAGTCCCTGGGCTCGCCGGCGTGGTTACGCCGGCCAAACGGCGGCGAGTCCGGGCCGGGGAAGTGGGGGGAATGGAGAGAGGCTCACCGTGATTCGTTTGAGCTAGGTCTCGAGGTCGGGGATGGCCGGAATCACGGTCAGCGACGGCGGTGGCGGCTCGGCTTGCTCCGGCGAGCGGCGACCGGCGGCGTCGGGGTCGGAGAGGCTCGGGGAAGTGGTCGGTGAGCACCAGCGTGGCACGGGGAAGCTATTGGTGCCCTTGGTTTGGTCGGAGGAGGAGTAGAGCGGGCTGTGCACGTGCACGGGCGGCGGCGGAGAGCTCGGTCAACTCCGGCGAGCTACGCCGGCGTCTGTGGTGGTGGAAACGGTTCGGGGATGGGTCGGGGAGTGGCAGTGGAGGATGGGGAGCTCGAGAGAGCCTCGGTTTGGCCGGAGGAGCAGCGGGGAGGGCTGCCCACGAGAGCGAGCTCGGCGGCGGCTCTGCGGCTCCGGCGACGGTTTTTCCGGCGTGGAAGAGAGGGGAACTGTTGGGGGCTTAAGTAGGAGCGAGAGGGGAGTGGAAGGGTGCTCGGGAAGCACGAGATAGGGACTGAGGCAGCTCGGTGAGCTGCCGCGGCGGCAGGGGCTTGTCGCGGCCGTGTTGGCGCCGTGCGCGGCGTCAACGCGCGCGCGCAGGCGTGCTGCAGGCGGCAGGCGCGCGTGGGCGAGGCGAGAAGCGACAGGGCGAGGAAAAGAGAGCACGCGGGGGCGCAAAAGTCGCGCTTTGGACCGGCGGGCAACGGCGGCGACGGCAAAACCCGGCGGTCCGCGGCGGCGACGCGGCGGCGACGCGACGGCGAGCGCGGAGTCAGCGCTACAGTGCGTCTCCGACCATGAGACCTTGTCAGAGGCGTGCACCGTGAGCGGGGACACCCGGCCATGTCGCTTGTCGGCTCAGGCGAGGCCGGACGGCGGCAGGCGCTTGCCGGCGGCGAGCGCGGCACGCGCGGGCGCGGCGCTGGCAACCCGTGAGCGCGCCGTGAGCGGTGCAAAGGACAACTGATTGGCATGGCTCAAATTCCAAAAAAAAAAAATTTGAACTGAACTTCGAAACGTGTCAAATTAAAAGTTGGAGTTTGGGATGTGGGACACAACTTTCGAGCTTGGACCAGGCGCTTCGACCATGCGCTTCGAGCTTGGATCGCAAGCTCGAGCTTTCCGAGCCTCGAGCGTGACGGAAACGCCGCTCGAGGGTGAATGCCCCTCGAGCTTGGCTGCGGAGCCTCGAGCGTGACGGAAACGCCGCTCGAGGGTGAATGCCCCTCGAGCTTGGCTGCGGAGCCTCGAGCGTGACGGAAACGCCGCTCAAGGGTGAATGCCCCTCGAGCTTGGCTGCGGAGCCTCGAGGGTGACGGAAATCACCGCTCGAGGGTGAATGCCCCTCGAGCTTGGCTGCGGAGCCCAAGCTCGAGGGTGACGGAAATCACCGCTCGAGGGTGAATGCCCCTCGAGCTTGGTTGCGGAGCCTCGAGGGTGACGGAAATCACCGCTCGAGGGTGAATGCCCCTCGAGCTTGGCTGCGGAGCCCAAGCTCGAGCTTTCCGAGCCTCGAGCGTGACGGAAACGCCGCTCGAGGGTGAATGCCCCTCGAGCTTGGCTGCGGAGCCTCGAGCGTGACGGAAATCACCGCTCGAGCGTCGTCAAGCGGAACGAACGCCGTGGCGAGGTTTGTGGTGAAGGGTTGTATTTGTGATGACGGCAACTCTTATTGTCGGAGATTTCTTTTTAGTTCAGTACCAAAATCTTGAGATCTCAGTTGGGTGTCCAGACCTTTGTTTTTTTTTTTAATTTCAGTTTGAATTTTTGGTCATTTTTTTTGAATTCTAACACCATTGTTTCCCCCTTTGAACCTGTTTTAAAAGTACTTTCAATGTTTTTACATCAGGGATGTCACAACCTACCCCCCTTAAAAGAATCTCGTCCCGAGATTCGGGAATGCTAGAAAGTGCGGAACGTGCGGTACCTGGTGGGGTGGTGAGAAATCCAGGATAATGGCGATTGAGATATTCCTCGGTCTCTCATGTTGCCTCTTCTTCAGTGTGATGAACCCACTGAATCTTATACATTTTAACTGAGCTCCTTCTTGTGTGCCTTTCTGGTTGATCAAGGACTTTGAGAGGTTGAGCAACGTAGGTCAGATCGGGCTCAACTTCCACGTCTTCTTGTTCCACGACTTCAGTCGGAACTCGAATACACTTCTTGAGTTGTGAGATATGAAAGACATTGTGCACGGCTGAAAGTTTGTCGGGAAGTCGTAGGCGATAAGCCACGGATCCACATTTCTCAATGATTTCATAAGGTCCGACGTAACGGGGTGCAAGCTTTCCATTTACTCCGAACCTTTGGACTCCCCGAGTTGGTGAGACCTTAAGATACACATGATCACCGACTGCGAATTTGAGAGGCATTCTTCGGCGATCGGCATAACTCTTCTGACGAGACTGAGCGGCTTTGAGGTTTTCCCGAATAACTCTGACTTGCTCTTCGGCTTCAATTACCAGGTCGGGCCCGTATATTTCTCGCTCTCCAGGCTGAGACCAACATAACGGAGTTCGACACATTTTCCCATATAAGACTTCGAAAGGGGCCATTTTCAAGCTTGCTTGGTAACTATTGTTGTATGAGAACTCGGCGATAGCCAGGCATTTATCCCAACTTGCTTCATAGTGAATGACGCAAGCTCTAAGCATGTCTTCAAGGATTTGATTCACCCGCTCGGTTTGCCCATCCGTCTGCGGGTGGTAAGCCGAGCTTCGAATAAGCTTGGTGCCGAGAGATGCATGGAGTTGCTCCCAGAACCTTGCCACAAACTGCGGACCTCGGTCCGAAATGATTGTTCTAGGCACCCCGTGCAGATGTACAATTTGGTTGAGATAGATCTCGGCATACTTCTTGACGGCATAAGTGGTGTTGACCGGAATAAAATGAGCGGTCTTTGTGAGCCTGTCCACAACGACCCATATAGAATCGTGCCCTCGTGCGGTCTTGGGAAGGCCAACAATGAAATCCATACTGATATCCTCCCATTTCCATGAGGGTATAGACAAAGGTTGAAGAGTTCCAGCCGCCTTTAGATGACTAGCCTTTCCCCTACGGCAAGTGTCACACTCGGATACAAACCGAGCAATATCCATTTTCATCTTGGTCCACCAAAAAGTTTTCTTCATATCCTAGTACATCTTATTGCTGCCAGGGTGAATAGAGAATTTAGAGTGGTGAGCTTCACTCAAAATTTTCTTCCGTAATTCCGGATCCTTAGGCACGACGATACGGTTCCCAAACCATATCATGCCTCGGGCATCCTGACGGAAACAGTTATACCGTTCCTCCGTTCCTTTGGCCAGCTCCTCCCGAATAATTCCGACCTTTTTATCGGTCTGCTGGGCCAGAAAGATCTCATCGTGCAATGTGGACTCGAGAGATATGTTGTTTAAATAACCGTGCGGAACAATCTCGAGATTGAGTTTCGCCAACTCATGGCATAGAGTGTCGGCATACGATTCGACCGAAAGACAATGGCAATGAGACTTGCGGCTCAAGGCATCCGCAACCACATTCGCCTTTCCGGGGTGATAATGTAGACTCATGTCATAGTCCTTTCCAAACTCCAGCCATCTTCGTTGCCTCATATTCAAGTTAGTCTGAGTAAAGACGTACTTGAGACTTCTGTGGTCGGTATACACGTTGCAAGGAACTCCTATAAGATAGTGCCTCCATATTTTCAGAGCGTGAATCACGGCTGCCAATTCAAGGTCGTGAGTGGGATAATTCAGCTCATGGGGACGGAGAGCACGTGAAGCATAAGCAATAACTTGATTTTCTTGCATAAGAACACAACCGAGTCCGGTGCCTGAAGCATCGCAATAGACATCGTAGGGTTCGGTGCTATCCGGTTGGGTCAGAACGGGAGCTGAGGTCAACAACTTCCTCAATGTGCGGAATGCCTCTTCACACTTCTCATCCCACACGAATTTCTGTCCCTTCTTCAATAGCTCGGTCATTGGCTTGGCAACTCGCGAGAAATCCGTAATAAAAGGACGATAATATCCTGCCAAACCCAGAAAGCTTCGGATTTCGTGGACAGAGGTAGGAGGTTTCCAGTCCATTACTTGCTGCACTTTCGTAGGATCCACTGAGATACCATCTTTAGAAACAGTGTGACCTAAGAACTTCACACTATCCAGCCAAAACTCACACTTGGAGAACTTGGCGTACAACTTGTGATCACGAAGTCGTTGAAGAACAATACGGAGATGCTCGGCATGCTCTTCCTCATTCTTGGAATAGACAAGAATATCATCAATGAAAACCACTACGAACTTATCCAGCTCGGGCATGAACACCGAATTCATGAGATATATGAAATAAGCAGGAGCATTAGTCAGCCCGAACGACATAACCAAGAATTCATAAAGTCCATAGCGGGTCGAGAAAGCCGTCTTGGGAATATCACAAGGACGAATCTTGATTTGATGATATCCGGAACGAAGATCAATTTTTGAGAATATCTTGGCTCCGGCGAGTTGATCGAACAATACATCAATGCGGGGAAGAGGGTACTTGTTTTTGATAGTGACCGCATTGAGAGGCCGGTAGTCAATACACATCCTTAACGTGTGATCCTTCTTTTCGACAAATATGGCAGGACAACCTCAAGGTGATGTACTCGGACGAATGAAACCCTTGTCCAGTAAATCTTGGAGTTGAGTTTTCATCTCTGCCAATTCTGCGGGTGGCATTCTGTAGGGTCTTTTAGAAATTGGTGCGGTGCCTGGTTGTAGCTCGATAACGAACTCAATGTCCCGATCCGGTGGCATTCCAGGCAAGTCGTCTGGGAAGACATCGGGGAACTCACAGACAATAGGAATGTCTTCAAGCTTGGGCTCAGTCATGACAAAAACACACGAGCTCAAGGAGTTGGGAGACGGAAGATAGAGTGTGGTAGATCCATGTGTAGGTGAGTTGATATCAACAATTCTCTCAGCAATGTCTAACACAACCTTGTGCTGTGCCATCCAATTAGCCCCCAAGATTATATCTATCCCATCCAGTTCTAAAAGAATCAGATCGGTCAAGATAACTCTACTACCCAGTTTAATTGGCACCTTCCGCGCCATATGATTTGAATTCAAGTTTCCTCCTGCGGTTATTATTTTGTAGGCCGCATTTGTAGATACGCATTTTAACCCACATTTCTTAGCACAACTTGGACTTATGAAACTATGAGTGGCACCAGAATCAAATAGAATGACTGCAGGTTGGTTATGAATCGGAAATTTACCCGTCATCACTGGTGCTCCCTCGGGAAGGCCAGTCAAGGTGGTGAAGTTGACCCTTCCCTGCTTGACGTGAATCTTCTGCAACTTGCCCTTGTTTGGCTGGTTGCCATTGTTCTGCTGCTTGCCCTGGGGACAGTCCCTGATGAAGTGACTGGTACTGCCGCAACGGTAGCAAGAATACCCAGCTCCAGGCTGAGCTGGCTGTTGCTTCATCGGGGTCTTCTGCTGCTGTGACTGCTGTGGTGGAAAACGAGAACCACCCTGCTGAGGAGGGTTCACCACCCAGCGGCCAGACTGCCCTGTACGCTGCTGTCCCTGTGGAGGAACAATACAGAAGCGCTGCGGCTTACTGCCACTGGCAGAGACAGCAGGAGCCTTCCTCTTCTTGTCGGCTCTATGGGTCATAATGGCATCCTCCTGAGCGATAGCCACATTGACCAAGTCAGCATAAGTGGCAGGCTTGATGTTGAGCAGCCTCTCCTGCAACTTGGTGCTGAGCCCCATACGGAACCTCTCCTTCTTCTTATCATCACTGTCAGCATGATGACCAGCATACTGACAAAGGTTGTTGAAAGCCTGGGCGTACTAGTACACCGTGTGAGTGCCCTGAGTCAAGGTCAGGAACTCCCTCAACTTCCTCTCAACAAGACCCTTAGGAATGTGATGCGCCTTGAACGCATCCTTGAAGTTTTGCCAAGTAAGCACAGTTTCGGCGGGGAGCATGCCACGATAAGTCTCCCACCAAACCAAAGCCAGGCCGCGAAGCTGTTGTGCGGCGAAAGTGACCTTGCGCTCTTCAGAGCAAGGGACAGCCAGGATAGCAAACTTCGAGTCGATAGCCCGAATCCACGCGTCAGCCTCCATGGGCTCAGTAGCTTTAGAGAACACCGGGGGCTGAGTACCCAGAAAGTCCTCAAATCGAGCAGCCTGAGCGGGCGGGGCATTTCGGCCACTCTGACGCTGAGCACCGATGTTCATGTTCTGGGCCAACTGCTGCTGCTGCAATTGTATCTGCTGCTGTATAGTCCTCATGACCTCGGCGTGCATAGCCATCATCTGCTGCCAATTTGGCAGTGGAGGGGCAGGTGGTGGCTGCTGCTCTGGCGGGACCTGCTGATTCGGGGCACTAGTTGAGCCTTGATTTGTCCCGAAACCACCCGGAGTCAGTCGGGTCGTAGGTCCTACCATCTGCATGATTGAGTCTCCATTAATCACATGAATACTTACTCATAAGAGAACGACAGGCATGATTAAGAGACAATCTCAATGCTACAAAAGAATGTGGCATAAAAAGCAAAATTTCATAGAATGAGCAACTTCATTAATCCAAGACAAGGTTCGATGAATCCATTACAACACATGCTGACAACACATTCTAATTAAGATGCTACACCAATGCGAAGGGAAACAGATACAAGGAGATACAAGAGATTATCCATTCTTCAACTAGCTAAACTCCACGTGACACGGAAAAGCCATGCTGAAGAGTACCTAATCTCTAACTCAACGCTCTAGAAGTCATCCACGTCGTTCACCGAAGTGCGGCTCATGGTGGGGGAAAGTGGTGGCTGAACTGGGGGTAACTCCTCGTCGTCCAGCTCGGACTTGACGTCATCCCCTGCCTCGTCCTCTGCCTCATCCCCCTCGGGAACCTCCATATGAGCCTCCAACTCAACCATCTCGGCATTAGCCTCGTGCAACTCTGCCTGTGCCTCCTCAAGTGCATCTGTCAACACCTCTACCTGGTGAGCACAGTGCTCCTTCTCCATGGTAAGTTCCGCAATGCGAGCCTGCAAATCCCGGATCTGAGTATCCTTGGCAGCCATGTCCAAAGAAGTGCAGATCCCGGCTATGTCCTTATCCGCGGACACTCTCACCATCGCATCGGCAAAGTCGAGCAGAGAATCCTGTGACATCTTGAGTAGCTCTGCCATGCAGATGCTAGCCTTCATCCAGCTAGCAAAGAAAGCTGGTGCGTTCCGGGGAAACTCCAGGAACAACTGCGGAGAAGCCAAGTAACGTGACAACCACTGAGGGTCATCCCTGCGGGCTGAAGGCAGGAAACCAACCAAAGTGTTATCCACCAAGTCGTGGTGCTGTGAAGTGAACTGGTTCAGCCCTGCGAAAGCGGCCAGCTCCCAAGTGTCCGGAAAGCGGTGGCCATGCACCACAACTCCCAGACTAGACCAGTCGGGGTGCTCGGGGTGCACCGGTGCCTCCATGCGGACACTGCACCGAGTTACACCACGCTCCGCATACTCTCTGCCAAGGTAAACCGGCGGAGACGGGTAGCCAACCTCCTTCAGAATCTTCCAAAAGAGGGACGGGAAACCCTCCCAGCTGAGGCAGTCCTGGCACTCCACCTTCTCGTTCGCGCCAGCAAGGTGACTGGGAACGACCATCTGAACAAAAATTCAGAGGTGAAGGTAAAGAAACTCGAGGGTGACGGAAACGCCGCTCGAGGGTGAATGCCCCTCGAGCTTGGCTGCGGAGCCTCGAGCGTGACGGAAATCACCGCTCGAGCGTCGTCAAGCGGAACGAACGTCGTGGCGAGGTTTGTGGTGAAGGGTTGTATTTGTGATGACGGCAACTCTTATTGTTGGAGATTTCTTTTTAGTTCAGTACCAAAATCTTCAGATCTCAGTTGGGTGTCTAGACCTTTGTTTTTTTTTTTAATTTCAGTTTGAATTTTTGGTCATTTTTTTTGAATTCTAACACCATTGTTTCCCCCTTTGAACCTGTTTTAAAAGTACTTTCAATGTTTTTACATCAGGGATGTCACACTAAATATGCCAAACCACCCTAAGATGTGAAATGGAGGGAATATAAGGTATGTTTTAGATGGAAAACTGGAAAGAAAAAGTGTATTTTTCATCCCTCAAGTATTGCAAAAGTTTGACTTTCATCATTTATGTTTTAATTAATGCAAATCAACCCTTCAACTAATAAAACTATTACACTAATCATCCATGTCTTGGCATATATAGTTTAACATTATATGATAGATGTTTAGACGGGACATAGACATCCTCGGGTCACATAACGTCAGACCATGTTGTTCTATATATTTTTTCATTAAACTTAAATTTTTAAGGATAGCCAATTTAGAGTAATTTCTAAAAATTTTGTTATTAACATAAATGTTTTTACCTTTGCAGAAAAACAATATGAGTGAAACAAACCATACTTAAGAAAAGATAATTAATATTTATGCTGAGGCAAATTTCATAACCAATAAATATTTGTGGCTCATAAAATGAACAAAATCTAGATGAATAAGGCACATAAATGTAAAAAAAAATATGTGGTGTTTATGGTGACAATTGTACGGTAGCATGGATTGAATATACAAGTGAGATGGTTAGAGCACTTAAACCATTGTAAATGGACACTAAATTGTAAGTAAACCGAGGTTGGGATGGTTAGGATCAGCATTCTCCATCCTAGCAGTTCAATTCTAGGAGGTACCATCTTGTTAAGCAAAATGCCAGTGTGGCAAAATTATTGGATAGCTCCAACCTGGAGTGAACACTTAGACACATGCTGTACAAATACTCCATCCGTTTCAAATTATAAGTTAGTTTGGTTTTTCAAGGTTCATAGATTTTGTTATGCACTTAGATAAAGGCTTTTCATAGTAGAATTTATAGATCTAAAAATGCCAAAGCGACCTACAATATAAAATGGAGGGACTAATAGTGTAAGTATCCAGTTTGGTACATTATTATTGTAATTTATTTAGAATTAGGTTGTCAGTTCTACTACTTACGTCCCAAAATACTATCAGTTTTGATTTTTCTAGATACAAAACTTTTGATATGTACCTAGATATATACTTATGTCTAGATACATAGTAAACTTTATGTATCTAAAAAAGCCCAAATGGATAGTATTTTGGGACACGGAGCACTAGCAATATCATCAGGTACAATATTATTTCAAGTAGGCACATTATTATTTGTAATTCATTTAGAGGAAGGTCCTTGATTTTGTTACCAAAGCTATTATGTACACAATACACTATGGGAACTAAGATATTGGTTACATGTTTATATCATGTTGATTTGTATGAATATTTTTTATTACAGGTGAAAGAGCATCTAGGCCCCTAATTTGGTTTTGGTAATTAATGACGACATAATCATTGTGAATAACGTGTGTTTTGCAGCGTCAAAAATTAAGTTAATACAATGATGACTTTCATTGTATTCTTAATCCCTATTGTGATGGAATTCATGTATCAGTTCAAAGGATATGCTTAAAAATTAAGGATATGCTTAAAGATTACACTTGGATGATAAGAGACACTTAGATTAGTTTAGGAACTTGTTTCCCTTTGGGCGTACTATCAAGAGGGTTAAGAGTAGTTGCTTGACCAAGATGACCCTGGAGTTTAGGTGTCGTGCACACTTGTGAAATTCTAATACTAGGCAACTCAAATGAAAGCTTGGTGAAGGTTGGAAGCTCAAAGTAATTGAATTGGATGAGTTTCAACTTTAAAGGAATTAAAAGTCAGAAGAAACACATAGGCACCGACTATTTCAGTGGTGCCTGGGGCTAGGCATCAAACCAGCCGAATAAGTTGGAGCTACCTTTTTTTGAGCGGAAAGAAGACTTATATTAATATGTAGTTGAGTACATTCTCAAGTTACAAATACTCTGTAAACCAAAGAGATTACAACCAAGAGTACTCAACATATACTCCCTCCGTATAAAAAAAGCATACAATTCTAGCCATGTTTCTGAGTGTCCAGATTCATAGCATCTCTAATGAATCTGAACACTCATTTGTCTAGATTCATTGAAGATGGTATGAATCTACTGAATGGCTAGGATTGTATTCTTTTTGGGACGTAGGGAGTAGCTCCAAAACTCATGTCCAAACCTATGTGAAGGTTCATACGAATGACTGCACAGGCAAGTGGTCTTCGTGCGCCATAGATGGCTCAACCAGAAGTAGTACCACAGCCCAATGAATAGCGGCCAACATTCCTGTAGGCGGAATTGAGCAGCATCTTCTTTCTCATGTCTCTCCCCATCTTGCTTCTGCCACCGAAGAAGAAGAGAAACTAGATCCAAAGATCTCACTGGACCTCCATTGTGATTGGATCTAATCACGACAAAACGAGGAAGGGCCCGGAGAATTTTATTCCATGGCGGCGGCATAATCCCCATCTCCATGCCACCGTCTGGAAACCTAATTCTCCATGTCATCATGAAGTTGTTGACGTCACCGCCGCCACCTTCATTGGAACCACCATGGAGAGACCAAATCCACCCTACCTCCTCACCGTCGCCGGGAAGGAGGAGGAAACAAATCCCCAATACCAAAATACTTGGCATGAAGAAACCATAACCCTCAAAAGGACTCAATCTAAGGCAAAAACTAATAGAGAGATGGATCCCCACTCCTTGCAACCTCTGGTGAGACTCGGTAGAGGAGGAGGGAGGAAGATCGACGGTGGTGGACCTGGGAAGGGGCGGTGGCGGCGGCGGCTCCTGTCCGCCCGCAGTTTACAGAACTAGGGATACAAAACTTCTTTTCGTTTGCAGCAACCGCTAAGTTGGAGCTACCTAGGTTGGACTGAGGTGCCTGCATGCACTTTTGTGTAGCTTCCATTGATTGATCCGATGGTGTTACCAAACTAGTCGGTTCCTACACAAGTTGAGAGTTTGGGTATTAGAGCTCTTTGTGTAAAATGCGTCGGTTGAGCAGTTGGATTTCAAGTACAAAGAGACCATGGAATAAGTCAATGATACTAAATCATCATCAACTATTAGAATTGTGTGAGGGGCTGTCGGGTACCTAGATTATGGGTCTCCTAATCTACGAGGTAATCACCTTCAAAATACCAGCAAAGAATCCAGTTGTTGGTCTAACACATGCAGTGCGACTCCAATAACAAGGCCCACAGCCCGATCGAAGGAAACGGCCTACCTGAGGCCCAGCACGAGGGCCCTCACAAGCGCCTCACAACTTCTGTCCCACTCGAGGGTATCGGCTACCCCCGAGCGAGACCAATCTCCATCTTGCTCAAGGCCTCCCTGTCGAGGCCTCCAAAAGGCTCTTGACGCTATGGACTCCGCCTCGCTCGAGGCCCCCTTTTGATTCGTGGGTGAACACGCCCCGCCCACTCCTCTGACCAGCACATTCAATACTATGTACGACTGCGTGGCGCTGGGGTCAAAAGGCAATCACTGCCCCACGCCGCCCGGGGAAATGACCGTGGTCATTTTTGCCTGCGCCATCCACTGTGCGGCCAACTCCCGATACGACATAGGCCTACGCTACACTGTGCGGACAGGCTCGCACTGTGCCGTCGCACTGTGCCAACAACTCCCGCGCCTTCTCCGGCAGGGGAACCCTCGTCACGGCATGGACAACCCTCGAATACGCGTATGGATCTAACTGAATGGTGATGGCTGCAGTGGCTCAAATACGCGTATGGATCAAACAATGATCGCCATACCACCCACTGGAGCTGAAGCCGACTCGCACGATCTACATCCAGCATGGTGAAATACCATAGAACGGAGGACGTGCCCGGCGCCACGCCTCCCGTACGACGCCACTGTAGACTACTTTAGCCCTCTTCACACAACCATTCTTGTATCTCTCCTCCCCCTTGGGCTATAAAAGGGGAGAGAGGGGCACGTTCCCAGACAACGGGCAAACCTAGACTCACGACCTAAGCTCACACTCATCCACCATCGATATTGGCATTTGCCTCAATCAATCCTAGCAAGAGACTTGGAAGCCTCCCTTCCTCTCTCGCTAAGCTTGTAAACCCCTACTACGAGAACCTCCGGTGCGAGATAGATGGTGCAATCACACCCCTTGCTGGACGTATGACCTCGTGGCTGGAACCAGGATAAACCCCGTGCCCTCGTGTTCATCTCGCATCACCATCGAGAGACGTGATCCGTAACGCGATTACTAGTTAGTGCCGGACCGCAAATCCGAGCACCGACAGGGGCTATTTATATGCTTTTTTTCCTACAATTGAAATCTTACCACTCGAAATTTTCATTTTCATAGCTGAGAGGTGAAAGGTAAGGGAAGCACTAGAAGTGATTGCAAAATTCTTAATTTAATATTAAAACATCATTAGTGCTTGCTTTTAGGGAAGATATCATTAGTGCTTGGAGATTAGCTAATGTGCATACATCCTTCTTTTATCCTAGTTTAGGTCAAGTGAAGATCTTTGCTTGTTACTCTTGGTGATTGGCATCACCTAGGCAGCTTGTAGTGGTGATTTTGGTGAGCTCTCAAAGAGATTGTGAGAAGCCCCCAAGAAGTTGTTCTCGGTATTGGTATATGGTGACCTGGAGTTGGACAATGGATACCCTCTATAGAACATTTGATCCTTGCACAAATCAAGGGGGAGCTATAGCCTTACACGGGTGCTTCAACGAAGACTATAGGAGACTGCTGCCTCTTCGTACCTCGGGAAAAAAACAACATCTTATCCCTCTCTTATCCCTCACTTTTTAATTCTAGATATAATCACAGTTAACTTTGTTTTAGGCACATGGTGTGAATTGGCTTATTGCTAGGATTGTTTAATTTTAATTAAATTTCGTATAAGCTTAATTTAGCCTCCCTCTTAGGCATATTGATCATTTCAATAGGTAGCAATGAGTTTGATCTTCAGGGTCGTGGCACCAATATTAGAGAGCTTTGCAGGTCTTTTATATGTTTTGAGGTTCATTTTGTTAGAAGAGAAGCAAACTCTTTAGCTGATAGATGTGCAAAGGAGGTGTCTGCCGACTTTCCGGTGAAGAACGGGCACGACTGTTTCCCATTATGGCTAATGGAAGCAGCGTTGTAACGCTGCATTGTGTTAATTGAATGAAGCTCTCTACTCTAAAAAAAAAAAAAGGATGACTAGGACACCGACGGATAAGGCCATGTTTACATCCTCTCCAACTAAAATTTAGCTAGCTAAAGTTTAAATTTTTTTTTGCTAACTAAAGCTTTTGCTAAAGGTTTGCTGGATTGTTTAGATCCCTTTGCTATACATTTTCAAATAGTTTCCACCGCTGGAGTTGATGCGAGGACATTTTGGACTGTGACCACTTTTAGCAAGTTTTTAGCAACTCTTTGCTAGCTAATGACTAAAGCTCTTTTTGGGTCAAGCTAAGCTTTAACATGTAGACCCATTTGGATCCAAAGTTACTAAATTTATCCAACTACAGTATAGCAAGGGGATCTAAACATGGCCTAAGATGTACCGGGTGTCTGGTCCGGATTGGAATGTTGATAAATATTGTAGCCATATATATATTTCCTGCTTGCAAGTGAACATGTGGTATACTGGTAATGGAGGTGGTATACTATATTTATCTCATAATATCAAATGAACGTGTGGCATCTCGCAAGTTGATATATATTATTTTTTTACATTAGTTTTTTGGATCTTATATTTTACTATTGGAACATCTAAATAATTTCAAATAAAAATTTTATGAACTATAAAGTTGTAGAACGTCGAGTACTACAATTTTGATGTTAACTTTATTTTTATATGAGGTCATTTGATACTCACGAGATTTTATTTTAAACATTTAGACATCTAAATAATTTTAAATGAAAATATTATGAACTCAATGTTTTAGATCACTGAGACATATCATTTTGGTATAAAGTTTGTTTTCATCGGTAGTAGTAGTAGGAGGAGGAGGAGGAGGATTGATGCGAGCATAATGTTGAGTGATAAAGTAGTGAGAGGGGTTAGGGCAATGCCAGTTCGGAGGAGAATCCAGACGTGTTGAAGGTGGGGGGAGTGGCCCTGGTGCAGTCACAGGGTGGTTCGGATCCTGTTGAAGTGTTAATCTTTTTTTTTTGAGAAAAAAAGCCCTAAATCATGTGGTGAAGAAATTGCAACATTTTTTTTGAGAAACAAGACATTGCGACATTCGATTACCCAAGCAAGGCCCGCGATGGCAGCAGACTCTGGCGGTCCGGCCCACTTACTTCCTTCCGCTCGACGATTAGCCCATGTCCGGCCCATTCACTTCCTTCCGCTCGAAGACTAGTCCATGTCCAGCCGACCCCATAGAACAGAGGCCAAAATTTCGAACCACGACGCCTGGCAAAACCACGCGGTGCCGCCACTCCCCACCGCCACCGGAAATCCCCCAATTCTCTCTCCCTCTCCGCGTCCTCGCCGTCGCCGCCCGCCCTCCGCGACGCTGGAGCCCTAGCCCCGGGGAACCGGGTGACTCGCGGCGGCGTCCTCCTTCGACACCCGCCCACGGCCGCCGACGCTCGCGAGCCCGGCGCGCCCTACCTTTCGGGACCCCGCACGGGTCTCCCCCGCCGCGGGCGCACACGCGCGTGCGCGCCAGGTAACGCCCCTCGCCCGATCGCTCTCGGTTGCGCCACAACGAATGCGGGGTCTCGCATGTTGCTGCGGCTGCATTGGTTAGCGCCCTTATTGTGTACTTATCTCTGCGGATTTCGTTGCGATTATGGCCTTTTCTGAGCGCGATTGGATAGTGTTTGGAGTGGCTAGGGTTTCGCGATTACATGGCCTGTGCTTACCGGGGCTTCCGTTGGCCGTGCCACAGGGAAATAGCCTGGATTTAGGATGATTAACGCCCAATTTCTGTGTGCATGTGCTATTTAGTGAAGAAACGCCCGCTTCCTAAGGTTTCATGTGCTTAATTGTTCGTGGGGAGAAATGTGGAAAGTTTAAATGCAGGTTTCTGATGCAGCTTTAGTATTTTCCAACTGAGCTTTGAAGGTGGTGGAATTTTTCTGTGCGTGGACTGTGTACTTTAATGTCTATATTCTGCGCAGCTATGCAGTACCTTCATTGCTGCATTCATGTGGCATTTAATTGGTTGATCACAACGAATAGTTTATGCTGGTGAATAACTGCTTGGACCTGCACTGCATCCTCTGTTTTGTTGACATATATGCTGCCTTTTTTCGGTTCTTGGTAGTGGGTGAGGAAAAGGATCTGTGATGTTTTTAGCGTGCGGAGCTAGTATTCTTGTAACTCCAGGAGCCATTGGGCCAATGCTTGTGTTGTATGCTGGAATTCTGGTCTGAAACTTACTCTAAGCTTCAATAAAAGCTCGACCATATGCTGCGTGTACACTTCCTTTGCGTACTCTTTTTACTACCATGGATGTGGGGTTATACTGCGTGTACATCTGAACAAATGATTTGTGTGATTTAAATCTGTTTGATTAGTACAATTTGCTTTCAACATGACACTTTTGTCATTTTCTGACGCTAACCAAGTCGGCAAGAGTTACTTACAAAATGATTTGATTTCCTATTATCATTTAAGACTATTTATGAGCTTCCCATCATTGTCTCTATTTTTTTTTCATAACGGCAGTTGCTATTCTAGCAGCTATGACATTCTTATCATCACAATCAGTTTGACAAATGAACTCAATTGGACAATTCACAATTCAGATTGGTTTGAACAATATTTAGCAAAAAAACTTATATTTGTTGCAGTATTTTAAATTTTAAGTAGCTCTACTGCAATATGCATCCTTGAAACTTAAAAGTGGTTTGACAATAAAAAATATAGATGTTGTGAACTATCATAGGCTGAATTGAATTTGGCAACAGAGAGCATAAGAAAGCATATCTTGAAGTCCAAAATATAATGGAAGCTCCACATTTAGTACTGAGACCGTTTTAACTTTGGACAGACTGAAATATCGGCGAAGTAATAAGCATAAACCAGCTACTCAACATTATATTTGATATTTGACATCAGTAAAGTTATCTAGTGAAAAAAATTTGTACTGCAATATTTTTTTTTTTGTTAAGTATTAGATCAAACGGATTTCACTTTGCACTTGTTTCACTTAGCATGCACTTGTTTCCATAGGCATAATATAATCATCATTATGCCTTTTCAGCACAATTGGCGATGTATGTGTCATTGTGGATGAACGTGTGCTTTGCTCAATAGAGTTGAACTGCAGTTTCTATTCAGTGTTAGGTTTATAGATATACAGAATACAATTGCTTTGAGTTGACAAAGTGAGTTCTTTTTTTAAAAAAAAAATGTTTCTTTTTTTAAAAAAAAGAAATGTTGGGGAGTTGAATTGGATCTTGTTAGGACTAACCATGCCAACTGTTTGGAGAAGAAACAGGCATGAGTTGTCTGTTGAGTGTTGACTTGTCAAATGCTAACTATCAATTACATGTTCCTAAAGGTCTGTTGAGATGTAAAATATAATTTTCATGGTTGTTTGTTGAATTGAAACTTTTTGCATACGCAATTTAAAATTCTGTACCTTTAGGTTGGCTGAAATGCATATATGTTCATCTTTAGGTTTATACAATTCTTTGTTGTTTATTTAAAGAAAACCATTCTGTGTTGCTAATTGCTATGTTATCTATCGAACACTAATGTAGTTGCTATCCATTGTAGCTGCTTTAGTTTCACATATGCCTTTTTATGTTTATGTGTATACGATTTGTACTTCACTGACGTGTTTCAGCTTTAACATATGTAGGTTTGAGTAAATCTATATTGGCGTCTTTAACTTACCAAAATGAAGTGCAATGCTTGCTGGCGGGAATTGGAAGGGCAAGCCATATCAACCACTTGTGGTCATCTTTTATGTATTCTTCAGCACCCAGCACTCTTATATGTTGAACAAAAATGTGTCATCTACAGTTTTTCAGACAATGAATACCTTCAATTTGATTGGTCACTGTCCACCTCTTGCGCAGGTACTGAGGATGCCAAGAAAATATTGAGTAACGATGGTGCATGTCCAGTTTGTGATCAAGTTCTGTCGAAAAGGTAAGTAATGTGCTTCTGTGCTTAATATAGTTATTGTCCTTTGAACTATGTTTCTTGTAACGTTCACCACTTTGATATTCATGGAGCTCCTAAAGGCATTGTGAAACGGGCAATATGAGTGAATTGTAGGCCTAGTCCTGTTTGTCTCTACTGATTGATGTGATGATCTGAATATTGTTAACCTGTTTTCTCCCAGCCATATGAAACCAGTGGATGTAGATCCGAGTGATGATTGGACAAATGTAAGTGTTTTTTTTATATATTGGATGCAAAATTAACATGTAACCCATTTTTCTGCCTGTTGGGCCGTTCTGACTGTTGCACACCATTTCAGATGGCAATGGTTGGGATTTCTCCACAAACACGTATCCTTAAACTGAGACTATCACAGATATTAATGTGGCATCTATCTTATGCTTTTTCTGCATAATAACACTCCAGATTATCCATATGTTTTGATTGACAAAATTCTACTAGCCTAAGAAAGTTACACAACAGAAATATGTTGAAGCAACAAATACTACTTATATGAAAAAAGGCACAGTCAAAGTTTGTGTATACCATCATAATTATCAGATTTTTTCCTTAACATGATGCTAACCAGTCATGAAAAGTGCATACAGAAGTGTTATGTTTTACATTGGACAGAAGGAACTGGAGATGCAATACAAGATGAATCATGTTGTTGGTCAATGCAGACAGAAGATGGAACTTATGCAGGGAAAGTTTACAGAGAAGATGGAAGAAGTACACACTGCATACCAAAAGATGAGTAAAAAGTGCCAGTTGATGGAACAAGAAATTGAAAACCTCACCAAGGATAAGCAAGAGCTTCAAGAGAAATTCGCAGAGAAATCCAGGTCTGTAAAATAGCTTAATCTATTTTAGCTGAAGTTGGTGCAGCATCAGAACATTCCCTTTTTTTCAGGCAGAAGAGGAAGCTTGATGAGATGTATGATAAACTAAGGACTGAGTATGACTCTCTGAAACGTTCGGCCATCCAACCTGCCAATAATATCTTCCCAAGGGCTCAGCAAGATTTGTTTGCGGGCATGCCAAATATGATGGATAACAGCAATCCTCTCAGGCAAGGTAATCTAAGCAAGCCACGATCTGTCCTGATTTTGTTTGGCTATCTGTTATGCAGTCTGTAACATGTTAACGGCATGTCTTTCTCTTGCTGGAAGCTACTAGAACTCTAGAAGCTTTACTAGTTCTCGACAAATACAGCTGATTTACTTATTGCAGGTTTGGTTTTTACCCCTGACACTCCAGGGCAGAGAGGGGAGATGTGGGCTCCGGCACCAAGGCAGAGACACTCTAACCCTGATGCATTCAAAATTTCTGGGGGATCTGCTCACATGGGAGTTCCTCCTGTTGATGCTAGACCCCGCAGACCAGCTGGGCCTGTCTTTGGATCTGGCACGAACAATCCTTCTGTGGCCTTGCGGAATATGCTAATCTCACCAGTGAAGCGCCCTCATCAGTCCCGAAACCGTCCACACATGTTCACGTAATAATCTAACTTTGTACTTATTGGCATTTGTGATCGAATTGCTAGATTGGCGTGCTGTATGCTGACTGATTAAACTGATGTTTTCAGGCTGTAGAACCAGACTGCAAGATCTCAGCGGGCACCTGTACATGATGTAAATCTCTCGCTGATCTTTGCCTTGATATAAACTGTTCCTGAGTATCCCTAGGACATGGTTTCCTCATATCTCAGACTTACGATAGCAAACAGAGCTGCACATTATTTCCTTGGCTGATTACGGTGAAATGTACAGTATCCATGTGATCCTCATCCGACCTTTTCTCGCCATTCTCTAGAGGTTTTTTTAAAACAACTGCTCTATAGAGGGTTGATCTTATACATGGCAAAATATAGAATGGACGGAAGTTATACTATTAACCTTTTGTGCCGCGCAGTTGAGTTTTATGTTAGTTAACTCACGGTATATGGTCAGTTGGTAAATCTATCTAGTTACTGGGGTTTTGTCACTGCCTGTTTATGTACTAGAGTAGCTTAAATGGATTCCATCTAGCAGTTTTGGTCTTATGTCATCAAGTTGATGTCCAGCCTAACGTTCGTTATTCAATCCAGGGCTTGCAAAAGATGTGATTGTTGTTGTCTATATGCTGCATAGCTACCCCACTGCCCCAGCAATGAGTCGAAGGGTTCTCACTTCTGTGAGCACCACGGCAACAAACAATGCTGACTGGCCGACTGGCCGTACCAAATTTGCCTTTCAGGCTTTCAGCTGTACAGGTGAAGCCAATTATTTTCGAAAGATCAGAGTTACATACTAGCTGTTGGGTGTTTTATAGTCTTTGATCGGTGACCAGGTGCACAGCTAACAGCTTGACAACGAAATGCTCGAGACATCGTGGCAGGAACATATCATTGTTTTCCTTTTCCATTGCTCACATGGCGGCAGCTGTTACGGATATCATGACATTGTGGGGGACCGAGATATTGAGTGGTTTCCGGAAAAGATACGTTTTCACGTGTGACGTATTGAAATACTCCGTACTGCCTTGGTCAATCTAATGAACCACTACATAGCGTCGTGTTGGGTTCTGTTTACTCCAAAGAAGAATTGAGAAGGCACACTAAGCTCGTGTAATTTTGCAACTGTGAAATATGCAATTTTAGTAGTTATATTTACAGGGCACCTATATTAGAATGGTTTGCTTCAATAGGAGCGCTAACGCTGACTTTGGTCGAAGAGCGTGCTCTATATTAGAGTGATTTGCTTGAGTAAGGGGGGCTAACGCTGTGTTTGGTCTAAGATGTGCTGCCACATTTATTATCTTCTAATTTTGAAGTTCCAGCCAACCACATCATAAAGTAAGGTTGCGGGCAGTCAGTGTTCACCTCTCGAAGTTAGGGCAGTCTCAGTACATAGTTTCATCACATAATTACCAAGACTATCACGTCACATTTATCATGGGATGAAATTCATTCTCAGTACATAGTTTCATATACAAGTTGTAGCATTTAATTCTCGCATGGTGTATGGCTAAATGTGTCTAGGATGCAACAAAATTACTCTCAATGCAAATTTCATGTCTTGATAACTGCACATGGTGAGTGTCATGGTGATGACACTCTATTCTTCTCTTTCCTCATAATTATCTTGCCATATAAGCAATTTTGTTGATGTGAAACCCTACTGAGACTGGCCTCTAAGACTTTCGCGTTAAGTGTGCATTTAAGGAAAAAGAATGACAAGTGCAGTGCAGGTTTGCAGATCTGATCTGCCCTTTATATTAGCTTGAATAGTTTGTTTTCGTTATGTTATTACTTATCTACATTAGAATTGCTCAAATCAGAAAATGACTGATCTAGACCATCGGCTCGACTGATCCGACGACTCAGACATTACGAGCGACATGAATCGAGAAATGGCCAATTTAGACTGTCGGCTCGACCAATCCGATGGTTTGAGACATCGCAGGCGACATGGTGCCATAAAATCGCTAGCTCGGTTTGGGTCCAGAATTCACATACAGACATATATTACTCGAATCTACACTGTGTAGATAGGAAATGAACCACTATGCTTACGGTAAAAATAGCAGCTGCTTTTTTTTTTTGTTTGTGTACCTCTCTACGTTGATTGGCGCAAAGCAATTTGCCGATGCATCATGCTTTGCTATAAGATAAGGACTGTGTTACACAAACAATCGTAGGATACTTTTCAATACTGAAACTAAGTGGACTTTGCCACCACAATAATCATGCATGTACAACATCAAACCTACCTTTTCAGGGAATTTTCATGGTCACACTAGCTCCATCACAAATAGTAGTACCTTATTTTAGCCTGGATGATCTCGACACTGCAGTCACCCCAGCCCATAAAATCAGATTATCAGATCCAACAAAATATTTATCATCATCCGTCATCGGTTGACTACAGGCCCCTCAATAGTTCAGCTCCATCTGCCACCCCCCGCCGCTCTCCACGTTCCAAGCGGCGGCCAAGAAATCGGCAGAAACAGCCGCAGAAGTCACCAAGCGCCCAAGCGGCTGGCAGAGGCGGCGCACACACGTCAGCGTGACGCTCAGTACCCCGTGTCGACGCCGAACGCGAACGAGCTGCCGCCGGACCCAGCGGCAGCATCCACGGCGACGTCGGCGAACGCGCCACCGCCGGTGTAGAACCCGGCGAAGTCGACGGCGTCAGGGCCGAACGACCCCACGCCGTCGCCGTCGAGCAGCCGCCTGGCCCGCTTCTCGCCGCCCTCCGTGACGCCCCCCTCGCCGCCTCCGCCGGGGGACGCGAGCCCGCCGCCGTCCGGCGCGGCGCCGTCGCCGACGAGGCGGTGCAGCCTGTCGCGGTCGCCGACGACCTTGAGGAGGAAGGCGAGCATCTGCTTGGGCCGGCGCTCGGTCTCCTGCACGCGGCGCCACATGGAGGCCACCCGGTCGTCGATGGCGCGCTGCTCCTGCTTGAGGCGCACCACCTCCGTCGCCACCATGGCCATGTCCTCTGCGGATGGCTCGGCGGACGCGGCGGCGGCGTCCTTCCTCTTGCCCCCGCCGCCGCCTCCGCCTCCGGCGGCGCTGCTGCCGCGGCGGACGATGTTGCGCAGGAGGTGCGTCTGGCCGCGGAGGAACGACGCGTGCGCGAACTCCCACCTGTCCGGATCAACCTTGCGGAAACCCTGTTGCGTTGAAACATCACAATCAGGGGAGGAAACCAAGGGCAGAGCGCAGTTCAATTGCGGCCTACCAGTACCCGCTACAAATCGATTTTCAGAAAAGAAAAAAAAACACTACAAATCGATCCTTGCACAAAACCGTAAAACAAATTTCACAAAATTTGTGTGCAGATTCACGGACAATCGAAATAAATGGGCCAAGATTCTGGCTATGATTTTCTCCATCATCTATGTTCGCCATGTTTTTTTTGACGGAGTTCAGCTATCAATCTCGTAACTGAACACCCTATCTGAAGTAGAAGTTTTTGGAAAAAAAAAAGAAATTCGTCGTCGCTGCAGATAATGAGATTTGTTACAATTTGCCTTTTTGTTCCATCAGAAAGCATTTACAAAATTCTTTTGCTACAGCCTACAATACATCATGACGAGCGACAAGCAGTTTTCATTTTCCTCTACCAAACTATCACACACACAAACACAACCCCACACCCACGAACAGTACAGTGCAGAATCAATCAATTTAGCTGGAGTGATTAACTGACATAGGTGTTGAGCTGTCGGACGAAGCTGGAGAAGTTGTTGTGCTTGAAGTGCGCGGGCAGCAGCGTCTGCGAGAAGACGAAGGGGTCGGCGACGATGAAGCTGTTGTTCCCCCGCCCCCATCCGATGACCCCGTCCGTCCCGGGGTCCTCCACCATCATGTACGTCTTCCACACGAACGGCGCCGCCGCGCCGCCGCCCGCCGCCATTCTCCTACCTCCCACTGTATATATATATCTCCCTCTCACTGCTAGCTCAGACTAATATCTGTCTGTCTGTTAAAGAAACTATCTCAACCAAGATAGCAGGAGGGGAGGGAGGAAGAAAGAAGGGAGCTTCTAAATGCGGAAATGGTGGGAGGAAAAGCGTCGCACGGCACGGAAAGCGGTGGAGGCCTGCGTGGCCGAACAAGGTAAGGGTCGTTGGGTGCTTGGGTGGGGGTGGCAACGTGGCCAGTCGACGGCGAGGGAGGAACAGTTTATAGCGTGGGGCGGCCAGTGGCGTCTCGACGCGTGCCGAGGGCTCGGGAGGGTTCGGCGCCATGGCCTCACACGTGCCCCCGCGCGGCGTGGGTCCCATGCCGGAGACGGCGACGGGTGGGTGGGGAAAAAGCGCGCTGTGCTCCCCCGCGCTTTTGCTGAAAGAGTCCCTGCGCTTTTTTTCTCTCTCCGAGCTGGTGGTGCGCCGGAGATCTCCCACGTCTGGTAGGCGCGGCCGCGGCGGGTGCTGCCCTCGGTTTCTACCGTGTTCGGTTCGGCTTTCTTCTTGGCTTCAGCCAGAAAAGGACGTTGCTTCTTCGTTGCTGGTGTCTTATCGATGATGCATGCGCCGCTGTTCAGATATTCGTTAGCCGATGCCGATCAACAACGCTCCTTTTTTTGCACGACGTGGAAGAACGGAGAGCACACGTTGAGCGGCCGGACTTGGCATGCGGCGACTAAACAAACACGATCTACTCGGAGGCTACAGTTGCCAGATGGCGATGACAACCGCCGCTCAGCCCACCCCGATAGGAACAGAGCAGCCGCTTCCCGGCCTTTTGTGCAAGCACTGCACAGCTCACACGCATCCGGCATCCCCCTGCGTCTGTAGCGGCGACGGGATGCCGGAGAGCCAGCACGGCCTGGGCGACCGGTCGCGTCGGGACAACGCACGGGCGCCCGCGCTGGCGTGCCGCGTGTACGGTGACAGGCACGGGCGCCACTCGCGTCCCCGGGACGTGGACGTGCCGGGCGAGCCGCTGCAGCAACAGCGAGAGGGCGTCCGCTCGACACCTGGGCCTCGGGGATCGCGCTGCGCCCCGGCAAGTTGCAGGAGTTGGCCGGGGCGCCACCTGTCGTGTGTCGCCCTGGGGACGTTGCTTTCCTTCTTCCCCTCTCCGTCCGGCATTATGGATATGATTGGTTTGGTACCTAAATTTTGGTATGTCAAAACTTGGACAATGCCATTTTTTTGCCATCACTTGGTTTGGTGTCCACATCTCACATCTATTCTACCAAAACATTGGTAACTTTTTTTTGCCAAGGTTTTGGCTTGCCAAAATGTAGACATGCCACAATTTTGGCATTGAACCCATCAGCCCCTGTATCCCGCGGTGGGGCTGGCCTACGTACGTTATCTTATCCCGTTATCTGTATCTGTTCATCAGAAGGCTGTCCCTGCCCATAAAAGCCTGCGCGCAATGTACAATGTCGTGTTTAGTTGAGGTCCCGCATCACTTGGGATTGGAACTTTGGGCTCGAAAGTGTCTGCTTCCCTTGAGCTCGTGGGCCTTTGTGCTCATGGCCTGCCAGCGCGCTGGGAGAGAAGTTTGGAGGCCTGCCTAACAGCTCGTTGTGGGCTATATTGAGTGCGTCTGTCAATTGTGTGACAAAATTTGGCAAAAGCAGAAACATCGAGGAAAAAGCACCTCTAGGTTCCATCATTGGCTTGATTTAAATAAAAATCACCCCTTCTAAAGAAAAAAATTGGCGTGATTTAGATAAAAACCGGTGTGCCTTTTGTGCTACCTTGTGAAAGTGCATGTAAAAAAGATCTTTTTTTTAGAAACGGGAACATAGTTCAATGTAAAAAAAGATGTAACGACATTAAAAACTGTATGTCACAGAATGCCAACTGAAGATTAGAAAATTCGGTTCTTAAGCTGTCTACATAAGTATTTTCTAAGAATTTATCCTCTTCTTTGTTTTTTTGGCAAGGACGAAGCAATTAGTACATAAACCTGTGCAAAAATGTAAACCCCTGACATTTGTTTCAGTTGGACGTTGCTCGTTGCTATTCTTTAGGTCAGTCTCAATGTGAGTTATCCCGAGTTTTATGGGCATTAAATCCTATGCCACATGAGTAATTTTGCTCACCTACCAAGGTAGCCATGAGGAGAGAGAAGACAAATCATACGTGAGAGAAGTTATCACCATACATGAAACATTGAAACCAACCCAATAGGGCAATACATGAAACTGTTAACTAAGACTGGCCTTAGAATAGTTTTTCACGACGTCAACATGTGAGTACAAGGTGGAAAGTTAGTTAATATCTTATAGAAATATATCAACATTAGGAATCAGTTTTGACAGGAGCATGTAAAAGGAAATTAAGGAAACCTGACGTGGATGTGTAGTTGTAGCCATGCCCACGATTTACATCTCAACCACTTGCGCTGACATAGAAACAAGCGCGAGTACGCATGCATTTCTCGTAAGAACAACCAACCACCGTTTCACTACCAACCAACCCATCTTATTTCTCACATCAGCAACAAACAACGACAAGGTAGCCAGCATCATTACTTACTGAAGCAGACAACGAGACGGCATGGCATCACACACATCATCATCTCGCCCCCATGGGAGTCATGCATGAAATTAAAAGAAAGACGCCGACGCAGAAACTAAGGCGAAACACGCTAGGGATCGAACACGCGCGCACATCATCATCACGCGCATGCATGCTGCATGAGAGATGGACTTATTTTTAACAAGCACTACGCGGCGGTGCTGGCCTGGCCGGGCCAAGCTTAGCTACTATTTGGTGATGATCAGTAGTGGCAGGCGTAGTTGGCCTTCTTGAACATGGCGGCCTGGGCGACGGCGGCGGCCTTGGAGGTGAGGCCGACGGCGATGCAGTCCTTCACCTGCTGCGCGGTGTAGGCGTACTTGGCGGAGGCGACGGAGTTGAGGTAGGCGGCGGCGCCCTCGCGGAGGAGGTCGCCGTAGCAGTCGCTCCGGGTGTTGCACAGCGCGTCCTGCAGCGTCTGCAGCTTGCTCCCGAAGAAGGCGCTGCACACGTCGCCCAACGACCCCAGGATGCTCCCCAGCGACCCGATGCACGAGATGATCGCGTCCGGGTGGCTCTTCCAGTAGCTGCATATATATGCAGTAGCTGCAGCCCGGTTATTAACTAGGAAATGTACATGCATGTCGATGCATGCATGCTATAGATGTTCTTACTCGCAGGTTCCGGTGCCCGAGTAG
The DNA here is from genome assembly GCA_015342445.1 of Digitaria exilis. Taxonomy (NCBI): domain Eukaryota; kingdom Viridiplantae; phylum Streptophyta; class Magnoliopsida; order Poales; family Poaceae; genus Digitaria; species Digitaria exilis. The sequence continues at coordinate 286,830 of JACEFO010002671.1, forward strand.
CCGGGCGTGTAGCCGCCGCCACCGCCGCCGCCGCCGCCGCCTCCATACCCACCGCCACCGCCGCCGCCGTATCCACCGCCACCACCTCCGCCGCCGTACCCGCCGCCGCCGCCGCCGTACCCACCGCCACCGTCTGCTTGGACAAAAACATATATACATGCATGCACAAATTAAAGTAGCATGTTAGTACATGATCAGCTCGTCAGCATGCTGATTACATACGCAGTTACGCGCACACGTTTACATGTGAGACTACTACCGAGGTAGGAAGAAATAATAAAGCACGTACACTTCTGTTCGGCGACGTGATCTCCCTGCTGCAGGCCCCTGCTGCCGGAGCACCGAGAGGCGACGCCCACCAGGAGCATGGCGACAAGGAGAACCTTGCCGCTCATCTTGCTCGATCGACCTCTCGGCCCCTCTTGCTCTTGTTTCTCTCAAGCTACAAGACTACCAGGCAGCAGGAACGGGGAGAGAGGAGGAGCACCGGTCAGAGATGAGATGGAAGCTTCTGCTCGAGGGAGTGTGCCCTGGGACACTGCACCTGCGGGGTTTATATAGAAGCGCCGGGCACGGTGCCCCTGCGGTTCAGCCGCGCCGTTCGATCCTAGCACCATGCATGCCACGGCTTGCAGGGTAGTTGGCTTCCATTCAATGCCCACTATCACCCGTCCACTAGTGATGAGTGATCAACTGATCGATCATCGTCGATCCCCTGGACCCGCGGTTGTACCAGTTGGAATAAAACCCAGTTCTGTATTTACGCATCTGAAACTGTCACTGTTCCGATTTAGACATTCAGTAACACAGTAACACTGCATTAAGATTATTCAAATAAATTGAAGAGGCGTTCGCAGTTTTATTTTTTACATGCTTGGGTAATTAGAGTACAACAAAAAGAAGTTCACTGTCAGTACAGCCAGTACAAGCTGGTGCCCGCGGATACTACCCACATACACCCACATGCTGCTGGATGAGCAAAGCCAAAGGATTGTGTGGATGCATGTTAACTTGGATGCCATTCCAACGCAGATTCGATTGCTTTCATGACGAAAGACGACGGGCCTCCATCAGCACTAAACCGGGTGTCCCTCCAACGGTGATCGATTAAATTGCATTCGGTGCTTGCCACCTACTCGATCATCAGTGTACTTTCATTAGATGCACGACGACTGCTGGTCCTTCGCCGAGGTGAGTGTACTAGTAACGTAGTGACGGCGTCTTTTAGCTCCGCCTGTGCATTGCGTTCAGGCTGTGTTTTTCTCGTCCCAAGATATGCACCGAGAAGGAATGAAATGAAATGGAATGGAAATATGGAATGCAAGAGTTGCGTGTGAATGCCTAGAAACCCTAGACACGCCATCTATCATTTGTGAACAAAACAAATAATCCTGAAAGTCATCTGAAAAGCAGGGGAAGAAACAGTATACAGCCGAGAGGGCATGCAGAACCATCGTGCAATTTTTGACAGCACACATTGTTCTCACAAACGCATCGATCTCTCATGTCTGTCAGACAGGTCAATCCCGATGATCCTTGTGTGACCCGCCGATGATGAGGCCGTCGTGGTACAGAGTTTTGACAGCACACGACGTACAGGAATAGCGATCATCGGCGTCAAGAGGCAGCGACGGCTAACAACAAGCCAATCAGGGCGGCGACGCTTAAATACCAGCGTTCAATGGCTTCAGATACATTACAAAGGAGAAGCGTGGCGCTGGCCCGTTGAGGCTGACTCGCAACCATATTAAATAAAACTACTCGTCAGGTACGGTATGTTAAATGTATACTCCCTCCGTCCCAAAATAGATGTCATTCTCGCTTAAAAAAAACAGCATATTTCAACATTAACCAATTATATATACAATAATATTAATATTTATAATACATCATTAGTATCATTAGATAGATATTTGAATCTAGTTTTTTAACAAATTTATTAGAGATATAAATACTGCATATATTTTTCTATAAATCGAGTCAAAGTTGAGAAAGTAACACGTGCACGCATCCCATAACGTCATCTATTATGGGACGGAGGGAGTATATGCAGAAGAGAGAAGAAGAAGAAGAATTCAACCAGACCAGAACATGCCATCTGAGATGGATTGATGGACAAGAATGCAGGCATGGAAGGTGGGCGCGGGCATGTGAGTTCCCAAGCATTGGTAGAGCAAACAGTTTGGAAGGCCAGCTAGCTAACGACCAGGAGATACTCTGCGGCTACAGTAATGCTATATGCCCCAGCCGGCCCAACAGGTAGGGCAAGGCACACATTTGGTCCATACAAGTATATTCTTTAATTATTGGTTCCTTTAATAGTGTCTTCCTTTTATAAAATTATTATATATAGTAGTATCAATGAAAGGATGCATTTTGGACTTTAAAGAAAAAAAATCAGATTTTAGTTTATAACCAAAATCTTGACGAAGAGAAGTGGAGGGTTCAAAGGGATTAGTACTTTTAATTAGACGTTAAGGTGGACTAGATGGAGTATTCATGTGCTAACAGTGTATACATATCAATCTAGTTATTAAGTTGGTTTAGTTCTTCATGAAAAAAATTTTAATTTGGTTTTAGGAATTTAGAAACTGAATCGAAATAAAGGGCCAGCTGACAAATTGCAAGTGTGACTGGTTATGGTTTATTTGTTTGGTTATTGGAAATTTGTCCCTCCCTACCAACATGATATTTTTACCTACTCCTATTTCTGCGCCTTTTTTTTTCGTCGGTCCTCACAGGTGGGGCCACCTATCAGCGTTGTATCTCTGGGCAGCGACTTCTCTCCGTCAGACTCACGAGGCCAGCCCCGGCCAAAAGTTCGCTAGCGAGTCAAATCCGCATACAGGAAAAGGGAGTCCTGATCTGCGTCGAACTCAAAAGTTCGCTCGATCCATGCGAGTCAAATTTGTACACAGGAAACGAAAAGTCCTACATGATTCGTGTTCGAGTAGTATAAAAAACAAAGAGGACAAATCACCAATTCAGGGGAAAAGCAATAAGAGAAGAAAAAACAGAGAAATCGATGAGTTCAAAAACATCAACGGCTTAGCCTCAACCCCCATCGGCGTGCATGGGGAAGAAGTGGCACTGCTTTCTCGCGTCGAGAGACTCGGCCACATACAATGCAACTGACCTCCGGATTGGATGGTCCGTACTCAATGGAGAAAGACCGACAGATCGAGACGGGGGGGGGGGGGGGGCGCTCGTGAAGGATTGGATTTGTGGTTGTGGTGACTGACGCCGCTCATGGGCTTCGGTGGCCGCCGCCATGGCAACATGGTTAGGTGAACGGAGGAGAAATGAGGCTAGGGTTTGGTGGGACTTGGGAGACTGGTGAGTGTGGTTTTGATACAGCGAGAAGCAACATCGACGGTCCGATCAGATCAAACGGTGGCAGCTGAGCGAGGGCCCTTTGGTGGATGATTTTTTTGGGCCCAGGTTTTCTCGGCCCATAGTTAGCTATGCGGACAAAGCATTGGCCAGAATGCAGCCCATCAAGGCCAGCTGCAAATCTAGGCAGATGGTACGTATGAGACCTCCTACGCGTAAGTCGTGAGTCGTGACCACCCCCTCCCCCCCTTCGCCTCCTTTTTTTAGGAACAGAGCATTATATTGATCAAGTAATGTGGTTACAATCATGCTCTAAAGCTCTAACAACCAACTCTGGAGGTATCTGCCACTCATCCGAATGTCTAGAGCTCAAAGCAATGCGGGCACATTCATGTGCAGAAACATTACATGAGCGAGGTACAAATACAAGAGTAAAATCAATCAAGCTATGTGCTACCTGCTCCATCTGCTTCAAAATGCCACCAATCTCCGATCGTCGCTCCCCTTCCTTGTGCCATAGATCAACTAACACTTTGCAGTCCATCTCCATAATCACTTTGGTCGCCCCATGTGCGACAGCCAGCTGCAAACCAGTTCGACTGGCTTGTGCCTCAGCAGCTAGGGCACTCAGCACATATGGAATCCAGTGAGCAGATGCTGTAATATAGTTACCTGCTTCATCACGGAGTAGCGCTCCAACAACTCCTGTTCTGGACTCATCGTCGTACGCAGCATCTGTGTTACACTTCAGCCAGCCCTGGGGTGGGGGTTGCCAATGCCGAACCGGTGCCGACGTCTGCTTCTTCTGCTTCTCATCATGCAAGATATGCCACAAGTCCATGGCCGTGTCTCGCGCCCAAAAGACAGCCTGATGCAGTGGCCATGGGTTCTCGCCATGCCGCCTCTTGTTCCTCGATGTCCAGAGAGTCCACATCCCAAACATAATCATGGCGGCATCTTTTTTAGAACACACCTTCCCTTCTAGCAGATCATGCTCCCAGGTGACTGGGTGAAGATCCGGCAGCTTGACCCCGGTTGCTTCTTTCATGAAACGCCAGAATTCCCGAGCCACCATACACTTGACCATCACATGATAAATGGACTCCACATCTGCTCCACAAGTTTCACAGTTGGCAATCGACTCAACATGTCGGCGGTGTAAGATACCTCGAGCTGGCATGAATTCATGCATCACTCGCCACCAGAACACCCTGATCTTGGGTGGTACATCGAGCCTCCAAATATGCTTCCACGGACCATTTGAGGACGATCCCGACACAGTTACATCTTCATGTTCCTGGCGTTCTCGTGAAAGGAGTCTATAGGCCGAGTGTACTGTGTACAAGCCATGTTTCTCCTCCTGCCAAGACCAACAATCATCCCCCATGCCCCATCTTGGAATCCGTAGGATGGCATCCACATCTATTGGGAAAAAATTTCCTGGATTCGCTCCTCATTCCACTGGCCACTAGCCGTGATTAGTTCACTCACATCACGAACTTGTTGCCCATCAGCCGGCGTGAGAGGGTGACCACTAAAATGGTTTGGAATCCAGCGATCCCGCCATATATTTGTTGAAACCCCATCTCCTAGTCGCCTTATCATCCCTTTCAGCAATACATCTCGCCCAGCTAGAATGGCACGCCAAGTATGACTTGCATGTCTCTTCTTTGTTGCCCCGAGAAAATCTGTAAATGGTAAATACCTGCCTTTGAGCACTTTAGCACATTAAGATCCTGGGTTAGTTAGCAGTCGTCATCCTTGCTTCCCCAACATGGCCAGGTTGAAAAGTACCAGGTCACAAAAACCCATTCCTCCCTGGTCTTTCGGGCGAGACAATTTATTCCAGTGCTGCCAATACATATGTTTGTTGGAGACAGACCCCCCCCCCCCACCAATAATTTGCAATAGCAGATTTCATTTTTTTTTTTGCATGTTTCTGCTGGTAACTTGAAACAACTCATCGGGTAGGTAGGAATCGCCTGTGCCACGGATTTGAGCAGCACCTCCTTCGCTGCACAGCTCATGCTCTTCTCACTCCACCCCCCCAAATCAAGCCCTGTAGTTTAGCCGGCACATATTCAAAAGCCCCATCGGTGGACCTTCCCAAAGCAGTTGGTAAACCCAGATATTTTTCCGCTAGAGCCTCCTGCGTGATATTCATTCGGGTAGAAAAAACTTGCTTGGCCTCATCATTGCAATTAGAGATGTAAAACACCACCGATTTATCATAATTCACAAGCTGGCCTGAGCCCAAGCTATAGATATCCAGAATCTCACTAAGTCTGTCGGCCCCTCTCTGCGATGCTTCTAAAAAAATAATGCAATCATCCGCAAAGAGAAGGTGCGAAATCCAGGGGGCATGAATACTCACGCGAACTCCCCTTGACAGATGCACTGGACCAACTGACTTCAATAAAGATGAGAAACCCTCTGCACACAAAAGAAAAAGATACAGTGATATCGGGTCACCTTGCCTTATCCCACGCGACGGTTTGAAAATATCCGAGAGCTGTCCATTGACTTTCACCGAAAAAGAAACTGAGGTGACACAAGTCATGACCAACTCCACAAAACCATCCGCAAACCCCAACTTGGTCAAAATCCCACGCAAATAGCACCACTCAACTCGATCATATGCCTTCGCCATATTCAACTTCACTGCACAGGCGTCCACCTTCCCTTTCTTTCTTTTTAGATAGTGGATGCATTCATAGGCCGTCAAAACATTATCAGTTATCAACCTCCCCGGAACAAAAGCGCTTTGTTCCTCGGATATTATCTCCTCCAAGAACAACTTAAGACGATTTGCAATAACCTTTGAGCAGATTTTATATAACACATTACAAAGCGAAAGAGGCCTAAATTGTTTGAGTTCTTGCGGATTCCTCACCATTGGAATGAGAACCAAAATAGTACGATTGAGAGTTTCCGGCATCTCCTGTCCATTTAGGAAATTCAGACAGGCACGTGTCACGCACGGGCCAACCAATTCCCAGTGGAACTGGAAAAAACCGGCAGTAAAGCCATCCTCACCAGGCGCCTTATTTGGACTCGTCATGAACAGGGCCTTCTTCACCTCATACGCCTCATACGGCCGACACAATAACTCATTCATCTCATTCGTCACCGTGCGAGGCACAAAATTCAGAACAGCATCAGGCTGTGAGAAGTCCTGGGCCGTGAAGAGATTACCATAGAATTCTTGTGCACACCACTCTAAATCCTCCTTCCTGGTTAGCACTGCACCAGTTGGATCCTTTAGCGACAAGATCTTATTAGTGCGTTTCCGGTTGCGTGCCTTTGCCTGGAAGAAATCTGTGTTACAATCCCCCGCTTGCAGCCACTGAACACGTGGCCGTTGCTTTTCCATTTCTTCCTCTCTGGCTAGCAATTCTGACATGCGAGCCATGAGTCTTCTTTCTTTCCTCGTTGTACCAGTAGTCATGGATCGACCCCGCTCCCGCTCCAGCTGCTTGCGTAGCAATGTAAGCTGCTTCCGAACATGTCCAGAGGTATTTCGCTCCCAGGACCGAAGCGATCCCTGCACACATCCTAACGACGTCTGCAACTGAGACAAACTACAAACTTCGTTTGAATCAGCCCAGCATCCTTCCACCAGAGCTTTGTATGTGCTATCCCGGCGCCACATATTCTCATACCGGAATAACTTCCCCACACCACCATCACGTTGCCCTTGCGCAACACAGTCGACCACCAAGCAACAATGATCCGACTCCGTCGTCTAGACGTGCCACACTTTAGTAGACTCAAACAATCTTAGGATACTAGCGTTTGCAAGGCCACGATCCAGCCGCACCTTAATGTTCCGATCCCCGTCTTGTCTGTTATCCCAAGTATACGGCAGGCCAATTTATCCCAAGTCCGAGAAGCCACACAGATCAAATGCTTCTCTGAAGCCTTCCATCTGTCGCTCCGTCCTACCCAGGCCACCAATTTGTTCACGCGCATCAAGAACCTCATTGAAATCACCCGCACAGAGCCAAGGAATATTGTTCTGATTATTGAGGTGCTTCAACAGGTCCCAAGTCCGACAGCGAAGCTCTCGCCTCGATTCCCCATAGACGCCCGAGAAGCGCCACAGATCCTCTCCTGAGCCCGGTCTCTGAATCACAACATCAATATGCAGCTTGTCCAAAGACTCCAGCCGCACATCAATAGCATGACTCCAAAGAAGGGCCAGGCCACCACCCCGTCCATAACTGCCAACTCCAAGCCCATTTGCCAAGCACAAACGACGCTTCAGCCAATCCACATTATTATCAAACAACCTAGTTTCTGACAAGAAAACCAGGATGGGGCGATGTAGCTCTACCAGACTACATAATTCACGAACTGCCTTGGGGTGCCTTAAGCCTCGGCAGTTCAGCCACATAATTTTCATTGTGCCCGGCGGGGGCTGCTCCGTGCAGCCGCTGCCGATCGCGCATTGTTTTGTTTTACAGACAGCTTCTGTTTCTTCAACAGTTCCTCTGAACTCTCTCCCTCGCTGCCATCCACACTATCCAGCTGGTTGACTAGGGATGTCACTTATCCCGCAGGCACCATATCACAATTAACAGGCAATGTCACATTCAGATCCGGCGTGCGCGTAGAGTCTGACAGTCCACCTTGCGTCTTCCTCTTCTTCACATACTTGGACCCCATTTCATTACCTTTAAAAATCTACCGGCTTGCTGCAGCTTCTGTTGCATCTCTTTCCCTCACCTGCTCGTTCTGTGGCTTTCGAACAGATGGCTGCTCCTCCTCTTCCTCCCCATGACCCTGCCCACCCTTAGCCGAGCTCGGGTTTCTACGCCTCCTTCATGCACAGTCAAGAAGCATATGAAGTAGTCTAAAAAAAACTTACGTAGGAAGAGAGAGTCCTCTCGAGAACTGAGACTACAAACTTACAAAGATAGAGAATTTCGTGAGAAAAATCCATGAAAGACCTGGTTGTAATGGTAGCTTATCATAGTTAATATATATAGCTTCTTAAAAGATTGACATATGATATTTTCTTTCACCCATAGCAACGCACGGGCAACATTTGGGATGTGCCCATGCCATCCTGTAGGCCGCCGACTGCCGTCGCGAGAGAAGATTATTCTTGTCCCAAACCCATGTGATATTAATATGAGATTCTATTTGATGAGGTATATAATATACTACCTTATCTCAAATATATATTGTTTTGGACAAACTACTTAGTTTAAAAATAAAATAATTATTTATCCTAAATTACATATCGTTATCTTTACCTATTTCTAAAGCCCCTAAGGTTTCTACCATTTTTTACGTCCTGACAGGTGGGTTCCACATGTCATAGGGATCATCGCATAGGCCGAATACGTGCGCGACCCGATTCATCTCAAGGCAAAAAAAAAAAGAGGTAAAGGGGAACAACTTGATTCTGTATCGCATCAATAGGAACTGAATCGATTGGAGCTCATCGAACAGAATAAGAAAGAAAATCGAATTGAACTCTGAATAAAAAATAACATCCATCATAAAAGGTCAACTAGAACAGAAAAAAAAGACGGAGAACACCTATCGAAGGTGAAGAATCCAACAAATGTGGACCGGCAGTGTGGCAACGCGGGACCTTGTAGAGCGTCGCGACGGAGCGAACCACGTGCCCCCGGCGGGCCTCCCAAGGGTCGCCGCAACCAGAGCCCCCGACGCACCCCACGGTGGAGCTCCGGTGGTGCCGCCTGCGTGCCGACCGTCGGCGCCCCGCCTCGCTGCTCGCCCGGAGACGTGCGCCGTCGAGCCCCCTCTGAGGAGCTTCCAACGCGCACCGCACTGCTGCCCCGCCTGGCCGCTTCGCTAGATCTAGGGAAAACGAAGAACGAGAAAATAAGAGGAGGAACCGAGGAAGGGAGAAACAGAGGAGGCTATACGACTATGGCCATGTTTAGATTCACTATTCATTCCAACTATTTACTATTTATTTTAACTTTTTACTATTCTTTTCTCAAAAAACACGTTTCCCAACGGATTGCTACAGTGTTTTTTTATGCTACAGTGTTTTTTCCTAAAGACATGGCGCTGGGCTGGGTGCGCGTGGGGTCCAGGGTCCACCACCCGCTGCTGCCGGTCTCACTCCCGCGTCGACCGCTCGAAGTCGGAGCTCCTTTTTAGCTGAGTCGGAGCGCTTGGTCGTCGTGGAATGAGAATTCATTGATCATGGGCTGACAATCTGACATGTGGGCCATCTTCTCCATTCTTTGCTCTTAGTGATAGACGTGTGGGACTATAATTCAGGGTTTTAGCTAACGTTGAGACAAAAAATAGGTAGAAAAAGTGATAGAGATAGCTAACGTTGGGGAAAAAGTAGGTAGAAAAAAGATAGAAATAGCTAACGTTGGGACTTGGGGGAAAAATATGTAGAAAAATGATAGAGAAAGTGACAAGTGGGACCCATATATGACAGGTGGGCCACATATACTATCTACTATTGAGCAGATACAACAAATGTAACATAGGTACCATACACTTATATTATATTATTGAGTGTCCATATCTTATAGTTGCAATTCTAATTTTGTCACAATGTGAAAAATAATAGGGAACAAAACTAAATCAGAGGGTTACTTTGTGTTGTCTTTTTCCTTAGAAAGCCACCCAACTGGCTAGAACTACAATTATTACTTTTTTAATTGCCCAAAAATGCTACATATAATGCAGAAGACATATTTTTTTTCACAAATCATATTATTGATAAAATGTCATAATATATTGTTTACCCCTAACCCGTAGCAACGCATGGGCATGTTTGCTAGTATACTAAAAATTACAAATGTACAGAGTTTACCCGAGGGCAATGGCTCTGAAAACCTTAGAGCTAGTCGGGGAAAGCAGCCCCACATGTACATGTGGTCGCATGGCGCATCTCAGTCCTCTGTTTCCCTCGCATGAGAGATTCATTCGTCGTTGATTCTCTTACCTACCCATAATTCTCATTTCACCATTAATTTCAAAAGGAATAGTCCAAAACTCTAGATACACCATGTGGTCATAGTCTTGCTTTGATGCGAGCGGCAGTGTTGCCCAAGGAAAAGGTTGGCATCTGAAAAGACTCATTTGTGCGCTGAGATCGCATGGCGAGAAAAAAAAACTATACGGACTGAATGCATAGTTTTGAGATCCAAAGGACATTTAGTTCTTCTCAGTGCCCGGAAAATGGAAAAAGAAATAAAATTTAAAAAATATAGGAAATCAAATTCTTGGGCCGTGACCCGTGAGGCATGCTAAAAACAAGTCTTCGTGGACTCTGATGGCCCACCCGGCGCTGGGCTTATTTCCTCGAACTTTCGAGCGTGATGCGAAGGCCCATGTTTTGTTGGTGGCTACGCGCGATCAATTAGGCCCTCTTCAAAGGCCCATTCTCTCTTAAAAAAGTAAGATGAAATTAGCAGCACGAAATATCCGCACGGAGAAATCCTCTGCACCGTCCACTTCCCCGTCCTCCACACGTGAGATAGCCCCCTAAACTATCTGGAACTTTTTGCAACGGAAGGTCTAAGGGCATCTTGGATTAGAATGATAGATAGAAATCCCATTTAGATTGCGAAAGTTTACAAAATTTTACCGTAGCAGAAGTTTATGAAAGGAGATCACAATTTTTAATAAAATAAAAGCGTGAATAAATAGTAAAGTTGAACTCATATGGCCATATAAGAAATTCATGATAGGTACAATAAAAGACTGTGATTTATTTCAGTTTACTCATGATAGGTACAACATAAGTTAAAAAAATCAATCTATTAGTCGATACTCGAGAGGTGTAAAATCAATCCTAGTAGGTAAATTAATTCTCGGTCAAGAATAAATCCTTATATTTTATTACATTTAGTATGAGTTTCTTGTTATATTTATCATTCCCGGTAAAACAAATCACGCGTAACCGAGCAAGCCCTAAGAAAGGATGGGGAAAGAAGATGATAAGTGGACCCCACACGTAAGTGACTGGAGAGAGAAGGTGCGCCGAGGGGCAAATAGGTTCATACGGAATGTCAGGTATGTGTACGGTGCCTAGCAGGTGGGGCCATGAGCACCAAATACATAGAAAATGGCATGGCTCAACAAAACTTAAAATTATAATAACATTGTTCAAAATAGGTGAATTGTAATGGCATATCTCAGAACTTCAGAAATTGTAATGGCAGCAAAAAAAACTAATAATGGATCATCTCTTAAATCAATGGGTATAAAGAAATCAACGGAGAGGTACCTCATGATATATATGGCCTGGTATGTTTCAAGGGATGGCAATGAGTCGGGTTCGGATCGGGTGGAGTGTCTCGGCACCCAAACCCAAAACCCTACCCAAACTCCAATTTGGGTGAAAATCCATCCCCAAACCTAAACCCGCGGATTATCCAAAACTCACGGATTATCCAACAACATAGTTATTTTTCCAATTCCACAACATTACAATGTTTTTTCCAACAAGATAAAAGTAACAACATATAGTTCATATCAAACAAGAGCACACTTCCAGAGTACAGAAGACAAAACAAAACACAACACACTTTGTCCATATTATTACAAATACCAAATCCATCACACAAGTTCATAGTTCTCCAAGCAGATAACACAATACAGAGGTCATCAACTCATCATTCATCAATTATGGTGGAATCATCTTCACCCTGTGAAATAAAAATAGAGAGACGCTCATTACTTGAATGATCAGCGGATTATAAATTCACAAGTTGAACATAGAAGGAAAGGAAACAACGACAATACCATGTCTTCATCTTTTTCATCAAGACAAGTCATCAAAGCACCAACAAAACTAGATTGAGACCCTACATTGATACAATATTCAGAAATTAGTTTTATAACTTATAAGGAACAAAGAATACATATTTATAGAGATTGCACTTACCTAACATGTCGTTATGAGACCATGCCTGCATACACATAAGTGACTCAATTATTGATGGTGCAAGCCTACTTCGATGTGGACTAATAATTCTCCCACTAGTGCTAAAGGCAGACTCAGATGCCACAATTGTCATAGGAATAGCAAGGACATCACGTGCAATTTTTTGCAATGTTGGATATTTGAGCCCTGCATGTGGCCACCACTGAACGATATCCATCTCCTGTGTACTAGGCAACAGTGGCTCTTCCAAGTACAAATCTAACTCTGTTCGCACATAGGTGGAGGTTACAGCTGGCTGTTTAGACATGTAATCATCAAAAGTGTCAATCCAATCCTCATCATCCATCTGAGTAGGAGCATTTGGTCTAGTTTGAGCACCATCTGTTGTGGCAACATCCTCCATAGAATCTTGGTATTCCAAAACCAGATTGTACAACAAGTCTCTCACTTTGTTGACTGCATCCATAGCTGTACTTTCTAACCCATGAATTTTGAGAAATAGAGCATTTAACAGTTGTAATTTATACCTAGGATCTAGGACAGCAGCAACAGCCATCAAACCATGCACATCTGACCAATACTTGTCGAATTTCTCTTTCATTTTAATAGACATTTCTTCTACCAATGGAATATCACTGCTTTGCCACTTCCTAATTGACAAAAAATGTTGCATATTTTGGGGAAGAAAAGGTTTGCAATGATATATTTGGTGCCTGATAGTAGCTCAGTTATATCGTAGAACATTTTTAACCTCTCACAAAGATCTTTAGCAAACTTCCAATCATCTTGAGATGGGACACAAGGAGTACGAGAAGCAAGGCGATCAAAAACATCTTGGTAAATTAGTGCAATGCTCAGCATAATATAAGTAGAGTTCCATGTAGTTCTGCAATCAAGAGCAATTCTTTTATCATATTTTCCTTTCATTTGTGCTGCCATTTTTTTCGAACTTCTCATGTCTTTTAGCTGTGGCTGACTAGTATGCAACACTATCACGCACATTATCAATTCCATTCTCCATGACACTCATTCCATCTTTTACAATCAAATTTAAAATACGTGCAGCACAGCGCATATGGAATAATTTTCCCTTCAACATACAGGAGGAGAGTAGTAACTTGCCTTCTATAGCTGCCTTATTCTTGGCAAGGTCATCACCATGGGTGCCAATCATTGTCTTCATGCGGTTATCATTGACACTACAATTGTCAAGAGTTACAGCGGATAGCTTCCTCTCTATATGCTAATCTAGAAGAACTTCATGAAGAACCTCTTCTATAACCTCTGCAGTATGTGGTGCTGGAACATAAATGAACCTACAACAATAAAATTTGATAAATGATTATGCTGGATAGATTGCTCCCAATAGATAAAATGCATAACACAAGAAGAGAAAATAAAACAATTTATATTTACCTAATAAGAAAACTTTTAGCTTCCAATCCTCATCTGAAAAATGGGCTGTAACTGACATATAACCTCTCCTCTGGTGGTTTGCAGTCCACAAGTCTGTAGTAACAACAACACGAGAACTTAATTTCTTAATATAATTCACCATAGATTGCTTCTGCACTTGATACATATCAAAGATATCCTTCCTAATTGTGTTTCTAGACACTACCTTGAATGCTGGCTGCAATGCAGCACAAAACTTGCGAAATCCAACATGGTCTACCATGGAAAGAGGATACTCATGGACAATAATCATTAGAGCAAGTTCTTTCCTTGCGACATCTTGATCAAACACATACTTCTCTAATGTCACTGTGCCATCTTGTGGGTTTGCAGATATTTTAAGAGTGGCTGTTTCAAACCTTTTCTAGTAGCTCTATCCTGACATATAGAAAGATGGTTCTTCAGATGAGTTGTGCCACTTTTTGTATCCCCACATAAATGTTTTTTACACCAATGACATTTTGCTTTCGAAATCCCATTTACCACAATCAAATCAATCTCTTTCCATACTTCAGATCTTAGCTTCCTTTTACTACCAACAGTAACATCATCCTCTACCTCTACCACTACCACATCGGTATTACCAATAGTTGCAGAATCAGACGCTGGTGCAGCTGAGCCGGGTGCCGGCGTTGCTGAATTGGCTGCAACAGGTGGACGAGAACACATAGATTGAGATGCAACAGCAGCTTGAGATCCACTTCTAGCACCAGGGGCCGACATTGCTCGCTTCTTGTAAAAGGCAAAAGGAAAAACACATGGATGAGTCCCTGACCGAGACACGAGCCTGCTGGCCAGCTGGGGACGGGGGTCGCGACGCCTCTCACCTGGGGAAGCGGCGAGAGCGGCGAGGGCAGATGGTGTGGCGGGGCCGAGGGGCGAGGGCCCGAGGCGGCGAGGGCAGATGGCGCGATGGACAGCCGAGCGCCTGAGCGGCGAGGCGAGCGGCGGCGGCGCGCTGGCCGCTAAGGGGTGTGGGTGTGGCGCCTGGCGGCGTGTCGCGTGAGGGAGACGGGGTGTCGGGGTCACGGGAGGGAGGAAGGGAGTGGGGGTGAGCTTTATATAGTGGGTTCCATGTGGGCTTCTATTGGGCTGAATTTTTCAGGCCTCCGATGGAGCTCCACGGGTGAGATTTAAGATCTGCCCCAAACCCACAGTGTTTCGGGTATCCGAACCCGAAAATCCGTGGGCGAAAATGTGGCTCCAAATCCGATCCCCGAAAACCCGAAATCCGCGGATATCCGCCCCGAACCCGATCCGCTGCCATCACTATGTACAGTATACATGATTCTACTGTGTGTACTGGCTGTGTTGCTGCACTGCAAACAATAATAACTTGCATGTTCTAAATCTCCACTCTCTAGATTTGCCATACTGCTGATAGTACGACGTTATAGTTGCCACCTCGATATATGTGTTACTAGGACAACATCAGATCTAGAGTATTTTTGCTCGCGGCGCGCACATCATTGAAGCCTCTATAGGGTTGAGCGACAAGAAATTCAGGGGCACACCACACGACACGAAACGCAATGACGAACGGCACCGTCCCAGTTCTTACCCTCCCTTTGCCTTCACTGTCCCTGTGCAGTGCCAAGCGCGGCCCTCACTGACCGGCTTTTGCCGTGCCGGCACGAGCAAAAGATGGAGTTTGTTGCTTTGCCGTGTACTCGTGTCGTCGTTCCCGATTGATCGATCGATCGACCCTGTTATATTGTCATATTGACCTGCTGGGCCAAGGGATAGATAGAAAAAAGGCTGGCCCTGGCCAATTCTCTCCTCAGTCTTGACTGGCTGCTGGTGCCAACAGTACGGTGCCTGTCCCATGACGATTGGTCGACCGATGATCGGGGCTCATCACCAAACGTGTTGGTGCTTTCTGCAAGCACTCGAGTGGATTGTGCTAATGTGGTAGGCTTTTTGTGGCAGTGTGTCAGTGTGTGTCGACTGGTCCACGACCTAGCTTGTTAACCTGACCCGATCATGCAGAAGACGCCGATCGGAACCAAGCAAAGCCACACGCCTCTACCAGACGCTGCAGAGGTTGTCCCCTTTAATTTGTCGCGTTGTTCACTAATCTGATTTGTCACATTGTCCACGGGAGTACTAATCTAGTAGTGATCATGCATGAGTGCAAAATTGATCGATAGATCACGTACTCAGGGTCTCAGACATCGTGAAAGATAGGTTAGGGCTTTTTCATCAGCTGGTGCCGTATACCCTACTCCTGACGCATCATGGACGCAGGACGCGTCCAAATGCATGCATGCAAACCATGCGTGTGACGCTCTCGCGCTATTCATTGATCTGACATGCGTGTCTTCTTTGGCCCAGCCGAATTAGGTTTAGGGCGTTTATCGCGCAACGTGAGGATCGAAATCACAGGCTCTAACGATTATATTGATCTTAGATACTGTATGCAAAATGTTTCAGGTCTATTACACCACTGCTTGTCTGCACACATGTAGCATGGGGTGGCTAAATATAGACCCAGTCGGTAGTAGTTTCAGGTCAGACGACATACCTTCTCGCGTTAAAAAGTATAGCATGGTACTAAAACATACAATGACCTAGCAAAAATGCCCTCCAAGGTGAAAAAAGAGACAAAGGTTTATGGAGACAGCTCAGGACGGTCAACACTGTGGCGACGTCGACCGATCCCATGCATGTCCCTCTTCCTTGGTCCCTACGTGCGTGAAGTCATGTCCAAATCAAATAATATATATATAAAGAGCCACCCTCCGTTCCGAAATAATGCATCGACACACAATGATCACCTCGAGGTGGCCGTGATCGATCGATCTATAGAAGATTAGACAGAGCCATCGATGTGCACGTCTCGCAATAGTAAAAAGCTAGGATAAATAGTGGATTTTTAGAAAAAGTAGGTAAAACTAGTGTCTGAGGCGTAGGGCAGCCACAGCCTGCCCCAGGATGCACTTTTGTTTTCTGTTCCTGCACAGGACGGCCATGCATGCATGCACGTCCTGCCCCCACAGCCACAGTGCAATGCTCGATCGATCAAGAGAGGGGGTAGGTGCTTATTACACGGTTACACACACTTTGATGCAGTCAAGAGAAAGAAAAAAAACTAAATACAGTGGCTTGATACTGCAGGAGCTAGGCGATAACAGCTGACATCAATCATGCTGGACACTTTAATCGAGTTCCATGGATTTATCATAACGATCGGAATCTCAAGGACTGCCGTATATATGATAGATATGCAGAAAGTACTCTTGATCCCCATCTCACTAGTAACTAGATGAGCTATTTACCGGTTCTGATATAATTGATCGCTGATCGAAGGGGCCCGCTTTATCGATCAACAGTCATCAGTTGGTTGATCAGAGTTTAATCTAAGGTTAAAGCATGTCATGAGTCTGAGTGATGTTTTGGGTGCAAAGATTGTGGTACTATGACGATTGCGATGTGCTGTACTGAGATGCCGACAGAGTTGTGATGGCGTTTAGACCGAGCTGTCTGAACGTGGGATTATTACAATCACAAATTTAAGCATGTGCTACGACGTCTAACGAATTAGGACACAGTGTTTCCAATAATGATCCAAGCTCCAGGGGGGGTTATTGTTTGTCGACGTGACGACGAGATACTATAGTAGTAACGTAGTTTAGGGGTGTACATAAAACATGTAGCCGCAAATTTAATTTGTACGCATTAGGGTTGTGACTACTGATCGAGATGGGCTGTTGTAGATTGATGATCAAAATTTTGGTTGTCATCTATATATGTTAGTAAGGTACATTAGCACACTCGAATGCTATATATGCAGACAGACATCACTGAAAGAAATACTACATTTGGTTTCCAACCACCACTAGAGAACACATTATTCGCCATACCATTTAATTTTTCGCCGCTGGTTTAGCCTCAACCGGTTATAAAACTTTTTCACCGCCAGTGATGCGGGGATTTTCACCACCAACCCCAGCCACAAACCGGCAGTGGGAATAGACCCCCGAATTACTAGTAAAAAATTACAATCTTTCATATTAAGTAGGATAAAAAAACTTTATACAAAGTTATAGAAGTCTTGATGAGATATACGACTTTCTAGTTCATAATTTTTATTTGAAATTATTTAGATCTCTAAATATTTAAGATACAATCTCATGCCTATTAAATGACCTCAACTAAAGATAAAACATTGTAGTTGATAACATTTTTATTTGAAATTATTTAGATGTCCAAACATTACATATAAGATGCAAAACAATCACTACCGGATTCAGCCGGTTTGCCGTGAGCCCCAATGCTCACGGAAAAGGGGCTAAAGCTCACGGCAAAGCCCTCACGGCAAAGCCCTCACGGCAAAAAACCTATCGGCAAAGGGGCCTTTGCCGTGAGCCGTATATAACCCTCTCGGCAAACCTTTGCCGTGAGCCAGAAAACCCCTTCGGCAAACCAAATTTGACGATGACGGCGAGGAACGGCGTTAGTGGGGCCTGCACGGATATTTGCCGTGAGCCAGCGGACAAGCTCACGGCAAAGATGAACTCTTTGCCGTGAGCCAGCGGACAAGCTCACGGCAAAGATGGACTCTTTGCCGTGAGCCAAAGGAAAGGCTCACGGCAAAGGAGAGATGTTTGTCGTGAGCCATAGCCACGGCTCACGGCAAACTAGCCAGCTTTGCCGTGAGCTTTTCCAGCAGCTCACGGCAAATGGGCCACCTTTGCCGTGAGCCCGTGCGTATGGCTCACGGCAAAGTACCGCGCGGGGCCCACCTGGCAGTAAAGCACGCCGGCTGCCTGGGAGCCTGTTTGCCGTGAGCCACGGCCCGGCTCACGGCAAACAGACCCCTTTGCCGTGAGCCGTTGCCCTGGCTCACGGCAAACAAGCCCCTTTGCCGTGAGCCATTGCCCTGGCTCACGGCAAACAGGCCGGAAATGCCCAGAAATGGCTCTTTTGCCGTGAGCCTAGGTCATTTGCTCACGGCAAAGAATGCCACCTGAGCCTATTTTTTCTGTTTTTTTTGGTATATGCTCCCCAATCAAAAAAGTATCACACAGACAGTTTATATAGATATTGCACAACTTTATATTCATCACAATGAGCATTACATGCAGTTTATATAGATATTGCACAACCACACATAGTTAATAGTTATTACACAACGAGAAATGTAAACTAGAAGTTCAACGGCAAACAATAGAGTTCGAAGACATCCAAATCAAATTCAACCACAACATTATCAAGTTCAATCAAACGGCAACAAGTTCAATCAAACGGCCTTCGTTCCCAAGGGTTGGAGGGGGAGGGTGTGGATAGATCCTGATCCTGTGGGTTTGCCTCAGGCGGCGGAGACGGCTGAGAGCCCCAATGCCCCCAAGGTGACACAGTAGCAGGTGGGCCTCGTGGCGTCGGCCGAGATCCCCAAGTCCCTCAAGGCGACACAGTAGCACCAGGCGACACATTAGCAGCAGGATCATTTGATGCTGCCGATAGACCCTGCACAAAGAATAATATATTACACATGTGGGGAAAGAATTAAGTTACCAACATACAAACTAAAGCATTCATATATACTCACAGGTGTGTGTTGACGAGGCGCTGGGTACAATTGAATATGTGGCGGAGGTATAGAGATCTGAGCACCCACATTCTGCATCCAAAGGTACATCTGGCTCATGGAGGCCTCTATTTGCTCCCGTTGGCTCCTCTCTTCTAGTAGCTGGGCCTGCAACATAATATATGTTAGAATTCAAATTAATAGGGTTAGAAGTTAAAAAAGGCCGAAGCAAACAGAAATAACCTGTAGACTCGCTATCTGCATCTGGTCAATGGTTTGTCTTGGGCGTATCGCATCGCTTCCGCTCGACGCCCTTGATCGAATCTCAGAGAGTCTTGGTGTCGAGGCCGAGTTGATCGTGCCGTTACCCATCCAGTAACGCCCATGCTTTTTGCCTCCTCCTACCTCCATGACGATTCGTCCATCAAAGTTCTGGGTGCTTGGATCGTACTCTGGCCCATGGACCTCCCTTGCCCTCTGTGTGTATGCACTAAGCCGTGGGCCGATTGTCGGATTGGTGTACGCTGTGGCCGGTGTCTCCATGCTGAAGTCAGTGTCTGCCGTCGCCTTGCCCATGTGAGCTAAAACGTACGCCTTCACCTCACCACAAGGCTGGCCACCATGTGAATCAGACTGCGGATAATGAGTGTAAGGTTGTTAGATATTTATCACTATGTCTTACATCAAAGCAAAGAAAGGTATCCGCTTACCCATGTTTTCGCAAATGCCCTGAGGTTTCGGTTGCCTTGATGGTGCACTGGTCCTTGCATCTTCAAACGCTTTTCCCGGGCAAGGTTGTGTTTCGCCAGCCATTCAGCAGAGCACCACCTATCCACCATTCTTTCCCAGGCTTGTGCGTGATTATTACACCAACTAACAGGCGCCTACAAGACATGAATTGAACGTAGAATATCAAATGAAGCATTTTTATTCTCAGAAAAGAAGAGTCCTAAAGGTTGTTAGTTACCTGGAGATATTGCCCCCTGTTCAGCGTCATCGTTCTTGCCTCCTCCTTGGTGACCCTCGTGTGAAGCACTTCTGCGTGGTAATTAATGATAGCCTGGATGCGCGCCTCATAATGCATGTCATGCACTAGCTTTTTGCAGGCTTTATGAGCATTACCCTGCGCTTCTCCCTCATATCCATCCTCGCACCTGAAGAAATCCTGCATATACATACAATATTTATATGCTATGAATGCAATGAATAGAGTAATGTAGTGTGAGGTCAACTTACCC
This sequence comes from Digitaria exilis, assembly GCA_015342445.1. Taxonomy (NCBI): domain Eukaryota; kingdom Viridiplantae; phylum Streptophyta; class Magnoliopsida; order Poales; family Poaceae; genus Digitaria; species Digitaria exilis. The sequence continues at coordinate 307,282 of JACEFO010002671.1, forward strand.
ATAACTCGCCCTTCACCCGCTCCGCCACGTTATCATAAAGCCTGTCCAAAAGATCTCGCTGGTCCACCGCTGAGTAGTAGTGTTCAAAAGTGAGTGCCGGCTCATACACACCACCATGCAAAACCATGCCAGGGAAGTTTTCCTGCACAAAAGGCCTAGTATGCCATTGACAAGGCGTGTATGATCATCTGCGCCCACAATCTCCCAACTCCTGAAATGTGATCAATTTTATTGAGATTTGCAGTATATCATATGAAGAATATTGATCGAGTCAAAAGTACTTACTTCTGCCCATATGGCCTAATCATCGGGCGTTTGTGAGGAGGTGGTCGTTTCGGAAGGGTCGACGGACCTCGCAACCAAACTCTCGGTGGATCCCCAACGGCCTCCTCGTACCCCTGGTGCCCCTCATCCCCCTCATCGGCCTCCTCCCCATCGTCGTCGTCCTCCTCCTCCCCATCCTCCCCATCCTCCTCCTCCTCCCCCTCCCCATCCTCCCCATCTTCCTCCTCATCCCCCTCCTCCCCATCGTCATCCTCCTCCCCCTCCCCATCCTCCGCCTCCACCGACTCGTCCTCCGACTCCGGGTGCTGTGCGGGTGGTACAAAGTCATCGTCTTCAGAAGACGACTCCTCCTCCTCAAGTGGAGGTGGCGGTGACCTCCACCCTCGACTCCTGCGTCCCGTACCATCCCCCTGACCACTCCCGGACCCCCCACCACTGCCTTTCGGGCGACCCCTGCCCCTTCTCTGCCCCTCGCCTGACCCCTGCTCAAGTAGTTGATTCGATCTTTGGTACATGGAGTTCACGTTCCTGACCTTTCCGCCCGCCATATCTGTTCAATCACCTGTCAATAAAAAGAATAGGCAAATTAGCACAAATAAACAACATATAATATAGAAATTAGAAAAATAAGGAGAATATAAATTAAATTAACATAGCAATACAAATAAACTAAAATATTAAGGCACGTACAAGTTTTTAGAAATAATTATCATCATCATCAATATTAGCTGCTTGGTAATACTCATCATCACTATCACGTGCGTCGATATCATCATGGTCATGCTCCGAAGGAGGAATGTTATCACTATCAACGTTTAATTGCAATCGCTCAAGTAGTTGTAAGTCCATCACATTTTCAACCTCGTCTCCATCGTCTTCGTCACCTAAATCTTCATTGTCTACTTCCATTCCAATCGTTTCTGCTAAATCTATGACAAAACTCCCTTCAAGTCCATCTTCTTGAAATAATTCCCCCTCATATGTGTTTGGATCTATATTATAATCATCATTGTTTGGGACAGGTAATTTACCATGAGGCGATACCTTGTACACAACATCCCATCCTTGAAGATGTACGTCGGTCTTACAAGGGTATTGGAGAAAATAAACTTGTGTGGCCTGTTGAGCGACAATATAGACGTCGTCTCCTCGATACACAGATGATTGTCGGACTTCGACTAGCCCAAGGTTTGGGGTTCGTCTCACTTGTTGGGGATCAAACCAATGACATTTGAATATCACAGGATTAAATTCTCGACGACCACGAAACCTCAATTCATATATTTCTTCGATTCTTCCATAATACTCGACCCCATTAGAGTCCATCGTAAAAACTCCACTATTAGTGGTTCTTCGATTCGGCCGACTACACTCGTGTGTTGTTGTGTGAAAGCGATATCCATTGACATCATAACCAGTAAACAACCTGACCTTATTACAAAAGTCATTGGCAACCTGTCTCAATTCGGCACTCATGGTAGAATCAGCACCACCCTTCTGTTTGAACCAAGAAATAAAATCAGGCATTCCTGATCCCGCATCTTCCCTAAGAAGTCTATCAGATTCCTGGGGCGTTGCTTCCCTGGAACGATGCCAATATTGACGATGAAATTCCCTGTACCAACAAGACACAAAGGGTTGGATGTAGAATAGTTACTACTCGAAAACAAGTTAGGTTGAGAACTTACAACATGTACGGCTTCACTTCGTCGAGGTTGGTCAAGATATATAGCATGATCTTGCGCCACTCTGACATGTTCAAAGCCTTATTGGTCGCGCCACTTGCACTGCCCAATTGCCCTTGAAAAATGCTAAGATTTGATTCATTGGGCTCAGCATTGTAACGAGGAAGAGGATTATGCATGCTAGGGACATTGTCTGAATAGTATTTTGTTGTGAAGTTTGACACCTCCTCCAAAATGAATGCTTCCGCAATGGATGCTTCAGTTTTACATTTATTTCTACATTTACTTCGAAGAGTCTTTTGACATCTCTCGACTGCATAGCACCAACGGTTTTGGGTAGGCCCACCCATTCTGGCCTCATACGGTAGGTGCAAAATCATATGCTGCATCGGGTTAATAAAACCGGGTGGAAAGATCTTCTCCAGTTTACAGAGCAACACCGGCGCCAATTTTTCCATCTCTTGTATCACGATTTGAGATATCTCTTTTGCACAAAGCTGGTGGAAGAAATAGCTTAACTCTGCCAACACTAGCCAGACCCGGTCGGGGACATAGCCTCGGACCATTACCGGAAGAAGCCGCTCAAGCCAAATGTGGTAATCATGACTCTTGAGCCCATTGACTCGCATGGTGGCAAAGTTAACTCCTCTCCTCCAATTGGCCGCATATCCATCAGGAAACATTAATGTTTGGAACCATTCTAGTACTTCCCTCCTTTGTGCCCTCGTCAGAACGTAATCGGCCTTAGGCTTCTTCCAGGTCTTGCCACTAGTGGGAGGCACCATGTTCATCTTTGGCCTATCGCACAACGTTGCTTGATCTACTCTAGCTTTAACATTGTCTTTTGTCTTATCAGAAATGTCCATGACGGTTCCGAATAAAGCCTCGGCATTATTCTTCTCAGTGTGCATCAAATCAATGTTATGTGGAAGAAGAATGTCTACCATATAGGGGAGCCTCCAGAATCCTGAACTATGAGTCCAGTTATGATCCTGACCATATCCTACAAAACCACCTTATTGGTTGGCCTGTAGACCAGATACCTGAGCACAAACCTCAGCACCGGTCATAATGTGCGGTTGAGGGTCTGTAACTACAAGACCTTTCGTGAAGTTCTTTATGTCTCGCCTGAATGGATGATTCAGAGGGAGGAATTGTTGATGTTTGTCGAACGCGGAATACTTGCCACCCTTCTTCAACCAAATGAACTTCAAAGCTGACTTGCATATTGGGCATGGCATCCTACCATGCACACACCAGCCGCAGAATATCCCATATGCTAGGAAGTCATGCAGGGAGTAGTGGTACCAAACATGCATTATAAAGTTTCTCTTTGTAGCTCGGTCGTATGTCAGTACCCCTTCCTCCCAAGCACGGTCCAATTCATCAATCAGAGGCTCCATATACACATTCATATTAGTCCCCGAGTGGTCGGGAATTATCAACGACAGAAATATGTTCTGCCGAGTAAATAAGACGCCGGGGGGGGGGGAGATTGAGAGGGATAACGAACACAGGCCAGCAAGTGTATGAGGCAGCCCCCATCCCATAAGGTTGGAACCCATCTGTAGCCAGAGCAACACGAACATTACGGGCTTCATTATCTTTCAACGGATAAATTTGATTAAATCGTTGCCATGATTCACCGTCGGATGGATGTACCATCTTGTCGGGATTGTATCGACGTCCATCTTTGTGCCATGTCATCTGTTTCGCGGTTTCCTTGGTCATGTAAAGCCGTTGAATCCTCGGTATGAACGGCATATACCGTAGGATTTTCATGGGAAGCTTACTCTGCTTCTTCTGACCATCACCACAATCTTGCTCCACGTACCGAGAGGATTTACACTTTGGGCAGTAATTCGCTTTCTTGTGTTCTTTTCTAAATAAGATGCATCCATTTGGACAAGCGTGTATCTGCTCATAGGGCATCTTTAGTGCATTAAGGAGTTTTTTTGCCTCGTACATGTTCGGAGGCAGATTGTGTGGCTCTGGAAGCAGACTGCCAACAACTTTCAACATATTATCGAAGGCACCCCGCCCAAGATTGTACTGGGACTTTAGGGACATAAGGCGCGCAATGCCATCTAGTTGAGAAACCTTGGTATGCCCGTGAAGGGGCTGTTGAGCCGCGGATAACATGTCATAGTATGCCTTTGCGGTTGCCTCCGGCTCCTCCTCCATAGGTTCCCCATTGAAGTGTGCTTCACTAAAGTCACTTAACATGTCCCCTACCCCAGCTTCAGCATTATAATCCATGATGCGTTGTCTCACGACCTCCTCTCTCACACGATCATCGACTTCACCATGATACTTCCACCGTGTATAGCCGGCAACATATCCATTCTTACAAATATGTGTACTCATGACATCCTTTGGTTGGCGTTTCTTGTTTTTGCAAATGTTGCATGGACACCAAGTCCTGATGGCTCCTTTAGCATTTTGAAATGCTAGTTTCACGAATTCCTCGATCTTCTCAATCCATTCGACTGTGAACTGACGATTACTCGGACGCCCCGTGTACATCCACTCACGGTCGCCCATCCTTAAAGTATCAACGAGCAATATAAAAATCTTAAGTATCTACACGCTCCTTATACTTTCTAATAGGTGAAGATAGGTCCTAATCCCACCCGAGGATGCGCCGATGTGGTTAGTCTCCATGCTCTACTCCTATCCGAGACAAAATTTCGGCAGCACCTCCCCGTTGTTCTCCAAATACACGTCCTTAGAAGGAGAGTGTGTATCCAGAGAACAACAGGGAGATACTGCCACAACTCTGTCCCTGATAGAAGTAGAACATGGAGACTAACCACATCGACGCATTCTCGGGCTGTCCAAAAACGTGGACAATTCGAAACAGATACGGTTTTAAATATGCAGATATCTCGGCATATTTCGAACCGTATCTCTTCCAAACGGGAGACGCCTAACTCGGTTACGTGAACTACAAACATGAAAATGTAGAGAGGTGGGGTTTAATGTCTCACCTCGCCGTCGTGCAAGGTCGCGAGTCAGAATTGGCCTCTACCTACACTAAAAAAATAACAATGTCACAAGCAAATTTTGGCAGCATCTCCCCTGCATGGTGAGTTATCTAAGACCCGCAACAATCAACATACAAACCAAGGGCACGACGGCCGACAATGATCACACAAACAAAGGGCCGACAATTCATCATCAACTCTTACAAAATTAACTCACATGCTTTATGAATTCTAACAATTTCAAATCCAATGCTATATCAATACTATAATTTCTAATTCACAAGAGTTTATTGCAAATTCACCATCAATTCTCACACAATTAGCATATATATGAATACATTTCTTTGAACAGCATTGCGAGAAGCAATCTTCACCTCGAGTGCGGCGTCAGGAGCGAGCCGAGGCTGCGAGGCGAGGCGGCGAGCCGGCGAGTCAAGGCTGCGAGCTGCCGGCCTGGCGCCTGGCTGGCTGGTTGGCCGGCGCGGCTGGTGGCCTGCCGTGGGGCGGCTGCCGGCCTGGTGCCTGGCCCGGGCGGCGCGGCTGGCGGCCTGCCGCGGCCTGGCCCGCGCGGCGCTGGCCCGCGCGCTGGCTGGGGAGGCGGCCGACGGGGAGGCGCCGGTGCGGCTGGCCCTGCTCGGCGTGGCCGCCTAGCCTGGCCGGCTGGCGCGGCCTGGCCGGCCCTGCGCAGCTGGAGCGGCCTGCGCGGCGGGCCTGGCCGGCGCGAGCGCGGCTGCCGCGGCTTTCCTGGCCGGCGCGAGCGACGGGCGGCTGGGTGCGGCCACGTGCGGCTGGCGGCGGCGGCGGGCGGCTGCCGGCGGCGACAGGCGGCTGGCGGCTGGAAGGACGAAGTGTGGAGGAAGGGAGGGGAGGAAAGAAAAGGGAACAGTATATATATCTAGGGAGGGCTTTGCCGTGGGCTAGATCTGGCCCACGGCAAACCATCCTTTGCCGTGAGCCACATCCTACGGCTCACGGCAAACAGGCCTTTGCCGTGGGCCAGATCCGGCTCACGGCAAAGCCGTCCGACGTGGCAACTTTTTTTTGTCCCGCAAACCAGCCTTTGCCGTGAGCCGCATCTGGCGGCTCACGGCAAACAAGCCTTTGCCGTGGGCCAGATTTGGCTCATGGCAAAGCCTGCCCACGTGACCAATTTTTTCTATTTTTTTTCTCCACCCAAAATATTTATGTTTTCTATTTTTTTCTTCCCTAAAAAAAACGGTCTCTATGCCGTGAGCCGATCCTGCAGGCTCACGTCAAATAGGCCTCTTTGCCGTGAGCCTTGCCACGGCTCACGGCAAACGGCATGTTTGCCGTGAGCCTCCATCTAGCTCACGGCAAACACCATACCCAATTTCTTTTTTTTTTTACTTTCACATGTTTTATTTTTTTCTTTCTTATAAAGTCACTATAATGATCAAATTATTTCGTGGAATTTCATTCAAATAACCTGAGTCATATTTGTTTGCATATTATTTCATTATTTCCTGCACACTTTAACAACTTTTCCATTGTTTCATGTATATTTTAAATACAAATAAATATCAAGTGTATCTAAAAAATTACTAACATTTAAGAGGGACCATATTATAGTGCATATAGCATATACACAATGTTTTGAAACTCAAACTCAAACTCAATCTTCGCTTTGACTTCGGAAACTAGTCATCCCTTCTCATGTTTATGAAATTTCTATGGAGATGTTCAATTTTGTGAATCGTACGAGACAAACTGGCGCGAAACCATATCAAACCTCTCTCTATCATTTATGTGTCTCATATTATTAGATGTCCACAAATTTTATGATTTTTAGACTTTGTTTGCTATTTTTTAAAAATTATGAAAGTAATGTTTGCCGTGAGGTTTTTCAATGCTCACGGCAAAGGAGGTTTTTACCGTGAGGGTTCTACAAGCTCACGGCAAACAACTTCTTTGCCGTGAGCTTTGAAAAAACTCACGGCAAACATTACTTTCATAATTTTTTAAAATTAACAAACAAAGTCTCTCTTTGCCGTGAGCTTTCAGAAAGCTCACGGCAAAGGTTGTTTTGCCATGAGCCCCCTCCCGGCTCTCGGCAAACTAGGTAACGGCCGTTAGGAACAGTTCACGGGGAACGAACGTTCGTGTGACGTGGCCTTTTATAACGAGTTTGCCGAGAGCCTCTGTGTTTGAGCTCACGGCAAAGTATGGTTTTGCCGTGCGTTCTGTGTTTGACGAGGGCCGTCTTTTCTCAGCCGTCGGCAAATATTGCCTTTGACGAGAGCTTCCTGTTTGCCGTGAGCTGCACTCGGTTAGCTCACGGCAAACAGTCCTTTGCCGTGAGCCCGACTTTTGGCTCACGGCAAAGATTTCCGCACACGCCAAATAGCCGTTTTCCGGTAGTGAATTAATACAAAAGAATAATATCAGTTGTTTGCTCTGAAGTGAGTGTGTAGCGTGCAGTGGTGTCGTGCATCTAGATTCCTAAGTTGCATTTATTCTTGTATTATTACCCTTCCATTGTTGTTGCACTTGGTAACTAGTCTTTTGTTATAGGCCGTTTAATAAAAGATATTATTAAAAACAATTCTTGTTGCTCAATATCCAACCATATGCATAATTGGCAAACAGTTGCAGGACCGGCTTATCTTCAGAATGCAACATGCTGCCCTGTACCTTCTCTTTGTCCACTGAAGTAGCACTTAGAACTGAAGCCAATATGACGTCCGATGTAAACGTTTTGTTTTCTTTGTCACAAACCAAATCATTCCTACCTAGTCATAAAACCCAAGCATGTGGTGTTGTTTGTTCTTTTTAATGCAAGAGCCATCATACGAGTGGATATTATATTCTGTTTTCCAGGAAAATGAAATGTACATTTCTATTTATCGTTAAAACAAGTTTGTCTGTTTTTTTCATTCTGGGCTCTTTTTTCAAGTCATGTTTGACGAATTTTAAGTAATGATAGTGAACATAGGCGGGCCTGTTTAGAACACAAGAATTTTGCAGTTCACAATATAATTTCTGTATCAATTTGACAATATATTCAACGTAGCTAGCTGTATCTTCAACTTCCATGAAAGACGTGCTATATCAACTGTTTTAGAGACTTAGGGTTAGCAACGGATCTTCATTATTCGCAGCTCCCACAGAGCTGTCACCTAGGCCGGCCTACGAGTTTCAAGTTATTATATATGGCGATGTCTTAATTGCTTGGCAATTCTTCGTGATGCTAGCAAAGATTCACAACGTCTATGTCCCTAGCTCGTAGCTAGCTTAGCCATATAAGTCAATCATCGAGTGACCCATCACGAATCCTTTCTGGTGTCATGGTGTCAATTAACGGGATGTCAGATCAAATCCTCAAAAGAAATTTGTCAGCTAACATATGAGGGAAGGTCACAAAATTAAATTTTGCGAAAACAGTGATGGAATCGTTCCCATTTGATTTGCACGTGTCTCACATCAATCCTTGTACACTGAGCTCCTCATTTAGGGATGTGGGGATTCCATAGAATTCGTACCGGAATCGCATAGTTCCATGTGAAAATTTTATGATTTCTTGAAGGGCTTAGACATGACCCTGGCCTACGTTGTACATGTAACCTCAACTACCAGGCATCAGAGTATGATACGTTCAGGTACATTATCTATATCTCATTATTATCGACACGTTAAAAGGCATTGGCAAAGTCCATACATGGGCATTTTTCTACAACAGTACAGATGTCCAATCACATCACTGAATTTACCAAACACATTAATCCAAGGTGGATAATGGTTGAAAGTACTATGATGTACTATTCCTATACTATCAGCTTTTATTCTATGCACGGACCATGGAGTGTGGACTATAATTGTGTGTTTATTTCAGGATTTTTTGTGCTTGTGTGCGCAAACACAACATCTAACTGTCGTCATTCTATTGAGATTGGACTGCACTGTCCCGTGAAGGGTCGCACGATTAGAGAGCGCGCGACCCGTCGCCGCTGCTCCGAACCACTCTCCCACCATGCATGCCGCCGCCACACTAACCTATCCCTTCATTCCCCCCTCGCTCCCACACCGTCCACCGGCCATCCTCCACTGCCCACTCTGGCGGCTCGCTCGCTGCCTCCGCCTCTCTGCCGAGCCAGCCACTGCCCCCTACCCGTTCAAAGGTGCGCCAGGAAGGAAGCTTTCCCTAGCAGCCCCGAACCCTAACCTAGTTGCGGGTCGGCGCGGTGCGCGCAGAAGAAGGTCGCATGTTGTCCCTAGCGAGGAACGCGTCACCTAATAGATTTCCTCATTGAGATTCGTGTGCACCAGAGGAAGATGTCATGATGCCCTTATAGTTGTCTGTCTTTGAAAAACAAAAAAGAAAATGATGCATGCACTATATAGTCCAACAGATACACAAGTCTTAACGCGGGAAGGATGAGGTTATTGGTTTTCTTTCTCAATGTATGTTGATTTACTCAGTTCTTTCCAAATAATGTGAGCTTGATTTCATTCTACTCCCTCCATTTCAAATAGTAGCCCATTTCAACTCTTTTGAGAGTGAAAGTATCTCAAGTTTATACAACAAAGTATTAGCATTCATGATACCAAATAAATATCACCGGTTTCTTTATTAAATATATTTTCATAATATATCTTTTATCCGGTGCCATAGAGCTTTGTGATGCCTATATAATTTTGATGAATCATGAAATGGTGCAACTCTATCCAAGAAAGTTGGAACAGCTTACAATTTAGAACAGAAGAGTATATATGGCTAACCTTGTAAACATTATATGAAACTTGGCTTGTAAAGATTTCTTCACCAATCGATGTTCCGTTACACTCTTAATGATGAAGAAGTCTAATTCGATGAAACTGGGCGCGGAGTATACAACAATGGTAGCGGCCGGCTGAACAAGCTAGCTGTTGGTCATATCTGGTAGTATTCGATATCTCGACGGTAAGCAATTTTAACCTATGTATACTGCAACGGTCTGCTTGAAAATTTATCCGTTACACCGTACCTAGTCAATCTGTGCATTGTGACAGCAGAAATCGACTGATCCACCATCTACAGATGAAACACCACCCTATAGCAACGGAAACAAGAGCAGCGTAGACAGAAAAATCTAGAGAAAGAGAGAGAGAGCTGCTTGCTGACGAGTGACGACGATAGTACGACAGGGACGTCGCTAGAGAAGAAGAGAGCTTCCCGTTCGTTGAGCCGTCGCCTTCCCTCCCGCTCCCACCAACCATTACTAAAACCCCCCCTTGTCTTCCCATTCAAAACATCCATCTCCGAGACACCGATCGCGAGCCTTCCTTCTACCTCTCACGGCACCACCAAGTGTCAAAGGCATTGCGTTTGCGCGCGCACGGCGCACTTGTGCCGCGCAATGTCGCCGGACTCCGACGCCACAAGAAGCCCGGCGTCGCCGCCGCCGGGCGGCGTAGTAGAGAAGAAGGGCGCCGGGAGGAGCGGCGGCGGCGGCGGGCGGAGGCCGGCGGCGTACCGCGGCGTGCGGATGCGGGCGTGGGGGAAGTGGGTGTCGGAGATCCGCGAGCCGCGGAAGAAGTCGCGCATCTGGCTGGGCACCTTCCCGACGGCCGAGATGGCGGCGCGGGCCCACGACGCCGCGGCCCTGGCCGTCAAGGGCCCAGGCGCCGCCGTGCTCAACTTCCCGGAGCTCGCCGCGTCCCTCCCCCGCCCGGCCTCCTCCGCGCCGCGCGACGTCCAGGCCGCCGCCGCCCTCGCCGCCGCCATGGACGTCGACGTGATGCCCCTCGCCGCCGCCGTCTCGGACGCCGACGTGGCGGTGGACGCGGTGGTGGCCGCCGCGACGCCAGAGCCGACGGCCCCACCGGCGGGACAGGCGGCGTCAGCTGACGAGGACGAGGAGGAGCTCGAGGAGATCGTGGAGCTTCCGGCGATCGGCGAGGACGTCCTCCTGGCGTCGCCGGACGACATGTTCTGGTACGAGGAGCCGGCGGCCGGGTGGACGAACGCCGGCGGCATTGCGGCGCACGGCGACGACGACGTGCTGGCGGCGGAACAGCTCTGGACGCTGCAGCCGGACGGCATCGTGTCGTCCGGGTTCGGTGCGATCTTGTGGAACCTGTAGTCCTGTAGCTAGCTGCTACTCAGTCCCTCTCGCTCTCTCTCTATGATCGCTCGCACTTCTAGAACTCTTGTGAATACTCCTACTACTACTACGTACTAGCAAGAAAGCATTTGCCTCGACGTACGGATCAACGCCTCAACCGTGCCATTTGGTGCGCATGTGACATGGCCGATGAGCTAGCTGCACCGTACCGTACCGGCAGCAAACATGTGGACGGACGTATCCTCTGATCCCTTTCACCTTTAATTTTTCCGGCCGGCCGTCCATAGATAGGTAGTGCGCGACGACGTCCATGACAGACAGGTACGGTCTCAGCGAGACAGGTAGGCGGTTGTGGGAGAACGACGCATGCGCGCGCGCATAGGAGAGAGGCTATGCATGCATGCTTGGAGGCGAGGCGTCCGATCGGCGAACCATGCGTTCCTGACATGGCCTGTCGCGCCGTCGTCCGATTCATGCTAGAACTCCAGAATCTAGTAGACACCACATGCATGCATGTAACGAAACAAATTAAAGAACAAAAAAAATCGCATTGAAGAATACTTGATTTTGTGTGCATATATGATGTCCTAAATTTCGTTGATGCGCAGTATATATTATCAATCTTTATAAAGATGAAACCTGCAGGACACGGCAAACTTACCAGCAGCTTAAAGCTGACCGAATCAGTGAAACGTGTGCTGATTGACGACTTGAGAATCATGGATGATGCACACAAGTTTCCGTTGGCGTTTATTCGATTCTCTGCGAGCAGAAGGGGCTTATGTCAATGTCGCTGCATGCAGTCAGACGTCTAGCTTGCTGCTCGTAGTGTGTCGCACGAGCAGGGTCGGCCGATGCGCTCACCATCAGCTCCAGTAGAGTACATAATGTTGGTATACATTGACACAGAGTGCTAGTTTTATACCATGCTAGGCTATAGTCTAAATACGCAACGGTCGCGTACTACGCCCCTCATATCACTAGCTATGCTTGGCGCTTGCGACGACCTGTCTGTTACTGGCGAATATATAGAGCTTGACAGCTTCTAGAACGTCTCATCTGATCTGCCTGGATCGGGGAGTAACATTATATTGCTCCTTCCAAAACGTCATTCTGGATCGAGCGTGACAGTTTATTAATTAATAGCGAACAATTTAAATAAATCTTACAACTTATCCAACAGAAAACGGCCCTAAATACCCAGAAAGATACTTATTACGTGTATATTCAACTAATCAAAGGACCGTATATTTCATGACACCGTAATTTTCCTGCGTGTTCGAACCATCATTTTTTTTTGTGTGTTTTGTGATAGCCTGTGGCAACAACATGTGATTTATGAAAAACAAAAACACTCGCATCGCTTCACCCAAAATGTTTGTTTCCAGTACTAGGAAGCGAGACCCACGATAATATTGCTCTTACTACTATGCACCATGCATATGCATGAGCAGAACTCTCAATTCCCAAATGTGTCTGAGGAGAGCAGGGCCACACGTTTGCCAGTGCCAACAAACCAATTAATGGGGAACAATTCTTATCATCGTCTTTCCTCAGAATTGCAGTGTGATCAATTCTGCACTGTTATTCACTTGACCAGTTCATGAAAACAGCTAGCGTAGGCCTGTTAGTTGGGCGCAACGGCATGTGCTAAAAACTGTACTGACAGTGTCCTAAAAAATTTAAAACTGTACTTTACACAGAAAGAGAGTACACCTGGAAAACAGTAGTGCACTGTTGTTCGATGAGAAAGCATCGGTCGTACCATACCTCTGTTGAACGAAACTCATGAAATAGTTGAGAACACATGCATAACCGCTACTAAACATCAGACAACAACGAGCTGGAATACGGTCGATTCATCTGTATACTCCTGACAGCTCCTAGCAGGAGAGGTTAGTCGTGACATGATAATATTGCTTTCTCCAAAAATTCATTTAGTTTCAAAATTTTAAAAAAGTTTCAGAATTATACAACTAGCATACATATTCAGCCAAAGGCTAGTCTCAATGGGAGGTTTCATTGTACAGTTTAATAGGATGAAACTACTCTCTCAACCAATTAAACTCTCACTCTTAATTACCTTGTCATGTCTAGAAAGCTGCTGATGTAACAATGAATTTAATCTGTATGAAACTCTCATGAAACCATATTATTGAGACTGGCTTTATGTATCCTCCGATCCCATTTAAGTCCCTTGTTTGCTCCCATGAACAAATCAATGTTGTTCACTATTGTCCCTTGTTGCCAGAGGTATGTAGCATATAGTTGTTCCACGATTAGTGAGGTGCTTCTTTCTATGCTACTTGGGAAAGGGCTTTAGTATAGTAGTTATAGAACATTTCTTTAAATTTTAGATCTGAAGTTTCTATCAATTATTTGAGGAGCAAGATGGCTTTGGATGAAAAAGATTTGAACTTCAAAGTTGTAAATCTCGTTGAGACCTACAATTTTCATATAAAATTCATCTCCATCTAAGCTTATATAAAGTAGTTGTGATTTTTCTTAAAAAATGTATTATCTAGATAAGAGAAATTTCGCTAGTACTCCCTCCGTCCCCAAAAAAAGTAGTTTTAGAAGCTGGACGCGAGAATTAGAAAGAGGTGAAAAAGTAGAGAGTGCACAAAAAACGAAAATGAATAAATGAGGAGAGATATAGAGTAAAGTGTACGGCCGGTCCCTAAACTATCGCGGGTGTGTCATCCCGGTCCCTGAACTCTCAAATTGACCGTTTAGGTCCCCAAACTTGTTCGGCTATATCATTCCGGTCCCTAAACTTGCAAATCACCCGTTTAGGTCCTTAAACTTGTTTTGTTGTGTCATCGCGGTCCCCAAACTTGATTTTGAGTCTCATCCGGTTCGTATGAAAAAATTATGAATTATTTTTTGATATAAAATTTTTAGATCGCCCTATTTTGACCCAGATGAGACTCAAAATCAAGTTTGGGGACCGCGATGACACAACAAAACAAGTTTAAGGACCTAAACGGGTGATTTGCAAGTTTAGGGACCGGAATGATATAGCCGAACAAGTTTGGGGACCTAAACGGTCAATTTGAGAGTTCAGGGACCGGGATGACACACCCGCGATAGTTTAGGGACCGGCCGTACACTTTACTCAGAGATATAAATAGAGTTACTAGAACTACTCTTGTTTTGGGACAAAACTTGTTCTAGAATGACTTTTTTTAGGATGGAGGGAGCAGAACTGGCTGTAGGGCTGCTAAATCACCGATATCTGTTTTAAATGGCGGTATCACGGTATGTATATAGATCTACAATTTTTTCGATCAGATATATTTATTTTTTGAAAAAATGTATAATAAAAGTCCCGTTCACGTACGCGGGCCTCGGTCACAGCCCACGCTATACTTTTGACTGTGCGTGCGCACGGAAAAGGGCCTCGCTCGCCGTGGATTGGCCTCGTACAACTTGGCCCAGCAGCGTCCGTCCTCAAAAAAGAGTAGTAGTAGGAAGAAGATCCACAAACAAGGCCCGCAGGGACAACAGCAAAAGCGCTACCATATGCCAAAAACCTATAAGGAAAAAAATGGAAAATTTCTCCTAATGGGCTGCATACTCAACCATTGATAGATGCTCCGTATACGTTTCTACTTTCTTCACTGCTCTCAACCTGATTTTTTTTCTCAAGTTTTTTTTTTCCAATTCAAATTTGAATTAAACACGTTCGTTCCGTTGCTTTTATTCAGCGCTTGGTCAAACTGTTCAACTTCAGGCATAATACATCATCCTGTTCTATTCCAACGGTGACATTGTCAACCTCAGACACACTGGCACCTGTTAGTTCCCGGCAAAGCGAAGCAGTTAACCCCATGATTTGGTATACCTGGTCATTGAGACTTGGAAGGATTGTCCGCTGTGCTTTCATCCCCAAAGGCCAAAGCTAACTTGTCCCATCTGCTTCCTCTTCGCTGTTGCAGGTTGCTTCACTCCGCCGCCATTCTCGTCCCTCGCAGCAGTCTTCTCCTACGGCACTCAACGCATCCGACCCTTTTCAGTCAGCCTCCCCTCGCCATTACATAGCCGACACCTCCGTGCCCTCGCCGTGCCATGCCACAAGCGATAGATGAGCCGCCGCCGCCACCACCACCACCACCACCACCTCTCGATGGATCATCAGCCGGTGGCGATGTCGAACACCACCACCCCTTTCCCCGCGGCGGCGGCGGCGACCGCCGCCGAGGAAGAGTCGACGCGGCGCGTGGCGAACCGCATCATCCGGGCGCTGCAGCACCAGCTCCGGCTGCTGCACCGTGCCGGGGCCGAGTTCTTCGTGCTCGGCGCGACGGGGAACGTGTACACGGTGACGCTATCCACGTCGCCGGCGTGCACGTGCCCGGACCCCGCCGGGCCGTGCAAGCACGTCCTCTTCGTCCTCCTCCGCGTCCTCGGCCTCTCCCTCGACGAGGCCTGCGTGTGGAGGCAGTCGCTGCGCCCCTGCCAGGTCGCGCGCCTCGTCGCCACGCCCACGTCGTGCCCCGACGTGCTCGCCGGGGCACGCGCCAGGGAGAGGTTCCACCAGCTCTGGTCTGCCCGGCCGGCTACGGCCAGCAGCAACAAGGCCACCGACGTCGGCCAGCAGGAGGCAGCCTCGTCTGGGAGGTCGCTGGAGGACGCGACGTGCCCGGTGTGTCTCGAGGAGATGGCGGCGCCTGCGCAGCAGCAGGGGGCGATCGTGACGTGCAGGACGTGCCGGAACGCGGTGCACGCCGAGTGCTTCGCGAGGTGGAAGCGGAGCCGGCCGCGGCGGGCGGCGACGTGCGTCGTGTGCCGGTCGCGGTGGAGGCAGCCCAACCGGAGGCAGCCGGAGCAGGAGAAGTACTTGAACCTCGCCGCGTACATGAACGACGACGTGGTGACGATGCAGATCGACGACGACAACTGGCTGTGCGCCGGGTAGTAGTTGTGGACGCCACGCCACTAGGCTTTATGTATGAGGCTAGCTAATTGTGACATGACCGTGAAGATGTACATATTGATTAGCACTTCAATTCATTGGTTAAGCCTTATTTGTTTTTCTTAGGAAGCTGACTTGTACGACCTACATCATGTAAAAATTCAACCGGATGTATATCTATGTACTTAATTATTAAAAAAAACGATTATTTCTCTATATTTGCCCATTTTTAACGGATATATCATGGTATATATGGAGTATAGTTAATGCAAAATTTTGCCCTTTCTTCCCGTTTGTGCTGCTTTTATAGAACAGTAAAATGAGTAGATAACCAGGAAACCAAACTTGACCAAGTTTCTTATAATTGAAAAATTTATATGATCACAATAAATTCTATATAATTATTGAGAATCGATGTTTGTTATTTGGTCAAGAAATTCAGGGAGCATGAAAGGATCAAGATGCATAGGAGGGGGTGAATTAGGCTTATAAAAATTTAATGCAACAAAATAATCCTATGCAAGCAAGCCCTATTCACTGTGATGAATTTGTGTGACTACCTAGTCGATAAAAAGGTTTGCAACATAAGTCCAAATCCTACTCTAAGATGGTAAGTTTAAGAATTGAAATGACAAAAACTAAACTTGTGAAAATATATATATATATATATATATATATATATATATATATATAGAGAGAGAGAGAGAGAGAGAGAGAGTAGAGGGTTGGATTTTTTTCTAAGCTATCGAATAGTCGGCAACTCTCCCCTAGTTCTCGCTGGAGTACCCGCGCAAGGGTATCGCTCCTCCTGGATTCGCGCAAGGACCAAGTGCTCTCTAGTGGATATTCATTCCCCACTTCGGGACGGCGTATTCCAATACTGTGTACACCTTGTTGGGGCTTTACACAATCTTCTCATGAGCTCACCACGATCACCACCACCAAGTTGTCCAGGTGATGCCGATCACCAAGAGTAACAAAACAATGATATTCTCTTGACCTAAGCTAGCTCATGAAAAGGTGGGATACACACTTAGTACTCTCCAAAGCACTAAAGATGTCCTTAACCTTCTTGATCAAGAATTTTCAATCAACTCAAGTCCCTCTCTTCCCTTGTGTTGACGACGCTTAGCCGCGTCAATTATGTACCGCAAGCGCACGGGTCAGTTTTAGCTTTTCCCTTAGAGTTTCCCCTAAGGTTATCAATCCGTGGAACTAGAAAATCGCTATACTTATCTAAGCACTAACTCTGTTGATTATTAGTCTTTTTGAGTTTTGGTTGGTGTAGGAATAGATCTAATCTACTAAGTCTAATCTACCTAATTTAGGGTTAGGAAAGCGAGGTTAGGTTAGTGAGCATAAGATATAGAGAACGTTTTCCCTAGGGTCTACGGATCCCAAGGACAAGCAATCACCAAGTTAAAGCGCCAATCTAATCTATCAAGCTCCAAAAGCCGATGCAGTTTCCTCCACACTCATCACATAGGACTAGGGGTAGAAGCACATCAAACCTAGGGAACTGAAATCTATGTACAAGATAAACCAACTTCACAGAGTATGTCGACGATTACAAACCAAGGTCATCCTACAACCCCATGGACAAACGAAGTTTTCACTCCATGAAGCTAGTCATGACAACAGAGTTCATGGTGTATAAGTCCTCGGCGAAGAATTTCACTGTCCTCCAATCTTGCCGCTGCCGTCGGCTTCCTCCGATGTGTGTTTCGTCGATTCGGCAGCTCTCTGGTAGGAATTAGCGTCTGGTTTCAATAAGGTTCGTGCTTTAAATAACCCGAGAAAACCCTAGCTCGAAGTAAACGTGAAACAGGCTCGGAATGGGGATGGTCTGGCTGGCTTGGGCCCATTGGGCCAGCCAACCTAGGCCTTTTCTAGCCCCATCTCAGCCTCATCTTTCGTGTGCAGGTTTCTCGCAACTTTGTGTAGCTTATGCTCTTCTCATAGGTGGGTCTTTTGACGTCGTTTGCTTCGGCATAAAATTGGTTCTTTGAAAACCTTCCAAATGTCCGCTGGATTTGCTTTGATCCCGAAGTTATCCGAGTGCATTCTCCATCCCTTATCCCTTGCACATCCTTGGAGGTCGGTCACGATCTCTGTCTTCGTCCAAAAGTACTCATTGAAAGCTCAAAAACCTACAAAATCACAAATCCTTCAAAAATATGTGCATATGTAAAAACAGGGTTATTTCACGTGCCAAGTGGTGGGTTAGTATAAGAATTAGCCGAAAACTTCACCTAAATGGCACTAAAAAGGTGTAGCTAAGGAGCGCAATAATCACCCCATGCTTAAGCCTTGCTCGTCCTCGAGTAAGCCAAGAGCTTTGCTTAATAAGGAAATCAGCGTTGTCATTCAATGTCTTTCATGCACTTAGTCATACATAACAAGATACATTGCTCTCTCAAGTATTTAGCATTTAAAATTGAAGTTGTGACCGGCTACTTTTCATTATGGAAGATAGACTAGCAATAAAAAATAAGCCAAAATAAATAAATGCAATGCTCTCAAACTTAAGTGAACTTCAAACATTTACCTTGTTCCAAGAGTTTTCCAAGAAGATACATGTCTAACATAAGTGAGGTTCTCTTGCAAAAGTTCATGGAAATGCTCAACTCATCAAGTCACTCAAGCCTATACTAGATTATCTTCAACCTATTCTACTCATATATGAAAGTGGAAGGATATGTGGAGCTTGGTAGATAAAAACAATCCTAGCAAAACATTATACTTGAAATATTGTCAAACTAAGAGAGAAATCTGTTGGAATTACTGAGACTAGTAAAAAAGGTCATGGAAAATAATGTTGAGAAGGAAGAGGGATGGAACTCACACTTTTTAGATAGGTGGATATGTGCAAGTGAAAAATGGGTGATCCCGAGACACAAATGAAGGTCTTGTTATCGGATTGCACATGGTTGGGAGTTTTGAGTATGGATTTCTCCTCAAGGCACCTGATTTCCTTTTTGAGATCAGCTTTGCTCCACAATACTTGCGGACTACTTTTAGTACACCATCTTCCTCAACCAATTCTGACTGAAAATACTCTCAAACTGCTGATCTTCTGTTTAGGGTCTGCAGCGGACTGTTCTCACTGCTTTCATTCGTGCCAGATGCCTCAGATTGATGAGAAGCTATCTGTTTTAGATATAGCACATGGTTATATTAATGTTAATTGTACAAAATGAGGACAAGTAAAAATTTTAAATAATATTTGTGGTAGTCAGCAGCGAACTAAAGCATCAAGCAAACTCATTACTGATTAGTTCACTTTATAGAAACAAGAAAACTAATTGATTATTTGACTGCAAGTGAAAGCTGTTTGGTTTGCCGTATAGGTGACACAAGTCATTGACCGTACAAAGGCCTAATCAAAACCAGAGGAGGTGGCACGACAAGGCAAAGGAAAGCATCATTTAAAGGAGGTGGCACCAACCAACCAGACCTACGGCCGCACCTAACAGTGCAAGGAAGTCTATCCTTCCTAGCTAGCACCAGTTGCATTGGGTTTATGTGGAGCAAAAGCTCTTTTCTTCTTAGCTAGCACAAGTTGCTAAACAAGGAACTAAAGATCAAAGGGAGACATGACAACAGCTATGATCCAAAACCTAGAATTTCTAGAACAGGAACTAATAGGTGATTAACTAGCACATGCACCTTTCCCCTCAAACAGACAAAGGAATCGAACAAACAAGAAGCTGATAGCCTAAAGTAAGATTGAATACGACAGATGTCTCAGTCAATAGTGCACAGCTGCAACAGCTATCTAGAATTCAATTCAATATGTTTCTTTCAGAAAATAGAGAGAGAGAATGTTGGAGCATATGCAAAAACAAATTGTGCTATCTGATAAGATGCAACAATTTTGCTAAACAAATTCCAAGACGACGAGACGAATACAACTTGCCGACTGTTGGAACTTGGTACTTCTCTCTATTTCGTCTTGTTCTCCCTCCTCTTGAACAAACACATGAGCTGGCGAATCTGAGATTACATTTGTTGCGGTGGTGTGACTCCTGCTATTGTGGTGTGTCCAAGGGGGTCACGAGCAAGGCGTAGGAGTCCAAGCTGATGCCAGATGCGGTGGTGAAGCCTGACAGAACCTCCCCGAACGATCTACTAAGAAGAGGAAAGGTTGAGTTGATGTGGGAAAGGGGTGATCTGGTGATGGGGAGAAGAAGAACGGGGATGCGATGTAGTACATGGATTTGTCGCCGCCACCGCCTCAAATTCTCCTCCTGAAGATCTAGCAAGAACAAGAAGGGGAAATCGATGAGTGATGGGAAGCAATGAAAGAGGTCATGTGGAGGAGGAGGTCGGGGGTGGGAGTGGGGAGGGGTACCTGGATTGGTGGAGTGAGGAGCAAGGAGGAGGCGACGAGCTCTGGCGGCGCCTTTTTCGTGCGGCCGTGTGGGAGGGAGAGCCGGAGGCCAACAATTGCTTCATACCTTCACTAGAGAATCATGAGAACCCTCCACTGCAGACCTGTTTGAACCCGCTCACCCCGAACTTTCTATTCACCCAACCCGCCCCAACATGCAGCTCATTTAAACCCATTTGCCACCCGCCCCATTAGTCGGCCTAATTATGGATGCACTTTAATGTCTGATGGGGAAGACATCTAATCAACTTCCTTATAAACAACCCTGAGGGTACTTATTTCTAGATTCTATTGACGCATCAAGTGAGGTACAAAATACTACTATGCTTGATGATTTGTTGGCGGACAAGATTAAGGAGATTGGAGCATATAAGTTTGTTCAAGTCATCACCGATAATGGAGAAAACTACAAGGTTGCTGGTGGGCTTCTAATGGAAAGGATTCCAAATTAGTTGAATTTTATGGAATTTGCCTTAAGATTCATGCAATTAAACTCAGATCCATGTGATTCAAGCACACATAAGCATTTAGAAAGAGTGGAATCAATGTATTCATGAACCAGTTAGCGAAATCCCTCAAAGCCACCAAATGTGCACTATGAAACTCTAACCCTGATGAGTAGAGAATCGATGTTGCATTTGTTGTTAACGTGAGCACACTACAATTGTTTTTATCATTCTGTCTTGAACAAAATTCAGCGGGAAAGTATTTGCTGAACTATTATAGTGAAAGATTGGGAAATGTATGGGCATTTCATCATACTCTTATCCTTATCAGTGATACCCTAAAATATAGTTATAATATCTCCATGTTAAGAATCTTTTTTTCAAGAACAAGTAAATTATGAACAGTTAATTCAAAAAGTTGTCAATGATCTATGCAAGCCATAGCATTGTGTTATGAAAGAGAAGACGATGTGTCTTGGTTTTGGCCTAGTTTGTTTGAATACTCCAAGTACATCTAAATCTATGCTACAACGATTGTGAAACACTTGAGCTCTATTTATATCTCCAATTTTCATAAAAATCTACCGATACCTATTTTTTTAATTGTTAAAATAATCGAGCAACCAAAATACTTTCTTGGTGAGTATAGATATTTTATGATCTTTGCATAGTTTTGAAAATTATAACATGGGATTCAATACCTATCTAGATAGGTACAAAAAAAATGCCACCTCACTATCAAGTTTCAGAAGATACCTCTCTCAGGATTGTAAATAGGCTCTTGTGCAAATACAGATTTTAGAAACAATGTATGATTGGGTAGTAAAGGTTAAGAATTCTAATTGTCATCAGTAACCATTAATCTTGATCCCCTATGTCATTTTCTCTTTGACTAGTACCACCCCTCTGTTTGTACTTTGTAATGTTAAATAAATTGTTTGAACTTGGGTTGTAAAATGAG
The DNA here is from genome assembly GCA_015342445.1 of Digitaria exilis. Taxonomy (NCBI): domain Eukaryota; kingdom Viridiplantae; phylum Streptophyta; class Magnoliopsida; order Poales; family Poaceae; genus Digitaria; species Digitaria exilis. The sequence goes on from JACEFO010002671.1 coordinate 329,019, forward strand.
TACCATGTGCTTCTAAAAAGAAAAAAAAATTGTAAAATGCATGGTTGGTCCTTCAACTTATCATGATATTTAACTTAGATTTCTACACTCTCAAATTGCAAATCCAGATCTCTAAACTTGTTGTCAGCTGTCATTTAGGTCCATATACTCCCAAGACGCAAATGTAACCCCCTAAAGTTAGCTTTGGATGTTATAGCATCTTTAATTGTCTCCCAAAATATATTTCCCACTTTGATGGATTATTTGGAGAGATGCTTATCATATCACAACAACAACTACCATATTTGGGAAGACTAAACTTTCTCTCTATGTGGGGAGAGTTGGGGTTGATTATCGGGATGTCCCAATAACTTTTGAAAAAAAGGGAATATACAATGGGAGTCTGCTGGAGCACCGTTTTCACATAACCTCTCCCAATATGGTGGTTGGATTGGGAAAAGGGAGACTGCTAGAGATGCTCTTATGAGGTCCATGTACCCTAAAAATCCAGTGCCACCCCACAATAAATCATGATATGACAAAATATTATGCTTTTCAGAGTGTAGTGACTTATCACCCCCTATTATTTGCAATGCCTCTATTTCCTTTTTGGTTTTATACCCCTCCAGTTTATCTCAATATTTCATTTAGTGGTATGATAACCGCCGCTACTTTGGCAAGTGCAACGACAAGTTATTTAAGTTTGAAAGATCTTCCTTACATAAAGCACGGTTGTCATGCTAAGTTAAGATATTGCCAAACATTGTGATGTTTTCTGGATTTATACTCATCAATATTCAATACACACTTTAGCTGGAATTGATTTTATTTGACTATAACTAAGTTATATATTAAAAATAAGTTTCATCAATTTAATTAGGATGACAATGTGGTTTTAAAGAGTACAGAGATCTAGGTCGCACCCGAAACCAAGTTTAAAAAGGTACTTTTAGTGTATAGGCAGCTAAACGGCACCTAAGGCTAAATTTATTGACTCGCATATGCAATTTGAGAATATATTGGCCTAAGTGACACGGGCGATCAATTTTGAGTACCGGTCATATATTTTACTCAAAAGAAAATACAATAGATTGCGGCTTTATGCTCTCAATCATTTAGAAGAAATCCAAATTATAGCAGCTTTATGCTCTCAATCATTTAGAAGAAATCCAAATTATAACACAATAATTTAAGCAAAAAGATACACAAATCATTGCATTTATTTATGGATGATAAGGTCAGGAGTACTGATCCTTCGTTACATATACTCCATGCCCAATAAAATCGGGGCTGGAATAATTAACCAGATTAAGAAAGGGCAGAACTCAATGTTGTGGGTTGTGATACAAATACACCACAATAGCGCCAGGCAAAGCCCCGTCCAAAAACAACTACTAAACCAACACTGTCAAAGGACGCCCATCCACTGACTAGTCAGTTGGAACTGCACCCTGAAACACCCCTGATAGTCTCCATACAACCGAGGTTGCATGAACAAACCAGACTAAGCATGACTAGACTACTACAACGCACCCTCTGATTTCTCGCCATCGTCGCAAGGAGCGGCGCCGCCATGGCCATGGCGACCGCGCACGCCTCTCTGCTGGGAGCCATATGGACCGGATCAGATTAATCCTTCTCGCTGCTGCTATCTCTCTGCTTGGTGAAGATGATCTACAGTAGATTAATTGCTGCTAACTGTTGCTGTGTTTATGAATGGGATTGAGCAGCCATGCATGGGGAGCAATTTATAGAGGTTTGAGAGGTCGGGTATGCGTGGCAACAGCCACACAATGTGTCAAAAAGGCCGCGTGCAACTTGACGCGAGTAACGTGTGGTGGATCGGCGGTTCACAAGTGCACAACTGCAGAAATTGTGACCCGGAGATTTAATTTGGTAGAAAGTGCTAGCAGAGGCCTGCCTGGGAGACCTTTTCGCCAAGTTGCATCGGGGAGGCAGCGTGATGGGTTCTTGATCCTATGCACATGCACGTGATATGATGTCGCAAAAAACAGCATCAAGGCATCAAAGAGGGTTGAAATGGGCCGGAGTGTATGCAAATTAAAGGTGATGGCGAAATCCGGCCAATTGCATGGTGATCGTGGTCATGTTTTGGCCTTGGTTCCTGTGGAAGGCGTGATCACAGATCATATGATTTTGTTCACTGTGGTTTCAACTCATTTCACGTGATTAAGCAATTAACTTGAAGTTGATATTTGTTTGCGATTTGCAGATCCCAAGCTGCACACACACATTTGTATTATGAGTTCATGACTAGGAGTGTAATAAATTTTCAGGTAATGAATGTTGAAGAAAACGATGATATGATCAAAATATTCTCACAGTATAGAGAGTAATTATTGGTCAAAATTGTATATATCCTTACAAAATTGAACTGAAATCCAGCTTCTTTCAAGCTGAGGGAGTATATTTGCTTCGATTGACACTTAATGCTCATGTGTCGTTGTCATCCAGCTCTGTGCGGAACCGCAGAGGCCACCAGAGGAAAAACGACCATTCGTCCCCTTCCATCAGTACCGGTAGCTTACCAATCGGTACTGAGGCCCATTTAGTACCGGTTGGTTAACACAGTACCCCCGAGGATCATTTAGTACCGGCTCGTAACACGGCCCGGTACTAAAGGGTGGCATTCAGTACCGGTTGGTGTTACGAGCCGGTACTAAATGGTCCAGGGGGGTTCCCGAGGCCTCTTTTGCATTCAGTACCGGTTGGTAACACCAACCGGTACAGAATGGTGGCATTCAGTACCGGTTGGTGTTACCAACCGGTACTGAATGCACCATCTAGGGTTACTTTAAAAGGATAGCATCCTTCTCTCAACCACAAGTGCTCTATAGGTGGGGTGGTTAAGGAGGAATCGCGCGAGGGGGAGGTCGCGAGTTCGAGTCCCATGGACCGTGCACGCGCATTTACGCGTGAAAAATTTGCGTGACTTGCGGGCCCCCAGCGAATTCAAAATTTTTTTTTTCAATTTTTTTACGCTCAAAATCATTTGGTACCGGTTGGTACCAACCGGTACCAAATGATTTTGAGCGTAAAAAAATTGAAAAATTACAACCGGTACAGATCGGCGCCCATCGGTACCAGATTGCCAGTACCGGTTGTTGTTATGCAACCGGTACTGGGAGATGTTTTTCTGCTAGTGGGCGGGAATCTATTTCCTTTATCTAAAAAAATCTAGCTCTGTGCTCTCCACAAATCAACATGACTGGTGCAGGCATCTATGGCCATGATGATTCCATATCATGCATTAACAATCGAACAGGCTGGAAAGTTAGTTCACGAGCGTCTCGCCACGGCCGCTGGAGAGGCGTCTCGAGGTGGGCTTTCTAGACTTCGACGTCGCAGTTCGGAGCGACTAAGAATGGAATTAGAGATTGAGTATCAATGTCCGGGCTCCTGGCAGATTTAGATCTGTTCCGGACTCTCTTGAACCACATATACTGATTTTTCTTTTGAGATGAAGTAATATCCGAGCTAACCATTGATTCAGAAATGAAGTTATCAAGAGATCTTCTTATCCTTCAACTAGTCTGGCTATTGTTAGTGTCCAGGAAGTCAAGACGATCATGAAACTAAAGGCCTGTAATAATTTAAAAAAAAACATAAATAAATTATAAAAGTATATAAAATGGAATACACATTGACGTTTATCGACGCAAGCATGTCTCTTAATACTCCAAAAACAAAGTTACAGCACATATCTAGAACACATTAGTTGCAACAATTTTTGTGAGAAGACGATTCTAGAGAAAAAAAAAATAATGGACCGATCCAAAGATAAGTGATCAGCGCTCTCAGCGCAGCTCGTTTTTCCAAAGTTATCAGCTTATCATACCATACATGCATGACTTATCAGCCTCTTTCTTCCCTTCAGCTATAGTCATTTTCTTCGCTATCAGAAAAGCTGGGCTAGCTTATCAACTTGACGAGAGCAGTAAGTAAGCGAAAAAAAGGTTGCAGGTCACATGCGAAGCTGATTAGCCCCTCCCTCTGCATGCGAAACTGACGTCTCGTCGCGGCAGCCATGGATTTTTTTTTTTTTTTTTTGGTTTCCTTCCTCCAGTTGCCTTCAGCAGCAGGGGACTGTAGATATTATGCGACATGGACGTGGGTAGGTTGTTCCTGCTTTATATGTCATCAGTGACATAAGCCATCATTGGAATAATGCAGAGTTCATGTGAATTTCGGTCCCCAAAAACGTTCATCATTGGTAATTTGTTGAACCGCCATCATCACCTGTCTTAGCTTTGGCCTGTGGTATACATTTGAGATGACCCAAGTTGGTACCTGCGGCGCTCCCTGCATGAACCTTACCTGACTCAAATAGTTGCCACAAAAATAAAGATTTCACAGTTCTTGCTTCTATATGTTAGATCAGATAAATTGGAGACACGAGTTGCTGTTCCTGGATCACACGCTTGACTTCCCACTGGAAGGAATGATGGACGATACTCAAGTCATTTGGTAGGGCCACTAGAAGTCAAATGGTCAGAGTTATAAATGGGATTATAAAGGTTTACGACACCGAATAGCTATACCATAAAAATATGTTTAATAAATAAAATAATTAATGATATTTACTTGTATCATGAATATTAGTACTTTGTTATATAAATTTGGTCAAATTTGATATATTTGACTATCTAAAAAAGTTGAAATGACTTATCATTTGGAAGTGGTAGATTGAAGTAGAATGAAAGAGATTAAAAAAGAAATTAGTCTACTCTATTCCACTTTTTTTTAGAAACTCTATTCCACTTCAAAACCGACTAGGTATGTTCTCGTAAGGAGATATAGCCCCGAGACCCATCTGAACGGGCTTACCTGCGGTGTGCCGCAATTCCTATCCATATCTTCCGGAAGAAGTGGGCTTCCTCACCTTCTAATATTTGAGATTCGTGCAAATAAACCACATCTGTTGGATCATAGTTGAAACCCTAACCTTACCCCTCTCTCCTCCATCCACGCTGCCGCTATTACTCGCCCATGCCGACTGCGCCGCCGCCGCTGCGCGAGACACCTCCATGTCGTCGCTGATGCTTTGCTGCGCGCCACACGAACTCCATCCACGCCATTTGCAAAGAAGGTCGCATGCACCGCCTCCCGACGCCGATGTTGCTCCTGTTCACGCCGACGTGCAACCACGAGAGCTGCCGCCTCTGTGAGCCCGACCGCACGCAGCCTAGCTTGTCGGAGAAGAAGGCGCACTTCTCGCCAGAGAAGTACCATTCAACATTTGGTTGTAACAATTTAATATTTGTTTCTAACGATTTCAACATTCCATTTTAATGGTTCAACATTTAGAACATCAAATGTTGAACCTTCTTATGTCAGATGTTGAACCTGTTTGGCTTATCCATCTTGTAGGAAGCCTCCTCGTGTGCGGCTTACCAAAAGTTACCAAACCAACAACAAGAAGGCCAACCATAATAATCATCGTTGAGTAAAAAAACAATAATCATCATTGGGCTGGTATGTGGGTTACGGACAACAGGCCCAAATGTGCACGTCCAGGCCCAAAACCCAAACAGAAATGCGTGGTTTGCTCCTGTGTAGCACCACGGAATCTGGTAGCCCGTGCACCCCAAAACCTGTCAATTTTAGGTTTTTTTTTTAGCTATGAAAAGTAGCAAAATACGGTTGGTGCCGCTGGTCTCTACCGTATTTGGAAGCATCGTAATAATGACTTCAATTTTCTTAAGGCTGAAGCACGCCTGTGTTTCTATGAGCTATGGTATGGAGGCAGATTATGCCAGTATTTTACAACTAGGATGCTTTGCAGCTGGCTGTTTCTTTCCGAACTTTCACCCTGTATGAACTTGCTCGTTTTTCCTATAGTGACACGAAATAACGTCAACTTTCAGTAGCAAGCAGATTTGGTACCAAACCTGGTGTTTGCCCCTTTCAACATGTCAGACTCGCTGCAGTTCATGACTAGGTAAGGATTTGCTTACCACAATGGATGATTGCCAGATATGAACTGCCTTCATAGCCATCGATTCATCCATAAGCAACAGGGCTGCAGGGGGGAAAACTGACTGTAAACGAACGCGCGGTTACCAGTTAATTCAGATGGTTTTATATTAACCCAGGCAGGCAAACATTAGCAACAAAAGTGAAAACAACAGCAGTACATTACCAGCAGTAATCAAACTGGGTCAACAGACGTTTCGCCCCCAGTTACATTCACAATTTCATATAACTTGACACAATTGTCATAATATCGAACAATGAACAGAGTACCACATAGAGATTAATAATCGTGCACCCAAAGGACTCACTTGAGTACCACCTGACAAGAAATAAGCAACATCATTGCAGACAACCCATCACCCAATCTGCATAATTGCCACAATTGTACGTTGGCAGTATCTACTAAAATCGTGATAAGCCACAATCTGAACAGTTTTCCTATGTGCACTAGCTCCTCATTCTCCAGGAACAAATCTGTATACTAAAACAATGTTCTTGGCCAAACCGTAGTATCACTGGCTTTCAGTTTTACCGGTTTGTTCAGGGCCACTGCCATTTGAGTCACTGGATACAGAGCCACCATCACCACCTTGAGATTCGTTGTGCTCCTCATTGGTAGATATGCTGGTTTCAATCTTGGGATCCACCTGCCCACCATTGCTAGATGTTTCAGCGGCTCCGTCACTTTTGTTAGACGTCTCTTCTGAGGAACCATCTACTCCTTCACCAGAAGAATTTCCTTGGGAGTTCTCTGCCTCTGTATTTGCAGCCTGGTCAGTTAGAGCACTGTTCTCAGAATTTGACCCCTCATTGGATGTACTTGTTTCTGCACCCTTCTCGTCATCATCAGACGCAGTCCCAGTCTTTTCTTCTGCAGAGGTGCTATCAGATGAGTTACCCTTATCATCACCAGATCCAGTCCCAGATGATCCTGTTGCACTTTCATCTTCTAACCCAGTCTCAATATGAACAGCCTCGCCAGTGCCGTGCTCAGAAGAACCAGAGGTAGTGGAAGCTATGTCACCTTGGTTGTCACTTGCATCATTTTGTGAATTATCAGTATGAACAGATGGTATATTCCCTGTTTCATCAGGAAGACTGCCAGTACCATGGTCATCACTTGCTTCGGTCTTGGCATCATCAGGAAGGGATTCAGAGCCAATTTGGGTACCCACTGCCTCCTTTTTGTCACCCTGTTCCCCATCTGATCCATTGCCACTTGCACTACTGGAGTCATCACCTTGCACCACTTCATCATGTGAAGTTCCAGTTGTCTCACCAGTTCTTTCCTCCTGTGCTTGATTGTTTTGGGACATATCATCTCCAGATGAATGGACTTCACTTTTACCCTCAGCATCAGAGTTGGATTCAGTATCGTGCTTGTTTTCTTCTGCATGACCAGTGGTTTCATCTTCACTTCTATTACTATGAGCTTCTGTATTGCCATCTGCACTGTTGACTTGTCCTTCTTCAGCTTCTGACCTCTCAGTGTTTCTCTTGTCATCTTCATGCAAATCAGTACTGTCTTTATCAAACACAGTTTCTCCACCCTTCTCATTATGATCAGAAGTATCAGAATGATGATCTAAAGCACCTTCCTCTGGTTTACTAACCACTTCCATGTTGCTATCGCTGTAACCGCCTGCCTTTTCTTTCCTCCCTTGGAACATGCTTCTATCATTATGGGCAAGCTGGTCCTCAGCATCATTCAAGTACTCATTTTTCTTATCATAGGAATGCTTGACCTGATACACAAGCCAAAAAACAACACCTACAAGTAAGGTAGCTTGGAGTAGTGTTTTGATTCTTGATCCCCTGTTCCTTTGGTTCCGGCTATTTGAATGATGAAGCATGTTTACACCTGCTATAAAATGCATAATGAAAGTCAGGCAGCCATAGTTCCAGTCAGCACAATGCACAAAAAAACATGATAATCTGAATAAATGTTCATGCATAGCACAACAAAAACAGTGGGTACGATAGTTGTATTCCATAAAGTCTACCAGTAGTATTTTCATGCTCTATTGCTACTTGCTAGAGACATAGCAAAAATTACAGATAAATATTAAAGTTACTTTTACTGCAGGCATGCAATGATGCAAATTAACCAATAGGAGGCCTTGGTTAAAACTATCCTCTGTAGCTAGGGAACTTACAAGGATCACCATATCTTCCATATATTTTTCCAACAACCCTAGTTGATCCATCATCTAAACCCACTGATGCATGCCAGTGAGAAATCCTTCTTAACATAGATTAAATAAGTTCTTTTAAACATTATCAGGACTAGGACTGGCAAACATTTTGCAAGTCAGAAAGTGATATGTATCCATATGCTAATGAAGTAGAGGACAACTCATGGTTCAAATATTATACAAAGTAATTGGAAAGACAGAAAGCTTTGATGAAAATGCTGGTTAGGTCATAGAATCACAGTTCAATGCTCAATTCAAAAGAACGACCTATTATTGTGCACCTTATTTACTGACGTGGTACATCATACTTTTTAGCTGTGGAAGTAGAGTGCAGAATCCCTTGATATTCTGAGTGTAATGCCAATGAAATATAGATGCTAACATGCTTAAATTTAAGAAAGCAAACCTCACTTCAAAGAGAAAGACTGTGTCCTAGTGGAAGGATGTCATAGGACCAAGCAAAATGATTCGAATAGTTATGCTCTGGTACGTGCAAAAACAAGAGAAATTTTGGAACACAATGTATGGCCACCGTGATAAGATGAACATAATGACAGGAAGCATCCCGAAGGCCATAAGCCCATAACTGAAAAAGTATCAGTGTCAATTTTATGTGCCGCAAGCATGCAGGGGAATTAAATGTAGCTCTGCTTTTCCCCTTCCTTTCAAGCAACAAACACAAAAACAATGAAGGACACATATGTTAGCGATTTCTGCGCTAAGCTCCCATTGGCATACCGAGTGACAATTCCTCGCCAACTGGTTTCCAGATCCGTTGGTGTCAACAGAATTCAGGAGCAGCTTGGGAAACATGACCCAAGTGAATCAACGAGGTAAACTGTAACACCCGAAACATTATTGTCAGATCACTGCATCTAACAGGAAACAGGGATCCTAATCCATCCACATCCACATGCTCCCACCCCCAAGTCAGGGCTAGCACCAGCTAGTAGTATAGTATATTCAGGGTTTCCAAAAGGGCCAAACAAACAATCACTACATTCTTTCGGAAAAGTAAAACAATCAGTACATTCTTTTCGGAAAAATAAAATAATGAGTACATTCTGAAAATAGGCAGGTGCTTGGTCGCACGAATTTCAGCAGGAAAGGTAGTAGAAATGTCGCATTCGTGTTCCATTTATGACTGGATTTGCAGCCCGGGACGTGACAGGTCACATTCTGAAAATAGGCAGCTACTTGGACGCATGGATTTCAGCAGGAACGGTGGTAGAAATGTCGCGTTCGTGTTCCATTTATGACTGGATTTGCATCCTGGAACGTGCCAGGTCATCCCCACCCCAAACGTGCTGCTCCGTGAGCCCCCAGAACAAGAACCCGAACCTACTGATCCATTCCCGTGGAAGCAAATCCAACACAGGAAGATAGAGAGCGTTCGGAGAGAAGGAAACATCCCCATCCCTCGACCCTCGTCCATCCAAAGATACACAAAGCCGAATAGAACCGCCGCCGGACGAAGACAGGGGAGATCAAGCGCGGCGAGGGCGAGGAATCGACCGACCCGCCTCGAACGAGATGCGGCGCGAGCAAGGCACATTGCTTGGCGGCGAGCACAACCAGCAGGTAACCGCGCAAGCTACACTACACGCAGGCACGCAGCTCTCCGCGCGCTAAGCCGAGACACTGATTTCCACCAAACCACCCAATCCAAGCGCATTCATCAGGAGCGGTACGGCGTCGGAGCACGGACGCGGAGGCGAGGGAGGAAGAAGAGGGGACGACGGCCGTACCTGGTGGGTTCCGGGCGCGGGCAGTTGGAGCGAGCCGGCAATGGCGCCGACCCTTCCGTGGCCGGCGGAGGACGCGATGCGGGGCGGCGCGGGAGAGCGGCGGCAGCAGCGGCGGAGGGAGGACGAGCGCGACTGGAGCGTGACCGGGGACGACCCGCGTTGATGATGACGGATGGGGTTAGTTGGTGGTTTGGGTGGGCTGCGTGCGGGGGGCTAGTAGATCTGGGACGTGATCGTCGTGGGGGTGAGGCCGGTGGTGATTTTTATTTTTATTTTTTTTACCTTTTTATTTCTTTACTTTTTCCCCACGGCGGCGCCGATGTCGCCTGGTTTTGGGTTGGTTACTTGGTTCTGCCTCTGCGGCTCGTGATTCGTTCGTGGCCGGGTCGGGTGCTATTTTTTCATTTTAGCACCTTCTGAAAACATTACATGTTGACCCTTGAAAAACAGATCTTACAAAAGTGTGCCCTTATAGATTCAGCGTGCTAGTGCTACTACTCGGTCGGGCAAGCCGAGTTCTGTTCCGCCCAGCCGGTAAAAAAGAAAACGTCATGACGTGCCACGTCAGTGCGACAGTGCCCAATACGGTATTGGGTTGGGATAGGCTTGGGTTCAGTCAATTAACCCCCAATATGATAGAAAATTAAAAAGAGAATGTTTAGCCTTTGGATGGAGCTTGACGCGAGATAAAAAAAAAAGAGCATAAGCTTTGACGTGTCAAAACCTCGGCGTGAGATCATAGCACGCAGGGCCACATATTTCACAGGTTTATTGGTATCACGGTGACAAAACGATCCATTTTATGAAATTGTTTTTGCCGAAAGTATGTCTGTTTGTAAAAAGTGTTTCCTACAAGGGTCAAAATAAAAAGAAAAATACACTCGGGTCGTGTTGCTGTGCGGCATGGCTGCGCCTTGGATTCTTGGCTCGTGGCCTCCTCGTGCGGACGTGCCTGCTTGATCTCGTGCCCGGCCAGCTTGCGCGACAGGAGTCGGCTCCTGGCGCGTTGGCACGTCGTACGACGGAGATTCCTCCGGTCTTTGATTACTGTATGTATGTATGTACATGTACGTGTGCGTTGGAGTCGGGGGATCCAGCTCAGCCTCAGCTTGCACACCATATGACGCCATTCGCCAGGCGCTGTGCCAAGGACGGTACTACAGTACAGTGCGTGGCCGCGGCGTAAATGATGCGGGCGCCCAGGTCCAGCGCGGCCACAAACTGTGGTCACCCTACGTGCGGACTCAGATCATGCAGTTGTAACTGCAACTGCAAGATACGACTTCACGTGTTCTCGACCCTTCATTCCTCGGTCACAGACGGACAGGATCAACTGCTACAGTATTTGCCGCTACAGTGTTTTCTCGGCTGCACAAATCGCTACAGCGATTGAACAGTACCACAAATGTGCATTCAGACTTCCTCTCTCTGGAACTGGGGCCCGCGCTGCTACAGTACTACTGCTTAACTTACAGTGGAAGTAGCAACTGCACCGGATCCTGGTCCCCCTACGTGCACTCGAGCTGCGGTGCGAAACTGACCGGCGACCTCGACACACACGGGTCACGGTCCACGTATTGGCTTTCGTTCAAAAAATAAAAAACGATCCACGTATTGGGGTGTTTGGTTGGCAGCAAGTTACCAAACCTAAAGTTAGGCTCCCCGCATGTTTTTAATAGTTATTTAGCCTATCTATGAAAAGAACGAGTATAATTCAAAACATTTCTAACTTAACTTGGGCCTACTATACCCCTCACATCGGACCTACCTGTAAGGGTCAACGGAGGTGGGAAGAGGATAAAACCCACCAAAACTAATATTTAGAAAATGTTTCTGTCAAAATCAATTTGTTTTTTTCACCCACATTTTCTACCTACCAAACTCTTTTTTCTCTTACCCTCCCAAAACAAATAATACGGTGGAATAAATCCGGCAAAGTACTCTGCGCGTGGGACGGGCATATGAAGCCTGCACGTGGGCCGGGCATTAGCGTGAGTCTGCGCGTGGGCAGGGCGCATTAGCGCGAGTCTGCACGTGGGCCTAATATCAGCTCTTGGCCATGTTATGCTGTTCTGCATGCATGTAACATCGAGGCCTCACAACATTTTGAAAATTTGTCCGCACCTTTCACATTGCACCTATCACACAACATTTCCTTTAATTAATTATTCCATTATAATTTATAAGCATTGATACCGAGCTGCCATGGAGCAAGGGACAACATATGAGCTGATCCATTGGATCCGTCACATGATCTACCTACTGCTCAGGTCGGCTGCTTTTACGTGAAGTTATTCTAAGAAAAAGTTAACCTATGCTCATTAATGAAATGTTGCCATGTGGATAAAAATTATGACGTGGCATAAAATTCCGAAGAAGCGAAAGAGTTAGATTTCATCAAGAAGGGAAGTGGTCCTAACACTTCGTTAACAACGATATGATGTGTCATTAATGTTTGCTGAACTTCTTTTCCTACCACGTGCGTGTCGCACGTGCGTCTCTGCTAGTTGAAAAAAAAAAGACTTAGATGTGCCACAACCTTCGCAGCCTCGCGTCACATATTTCCTTACCGAAAGTGTGGCAGACTTTTTCCGGGCCACAAGCATTTTTTTCGGGCCACAAGCACTGTGGCGCGCCACAACAGCTGCCTTGCGTCGTGCCCCGCTCTTCTTGCAGGGACGGCAGGAGCTTGCATGAGGCTGCCTCTGCTTGCCTCGCGACCATGCTCCGCCGTGGGGTGAGGGAGAGTAAGGGAGGAGAGGGAGGGAGGCTTGTCCCCTACTCGCCGCCGGCCGGTTGGGAGGAAGAAAACGAAGTTGCGACCGCCAGCCTTCGATCCGCCATGCAGAGGTTCAAAGCCGTCGAGACCTTGAATTTTGTGCCCAGAGCTCGCAAGAGGCCATTTTGGTGCCCTTCTCCACCTCTGCGAACCCAAAAGCCCGGTGAATCAGGCCGCGGGGACGAGATCCAAATAGACTGCCCGGAGATGAATGGCAACTCATTTTGGTTGGTTGATTTTGTAATTTCAAGGGCAAAGTATGGTGTTTCATAATTGCTATTTGAAAAGGTGGTGTTGGAATATGTTTGTTTTGTGAGAAATGGGTGGTAAGCTTACCACTATGGCATTGAGGTGTTTTTAATATCGCCATAATTCTTTGGCACACATTTGTGCCAGCATTCCAAACAGCGGCCACAAAGAATTTGTTATATCTTAGTCATCAACGAGACACCCTAATTTTGCCGTAGAATGTGGCTGCTACCTAGCGTGGTAAAGTGTGGCCGGGAACAAAGAGACCCACACTGCCGAAACTAAAAACAAATGCTCCCGGCGGAAAAGGTAGCGGTGAATCGGTGATCAATGTTGTGTCCCACTACCGCCGCACAGGGCTCATAATAAAGCATTAAAGCCATGGTTTGTACCAGCAGAGTCTTTGATGGAATCCTGCTACGCATCCGCTAGTGGTGCCACAGGTGAGAATTAATGTCCTGGACTTGGAATAAAGCATATTTTGCAATGAAAAAAAGATCATTTGAAAGTGGATTTTGAGTTTCTCACCTTCGGTTCTCTTAAATATATTCTCAATCATTATGCAATGAACGAATAATTACGTTAAATAACTTAAATATGTTTAGTTCCTTTCGTATATTAAATATGCGTACAATTCGACTGATTGCGACTCAAAATTTTCGAGGTTTGACCTTTTCAAATCATGAGCGGTTTAACCTCCCTGTGGGCAAGTAGGCCACATTCTGGGCCAGATTCACCCGTCCTCTCGTTTGGGGATGTTACGGCCTTACAAGATGGGCCGAACATTGTCCATATGTCAACAGAGAAATGGGCTAACTAACCCAACAGCGTGCTGCTTGAGCAGCCCAGCCTATATTTTCCCTTTCCCTACGATTGATCATCATGGGTCACAATGGGCCTTATGCTCCAAACACTCTGCTGCTATAAGCAAAAATTCAGAGGTCTTCGTAAAAAAAGCAAAAATTCAGAGGTTTCCCGAAACAAAAATTGCATCCTTTGTGAGTAGAAGAGGCAGGCATCCCCAACTGTTGGGGGACCCTTTTGCATCTAACCTCCTCGACAGAAATCATGAAGACGGGTATGAACCCATTTCCTCTGTTGTTCAAAACTCGAAATGAGCAACTATATACTCTCTCTGTTCCAAATTATTAGTCACCCTGGGTGTCATTTTGAGTGTCTAAATTCATGGCATGTTTTATGAACACAAACATATATTTGTCTAAATTCATAGCATCTTCGATGAATTTGGTAAAAAGCCAGAATGACTAATAATTTAGAACGGAGGGAGTATATAATTATGACACGTGCACTCATTTAATTTATGAGCTCTTTTACAATAATTGGCAAGTACCATGGTACTACCAGGATATAGAATCCAACGATGGGAAAAATATCTAGTACCTAAAAGTACCTATCCAAAAGTACCAAAAAGCACCAAAATTGTGGGACCAAGTACCGGATAAATGGGCCCACCTAATTATTTTATTTTTAAATTAAAAAGAAAGGGTATATACTTCTTTTTCCGCAGATGTGGGGGAGGAGGCGGCGGGAAAAAAAATTATCATGATATGTTGTGGGTGGGTATATTCTAATCAGGGTATATGAAAGTACTAATATACCCTTATTATTATTTATTTGTTTTTCAAAATTCTAGTTAAAAGTACTGGTAAGTACCAGGAAAAGTACTTAAAGTACCTACAAGTACCTGGTAGTACCAGCTGGTACTTGCCAATTATTATAAAAGAGCTCTTAATCTATATAGGAATATCATGCATTGGTGCCTGGAAACCAAAATTTCCCCTCGTGACGTTTGAGACGAGATGGGGGATGTCGACGGCGAGGTGGTGTCTCTCGAGTGCGATCTCGTTTCGAGCGAAATCAACAATCAAGCATGCATGCAAGAGGTGTCGCGCTCCAAGCAAGCAGAGGCAAAAGGCGCAAAGCGACCGTATACCACTGGTGTGAAAGCCTCTGTTTCCGCTTTGATTAGCAACGACGACGGAGGCAGTAGAGTACTCTAAATCACAGAGCAATCAGAGAGCTCACACAATGATGCACCAACGCACCATCACTGCTATAGAATGCGTTTGTGGCGATCGATCGATCGATCGATCGGCTCTCTTGGCAATTATTTTGCTCGCTGTGTGTGCGCGTGGTACCGTACGGTCTCCGTCACAACGTTTTTTTTCTGCCCTTTTGCACCACTGACTGTCTGTCTGTCTGTTTGTCTTTGGTGATGGTGACGGTCATGGACGCATGGCGCTGCTTTACTGCTTCTTCCCCTTCCCTGATTGAAATAATTAAAGTTGGAGCGATTAGACGCCACACGCCCACACACCTTTTTTTTCGTAATCAGGGCGGGACTCGTTCGCGCGGTGCACGGGAACGCCCCCGACCGGCGTCCGTAGATATCCGACCGATCGATCATGTGCATGATGGAGCTCCAAAAGTGAACGTGTATATGTACGTCTGTGGCGTCCTTGATCGGGCGCGCGGCAAAGGCCGGGCTGCTACCTTCCTGAGCCTTTTTTTTTTATCGTTGGCCGTCGAAGTGGTGGTCGATGTCGATCTCGATTGATTAGTGCATCACACACGCGCGCACCGGATGTCGCGTCGTGATTGGTCCTCCTGATGTCTCGATATCCTTGGTTCGTTGGATCTCGTTCCGGAAACAATGAGGCCAGCAGGGGCACTGGGGCACCACGGGCAAGCTAAAAAAGGTATATACACCGTACACGTACGTACGTGCAGCGTCCTACTTGATGGGGTACCTTGGCTGTGGATGCAATGCAATGTGCCAATAGAATCTGATTGTTCTGGATGCGTCGTCATGCTGCAGGGCGGGCGGCGTGGCTTTGCATGATCCTGGTGGGGTCCCGGCCCGACCGTCCAGCCATCCATGGTTAGTCCTCATCGGATATGAGCGGGCCGCATCAGCTCGAACAGGTGCGAGTGCGATGCCATGCATGCGTGTGCATCGCACTGGAACACTCTGCCCGAACGCCGACGCCACGCACGCCCAAATTGTAAGTGTGAATAGAGGGATGTGTATGTACTCCAGGCATGTAGCTGTAGCTCTCCGTCCTCCGGTTGCTTCACTGATAAGCCGGTCAGAGTTCAAAGAAGATGAAGAAAAAAAAAAAAGAGGGCGGAGTCGCGATAGCCGCCGGCCAGTGCGCGCTCACACACTCGCACGCAGATTTGCGGTGGGGGCGAGTGGTTGGGAGCCGCCACTTGGTGGTGGAGGGAGGAGATGAGCGACGCGCCTTTTGCAGCCTTTGCTGCCGCCGCTTTGGCGATTGGTGACTGGTCACCATCCTACACGCAACGGCAACCAACAAGTCTTGGGCTGCCGCTGCCGCTGGCAGCCGGGCGCGTTTAGTTGGTGGGGAGAACACAAGTTTATCTGGGAAGCGTGTTCTGTGAGAGGAATGAATAGGAAAGTTGGAGAAAATTGGAGGGAAACTTTTCTGAAAACGTGTTTTCTGAGAGGGATAAATAGTAAAGTCCAAAAGAACTTCTGGAACTAAACACAGCACACCGGCCGCGACCACGAGCATATGTGCTGTGTTTAGTTCCAGAAGTTCTTTTGGGCTTTACTATTCAACCCTCTCAGAGAACACGGTTTTCAAAAAAGTTTCCCTCTAATTCTTTTTAACTTTTCTATTTATCTCTCTCCCAAAACACAATTCCCAGACAATATTCTTTTTCTCGTCCCACCAACTAAACGCAGCCATGGTGATTGGGTGAGGATGAGCGCGCGCGCGCGTCTGCAATCATGCAACGACGAACGACAGAGAGAGAGAAGGGAAGGTAAAGGCAGCGCGGTGGCTGGAACGCGAGGTCCTGCGGGAGGACACGTCTGCAACTCTAGCCTCAACAGGCTACCTATTGGCAAGCTGCTTTGCTCGAGTCGAGGAGGATCGCCCTCGGGTCGCCAACCGGCCCAAACCTTACTCGCGAAGCAATAGGCAGGCCTTGGAGCGCGCGGCCGTACGCGCATGTCCTATCTCTCCCTCTATCTCTATATCTCATGCCTGGGGTCTCCTAGCTGCCTCCCGGTAAATGTTGGAACACGTACTGACGCTGCCCGAACACCGACGCCACACACGCCGCGGTGAGCTCTTGTGGTCGTTGCGGCATGATTGGCGCCCATAGCTTAGCTTAGCTTAGCTTAGCGTGGGTGCTCAAAACTGGCAAGAACGCAAAAGGTGTGACGTGACGTTCTCTCCTTCCCTAGCGTGCGCCAAATTAAAGCTCGTCTCGCTCACTCTCATACTAATCCCATGCGCCACAAGGGTGGATCTCCGCCAAATGTGTGCTTCATCACATATTAAGATGTTTACGAGAAAAAGATGAACATTCGATGTTTACATGCACGTCTCTTTAGACACCGTTGAATGCGAATCTTTCCTCCTAACACTACTACTAGAGAATCGAGCATTCGTCCTTCACACGTTAGTACCGGTTGTCTTAAAACCTGGTACTAACATATCCCTGGGATTCCCGAGGGCCTCAGACCATTTAGTATCGGCTGGTAACACCAACCGGTACTAAATAGTACCGGTTGGTGTTACGAGCCGGTACTAAATAATACCGGTTGGTGTTACGAGCCGGTACTAAATGGTCCCGGGGGTTCCCGAGGCCCCCGTGCATTTAGTACCGGCTCGTAACACCATCCGGTACTAAATTGCATTTAGTATCAGCTGGTGTTACGAGCCGGTACTAAATGGGCCGTATGGTATAGTTCAAAAGGAAAGCACATCCCACTCAATCACAACTGATGCATAGGTGGGATGGTAGAGGAGGTACGCGCGAGGCCAGAGGTTGTGAGTTCGAATCCCATGAACCACGTATGCGCATTTACGCGTGAAAAAATCGCGTATTAACTGGTCTGCCCCGTCGACCCTACGGCCCCGTTAGTACCGGGAGCTCGATACCGAGCGCATAACCGGTACTAAACCGGCTCGATACCGAGCGCATAACCGGTACTAAACCGGCTTTACGCCCGGTACCAAAGGTCGATTGTAACATCGTAAAGCTCATTTCATATAAGGAGAGACGAGAGAGCGGATTGGATTGTCTTCGGAACTAAACAAGGCCCGGGATCTGTTTACAACTTACAAGAGAGAAAATATGAATGGGTGTAACTTTGGTAGACACGAACAGAGTCCAACGATTGAATCAAAATTCAAGCAGTTAGTGGCTTAGTTCAAAAACAGAGTAAATAGCCTAAAAATTAATGTGTTTTTTACTGGAATAAATCCATTTGAAATGTCTCACACTGAGAGGACAATTCAACAATAAAGGGCACCAAGTACGTACAATCATTTGCAGAGATTATTGGTGGCACGAGAGAAAACCAAACACTCCATATGATACTTCACATGTCTTTGACCTCATTTTTTCAGCATCTACGCTACTTTTATTCAGTTCATACACACGTTGCCAAATCGCAACCACTTATATTATTAATAAGCCTAGTTAACTCAACAACATGCGTCCAGTCCAGGCCTCCTCGCAGTCGTAGAGATTCGATAATCACTGCTGCTGGCTGAGATCGATCAATCTCCTAACAGGCCAACTATCGCTTGTAGTGTAAATATATACTAGTCTTTTGGCACGTGCGACACGCACGTGCTATTAAAAGAAATAGTGTTTTGGCACATGCTATTAAAAAGAAAAATAAAATAAAAACAACTAATTTGGAACATGTCATTCAATTCAATCATGTGAATTAAAATCATCCACGCTGACGCAGATGCCATGGATGATAGCCATAAATAAATTCTCACCAGGGTGGATGTGTGGCCTCCTAGACAGGTAACGCCGACACAGGGTGTGCCCGTCCTCGACGATCGATGATCTTGACCGGGAGGAGGAAGTGAAGTGCCAATTTTGCAGGGCTTCTCATTGGGTAGGACGGCTTGAACACAGTAACAACATATATATGAGTATAACAAAATATATACGAGTATGTGGACTACCAGCAAGAATATGTATACATGTTTTTACCTGACTGCTTGCTAGACTCCTTGTAGGTTACGAGTAAATTCATACATACCCTAATGCCAGATAGCCTAGCTAGTTACTGCAAGCAAGTTTCGGCCGACCCATGTTCAGTTATATGTACTATTTTTTCATTCTCCAATTTGAAACTTGGTCCTCGTGATGAAGCAAGCAAGAGTATGAAACAAGTTGTTTTACATGGGCAAGCCGATCGAAGTGGAAGCCAGCAGCAGCAAGCTGCTGATTGGCTGCATAGACGAATTCTAGCCTCTAGGGAACCTCAATCTGCAGGGAGTGGATGGCGGTAGGAGAACTGTGGATGGTGGCCAAGTAGGTGATGCGGTCCACGCCGAGATCAGCAGGTGGATCCCGGAGAGACGTGGATCACGCACAAGGAGGGGCGACGAGAATCTGATCGTGCGGTGGCATACAACGAGGTGTGACATGAATCTGATCATGCACGATGGAGGCATGGACAAGTGTGCACGATGGACGCGATCCTCCTAGCGCGGCGACATGCGCGATGGAGGTGCGACGATAGAAGGGTAGGAAGGAGAGTGCTGGTCCTTGGCGCACGATGACGGGAGGCCTCCAGCTTGGCCACCGCCTCCTTGTCAACGACTTGCAGTCCTAAAAGGTGTAGAGTGATGCAAAAAAGTGCCCTACGTCAACCAAAGAAAAGATCATATGGAAGAAGCGTGAGGACTACCCGAAAAAAACACCCACGACATCTCCTCTTTCGTTGGCCGTGGCGGGGAACCCGCCCCCTGCACCATCGCCTAGGTCTGCCGTGACTGCGATTGCGGTGATTACTTGGAGCGGCGGCTGAGGCGAAATATGGAGGGCACGTGCATCCTCATCTGCGTCGTCCATCCATAAACCCCGTCATAGATAAATTCCTTTATTGTGGCCATGGAGAAATTTATTTCTTGCATTGGAGAGAAGATCGGGGGCTTTCCATTTTTCTTACCATTGGAACACAGAGAGAGAAAGCGGCGGCCATGGAAAGGTGCATTATATTTTCTTTTAATAGCACACCTTTATTGCCTTTTAATAACACACCTTTTATTTCCATTTAATAGCACACCTTTTATTTTCTTTTAATAGCACACATTTTATTTCCTTTTAATAGCACACCTTTTATTTCCTTTTAATGGTACCTCCTTTTATTTCCTTTATTTTTTGCATTGATATAAGGGGCTTTCCATTTTTCTTGCCGTTGGGATAGGATGTAGTGAGAGCAGGGAGGAATGTTTCCTATTTTACTTCCGCTGTTGGTTGTATTTGTTGGTGAGAAAAATTTGGGGATGGGGAGGTGGGAGGGTAGTATCTTGGCACGTGTGAGAATAAAAAACTAAACAAGTTTAGAAAAATATATTAAATCCAACTATGTAGAGTTAGATTTGTTTTCAATATATAAAAAAGTCATATATAAGTACATAAGAGGTAAGAGGGAAATAGATAGAACAGTATAGATTATTACTCACAAAAAAAGAATAATATAGATTATTTTAATTCAACGATTCAAAATTCTATAAATTGTCTTAATTATTTTATTTTTATTCATGGATCATAGGCTCAACTTCAATATACATGACTACTTTACTGACACAACTAACTTCAACGAAACCATTTTAAATAAGGAAAGAAGGATTGACTTGGAGTATGTCAGAAGAACGAAGACAAACTGATTTAATTTAGATATTTTATTTTATGTGAAACAATGGACTCGAAATGTAAAACATGAGGGCATCAGTAGTGCCACTACAAATTAGGCAGGATGATAAAAATGAAACAAAGAGAATTGAATGGTAGTCGTGCGGCCGGTGCAAATAAGACAGTGTGGTGCAAATAAGGTAGTGTTGTAAAAATAAAATAACCAAGCTAAAATTATATTGTTACAGAAGCTGAAAATTAGGTAGGGAAAAAAATAAATACCACACATGAAAAGTAGCCGTGATTCATCATGAACTAAATCTATATATTTCACATGTATATATGATATTTATTTCCTTTCATATGCATCCAGGTCACCTCTCATAAGAAACAAGCATGGTTCCTTTTTTTAGACACACGAATCATATGATTAATTCTTTTTCATTTAGAGTTCATATGTTAAGTTATATATAACGTTGTAAGTATATATATGCAATAAAACATGTTCTGATTTTATAAAGGAAAGTATCTGAAGCATCTTCCATGTTGAATCTGGTGTTTTGTAGGATAGCTCAATATTTGGTGCGTTCAGAATGCAAATTCATTTCTTATTCTTATTCATGTGTCCATGTTCTTGTTCTTACTGCTTACTCATCTTTGGTAAGCAAATCCACTATTGTAGGCGCTTCCTGCTCAACTCATAAAACATGATTAGTGGCATCACGAGTTGGACTCCTGTACATGAAGTTTTTGAATGAGGCAAACCTATTTTTTTATTCAAGTTTAAGTTAAAATAACATGATTAATTCTTTTTATTTCAAGAAGAAAAATTACTCCCACATCAATAAAAAAGAAGGAAAGACCATCAATCATGTTATATGATACAAGGAATAATCTTGTTATTAATCATGTATCCAGTTTGCACATATACATGGAAATAATCATGTTAATTGTAAGAAGAGATGATAATAAAAACAGATTAAATGAGGAGCCTTTTAGCGCATGCATATTATAAACGTATCCGACCTTAATTATGACTACTACATAATTGCAAAAAAAATATACAATGAGGTCACTCGGAATATAGATGAACATTGGTGTCAGACCAGTTGATGAACAGTGCAAAACAGTGATTTCTCACTGATTTTACACCAGGTCGCCGATGTCAGCTGACATCAATAAGAGCACGTAGCTCCGCCCCTGGTCGTAGAACATGATGATGAAGCATCCGTGGCCGTCACGCCTACATACAAAACACATATTATTAGCATCATCGTGCATGGGCCGTTAGAACCAACGTGCATACATGCGTTATTAGCATATGAATTAGCACCAACCTACACAGTTCAATCATCTTCATCAGTTGCGTTGCAATTACTGGATACAACATCTGAAGGGGAATTACCAGAGAGAGAGAGAGAGCAATCACGAAGACAAATTGCAGAGTGACAGGAATTTGAACTAACATATGCAGCGCTGCTGGTCCTTATTGCCCGACGCTGTCTAGCGGCACCAAGGCATTGGTTAGTCAAAAGAGGCTGCATCTGCACATATACTCTCCTGCATAAAAGAGTTATGATAATCTAATAAGTCTAAATTATAGCTCCTTTTACATTAGGAATTGTAAATTTAACTATTTAAAGCTATAGGATCGAGGGTTCAATTACCAAACTAAACATTAGCTTCTCACCAAGTTGTGTGCTTCGTCAAATATATGCACCAATAGTGGGTGAAAAAAATCCATAAACATGATTGTTGTTGTTGGTTATCTGTAAAAAAATGGAAATAACATAGATAAAATTATGAAATATGAAACTTACGGGCCGTTAGATTTTACGATATCAACCAAATCTCCAATATCAAAAGGCTCGATCCTGAGCTCATGTTGCTTTTCATGAACTTTTCCTAAGTAGCTAAAGGTGCAAAGGGAAAAGCAAGGTAGATAGAATTGAAGTATTCTTATGTTTGACAAAGAATGTAGCAATTACCAGCGGCAAGGTTGTTATGCTTGCACTGGTGTTTCTTGCATAGAAAGTGACATGCATTGTTCTGTTGTCTCCACTGTGTTTGATCACTTCACCATAGATCACATCTGCTCACGGGAGCTCAGGACTGCCATTTTTTGCCTGTGAAAGATTATACACCAAATTGACTATGAGCCATAAGAGGCTATGAGATTAGTCCATCTACAACTGCAGCTAGTAATTCTAAGAAGTAATGCCATAAGAATTATGTTAGTAATGGCATAAGATACATTGTACCGGTCTTAAGAATTCATTCAGAAATAATACGCATTGGGCTGCAAATGTAAAACATAATACATAGAGTATGAACAAATTTATTGAGTTAGTCTTATCAATTGCTACTCCCTCACCGTATTGCTATGTGAGTAAAATAAATGATGAGAGAGACTATAATTGAATCTTGCTTGCATAGCTAGAGACCAGAAAGAAAAAATCAGGGCATCATTCACAATACAAATAAAGATTTTGTTAAATATTAAATATGAAATCAAAGTACCTGGAGATTAGTATAAGAAGAAATGTGAACTAAAATGAAGCTAAATTACTGTACCTGAACAAGTGCAGCGCCCATAGCGCAAATGACAGACAGGTCGATAATCTGCAAATATATCAACACAAGAAATTGTAGAGGGCTAGGAATGAACTAATAATAACAACTTGAAAATGGCAGGTGACAGTGGAGGCAATGTTAATATTTGTTGTTGTGGCATATTATGCTTTGCTTATGGACCGGATCTAAATCACACTTCGCCATAGATACAAGCAGTGATCTGAATAACTAACCAATATGAACTCAAAAGTAAAGATATCGATTCTACTCTTTGTTCCATTCTTTTCAGTTTATATTTAACCATGGCACACTCGTACTCTTCTTCATTTTTCATTGGAGAAGAAATTAGATAACTTTTATCCCAATTAGTAGAAAGAAAAAAAGAGATATCACAGCTGGTGACCTAACCCTAAACCAAATCTTCTTTTATCAACAACGCTAAAAGAAATTTTGCAAAATCCTAATTAGTGGAGTATGAAGAGAATCGATAACTCAATGTAATCGTGAAAGATCGTATGTCTACGTATTGTGCGATGTCTGTCTTCACCTTAAAATTGTTACATTAAAATTGTTACGTGAGGCTAAAACCCTCAGTCAAAACCATCTCCCGTGAAGACCCAAAGAAAAATGGGCGGATAAACCAATGAGCAAATAAACTAAGGGTCTATTTATAATAATTGTCACCATGATTAATGTAAACATAAGCGCTAAATGTACACATAAGCATCCACATGGCTTTTTTCCCACATGCCATCCAGGTGACCTATATGCACCCACATGCCAAGTTGTTGTTCCTAATGAGCAATTTAAAAGATGATGTACCTAAATGCACCCACTCGCCAAGTTTACGTATTAACGACACATTTAACTCTATCCAAAAATGGCATGTAAGTAGCAAAACGGAATCGCTTTGATGAGATCTACACATTTATGGCCTCCGATCGTCCATCTGAAGAATGGTCAAGAAGTTAATTTTTTTTTTAACTTTAGCTTATAAAAACTTTTGTGTTTCCTAAAATTTATGGAATATTACAGTCATGGAGAGATTCCTTTTATTTTGGCCATGGAGAGATTTATTTCTTAGTTAGAGAGAAGATCAGGGCTTTCCATTTTTCTTGCCATTGGAATGCAGAGAAAGCAAACGGTGGTCATGGAAAGGTGCATTTTATTTCCTTTTAATAACTCGTCTTTTATTTCCTTTTAAGAGCACACCTTTTATTTTCTTTTAATAACACACTTTTTATTTCCTTTTAATAGCACACCTTTTATTTTCTTTTAATAGCACCTCCTTTTATTTCCTTTATTTCTCTCATTGATATAAGGGGCTTTCCATTTTTCGTGTCGTTGGGATGGGATGTAGTGAGAGCGAGGGGAATGTTTCCTATTTTACTTGCGTTGTTGGGTGTATTTGTTGGTGAAAAAAATTTGGGGGTGAGGAGGTGGGAGGGGAGTTTTTTAACTGGGTGAGGACGACCAAATCAATCTCCCCCCTCTCTTTGGTCGTCCTAGGCCCACCGTTCAGCCCTGGTAGGTGGGTCCGCTGTGAGGGGTAAAGGGGTGTGTTTGCGGGTGAGAAGTGTCCTCAATTTGTTCAATCCTTTATAGTGTCGATTAGGTTTACTACAACATCATGAATGGACCGGCCAACAAGTGATAAAAATATTAATTGGGAGATTGTGATATCAACTTGATCAAGAATTGCACATATCAAGTCTTGGTCTCAATACAATAATATGTGCTACTAGACACATCTACTCATTTAATGAGAACAAAAATTAGTGGTGAAAATTGTTGCTACTCCTTTATGAAAGAGAAATTTGATACGCCGTTCTAGCCTACCATGACCCATATCACACGGATGGTGTAAACAAGCACGTTATATAATTATCGATTACTTAGACACTTATGAAATGAATATATCTACCCAGATCAACCAATTGTATTAGAGGAAATTAAAATTATTTTAAAAAAATTATATGCCAGCTATATCAGACAGAAACCCTCTTTCGTCATATTAATGATTAGACTGTTCTCTGATAGTATGATGTTAGACAGCTCAATCGATCCGCGACAGCATGCCGGCCGAAGATTGTCTGAAAATTACATGTCCCAGACGTTTCTAGAACAATATATGTACAAGTTCTCTTGTGGTCAGCAGGACAAGAGGATCTGAGGAAGCAAACGTACACATGGGTAATAACTTTGAGTATTGATCCTGCTAGTGTTGTTCTTGTGTGCTAATGTCTTTCCAACATGTACCTTAGCTGCAACAAAGTACATGTGTCGCCAGCAAAATATACACATACAGTGTACATCATATATACTACAACACTATGCATGGATCTAGCTTGCAAACATGACCTTGTGCAAAATCTCTCGCCCACCAAGCTCTCTCTCGTCTCTACAAACATGCTTGATCCATGCACAAGCATCATGCATGTATACTATATACTATATACCATATAGCACAGACACACTTCACACTTGAACAAAAATAAGGTCGTTGAAACTAACACGTACGCTATGGACATATATGTGTGTGGATGGCTAATGGCTTCTTAGCTTATTAGGCGATCCCAGAGACGGGCCGCGCATACGAGCCGTAGCCATAGTCCGGCGTGGCGGTGGCGGTGGTGAGGCTCTGCTGCTTACGCAGCTGCTCGTAAAACTTCTTGATGAACTCCTCAGCCTCAACGTCCACCTGGCCACCGTCCACCGACGCCGCGTCGTCCCTCACCGGGAACGGCGAGTCGGTGATCCTCAGCTGCCTCACGTGCTTCGGCGTGCGTCCGAAGCTCGCCCACAGCGCCGGTGACGGCGTCGCGATCATCGCCAGCGGCGATGCCTGCTCTGCGGCGGCGTCGTCGTCTCCGGCGCCGGAGAGGAGGTGCTCGTTCTTGTTGAGGATCTCGAAGACCCTGGCAATGTCGGACGCGTCGTAGTTGTACCATCCAGGCTCGCCGCCGTTGGCGCCGCGGTGGGTGTTGCTGCGGCGGCTGCTGTTGTTGCGGCGGCGGCGCTTGCCGGTGGGGATGAGGTGGAAGGACGACGGGTAGGAAGGGGTGTTGCTGCAGCTGAACTCCACCTCGCCGCCGGCGCGAGGGTCGTAGACGGCGAGGGATGGGTCGAGGGCGCGGCACGAGAACTGCTGGTGCGGCGCCGCCTCGGCCGCGGTGGCCTTGTCGTGGTGGTGGTGGTGGGAGCTCATGAGGTTGCCGAGGGCCTTGCCGGCGATCTTGCCGCGCTGGAGGAGGAGGTGGAGGTCCATGGCGAGCTTCCGCTTGGACACGCCCGCCTTGCGGAGCATGAACAGAACGGCGCGCACCACGTGCCACAGGCGCCGCGCCATGTTCGGCTCCACCGCCATCTGTTGCTTGCGGATGCTCGCGACTCACTACTACTACTACAAAAAAAAAAGATTTCTTGCACTGGTTTTCGAGGTTGATTGCAGCTGGTTCTCGTGGTGAGAGAGTTTCTTTGTGGGAGTTGCTTTGGGAGGTTGGCGTTTTTAGCACGAGGAGGAGGAGGAGGGTGGGGGTGCTGGGGTATTTAAAGGAGGGAACAATGGTGGGGGATGGCTGCTCAAAGTGGCTTCTGGTGGCTAAGCAACTAGTGGAGTTTTTTTTTTAGGGTTTTTCTTCAGTGGTAGTAGCATGGAGCTACAGGGGTCCATGTACTCATGCGCGCTCCTGTTGTTGTTTGTTCAAGATTTTTGTAAATTATTTCGTCTGATGATGAAGCTCTGGAGGGTGTTCTATTGTTGTCAAAAACAGTGGCGATGAAATCCGTCTACAAAATAATGCAACTCTGGTTTCCTTGAAGATCAATCTATTTTAACTTTCAATAAACACATAAAGAAATATTATGACTTACATACCAAATAATTTACTAAATTTACCTCGAAATAGCATATATATTTAGAGTAATAAAATATTAATAATATTTTTTATAAGTTTAGCAAAACTTATGAAAGTTTGACTCAGCCCAAATCTAGAATTGTATTTTTTATGGAGGTACTATATGAGTACGATTAAAATTTTTATTATCTTTATATAATCATGAAGAATAGTATTGGTCTTTAAGTCAAGGTGCACTTTTTTTGTACGAGGTAGTGTTTTGCAACCATGACCAAATATTATGACTTACATACCAAATAATTTACTAAATTTACCTCGAAATTGCATATATATTTAGAGTAATAAATCTAATAATATTTTTTATAAGTTTGGCATGCATAGCCGAACTATAGGTCTGAAGACCTGTCCATTAATTTTTCCTTCCTATTATTTGGATATGATTGAGCTTGAGAAGCAACAAAGTACTTCGACAAGAGGCGATTTATGGGAAATCATTGGGAGGGAGAGGGATTGCCACAAAACTACACCATAGGAGACTTCACAAGGTCGGGTGCTTGACATTTTGTGATTTCTATCTAAAAGTACACAGAAGTATAACATAAATAATACTAATTTAATATGTTCATTTCTTTAAAAGTGTGCTATTGTATAATAAAAAATGAAACTCATTTGTTAATTTTTGTAATTGAAATACAAATAAAAAAACTACATCACACATAATAATTTATTAAAAGGATATTGTAACAAATATGAAATCCTCTATACAGCATCCACAAAACACGATCCACGTGAACCCGTTTCTGGTGCGGGGTCATCCAGCAACTATGCTATTCATTCTTTATGAATGACTTGGAAACAGATCCTATTCCATTGAGGTAGTGTCAAAACATTATTAACCCAATACATTGTGAGTATTTGGCATTTGGTACTGGTATAATTTTATGATGCATAATAAAAAGGGGAATGCCTTTTCTATCATTCCCTGCCTCACCTTTGCATCTACTAAACATATACCAATCCGTACCCCGCTCAAGGTATACCACTTGTCATCACCGGTCCCAACAATGCAATGGAGGATCTAGAACAAAAAAAAACTGAAGGGCCCTTTTTGTGAAATGTTTATTGACAGCAATCATTTGCACA
Organism: Digitaria exilis; assembly: GCA_015342445.1. Taxonomy (NCBI): domain Eukaryota; kingdom Viridiplantae; phylum Streptophyta; class Magnoliopsida; order Poales; family Poaceae; genus Digitaria; species Digitaria exilis. Next base: position 357,205 of record JACEFO010002671.1, read on the forward strand.
ATTGATTCCTTTTTTATTTTAGATGACTTGCATTAGAGGTTGGAGCTGGCTAGCGACCTTTTGGAACTGACTGTATTAACGTCCAGCTGTTGAGTTCTAGAAACTCTACTGTGATGCATTATTCTTAACTGAAAACAGTTACTGTGTGAAATATCTAACCGTTGTCATGCCAATTCCGTTCTCAATGCAGGATTCATTTTACTGATCAGCTCCACTCTACGCTCAAAAGCCAATTAAAAAGTGATTGCACCATGGTTTAAACCTTTTCCACGTTTGTTAGCTACGTGGTGCCAACTCCAACAAAGAAAATGCTATAAAGCAGATCAACTAACTAGTGCAATTATTGTACATCTCCATTTACTTTGGAAGGACACTTGTTACTAAAAGCTGCAAGGATTAAGCATGGCATGAGCCCGAGGAGGCAAAAAAAAAACTACAAATTAATTTATATTGTATCCATTGCTTTTTTGCCATCATACAGGATAGTGGATTGATCCATTTTTTTAAGAATTAGCACTATTAATTATCTACATGTTTTTCTTTTCATTAAGAAGTTATCTTGTTATGTTTCTGCTACAAAATCAAAAAATGTAATAACCCCAAAATTACCTAGTTGCTAGTATATATAAGCACCAGGATGCTGAGCTTAGCTCCTTCTAATAATTATGTTTAAGCAAAAATTATGCATAATGCTGACATTGTTATTAACATGTTAATATAAATATTGCAACTATGAATTACTAAAAATGGATAAATTATATAAATAAATATACACGTGCTTGCATTGCCATAAGTATATGCATTTGAGGACTTTTATAGTAGACAATACTAGTTTATACTAGTGTTAAAAAGGACTAGTATGTAAACATCAGACGGTTGAGATTAATTGTATACCATTCAAAATGACCCCCTGTGATATAAGTAATATATGAGAGTAGTATTAGTGGTATAGGAGTAATATAGAAAATAAATTTAAATGGCATTAGCGTAATATACAAAATTATAAATAATATTTCTGTAATATGTTATTAATTGATATTTGTAAGTTTACATTATAGATATAAAGTCAAGGGAGTGCAAAGTACTAATTTACCCCCGATCAATGAACAGGCTGATCTAATTTATATCATATACTACTAAATACTAGTATTGTGTACTATATGAAAGAGCTAATGCATTTTTCACTATTATTATATAAGAATTGAGAACTGCACATCTTTGTGTCAAGAAGAGATTGAAAATTTCTATTGACAACTCCCCTAGAGTACTGTGAGGATTTCACTTGCAGATGGTTACATGTGCATATTGTACTGGCCATGATAACCACGGGATTTGCACTTCTCACTTTTCTATTCTTTTCCTTCTTCATGCGTGAAATCATGCATTTGGCTGCTTTTCATATGGGGTTCTTGTTGTTACACGGATTCAAACCCTCAAAGACCGCTTAGTGTTGTAACTTTGTTGGACCGCAAGCTCTTTTTAGGTAAAGCTAGAGGAGTCACTTCCCTTGCTTTATCTAGCCGACCCACTCGTTCAACATGCAAAAGATAATGGGACTAAACCCATGGTCAGATGTATCATGGACATGATCACATCAACCACTGGTTACAGTTGACACAATACCGTGTGCTGGACTCATGCAATTTAACTTCCACAAGAGTAATACGTAGATGTGCAAATAAAACCTTTGATGTTACTATGAATATGATTACTTCCCTCCCCTGAAAGTGAAAGCACAACCGCACAACCAGAGCACATAGAATCGACAAGCAATATCAATGCAAAAAAGGGAAATTCACAAGCAGAAGCTTAACATACCCTCCTCGGAAGAGTGTACAACAAATCTCTGGAATTAATCTTGCATATTTAAGATGGACTAATTAGGCAAAAAAAAAACACAAAACAAGAAATTGACCTATATCAACCAGGGTTGTTGGGAATTGAATTATGTTCATTGGCCTTATAAGCAAGATGGCATCCTGTTCGAATCCTTTGACCTTGGATTCTGAGTTGTGTGGGTCTTACAATTCCTTATCACAATTCAGAAGTTAAACCCTTATGACGAAGGGAATAAGACAAGGTTTTGCACACTGATTTACGTATTCCAGGAATCATATTACTCTGCCTTTTATAATAAGCCATGCATGCAAAAAAAAAAAATTCTTAGGGTTGAAGGCAGGAACTAGTCTACGAATGTAAACACGCAATCCGAGAACTTGATGCCATTGGCCATAGTTCACTGGTCCAACAACATACTAACCCTATAGAGAAGTGCTGCAATGCCAACAAAGAAAGTGACCTGCTGTGACTGTGAGACCACAGCGCTCAATGACCTGGTCTGCAAACTGCATGATTGACACGAGGGGGTCGCTTTTGTGCAGTGGAGAAGAAAACAAACCCATCATATACTCTACTGGCCCCAGCTGTCGACGTTCTTAATCATCAAATTTTACCAATCAAACCAACGATATTTGAGACGCTAAACGCTCGCTCTTCCAGCGTGCTCCACATGTACAAGTTCAGCGAAATTCGAGTACCATAGTTTCCATCGAGATCTCAATGGAATGCTGACTTTGAGATGGTGGCCTTGATTTGATATCTTGTTTGTGGCAGCAAGCTACCACGCAGTCGATTTGATAGCGAAGGTCTTCGATTTTAATCGTGGTTAATATATGATTGGTGGAGTTTAAGCCAGATCACCAACCCTCATGAGATTAGTGAAGTTTGGCATTTAGTTCTGCTGGCATACTGCAATCAGAGCTTCCTCCATTTTCATCGATCATTAGACGAAAGAGAGTATGTACACGTACGTGCGTATAGCTTAGCTAGCTACCACCTGTGCAAAAATTCGTCGTGATTGTTGAATTCGCATGTGTAGATACAAATTAAAACGTGCAGAGCATCCATGCAGAAACTGACGATTGACTTGCCTAGTTGCCTACCAACCAACGTGTTCATGTAAAGAAGTAAAGAAAAACCGTCTAATCATATATATACAATCACACACAGCTCAAATCAATGTAATTTCCCTCCTAATTCAGTGTGATTTGAGAAATCAATGCTAAATTATCATTGCTGAATTTTGGTCCTAAAAAGTCCACCCAAGGTATTGCTGGAATTATAGTACTCGTTGAACGATGCAATCATTGTGGTTCAGACAAATAGCTTTTTTTTTTCTTCTTTGGACCGATATGTACGGTTGTGTTCTTGCTTTGTTGCAGCCGTGGAATGCAGCAACCTTGTGCGTTCTATATTAAAGGGGGAGGAGGGCAAAGGAGACGGCCCCATTAGTTCTATCGATAAGAGAGTGTTCGCAGCTTTGTTATCTGATCCATATGGGGCATTGTTGATCCATGGAACGCTCTAGACAAGAGGAGCTATAACTGAATCGAGTAGCTATAACTTTTTTTCAGAACAATCAAAGATTTGCGTGTCGTTTTGTTAAAGGAACAAGGTTAATTACAGTGGAACTCTGGTAGCTGTAGCCAGGGAATGAAAGAGCCATTCTGATTTCTGATATTTTTAACTAGATAACCGTATCAATGGAATAACATAGAAGTATAGTCGTCTTTCGGTCCATCATGCCTGCTTTTAACCGTCAATCATTCAAGATAAAAAAAAACTAACTGATCTGGCACCACAAGCAGCCGTGTTTCTAAAGCTGCTTTTCTTATAGTTGCCAAGTAGTTTCACCAGCTAGAGACCCTGTACCTGAATGATCAGTCAGTTCCCAAAAGCCCCATTAGGTACATGCATGTAACTTTGCATTATGAAAAACTCACCATCACAATTGGCATCCCCACTACCACTACTCGGAACCCCAATTTTCCCTCTTTCAGCATAATTAACTCCCATCGCAAAGGTGAAAGCACACAAAACTCTAATTAAACAAGCCACTAATTAGCACTCCTACCTAAGTACGGAACCCTGTGATACATGAGTAGAAGATATATTTTTCTAAGTTCCTTTAACCAGTGTTGGTCTACAAGGACCCTAGAATGCGCTTACAGGAGATGTGATCCTGTGTGGTTTCCGCTGGTTTGGAGGCAACTGGGCACAGACAGGGCAAGCATAGCGTTGAGGGTATTATATTTTAATTAGGGCACTTTTGTGCTTTGAATCTCGGTATATCCTGCTTTAATTAGCTTTGGACCATGCTTGCTTGTGGCCTAATTGGGGGACGGATAGGTCTGAATGCATGGGCTTTGTAACTGTTGTCCTTCTCATAGTTTCTCTTTTCTTTGTTTTTTGTGTATTCAAGTTACAAGTTGATGAATGAAGTAACTGAGGATTGGCTATGGAGTACCGTGTAGGGACTAGGAAGATCATCAGGTATGCGTTTAGGGCTTTAGCAATGATATATATCTGTGCACTTTCTGCAAAGTATGTTATTTCAATGTTCAGCAAGTTGCTGCCCTTTTACAGTAACTAAAACATTGGCTATGTGCAGCAAGTAGTATCTTGTAGTTGTAGGGCCTCTTGCACTGAAATGTATGTGCGGTTTGCACATACTTTACGAGGTACTATTTTGTATCATTGTAATGTTTAGTAAGCTGTTTTATTTACAGGCTTACAGCTATGTGCAGCGGTATCCAGTGGGCCTTTTGCACTGAAAAGGCTTTGCACTTCCGCATGATTTTCACGAGGCATTTGCACTGGAACTGCTGCGTGTTGCTAGGTGCAGTGCAGACCAACAGAGAAGTTCCTTGTGAAGAAGAAGCTATAGCCTTCTTCAGAATAATTACTCCTTTGCAATGAAAGATTATGCTTGGTATTCATGACTTTGTAAGAATAATTAGCCTTTTGCAATGTAAGATTATGCTTGGTATTCATGACTTGTAAGACATGGTCATTGTTTACTCCACAAGGTTCAATCCAAGCATTACTCCTGCCTTACTTCCAAGTTCCAAGTGATAGTGACATTGCTTTTGGACCTGTTTGTCAAACTACATGAAAGATTATGAACAGTGTTTTGGTTTCCAAGTTCCAACTAAATCGTTTGTGAACCCTGAATTAGCCTGCTGCCTGCTAAACATCCCTCGTGGTCTGATTTGTACTTGATGGGCTAAACCTATATGTTTGGGTAGCACTTGCTGTAGGGCCGAACTAAATTGGGCCACAATCCCACAACTCCCTAGAGGCTGGCTCTCACGAGTGGGCTCTGCACTGACCAAATTGACTTTTGGGCCTGGCGTGGTTGCGTCCATGAGGTGCCCAAAGGGGAAAAAAGCACAATACTTTCCATTTCTTTCTATCTTTCTTCTTTATAATCCAACCAACAACGTGGCGGTAACCATCCGCTCTTGTTTTGAGAAAAAGGAACAAAGAACTATTCAAACTTCCAAGCTGGTGCGCGGTATACTGCGGATTTGGTTATTGTTCGAAATGAGGGGATTCCTATTTCTGCCTCTCGGAAGTCACGTGTTTACAAAACAAGCAAACATTTGTTTTTTTTTTTTCTGGAAGACAGTGTTACGGACATGATCTTAGGAGTTTTTTGGTTGGTGCAATAGTAATGTAAACATAAAGGGAAATGAGATTACACTGTAATGAACGGTGGAATGGGTGGTCACTAGGGATGAAAACAGGTCGGATACAGACGGATATGCCTGGATACGAATATATATATTTATTTTTTTGCCGGATCGAATTCGGATACGGACAATACAAAATATATCGGATATGCATCGTATATTGATATACATTACATATCTACAGTAGACATTTAACTTTTGTTACGCGGATACAGATACGGTCGGATATTTATTTTTCGGTTCCGGATACGGACTGTACCATTTAAGGCCTAAGGGCCTTCGGTCGGACGGGAAATATCCATACCACTTTCATCCCTAGTGGTCACTATCTTTGTTTGGTTGCACAATGATAATGTTTTTAGATAGCAACATTGTTGTGAGCATGTTGATTACGGTGGGGGAGGAGGGGTAACAACCTTGTATAGGCAAGGGATTCTTTTTTTTCGAGAATACGCACAAGAAGAAATGTTCATGGTTACACGTGGGCCTACGAACCAGGCACACACACGGTTTTACAAATTGACGATTTAGATACTACTCAAAGAAACTACAACAACCAAAGTAGAGGATGGGAGGCAAGGTTGAGCTTATGTCAGGATCAAATGGACAACTACGGACTGGACGGGGTAGCCTCGAGACCCTCCGACCAACATGCTGGCTTGTTGTACCGCCGCTGGCAACTCCTCATCTGATGGCCCCTAGCCGCAGGGAAGAGATCCCTAAGGGCCGGGAAGTTCTTCACGTCCACGACCTCGTTGAAGAAACAGTTGAACTCTCTCCAGGCATCGTTGATCACGGATGCGCTGCTCTCAGGCTCGTCAAGGAAACCAAGGCGCTTCATGGCTAGGATTTCCCCCTTCTTGGATGGCCAAACCGTCAAGTTGAGGGTTGGTTCGATAGACGGCCACTGCGGCGCAGGCTCGGGGCTGCCACGGTGGGTGCTAGTGGGAAGGGGATTCTTGCCTCGGCAGGAACATTGCTCATGAGGGGAGATCGCATTGCCAGCGTGATGCTTGCTAGGAACGTAGAGGTTGCCGCCATCGCTGCCGCAGTAGAGGGGGTTTGCACGTGCTGATCTGAATTAGGTTGCCTCCCAATGCTTGCAGGCAACCTCGGGGACTGAAGCAAGGGGGACAAAGCCGTCACAGTCCGGAGGTGCAGGCTCATGCTGCAACCGGACCACCATAGACGGAACGCGCGGCCGGAATGCAAACAAATGCTTGTAACGTGATAGGTTGCCTTCCGTAACCAAATTATGTTACAATTGAATTGGCAACAACAGCTGCTTGAATTGGTTATTTGCGTTCCAAGCCAGCATTACATCACCTGTTACATTATCCATCACCTGATCTGCTTGATCAACTCATTTCCAAAGACCAACAGCTCAACACCTACCATAGTTTCCGGCCAAAAAACGGGCGACGTGCTCGGCCTCGACGCCCCGCAGCGCAGAAAACCCCGATCGATCGACGCCGTGCGTGATGGCCACTTATACCGGCCGGCTCCGCTGATCTCGCCATCTTCCCCCCGCTGACTCCATTAAACAAGCTAGGGTGTCCCATTGTGCCTTCCCGGTGACGGAATGAGCAGCCATTATCGAGCGCTTCCGTTTTCCATACGTGCATATAGTCAATTGATGGCGGCGATTATAAAAGCGTGCCCGCCTCCGTGACGTGCTAATCTTGCACTTGATGACCTTCCCCCCTTTTATTTAAAATAAGCCCATTCACTTGATGAAGTGCCGCCAGCAGGAATGCATTGCAACGCATCATGTAGGCATGTAGCCATGTGGAAGCGATTGATTATTAGAAAATTACTCTGACTCTTCAGTTCACAATACTCTCTGTCAGGAGATGAAACCAGAGCTAGGGGGCCAGTCTGAATCCCACCAACAACAAAAGGAATTACGACTTGCAGTGAAATATAATCTGTACTCATCAAGCCCAAACAAGAGAGAAGCCTGATAAGGTAAAAATCTGAATATTATGGGCGATGTCATGGTGATGAAAACTTGCTCTCGCCTGCTTTGCGACGGCACGGCGGCGCCCAGCGAGCCGCTGGGAGATTGAAGGGCGGTGGGTCAGCTGAAGTCGACGCGAACCTTTCGGATAGTGAAATGGGCCGGTGCGGCGGTTGCTAGCTGCCGCTGTCAATTCAACCACCACCGTCCAGGCACGGACTTTCGGCGCTGTTGCCTTTCTTTTTCGCCTCATCTTGTTGAACACATCAGAGCTAGACCTCGCGAAAGGCTCTCCGAAGAAAATATATTGATCAAAAGTATTATATTTTTTTCACGGAAACGCGCACAAAAGAGATAATTGTGTTGTTAACATAGGAGCTCTCCGTCCCAAAATAGATGACGTTTCTGACTTTATAGCATCACGTTTGACCATTTGTGTTAATCAAAGTTTTGGATAAACATAAAACAAACATGTTATGATAAAAAGTTACAGTTAATGATAAAACAAGATATAAATCAATAATATTTCCACAAATTGAATGGTAAAACGTAAAAAACGTTATAGACGGAGGGAGTAGAGCTCCGTAGTACGTGGAAGTTCACTGCTCGGTTAATTACACGCAGGCAGGCAGCACGTAGAAACAGACTGTAAATAAAATACAAGAACACCAAAAACGAAAAAAAAGGAAAACAGCAGCAGTCGTCTCCCAACTTGTTTAACATTCCATTCCGATGGTTCCCAACTTCCCATGGTCTCCTGTCTCCACGCATACACCACGCTTCGGCCACCTTCCGGCTTCCGCGCCGCGGCGGCCAGACAGCTCAAGAGGGCGCCAAATTGGGCTAGAGACACGGAGCAGGAGCGAACCAGACCAGCCGGACCAGGGTGCATGCTCGCTCCGTCCCACTCCCTCCGCACGTCGCCCACTCCGCCCGCCGCCTCTCCTCCCCGGGTGGGCCGGTCAAACACCTCCGTCTCCGCTGCGCTCCCAACTCGAACCCGGCGCCACCCATGTCGTCCGCCGCCGTCGAGTCATGTAAACCCCCTCGACCCCACGCAGCCTGCTGCGATACTCTCGTCTTCACCGAATTTGCCGTCTCGCGGCGCGGCGCTTACTGCGAATCATTTTGTTATTTTTTTTTTCCAATGTTTGTTTTTCGCAGCGGAGAGCCGGGAGCGGCGGCGGCGATCGGAGGCGGTCGCGTGGCTGCGGTCGCTGCTGGCGGGCGAGGGGCTGCCGCTGCCCCCGCCGCGCGCGTCCGACGACGAACTCCGGGCCGCGCTCGCCGACGGCGCGCTCCTCGCCGCGGCGCTCCGCAGGCTGTGCTCTGCTGCTTCTACAGAGGTAGGTCGCCGATCGCCCTGCTCCGTGCGCGCGCACGCGCGGCTCCATTTGGGGTTTTCTTCGGTCGTGATCGTAGTCGCTACTGCAGGGCGGAGCATCGGCAGCGGCGGCGGGTGGGGGGAGCGATATCGCGAGGTTCATCGCGGCCGTGGAGCGGATGGGCCTTCCCAGCTTCGCCGCGTCAGACCTTGACAGGGTACGCGTTCCATTCTCCGTTTTTCGATCATCACCTGCTTGGGTTCAGTAATCAGTAGTAAGATTTCCAAAAGTAATAAAAAAAAAAGACAGCTGGGATTAGTTGAGACTTGCGTGTCAGTCTGACTACATTTTTGGAACTCCGATTGATGTGCGGTAGAGTCTCAAATCGGAGAAGCTTGGACTCTGCTTTCCGCTGTAGGTGGTCGATGCTTGTGATTCTTATTCGGTTTATTATTTGTTTGGCTGGATGACATGTTCATCTCGTCCTTCTCTGCTTGAACCGTTACTGGGTTCTGGATACGCCATATGTTAGCATCCAAGACGGAAACAGAAAATTCATTTCTCAAACTGTGAGATGTGACTTCACTAGTACTGTGCACGTTATCCAAATGACATGGACTATATGAATATATATTGGAAAAAATACAGTATACACATTCCAGTATCTCTTATGGTTTGGTGCCCAATTCATGATAAAAATCTGCGGCAGTCATTGGAAATTGGTTTTGGACTACAAAATGTACCAAAGATGTAAACAAATCATTTGTTCAATGATAGGTTTTTGTAGTATCCAAATGTGAACTTTGCCCATGTTCCATTGCGATGCATATTCGATTGGCATGGTCATGGTCTGGCAATATTTGTCAGTTCTGCGAAATTGCCACCCTCTGCAATATAAAATATTATCTGCCTGCTCTCATTCCTTAACATTATTGGCATTCATCTAGGGCCCAATGTCAGCTGTGATTGTCTGTCTTCTTGCACTAAGGGATCGGTTTGCCTCCCCTGTTGGGGAAGGCTTGCACTGTAGCCTTGGAGCAAACGGTAGAATGCCCAGCATGGAGGTTCCAAGGGAGAATGGGCATGGTATACAAAACTCAGGGTTTGGAGAAGAGAGCAAACAAGTGAAAGGGAACCTACAAAAGGTCTTTAAAAGTCCAGGTCCACCAGGTGAGATGTTCTCTACATGTCAAAGCTCTCAGCAGTAACAATGTGAGGGCTGCAGACAAAACTAAACAGGCCCATCCCACTAGTTCTGCAATTTTGAAGCAAACGTGCACATAATTAAATGCTTACTGTTTTTTATAATTAGTCCTTGCAATGGGAGCCTTAATATGTGAAACAATCCAGCAGGTCACTCATCAATTGTAATTTTTTTTTTATTGTAGAACCATCATCTCAGTTGTCACGGCCTGAACTATCTTCTATTTCAAGGCATGTTGGGCAAAACTTTCATGAAGTTTTCCATCTGAGACAAGGAGTTTATTCTGATATGCCTCCTCATAAAATTTTGGAGCTGATGAAATCGGCCAACTTGGATGTAAGGGCTAGATAGTACCTTTTTTTTTTAAATGTACGTGAGATATCATGTCAGCACAAATCTTATATTGGATTCTTTGCGCCATGGAACCAATTTTGCAGAACGCTCCTACCCAGTCACTTCTGAGTTTTGTGAATGGCATCCTTGACGAGATCATTGAGAATAAGAATGGAGAAATTCCTTATGTAGGCTACTCAAAAGCAATGCAGTTAGTTGTTTCTGTTCATGCTTGAAACCTTTGGTACATTTGTTTCATACTTCGTCCTCTTGAATAAAAAATATACTGTTCTTTGCGCAGCACGTTGCTTGCTTGTTGAGAAAGGTAATCCTGGAGATTGAACGACGCATTTCTACTCAAGCAGAACACATAAGAAATGTAAGCGGCACTATTTCATACTTATTTTTCAGATTATTCCTGTTGTAACTGTTACTCGTATTCAGCAAAATAATCTTATGAGGACACGTGAAGAGAAATATAAATCAAGGATAAGAGTACTAGAGGCACTTGCAAGCGGGATAAGTGGACAAACACAAATAAACTCAAGTGTGACCAATGAAAAAGCAAATGTACGTTGCAACATAAGTCCTGGTTTATGTTCGAGGCACAACACGAATAACATATCTCTTTCTTACATAGTTTCTTAAATTATTTTCAGGTTACCGGAGATCATGAAATGAAGGTTTGTTTCTTGTCCAAAAATTGGTTACTTCATATTACTATCTTCTGCATAGATTTAAAAAACGAGTGTTTACTCCTGTTTCTTTAGAATTTTGCATTGGTCTAAATTCTGTAAAAAAGCTTCTAACAAAATAAGCATTTGTAGTTCAGTGGTATGTAGAGAGATCAGCTTATAGGCACAACCAGATTAAGTTTTTTTCCAAACAAGGCGCGGCTTAACTTAACCATGCTTTTGTAGTTTTTTAAAAAAGCACAAACCTTAAGCTTCCTTTGTGTGAATGATTAAATTGATTTTCTTTAGATGATGAAAAGCAAAGCTGAAGAACAAATATTAGTTGACAAGGATATGTCAAGCTTGATGAAGGACAAGGAGGATGTAACTAGATTGACAAAGGATAAGGAAGATATGGCTAGGCTCTTGAAAGATAAGGAAGAAATAATTAGACTGATGAAGGAGAAGGAAGAAATGGTTACGCTGATTAAGGAGAAGGAAGATATCGGTATCTTGAAGAAGGGCAATGTTGATAAAAGAGATCAATCAGCTGATGTACATGTAGCTAAATCAATTACATATAATGACGGAACATTTAGGATGATGGAGAAAGAGGAAAGTAATTATACAATGATGAAACTAAAGCTCGAATTAGAAGCCCTAAAATCGTCATATGAAGAGAGCCAGAGCCTGTTAAAATCTACGAAGGAAGATGTGACTAAGCTTCTAAAGGATAAGGAGAAAAGTGATATTATAATATCAAAACTCAGGCAAGAGCTTGCAGAAGCCGGAAAATCTTATTACATCAATATTCAAGAGCTGGAGAGTAGAGCTTTGCAGGCAAATGAAAGGTTCCAACAGAGAATAAAAGAAGTCGAGTTCATGCTCGAAGATTCTAGAATGAGAGGAAGAGATCTTGAGGATTCACTAAAATCAAGAATCAAGACTTGGGAACAGAAGGAAATCATGGTGCACCAATTTGTAGGTCTGCAAATACGGAATGTTCAGGTAATGTCTAGTTCAATTAGTTGTTCTTGGTGTTTTTGTTAGCATCATTAATTGTTCGTCAATTAAATTAAAACTTCTCCCCTATCAGGATTTGAGGTTGTCTTCTGTTTCCATTAGGCATGAAATCCAAAACTGCCAGAAAAGATGGTCTGAAGAACTTAGTGTCCTTGGTATGGATGAGTGCCACTAATGATTTTATTCCCCATTGCATGTAATTAGTAATTGGCATTTTATAACTTGCATAACCATATCAACTGTGCAGGACAAAGTCTTAAGGTACTGATAAATGATGCTGAAGGGTATCATGCTGCTCTTGAAGAAAATAGAAAATTGTTCAACGAGATTCAGGAGTTAAAAGGTGACTTTGCAAACAAATATAATTTTATTTGATGTATCCATCTTCTTAATGTATCAGTTTTTGGCGTTTCTAATTTCTTGACTAGGAAATATAAGAGTCTATTGCCGGATAAGACCTTTTCTGCCTGGGGAGGATCAGAAATCTACTACTATTGAATATGTTGGGGATGATGGTGATCTGATTATTGCAAATCCCACAAGAAAAGGAAATGAAGGGAGCAAGTCGTTCAAATTCAACAAAGTTCTTGGCCCCACTGCTTCTCAAGGTACATATGGAAATAAGACCTATGTGATATCCTTTTGTGTTTGATATTGATAGGTTTACTGTATGAGGTAAGTATCATATTTCTGGAGTGCTAATATAAAAACCTACCTTGTTTTTTTCCTTTTCAAGATGAGGTATTCAAGGATATTCAACCACTCATCAGATCAGTTCTTGATGGCTATAATGTTTGCATTTTTGCGTATGGTCAAACTGGATCAGGAAAAACGTACACAATGGTATGGAGAACTATACATAAATCTTCATATGGTCACCTTCTTTGAGAGAATGAACTCTTTCTCTTCAGCTATAATTTATTCACTATAATTTTTTTTCTTCAACTATCTCCAGACAGGACCTGAAAATGCTAGTGAGAAGGAATGGGGTGTCAATTACAGGGCTTTGAATGACCTATTCCATATTTCACATAATCGTGCGGATACGATCATGTATGAAATCAGTGTCCAAATGATTGAGATATACAATGAACAAATCCGTGATCTCCTTGGTAGCAATGGTCCAGAGAAGAAATATCCTTGTTATTTTGTCTTAGTACTCGCACTTATCTTTTATGTGCCTTAATTTCTCTTCTGATGCAATAAGTGTATACATAAAAAGACCTCGCTATGAACTAGTTTATTTGTTCTGTTCAATTGAGAATATATAGAAACATGAAATGGTTGGGCATCCATTTACTATCCACGACAAAACTATTTGCTATTATATGCCTTGAAAGAACATATCCCCTCGAATCATATATACGCATACAAATGGAACTGACGCTTTGAACATTGTACTTTCCTTTAACTTGCACACACTAGGGATTTTGAATGCCAGCCAACCCAATGGGCTTGCTGTTCCTGATGCAACATTGCATCCTGTTAACTCAACGTCCGATGTTGTTCAGTTGATGACAGTGGGACTTGCGAACAGAGCTGTGGGTTCAACAGCATTGAATGAAAGAAGCAGCAGATCTCACAGGTTAATTTTCATGCCTGCAGTTATATGTTTTCCTTGTGGTTATTTAAAAACAAGGATTAATTTGATTAATTCCACAGTGTTGTTACCATACACATTCGAGGTGTAGACTTGAAAACTGGAGCTACTTTGCGTGGTGCACTACATCTCGTTGATCTTGCTGGGAGTGAAAGAGTGGAACGTTCTGCTGTTACAGGTGATAGGCTCAAAGAAGCGCAACACATCAACAAATCTTTGTCTGCTCTTGGAGATGTCATATATTCTTTATCACAGAAGAATGCTCATGTACCATACCGGAACAGCAAACTTACACAAGTCCTGCAGAGTTCTTTGGGTGATTGCTTTTGCGACTGTTCCATATACCATTTTCTTCTCATACTACATTGTTACTTACCTAAAAATCTTCATCTGCAGGTGGTCATGCAAAAACTTTGATGTTTGTGCAGATCAACCCAGATGTCTTATCTTATTCAGAGACGCTAAGTACTTTAAAGTTCTCTGAAAGGGTTTCTGGAGTGGAGCTAGGTGCTGCAAAGGCAAATAAAGAGGGCAAAGATATAAGAGAATTTATGGAACAGGTAGGAACTATTGGTTTTTCTTTTGCCCATGTCTTTGTTTTTCATACAAGGGCAGTAGCTGCAGATTACTAATGTTTATCTCTAATACGCTACTAGTTTACTATCCTTCATCTGTACATGGTGACCATTTAGCAATAGGATTTACCTCCGGATGAGATGCAATTAGAGTTTTCCTTCTTCGAACTGAAAGAAGAATTGCACATACTATCCCTCTCATTGGCACTTTCAGACATCAATTGAGTTTCTAATATCCGTTCCAACCTGCAGCTCTCACTACTCAAACATAAAATTGCAAAGAAAGACGAGGAAATAAACAGATTACAACTACTCAAGGCACAAACTCCAAAGGCCAGGACAGTAAAACGTTCTGATTCCCCATTGAAACATTCATCCTCCTCCCCGGGCATATCTTCTTTAGGAACGAGAATCCAACACCGACGAACAGCATCTGGTGGAAAAGCAATGAGCATTCGCAGTAGAGCTGGCTCTGACGCGGATAACTTCTCTGACATCAGTGACAGGCACTCTGAATCTGGTTCTATGCAGTCTGTTGATGATATCCGACTACAGAGGGGGATTATGGGATCTCCTAAGATCTCATTGGGTGAGATGGGTCAAAATTCTGCTGATCCTGAGCTTTCTTGCTTTGGCTATGCTGATTCGGAGGAGAGGTTAAGTGATATATCAGATAGTGGTCTTTCCATGGGTACAGAGACTGATGTTTCAGGAAGTAGTATAGTTGAGTTGACACTCTTCCAAGAGCAGGAAAAAACATCTAGCACTCTGAAAGGGCAAGAGAAGGCACCAAAAACTCCATATGATCGGTTGTAAGTGCTCTCCTTTATCTACAGTGAAAATTCCTATGATTATGGTTTCATGATCAAATATATTTCCTTATGACTACAATTTATTTTTCAATCTACATATCATCAAAATTTAGTAGGAGCATTGGGTGCTGAGATTGATCAGCTCTATTTGTTTTGTTGCCCTTTTATCTTACGTTTTTTTTTATTTGTAAGCACCTATTCTTCGTCATGCAGGTCTAAGGTGGCCACTCGAGTCCAGAAGACAACAGCACCAAAACCAGCTCAAACATCATTATGGCCTAAATTAAGAGATCCTCCAGCTCCTAGATCTCCAAGTAAGCTCAAGTGCCACTCATATTTTCTTGGGTAAATTGGTTTCACATCACAGAAAGAACGTTGTTTCTGAAAAAACCACTGAAAAAAATGACCCATTACCCCGAAATAGGCAATGATTGTGACAAAGTTCATATATATATATGTATGTATATATATATACATATACGTATATATATATACACACACACACACACATACATATACGTATATATATACACACACACACATACATATACGTATATATATATACACACACATATACTTATACGTATACACATATACATATACATATATATACATATACATATATATACATATACATATACATATATATACATATACATATATATATATACACACACTTGATTGTAGATGCTGAAATTTACCCTATGACTGGTATTCAAGGAAAAAAAATCCTATGCTTGAGATCTGAATATTTAAACATGACACTGTATTATGTCAGACGATCTTTTGAATTATATCATCTGTATAACACTGAATATGGCCCCGAGTGTCTGAATACCATTAAAATTAAATAAGTGTATTATGTGTTCAAGTAAAAGGAGGATGGCAAGGTGTTGTTACTATTTTTTATATGATTGGAACTGGAACAAGTTCCTCTTCCATCTTGCAAACGGAAACACCAATTTACAGTATTATTTATAAAACGGAAAGCAAGATAAAGCCAGGGTAAGTACTAAAGTTACCCTGGAAGAAAGCTAAATCAAGTAATTGCTTGATAAGTCAAGGTGCTCCCTTATTACTCCTATACCTGATAGTCACCTATGGGAACCTGTAGGCTGTAGCAGCATGTACTGTAGTAACTTACTAAGTTCCAAAATGTTTGATCTGATTAAATAAAACTAATGTAGGTTCAGCTGTGCAAAAAACTTAAGCCCATCTAACAAGGAAATGCGCTAAGGCAGTTTACCAACTGATACATTATATGTTTATTACCCGCCATTGGCTTTGCTCAATGGCCTAGTTTTGGATGAACTGGCTGTTCTGGAGCATCTGTTGCTAATAAAAATTAAGTGGAATTTATATCTGTTGAGTTAGATAAGCCTTAATATGCATTATTAAAAGTATGCATTATTAAAAGTATATAAAAAGTTACAAAATATTTTGGTGCAGTGTCGACTGGAAGAACCTCATCAACGCAAGCAACATCTGCACCAAGAACATCGAGTACATCAAAGCGATGGACATAGCTCAAGTTTGGTCAAATCATTCCACCATTGGTTTTATGTTTTGTACAGCACTGTGTCTTCTCGTCGAGGATGCCTTCTGTTTTCCTACCAGTTGATGGAATTTACATCAGTGGATTTATTTGGGAAGAAAATAAGTTGTATAGTTCTTTTTTATTTTCATTTTGTGACGCAAGAGATATTATCTTTTGTGTTGTGATGATGCAAATCTTTCTTGTATATACGTAGTGTTAGGATAAGAAAATTGAAAAAAAAAACTTTGTTGATTTGTTGAAGTGGCAACACATCGTTGTTGACTAGAAGTGATACTCTTTTTTCTTTATTACAAAAAGGTGTCAGTTTGTGACATTATGAGCTATATAGCACAATAAAGTCTCCATTCAATTTTCCTATGGATTTGATCATCAATGTTTTTACGCATCTGTATTAGCCAAGTTATTTTTTGTAAGTATTATAACTTCTACCTGGATGTTTGCAAAACCTGTAAACAATGTACTGTATGCACATTAATAACCTTCAGTAGTAGACAACACACATTCTATTTTACTGTTCAAGTACTGCTCAATACCTATAGTTTACTTGTTGTAGCATGCCATGTACATTGGAAACAATTCATGCGAGTTTTTTTTTTGCCTCTCATGGATATAGATTCTCATGTACTCCGTAGAATTTTAATAATGGTTTATTCAAATATGGTGACTTTATGCTTGCTTTTATCAAGTTCCTCGCCATGAATGCATGGTGTTTGAAGCTTGATGGCTATCACCTTGTAATAAGTTCGGATCAATGTCTCTCGAGAGGCTCAATACAAATATTTTCCATTATCTGAAAAGTACTATAAATCCCTGCCTTTATTCTTGCCATTTACTTTTAGACTAAGAACATATAGAATACTTTCACCATCCAAAATGCTTTATCATCCTTGCCCTTGAGACTTTGTTTGATAAAAAAAAGTCCCAGTGAATAAATTGGGCATGAACAAATCCTATCATAATATGCTCATGTAATGTTCCACGGTTAAGTGGCTAGAATGCCGTATAAGACCATGCCACATTTGGCAATGCGTGGAATACTAAAACTAAACCCTATGTACAGACAACGCAAAAGTAACCAAAAATGGAACAAGAGAAAGCATATGTTCTTTCGGAAAAGAATCTCAGGAGCTTTGCCACCAGATCTTGCTCCTATCGTTGCTGGAAGTTCAACTTCTTGATGCAGACTGCATACATGAACGCAAAGAATGCTGCAAAGAGCACGAGGACCGGTGCAACAACCGGCATAAAGTTCGTGTGGTATCCAAAATGATGTGTTACGTAGTAACTAATTCGCTGCGGGTCTTGGCCAGGGACTGTGATGGTCTCTTCCAGGTCTCCGTATTGTGTCGCTATGAGCCCATACACAGTCCATGCCATTGGGCAAATCCAGTAGTACCAGATCCACCATCCAGGAATTTTCTGAAACAAGAGTGGAGGGAAAATAATAAGCTTTTGTTATCCAACATAAAAGGATCACGGGAATTGTTTGGTTGAAGAGGCAACTAACCGGTCTTGGAATGAAGAATCCCGAGAAGAGGTTGAAGAGTGAATAGAAAGCTGCGGCAAAGATGGCTGCAACCTCATGGTTCGGTGAGATTGAGACCGTCATCATGCCGTAGAAGGTGAAGTAGAGGAAGGAAAAGTAGGAGATGAAAAAGAACCAGAAGAACTTAGCAGCTGTCCATTGGAAGCTCATCATGGCGTATACGATGAGGGTGTAGTAAGTTGTTTGGACAAACACATAGGGGATCTCCATGACAACCTGTGAAAGACAAATTTGAGTGTCTCCAGAGAGCAAATAGAACCTTACTTAGCACTGTGTTTTGTAATAGTTCTATGATATTTCTTTACCTGAGCAATGGCATAGGGCATTGCAGCATACATCCCAGCAGCCCTCTCTCGGTAGAAAACTGTCCTCTCAATTGAAACAATTGGCTGAACAGTTGAGCAATTGTTGATACCAACAAACATCACAGCTGTGTACATTCCTCCCATAACAATCCTGAGGGTGTTTGCGTCTCCCCTGCAATAGGTCGCAATTAACGCTTTCAGATGCTAGTAAGTTAGGAACTAACCATCAAAGATGAAGAGAGTTAGAAAGTTTACATGTTGGTGCCTATCCTCCAAAAAATGGAGCCAAGTAGCAAGGCAACGAACAAAGTGAAGGTAAATCTAACAAGGTTGTAATCTGGGCTGCGCCAATAGGTAAGCCAGTGCTTCCAGAGGCAAGCTTTAAACTGTCCTATTGTGGATTGAGAGTACTGTGTAGGGAAATAAAGATCTGATGTTCCTGGCTCTGGTTGACTCAGCTGGTTCACCAGCACCTTGTTTCGCCTGGAAATAATACCATCGAATTGAACAAGAAATCAGTTGTTGAACTTCGAACATATTTTGTACAGTCTACCTAAGAATAAAGGCAATGTATTTTTCTTTGGAAGGAGTATATCTATCACTTACTTGTACAGATCTGATGTTTTGTAGTACTCAGCAAAGTCCATCTTTAGTCGCACTTCAGCTGAAATTGAACTGACTTCAAGCATCCACGTCGCAGGATTGTACTTATCTTTGATTTTAGGCACTCCGGGAATTGCCTAGTGGCATAAGTGAACAGCAGGTTAGATATCTCACTTTATTTTTTTAATTTTCCATCCTTGTTTTAAATTTGTTTATGCATAAAAAATTGCGACATGGAGCTTTATGTACCTCAAAATAATCAACCATTTTCTGGGAGTTGCGACCCAATTGTCCTGAATAGATCACCTGGCCTCCTCTTTTCAGCAATAGCAACTGCACATAAGAACTCAGGTTAACACTTAATAGTTTAAAAGGTGGAATAACTTGTAGAAGTTACCAAACCCACCTCATCAAAAGCCTCAAAGATGTCAATGCTTGGCTGATGGATTGTGCAAACCACTGTCCTTCCAGTATCCACTGTGTTTCGCACTGTTCTCATGACAATTGCTGCAGCCCTTGCATCAAGGCCTGATGTTGGTTCATCCATGAAGATGATCGATGGATTGGCGACGAGCTCCACGGCTATTGTTAACCTTTTCCTTTGCTCTGTCGAAAGCCCTGTGATTCCCGGTAGCCCAACTAAAGCATCCTTCAGATTGTCCAGCTCCACTAGTTCCATAACTTCATCCACAAATTGCTGCAAATTGAAACATGTGTAATATACTTTAGAAACAAATAAAAAATCATATTAAGGGCACTTTTTTTTTGTCACATATTTCAAATATCAAACATCTTACAGACTGCACCTAGAGCTAACAGGTCCTAGTGACAACAAACAAGACAAAGTTCTTAGTCCATTGTGTCGTCTTAGCAGACTCTTTATCTTCCAAGCAAAGATATCAAGCGATGAAAAGAATAGCGCCAGAAACAGGAAACAAGGTGACTTACAATCTTTATATCATCAGTGATTTCTTGATCCCCAATCATTTCAGGAAGGCGCAAGAAGGCAGAGTATATCAAAGATTCCCTAACTGTGACCTGTGGAGAATGGATATCATTTTGCTCACAGTAACCAGAAATCCTTGCGAATGTAGCTTGGTTCTTGGGATAGCCAGCAATTCTGATATCACCTTCAATATAACCCCCCGTCTTTCTTCCAGCCAAGACGTCCATAAGAGTAGTTTTTCCAGCTCCACTGACACCCATAAGCGCTGTCAGCACTCCAGGCCTGAATGACCCCGTAACCTCACGCAGTAATTGGAGCCTGTTATCCTGCACTCCTTGCTGCTTCATTTCCTGTGGAACCAATAGAATTCGTCATTACTGTTCCATGCTTGAACATACAACCACATTTAGGATGGTGAAATGGGACATGGAAAACTTGTGAGAATAGTTGAAGGTGAACTCACCGCAGGCATGTCGACATAGTAGTTCACATTATCAAAAGACATGGCAAGAGGGTTGAATGGAAGAACCATTCCTCTTCTCGGAGCAGCTTCATTGCCGCCAATGGACATGACCCGTGAAACCCCATTTGAAGAAGAGTTGCTCAAATGTGCACTCAATCTCATCTCATTCATCTCCTCTGTAATAATCAAACCTCAGATTAGAAACTGACACTTCTTTCAGATTCATTTATGAGCTATGACTTTTGTCAGAGTTGCTTACTGGTATGAACACTGTCCTTTGATTTCGTGCTGCCATTTCTTACTGTTCTTCTTGCATGCTCATTGCCTTCCGCTTCCTTTGCAGTTTCTTCTGATATAACAGCTTGTGGCTTGCCAAGAGCTGATGATTAAAGAACAGGTGAATTAGATATCAACACATAAACTATCATGAGTGACTGTGTTTTTTTAGGATCATCAGAAAGGAATTAAGATTATAGTTTAGGCACTTACGGTTCAGATACATGAGTGACAGTGTAAAAAGTACATTGAAGAAGATGGTGAAACCCAAGAGCCCTGCTGCTCCAATCCAGTACCAATTTTTGTCAACAAATATGTTGGCGCTTTCAAGCATAGATACCCCTAGTCTTTTTGCAACACCATTTTGTTCCTATAAACATGAGCACGAACAGCTTGTCAATATATACATATATTTGTAAACTAGTGAAAATCAGTGCAGTAATGGGCATACCACAAACTTGTCCATCCACCGAGGAGCATAGAATTCATTGACTGCTAGAGCATTAAATCCATACATCAAAGGTGAAATCCAGTAGCCCCAGATCCACCAATTAGGGATGAAACCTGTAGAAACAACTAGTCAGCAAGGCTAAAATATTGATATACAAAAGTGTGTGAGTAAAAAAGAAAAAATATAAGTAATGGACCTTTTGGCAGGAGAAAGCCTCCAAGAACAAAGAAGAGAAGAAGAGATAGTGCTCCACCAGTGTGAGCAATGATCATGGATCTGCAAAGTCCGGCAATTGCTCTGAAAAGCCCACCTGCCATCTGCTGGACCAAGAACACCAGCAGCAGGTGCTTGAAAAACCTGCACACAAATACCAAGCTTAGCCTTTACAAACTCTTGGTTTCTGAAACAGAAATAGTAAAACGAAAAGGACAAGTATTTTATGGACCTGTCAGCCTCTGGAGCAAATCCTATGGTGTAGTATGTGACAAGAACCCAGACTATAGATTCAATTATGGAGAATGGGATTCTGAGAACGACGTTTGGCAGTGTGAAGACCCAAGCAGGGTAAAAGAGGAGGTCTCTGTGCTTGTAGAACACTGGTAACCTTGTTATGGCCAAAGAGAGCTCAGCAAAACCATTGAACATATTGACAATCATACTAAAGAGCAGAGCACCAACGTAGAGGAAGCCATCATCTACGTTCCTCGTATGCATGTGGGTCCTTAGAAATACTGTTGACGAGATGAGGGCTACAATAATGAGCTTCAGAGTTCACAGAGGCAGACAATAAGTGTCAGTCAATAGCACTAGAACTTTAGTGGAACGAGTGAGACTTCCAAAAAAAGTTAATTTACCTGTATAGTCTTGAAGATGTACACAAACGAATTGCGTTTGATAAGGAGCCACTCCTTGTCAAAGGATGCCTTGAGGAGCTCTGTGGTTGACACCGATTGCTTCGAGAATACAAGAGCTGCCTGATGGCAATGGCTCTTGTCAAACGGCAGTGAGAGGTGGTTCTCTAGTTGGAGCCCAACATGGAACCGTTTAAACCGCTGTGCAAATTCTGGGACAGAAATGTATCTGTATGGCCTCTGCTTGTCCGCCCAGTACTGCTCCTGATCCTTCCTTGATGTCACCTGAAAAGTAGACAAAGAAAATGTTCTATTACAATTCATAAACTTGAACTTTCAGAGACAGAGACATAGCAAGTGGTTAATAGACAAGTGCTGAATGCTACCTCTTGAAGAAAGTCTGCAGTACCCTTGCGCTCGGGGCAGCGAAATCCACAGGATTCAAAGAACTCAAGGACATATTCACGGGGTCCCTGGTAAACAATTTGCCCTTCTGAAAGTAGGATGATGTCATCAAATAGGTCGAAGGTCTCAGGGGCAGGCTGAAGGAGGGACATGAGGATGGTGGCCTCGCCCAAGTGTACAATTTGTTGAAGACATTTGACAATTTGGAATGTGGTGGAACTGTCCAATCCAGTTGATATCTCATCCATGAATAGCACCTTGGTTGGGCCAACAATCATCTCCCCTGCATTCAAAATAAATAAAATTTCTTTTCTGAATAAAAAAATCAGCAAAAAAAAAATTATCACTCAGTGCAGCTACTGCATCCTTAATCACTAGACCTCTGTAATCAGCTGTTTGCTACAGTAATTTTCTGTCATATTTTGATTGACCCATTCACTTCGTTTCATTTTAGAACTGTCACATTCACTTATGTAGCCCTACAATGCAGTAATTTCTACAGAATAGGCTGCCAATGAAAAAGTTAGAAACTCTTATCATGTCACCTTTTGTTTTGTGAAAACTCAAAACTCTATAATGTCACTAATTCAGAATCATGACAACCGAAGAGGGACGTTCTCTTGTACTCTTGAAGAGAAAAGGAATGGTTACTGTTTGGATAAGTGACCATCCAACAACCGTGGAATCCCTGAACCACAAGATGCAGCACGACAAACTGCTGCATTCCAATCAAATGCCCAAGTTTATAGTGTGTGGACCTCAAAGGTACAGCCCAAAAGCACAGGATCTTCTATTTTTATTTGTCAGAACCACAAGGTGTGCCACTAGAATTGCACTCGCACTGTCAGGCAGATTTCAGTCTTCTAGAAATGCCACATCCTTGTCAGTTTTGCGTATTCTCTTTCAGGAAAATTACTTGATTAAACTCCTAACAGCTTCTAATTTTCGCATAAATCCAAATTCAATGTTGATTCTGGAATCCGTGCCCATCGCACTATAAAGTTTAAACCAGAAAGAAAGATGCATAACAGTACCAGCTCCACCTCCTTTTCTCAACGTCATTGTGCTGTGAGCATGACATAAGGCTGAGCAAAGCAGTTTCAGATATTTACCTGTGGTGACTCGCTTCTTCTGGCCGCCGGAGATGCCTCGCTGCATCTGGTCGCCAACGATCGTGTCGGCGCAGATGTCCAGTCCCAGTATCTGCTCCCAAGAACTACCCGGTCAGACATCCCATCGCAATCAAGGCAATTACACATATGACACTGGCAGATTGCCATTAGCCGGTGCTGCTAACGTCTCGAAAGTGACTGGTACCCGTGAAAATCCCCCTTTCCAAACCTCACCAACCGTCCTTCTTCCCTGACCATGCAAACTGTGCCGATGGCAAAGCTAGGAAAAAAGTGGAAACCTTTGGCTTGGCATTTCGACGAACACGTTGTGGGCTTGCGCACAGGTGGGACGATCCGTTGACGCCCGCGCGCCATCGCCATGAGAGATCAGGTTGGTGCACCAACCCCCTGCATCCGGAGGAGCTTGCAGCAAGACCCCACCAGGAATGGAGGATGTTGTCCCCCAAGCAGGTGCAAGGAGCTGACTTGGCGTGGGGTTTCAGTGGTCAAAAAAGGCGGAGTGAGCAAACCAACCCACTTGCTACTACTGCTACACTATGTCCGGTAGTTATCCTGGTTTACTGGTTCAGCCTCAGCCTCAACCACTCGATGGTGTGTGTCAAAGTAGTGGACTTAGTGATGGATTCTTCCTAGAAAAATATTCCCCGTTCCAATCTTCTCGTTCACCTAATCATGGCACCACGATCCTCAAGATCATATATACCGATTTGCGCGTGGGACGTATGCAGCCATGCCTGACGTCTCTACTGCCTTGATTGGTTATTGGAAGCAGTATTGGGTTGTTGCCGTGGAAAATGAGAGGTTTCAGGATGACCTAATGCGTGGGAAAATGTCGTCGTTGGAGTCCTGTGTCAATGGCTCAATGGTTGTCAACTTGGGAGTGGGCCAGAAAAGTAATCCTTGGTTCATTTCATCTTCTAGAAAATATTGACCCAAAACAAAGTTCTTCACTTGTTTTTTTTTATTATTATAAAAGGTGGCTCTTTTTATCTTCTGGGAAATATCCAATCGAACAAAGTTAATTATCTGATATTGAAGCGCTCAAGCCCAGAAGTCCTTGCAATGTCAAAAGTAACGGCTCTCTTTCGGTAACTTTGGTTGTGCATTTTGGTTAAACTATTTCTACCCCGATGAAAACAGAAGCTCATGAAAGTTGTAAAGTAAAGCTGGATAGAGAAAAAAAAAACATATACTGTAAAACCGTAGAACTCTTACCCTGAGAGTGTAATCCGTTTGGAGACTGCTCTGCACTCCTTCCATCGAAGTTGCCTGGTAAACAGTAAACACATGATGAACAATCAGTACATGTGCGTAAAAGAAAACGTAGACTTCAAAATCTTGTCAGTAGTACATGAGAGTTGGGTACTATTTCACATGATGCACTTTGATTGATGTTATTAGGCTTCCAGACACTAAAGTACTTGTACAGATGCTGATATATATGCTAGCTAACTCTAAAGACTTCGTTTCAGTGATGACATGTTTTCGTCGTTTACGGATGAATGGATTCCGTTGTTTAGCGAAGGAGATGCCCCACTTATTGGGAATTAGGGACCATATGATCTGAACGCTCCAACTAAATCTTGTCAGTTTCTTAATTGTTGTTTTTTCCGCGACAAGCTACCCATATTCTTCTGTTGTTTGTCACGGCCTTATTACCTTCATGAAGAGGTCGACTTCAGGCTCCGGCCGGATGCCGGCCTCCTTCTCCCTCCTCGTCAACTCGGTCATAAGATCTGCTCGATCGATCATGGTGAATTTAAGAATCAGTATTGCTAATTGCATGCTTCACGATTGATTGAAAGACTGAATCACTGATCGAGGCCAAGCAATTGCAATGCAGATGTAAGCATGTGATGGTACCGTATTTTGTGCCGACGCCCTGACACCTGGCGGAGAAGTCGAGCGTCTCCTTCACCGTCATCTCGCCGACGTGGACGTCGGTCTGGCTGATGTAGGCCGCCGTCTTCTGGGGCACGAACTCGTCGAGCCGGAACCCGTTGTAGGTGACCTCGCCGGAGCAGCGGAGGGTGGGGTCCAGCTTGCCGGCGAGGGCGAGGAGGAGCGTCGTCTTCCCCGACGACGGTGGGCCGAGCAGCAGCGTCATCCGCGACGGCCGGACGACGCCGGAGACGTCGTTGAGGATGGTGAGCGTGGCCTGGCGCCCCAGCCGGAGGCCGCAGAGGCCCAGGGCGCCCTCGGCGATGTTGCGCGCCGTGTTGAAGAGCGTCGGCAGCGCGCGGCTGCCCACGTGGCACTTGGCCTCCACCGTCAGCTGCTCGAACCGCACCTCTACCGTTGGCAGCTCGATGCCCACCCTGCAGCATTTTGTTTTTGTTCTCCAATTATTTCCAGAATTTGAGCAAAAAAAATGTCTTATTGGTTCATACAAAATTCGGCAAAATTTCGTGGAATGTGAATTTTAGAATATATGGAAACGGAAATGATTGGGTTTATGTTGTTGCGTTGTGTTGGAGTAAGCAAGCTGCTACTCTATAGAGGTTTGGATGGCAACTTTTGAGCAAATCTTTGGGACCAGAGGCAGAGTGAACCCTTATATTGTTTTGGAATCAATCATGTCCAGAGTGCACGCTTTAGAAATCTTTTTAAAAAAATGAAAAATAAAAGTAGCCTACTGGTCCCAACTTATGTTAGTACTACTACTTCCATACAAAATGTCATTAAATCCTGAGCCAGAAGCATAAATACTGAACCAATTAATCCACGAGAAACCTCGTCATGTATGTGGTGAATAAACTCATTAATAAGGCTCCACTATAGGTTTTTTTAATAGAAAAGGTCCCACTACAGTGGTGGTTTCAGTATCATGGCTACTTGGGTTTGGTCAACTGCAATGGTCTTGTGACACAAGCACCCAACAGCTAACCTATTTGCCCTCGCAACCTAAGCAATTTCAAGGGAAAATTAAGGGGCAGAAAGGGAGGGCCATCTGCCGTTATAGTGACGCCCAATCAATCAATCAATCCTCCAGTTCATGGTGGGTGCTGGTTACCTCAAGCACAATGTTCTAGCCTTTCTTGTACTAGATGCATGGAGTATGGAGGAGGAGGAACCATATTCTTTTTTTTTTTTTAACGTAAGTAGGAACCATATTCTAGCCAACACACGAGAACTGAAAAGCGAGAAAAAGGCAGTTTCTTCCTCAAAACAGGGTGAAAAAAGTGGTCTGAACTCAAAAAATATATTATTGCCATATTTCTAGGTATCCGGGAAAGGTTCAGGGTACAATATATGCATGCTAATTTCCTTGATTCTTCTTCCTCCTGTTGTTCCCTTATTTTATTTTATTCTTCGAAATGTGCTTTTTTCAGTGTGTACGCTCTTGTAGTAAGGAAAGGAAGGACAAGCAGAAAGTCCCTCTCCGATTGTACGTTTGACTACCAACTCAATGATGAAGAGAAGAGAAGGGATTCACGATAACACACTGCTGGTCCCTTTAGCCATAGAGAAAAAAAAAATGTACTCTTCTTTTTCTGTGGTGTGTGTTTGGCAGCCTGAACAGCAAGCAAGTGAACTATCAACTATGTCGTGGCCTGTTTTGCACTGCACGCCCTATCAATCGGCAAAAGGGGTAAAAAGCAACAAGAGTATGAACGAATGAACTTGAGTTATGTACGTACCTGTCGATACGGTTGCGGAGCTTCTGTAGGAAGCGCTGGTTGTCCTCGTCGGCGACACGGAAGACGCGCTCGATGAACTCCTGGCGCTCGCCGTCGCCGAGCTTGCGCACGTCCACCTCCTTGAACTGCTGCTTGTCGTCGGCGTCGGCCTCGGCGGAGGAGGAGAGGATGGATGTCCGGACGCGGTTGTAGGTGGGGAGGCGCTCGATGGCCGCCCACCGGAGCGCCTCCTCGTCGTCGTCGACGCGGCCGGAGCGGCGGCTGCCACGGGAGCCCGTCCACGCGTTGGGCATGAAGGCCTCGTCGACGCCCCAGGCCTCCATCCCCATCCCTCGGCTTATGCTCCGGTTCACCCGGCGACCTGACTCCCACACCTTCTCCATCGCGCCCTCCATGTATGTTTGTATGCCGGGTTGTATATATGTATCTATGTATCTATCTGTCGCGGATGATCGATCGATCGCTCTGGCTGGCTCGGTTGCGAGGCCGGGCGCTGGTGCGTGGTCACGCCGCTCGTGCTTCGCTCGAGAGGCGGGTGGTGGTGGTGGTGTTGCGTGTGGGAGCTAGCTGTGGCGCGGGCGGCTCTGGTAGCTGCGGCTGCGGCGGCGGCGGCGGCTGCTTGCTGCACGTCAGTGCGGCAGTTGGTGGTGGTGCCGTAGGAGCTGCATGATCGAGCCTTGGGGACAGAGGAGCGGAGGGGAGGGGGAGTGAGTGGGGCGAGAAGGGAGCGCGCGGGGTTTATATGCGGCTCGTGCTCTGAAATTTCACCGGGTTTCCTACGGGCTTTCCTTTCCGGTTCACAAGGTGTCGTGGTGTGTTTCATATGGGAGTCGGGAGTCCACGATGGGTTGGTGGCAAGCCGGAAGCGGAAGGGAACGGGGAAGAGCAGGCGCGGTTGACCAGAGGGACCTGAGTGGACCGTGGCTCTGGTGGTGGGTGGGTGGGTGCAGGCAGGGGCGGGCGCCCGGGTCGTGGCAGGGGTTGGTGGCGAGCCGGCACGACTGGTCCGCGGATGATCTCCAAATTGCTGAGGCAGGGTCGCGGCCTCTCTCGCCTCTTTCGGGTGAGGCGCCGCGACCCTGCACTGTTGCATAGGGGACCGAACCGTGCCCGGGGCATCCTTTTGGGTCTCAGGCTCTCAGCCGGTCGGCCAGCTACATGCTATGCTAGCCTAACTATGGTAGTACGTGCCTGCGGCGGTGCGGCCAGGCCAGTAGTGCGCCTGCCTGGATTCCAAAGTCCTAATCACTGTTTGCGTGTCGTACGTAATTTGCTGCACCCGCTGCCGGCCGGCCAGCTCTCCATATATCATTTTCTTTCTCACATGAATAGTATAGTATCCACTATTACATCCAGACAGAAAGGGAATCACGATTCAGTGCGTGGTTTCCTCTTTTCCCCTCTCACTAGAGACGACGTACTGCTACTATTATATATGCATGTAGTACATACGAGATCCCGTTTGTTTATTTTCTTTTCACTGAAAGCTACGTTACGGGGGTTGTAGAGTTGGGCACTGTTTACTATGACTCTCATTTGGTCAGCTACACACTCAGCCCACGAGCTGTGTCTAAGACGGATCTTGCAGTCAGTGGCTTCTTTTCAAACATGGCCGCTGTACTCGGACGATTCGTCATGGCGTATATCCAATTCTTTGCCGTACACATCAAACCAATATATGGACACAGTGAAGAGTCTGGGATCCATTTTTGGCATGTTCTCACCTATAAGTTACCAGGGACAAATAGCATTTTCAGAGACGGTTTATGTGTCCGCCTCCGAGCTGAGGCTTCTGTTAATGGAAGATTAATGGAGGCGGTTTTGTATCCATCTCCGTTAATTGGGTAAAAAAAAATAAAAAAAACAAAAACACCCATCGAGCCCATCACGAGCCCATCAATGCCGCCGGATCCGCCATGCCGCGCCGCCCCTCAGCACCGCCGCCAGGCTAGATCCTCCCCGTGCTACCGAATCCAGCCCTGCGCCGCCGCTACCGCGCCGCCCATCAGCACCGCCGCTAGGCCAGATCTGCCCCGCGCCGCCGGATCCAGCCCTGCGCCACCGCTGTCGTGCTGCCAGTGCCACTGCCACGCCACGTAGGGGCCTTGACGCCTCGTCACGGAGGCCGCCTGCTTGTGCCACGCAGGGGCCTGCACGTCGCGCTGCCGCGAAGCCTTCACGCGGTCGCCACCACGCCCTCGAGCCGCACTGCCATCTCGCGCTCGCAATGCACCACAACGTCGGCCATGCACACGTATGCGTACGCCGGAGGAGGCTCACCGGAGGGAGGGTGGCGCGGTGGGCTGGCGGCTGAGGGAGAGGAGATGGGGAGGGAGAGAGGGTGGATGAGTTAGGGTTAGAGTTGTGGTATATATATGGGATATGGTTATCGGGCCTTCTGGGCCTGGTTTGGGCCGTCCTATTTTAGGAAGCGGGTCATATAAGGCGTCTGCCTCCGAAAATTAATTTACGAAAGCGAACACCTTAAGACAACCGCCTCTGAAAATAGACGATTTTCCAAGGTGGTTGTTTTAAAATGTCCACCTCCGTTAATCGATTTTTCGAGACGGTTAAAATGTCTATCTCCTTAAATAAAATATATCCGCCTCCATTAATGCCTACGTTTAACGGAGGCGGATATTTTTTATGTCCCCCTTCAAAAATTAAAATTCAATATCTCCTAAAATCCTATTTGTAGTAGTGGGGACCAAATTAATTAAAGGACCCTAACCAATTTCTGAAGTTAATTACTAACAATCGTTATTGAGTACCACTATATAGAAAAAATAGTGGCAAACTAAATTATTTCCCTTTTCTTTCTTCCAACTGTGTACTCGACTAGTGGAATAATATTCCTAAAGTAGTCGATTGTCACATGAATAGCATGATCAACATGTTCGAAGTAGAAGGGATTCCACAAGGAATAAAATTACTTAAACACTAGATTCTCTTGGATAATCTATTTTCTTCATAGAAAAATCCGCAAGTTTGAGCGCCAAACGCAACATGCGTTCTTCACATATGCATGTGATCGCAAGGCTTATCCGGATAATCCATCTTATAATCAATGGTGAGAGAATAATGGATATAGTAGGTAGAAAACTAATGGCTGGAGTGATATCGTATAAAAGGTGGATAGCCAAGATAAGTTATGTGGCCATGCCTTTCCCGCGCCAACCACCATTTCAGTAGTTTATTGCTCTCAGTGAGAAGAACATGGTCAATGTGGCGGACCACTCCGAAATTATTCCAAGTTAAGTACCTCGGGACCACCAATCAAGTAGTCAGGCACTTAATCCGGAATAAGCTGGAGCGCCGTCGGATTAAACCCGATTAACCACGTTCTTTTCTCGATCGAAACAACAGCACGCCCACACGAAGGTGAGTTCCAGAGATTACAACAATCCACGAATTAACTTACACACATAGGTATCACAAGTTATTACAAACCGAGATCAAATTGAAAATCAGAGTACAAGTCTTGCAGCGGAATAAAAGTTCATAACAACTGAATTTAGATGTCCATTGCAGCGGAAGTAAAACAATCTAACGACGATACAAGTAACTCCGTGCTGAAGCCTGCCACGAAGCTACTCCTCCCGATCCTCGCCAGAGGACGGAACCCATTCGATGTGCCAGCCAGGTGGAACCTGGACAGGCCAAGTCATAGCATCCACATCCAAAAGGATACCTGTAAAATAATGCCACAAGCAAGGCTGAGTATACTAATACTCAGCAAGGCTTACCCGTCGGGTGAAAACTACATCACCGACATCTAGACAATGAGAGGCTTTTGGCTGGTGGGTTTGTTTGCCAAAAAGCAACTAAAGGTAGATCCTTGCTTTCAAGTTTTAGCATCAGTTTCTAGTTTATTTAACCATTCTAGATTAGCATCCTCTCTAAGCATGCAAGTGGAGCAATACAAATTAATTCATAGAACAAATTCATAATCTCATAATTCCACTTATTACTCAATGTAGCAGGGCGGTCAAGCAGTCTCATTAACCGCGAGAAGCGGACAGTTCGAACCGAATTTTGCTACCTGGCCAGGGGAAACCCAACACACACGGATACTCTGCTTGCTATAAAAGGTACAAGCATTTCCCAACCTTTCCCATCGATCCACAATTCGGAACCGGGTCCATTTCCTTAGGATAAAGGTTTACTGCTTCACTCACAGTCTCACGCATATATCCACAAGTGTACGGCAGGGGAAAACAAAGTTTCCAAGGAGAGATGGCTATCGGCCCTAGCTGCTTCAACCTGGTACCGGGCTTACCGATCCCCATACATCGGCATGCATGTGGTACGTTCAAAAACTTGACACACTCAACCACACATTTCGACCTTAATCAATTATCATACACGGACGGGAGATCTACATCTATCATCCCGCCCGTCAATCCTTATGATTCCAACATAAGTAAAGACAAGCAATTCCTATGTCTCGCGAGTGACAGGAAATCACTCGACTTGTAACGGACCTAAAGCAATGCCCTATCGATCCTTTCATACTAGTATTGCAAGTCATAGGTACTAGGAAATGTGCAGCTAAGGTATTCAATCAATTCCTTGAAACGTAAATGCACAAACATAGAGAATTCAAAGTGCATAATTTGGTAAAGTTAGGTTATGCTCCGGGGCTTGCCTTCTTGCTCGGACTGAGAGTTAGCCTCCGGGTTGTTCACGTCTGCACCGGCACCGGGCTCCGGGGCTTCTTCCTCGTCTGCGGGAATGAGGTGGTAGTTGCCGTTCGGGATGGCGCCTTCTACATGAGATGCATAACTTAGGGTGGCTGTTCTGGAATTTCAGATTCCATTTATTTTATTCTAACTAACTACAAAAAGGTTTATTCTTTTATATAAATCGATTTCCATCTAGATTACTTCTCATTTTTGTTTCTCCAATTCTGTTCATCATTTTTATCTATAAACTTTATGACAGCTACTGGAGTATAAGAGCTAAGCTCATTCCAAAACTTAGCTAATTTTGCGCTACACATAATTTATTAAAAATGTGCAAACAGCTAGCTGCAGAAAGTGAAATAAATGCATAATAAATTGAATTTTCATCTATTTCAGGAGATCTTTCTACCAAAGCTAGGCATAAGTATGAGGAGGGCTCTGGCCAAGTGGTGGCTCAAAATCACCCTTGGGTAGTCCTCAATGATTTTCTAACCAAAAACACATATTTAATTATTTGCCATCCTAAACAGAGCAAAAATTAAGTTTCTCATTTTTCACAGGTGTGCTAACAAGTTTTTAGTCCTCTGGAGCAAAATGGTGATTTTTCACTGCCCAGATTATTTTTAATGATTTCTGCACTGCAAAAAGACAGAAAACCTATTTTAATTCATAACAGGAGCTGTAGTTCATATTTTTTTTAGTCCCCTTTGGACACAAGCTGTCCAAAGTCACTACAAACATCATATCCAAAGCTCAACCCTAGCGTAGCTCTGGATTGGAAATGGTGCACAACTTTAGGTTTTCATAGTTTGAATTTTAATTCACATACAGCTCGTCAAAAGTACAAACATGTCTAATAGAGATTGTAGTTTAGACTCTCACGAATCCAGAGAGTATTTTTGTGCATTTTTCTGATTTTTGTACGATTTTTAATGGATTTTACAATTTCGGGAAAATCAAACCTAGACTTAAGAATCTTTTTACGCAGAGAACCCTAGATCTTTCAAAACTTCGCGAACGAGTCCCTGGACTTTTGCGCAGAGACCCCTAAACAAAGGTAGACGATGAACTTGGGTCCCTGGGACCTCGCCGGAGTTGCGCCGGCCAAACGGCGGCGAACTAGGCTCGGGGAAGTGGGGAAAAGCTTCCTGGGCTCACCACGAGTCGTTTGGGGACGGTTGGGAGGCCGGGGATGGTCGGAGTTTCGCCGGCGACGAGGTGGTGGCGGCGCGGCCGCCGCGGCTTCTACGCCGGTGAGCTCGGGGTCGTTCGCCGAGGTTCGAGGGGTCCTAGAGCACCAGTGGAGCTCGAGGATGCCAATGGCGTGCTCGGTTGACCTCGGGGACGGCTCGGAGTAGGGGCTCGACGTGCGGGTGCTCCGGCGGCCGAAAATCGCGATTTGGGGGAATTCACGAATTCTCGCCGGAGAAGGGTCAATGTCTTGGGGAAAGTTGGGGGTTTTGGAGCTGGTGGAGTGGACTAGCTCCGTGCGGGATGGATTTGGGAATGGTGGAGCGTGGACGAGGAATTTCGCGAAGAGCTTGGGTTCGGCTTGCGCGTCGCGAGGAGGAAGAAGACCGAGCGAGCGCGGGGAAGTGGAAATGGCCAAGTGAGCGAGTGAGAGGAGGGGTGTGAGTGCGCGGTGGAGTGATTGAGCACGCAAGGGAGGCACTGTGCGGCCTCGGGAGCGTGCGAGCGCGTGGGTGGCTGTCGCGGTCGCCATTGATGGCGCGCGAGCTCGAACAGAGCGCACACGCGCGGTTGGGCGTCAAAGATCATCGCGTGAAGAAGTGGAGATCCTCAGCAGAGGCTTTGGCGCGATGCGAATGGACTCTACCGCCTGCAGTGCGCTCGGCGCGGCGCGAGCGCGCGTGCGGCCACGGCGGCGCGCGACCGTATGATGGCGCTCCGCGGCGCGAGGCGAGGCGAGGCGACAGCGGCGAAGTGATGGCTCGGGAGTGGCCGGACAAGAGCTAGGCGACAAGCGCCAGCGTCCGCCGCGGCTTGGCCAGCTCAGCGCCGCCTGCGCCGCTCGCCGGCCACGTGGCGGCCGAGCTCCGGCCAGCGCAGCGCGCGCCAGGGGCACTGTAGCATGCCCGTGGAGCTCCGATTTCCAAATTCGAATTTTCTCCAAAAATTCGAACTGAACTTCGAAACGGGTAAAATTAAAAGTTGGGGTCAGAGGTGTGGGACACAACTTTCGAGCTTGGACCAGGCACTTCGACCAGGCGCTACGGCGCTTCGAGCTTGAACGCAAGCTCGAGCTTGCCGAGCCTCGAATGGTCGGAAACGCCACTCGAGGGTGAGTGCCCCCCTCGAGCTTGGCTGCGAAGCCTCGAGCGTGACGGAACGTCGCTCGAGGGTAAGTGCTCGAGCTTGGCTGCGGAGCCTCGAGCGTGCCGGAACGTCGCTCGAGGGTGAGTCCTCGAGCTTGGCTGCGGAACGTCGAGCGTGACGGAACGTCGCTCGAGGGTAAGTGCCCCCTCGAGCTTGGCTGCGGAGCCTCGAGGGTGACGGAACGTCGCTCGAGGGTAAGTGCCCCCTCGAGCTTGGCTGCGGAGCCTCGAGGGTGACGGAACGTCGCTCGAGGGTAAGTGCCCCCTCGAGCTTGGCTGCGGAGCCTCGAGCGTGACGGAACGTCGCTCGAGGGTAAGTCCTATCGTGCGGCCTCGATCGTCACGGAAACTACTGGCTAGGCTCGATCGTGACGGACATAGCTCGATCGTCACGGACATGGCTCGATCGTCACGGACATAGCTCGATCGGGACGGATATACGGCTAAGCTCGATCGTGACGGACATCCGGGCTAAGCTCGATCGTGACGGATATACGGGCTAAGCTCGATCGTGACGGACATCCCCGCTCGAGGGTCATCGAGCGGAACGAACGCCGTGGCGAGGTTGTCGCGAAGGGCTGTAGGTGATGACAACTACTCCTTTGGTCCGAGATTTTTAAGTTCAGCACCCAAGTCTTGAGATTTCAGTTGGGTGTCCAAACAACCCTTGTTTTTGAATTATAATTGAATTTTTGACGAATTTTTGAATTTCAACCCAATTCCCTGTTGCATTGATTTTAATTGCACTTTTTAATTCTTTTGACATCAGAGATGTCACAGCCTACCCCCCTTAAAAGGAATCTCGTCCCGAGATTCGATTAAACCTAGAGATAGAGAGGGGAAAAGAAATACCTCGGCTTATGAAAGTATGTCGGGGAAATTCTTCCTAAGATAGTCCTCGGTTTCCCACGTGGCTTCATCTTCGGAGTGATGACTCCACTGAACTTTGTACATTTTAACTCCCTTCCTTCGTGTTTGTCGCTCTTTCTCGTCGAGGATCTTAACGGGATGCTCATCATAAGAGAGATCCGGTTCAACCGAGAGTTCCTCTTGTTCAACAACTTCGGTCGGAACACGAAGACACCTCTTGAGTTGAGAAACATGGAATACATTGTGTACAGCTGAAAGTTTTTCGGGAAGCTTCACTTGATAGGCTACCGGCCCATATTGCTGAGTAATTTCATACGGGCCGATATAACGAGGTGCAAGCTTTCCTTTTAATCCGAATCTTTGCACACCTTTGGTCGGGGAGACTTTAAGATACACGTGATCACCAACTTCAAACTGAAGTGGCTTCCGCCGTTGATCAAAGTAACTCTTCTGCCTTGACTGGGCAGTTCTCAAATTTTCACGAATGATTCTAACCTTTTCCTCTGCTTCCTTTACAAGGTCAGGGCCATAAGCATACCTCTCGCCTGCCTGGGACCAACACAACGGGGTCCGACATCTTCTGCCATATAAGGCTTCGAAAGGTGCCATTTTAAGGCTCGCTTGGTAGCTGTTGTTATAGGAGAATTCAGCCAGAGACAAACATTTCTCCCAATTCTTCCCATAATGGATAACACAAGCTCGAAGCATATCCTCAAGTATTTAATTTACCCTTTCCGTCTGCCCATCGGTCTGTGGGTGATATGCTGAACTACGGATCAGTTTGGTGCCTAGGGATAATTGCAACTGTTCCCAAAAGCGTGCTACGAACGGAGCACCACGATCTGAAATTATCGTCTTGGGTACCCCATGTAGACAAACGATCCGCTCCAAATAAATCTCCGCGTACTTCTTAGCGTTATAAAAGGTATTGACCGGAATAAAATGTGCGGTCTTGGTAAGGCGGTCCACAATTACCCAAATGGAGTCATGCCCCTGAGGGGTTCTGGGAAGTCCAACAATAAAGTCCATGTTTATGTCTTCCCACTTCCATGAGGGAATAGGTAGAGGTTGAAGCGTGCCTGCTACCTTCAAGTGGCTGGCCTTAACCCGCTGGCATGTGTCACATTCCGACACATATGTGGCAATTTCTCGCTTCATCCGAGTCCACCAAAAGTTTTGTTTCAAATCTTGGTACATTTTGGTGCTGCCGGGATGGATAGAAAATTTAGAGAGATGTGCCTCATCCATAATCTTCCTCCGGAGTTCCGTGTTTTTGGGCACCACGAGGCGATGTCCAAACCACATCACTCCCTGCCCATCCAACCAGAAACATTTGTACTTCTCTTTCACCTTCTCCTTAGACAATTTCCGTTTAAGAACTTTAATGCCCGCGTCATTTAATTGGGCTACAACAATCTGATCGTGCAAGGTTGGTTCCACTGCAATATGGCTGAAGTACCCGTGTGGAACAATCTCCAAATTGAGCTTTGCCATTTCATGACACAGGGTGTCAGCGTAGGACTCCACGGAAAGACAATGACAATGAGCCTTGCGGCTTAGTGCATCCGCAACTACATTAGCCTTCCCGGGGTGATAATGCACACTAAGGTCATAGTCCTTTAGTTGGGTTTCTACCATTGCATAAGCACACGCATCGACGCAAGTCCGTTGTGGCAGATATAGCACACTCGGGCCATGCGTAGGCGAGTTTATCTCAACAACTCGTTCCGCAACATCTAGCACAACCTTATGTTGAGTCATCCAATTGGCTCCTAACACAATGTCAATTCCTTCCATTCCAAGCAGAATCAAATCAGTAGGAAATGTTTTACTTCCCAGCCTGATTGGAACTTTTCGGGTGACTTGGTTGGATGAAAGTTTACCTCCCGCAGTTGATATCACATAAGATGATTTGGTATGGTAAGATTTTAATCCGCATTTCACATGAAATCTTGTGCTTATAAAACTATGCGTTGCCCCGGAATCAAATAATATCACAGCAGGTTGAGTGCAGATAGGGAAGATACCAGTCATGTCTGGGGCTCCCTCGGGCAGGTCGGCCAAGTTGGTGTAGTTGAGCCGT
Source organism: Digitaria exilis (assembly GCA_015342445.1). NCBI lineage: Eukaryota > Viridiplantae > Streptophyta > Magnoliopsida > Poales > Poaceae > Digitaria > Digitaria exilis. Next base: position 394,397 of record JACEFO010002671.1, read on the forward strand.
CCTTGGCGAACTTGCACACGCTGCTGCTGCTGCTTGCCCTTGCCTTGCTGATTTCCCGGGCGTTGGTTTTGCTGCTTGTTCTGCGGACAATCCTTGATAAAATGATCTTTACTTCCACACTTGAAGCACTGATAGCCGGCTCCAGGGCGAGCTGGCTGCTGTGCATTTTGCCTTGGTGCTTGCTGCTGCTGCGGCGGTGGAGGGAAACGAGGCGCGTTAGGCTGTGGCGGCCTAGCAACCCATCCACCTCCCTGAGGTGCCCTGGACTGTCCCTGCGGTGCAGCCGGGGGAACCAAGCGGAACCTCTGTGGCTGCGCGCTTGACGGTCCAGCGGGAGTCTTCCTCTTCTTCTCCGCCTTGTGCGCCACATTGGCGTCTTCCTGGGTGATGGCAAGGTTCACGAGATCGCCGTACGTGACAGCACGGGTGGTGGCCAACTGTGCCTTCAACTTGGTGTTCAGGCCACGTCGGAACCTTTCAAGCTTCTTCTCGTCGGAGTCGGCGTGATGACCCGCATAAGGGCACAGACCATTGAAGGCCTGGGAGTACTGGAGCACTGTGCGGGTACCCTGGGTCAGCGCCAAAAACTCATTCAGCTTACGCTCTACTAGACCGGCCGGAATGTGATGAGCCTTGAATGCAGCCTTGAACTCATCCCACTCAACTACATGACCCTCCTGCTGCAGGGCCAGGTAGTTCTCCCACCAAAGGAGAGCTGGGCCGCGGAGCTGCTGCGCCGCGAACACGACCTTGCGATTGGAGGTGCAAGGCGTTGCCAAAATGGTGAACTTGGACTCAACGGCTCGAATCCATGTGTCGGCCTCCAAAGGCTCATCAGCACGAGAGAAGATCGGCGGGTGCGTTGCCAGAAAATCCTCGTATCGGGCCACCTGAGGCTGAGGGGCCCGTTGACCTCCCTGCTGAAGCATCTGCTGCTGCATCATCTGCTGCTGATGCTGCAGGTTCCGGAGAATCTCCGTTTGCGTGGCATAAAGCTGCTGCCACGTCGGAGGTTGCTGCGGAGGAGGAGGTGGCGGTGGCTGTTGCTGCCCCTCTGGCCCCTGCTGGTTAGCGTTGGAGCCACTAGCGTCGTGACCGCTGCGGGTGATTGCCATCTGCAGTAGGTACTTGTATTAGCCACATTCCATAAGCTTGCATAATGAATGACAAGATAGAACGTGACAATATATTAAAGTGTACTGCGCAGAATGGCAAGTCAGCACGCAGTTCGGAAGAAAAATCATATCTCCCGACAGGAAACAAGTCAAATGCTCCAATTCCGTCAGTAGCTCGAAAATTTCATGCTCTACAACTTTCATGTTGGGCTCAGAATCAAATTCGGACTGGAACTAAGCCGAAAAATTCAATCTTTAGCTCTCTGCATTTGCTGTTTTTCAGCAGGCCGAGCTATAGTGTTTTGGTTGCCATTTTTATTTCGCTTAACCAATGGTGTTGCAATTTGGTGATCATTTTGTTTGACAATTTCCAAACAACTTTGTAGTTCACATCACAGCCCAGAAATGAATGGAAAACCCATCAATAATTGAAACAAGGTCAGCTGCAGAATGTTTTCAACACAGCTGTAACAACATCATCAAGTTTTACACCACAACCACACCATTAATTTTACAATGCCACAAAAGATAACTTGGGGAGCTCAACTCCATCTAGCCTATTACAACATGAAGCCAAAAATTCTAGGCCTAGCGGAGGAGTAAATTTGCTACTACCACTCTAAAAATCATCCAAATTGTTAGCGGTAGCCTCGCTGCCCATAGGTGAAGGTGGAGCTGGAAGGGACGGCATGTTATCCTCGGTGTCCATGTCGGAATCGGGGGCCTCTCCTTCACCATTCCCTCCTTCTTGCTCAAGAAGGTGCTGAGCGTCATGGGCGGCAAGCATAGCATTTGCATGCTCCAAGGTACCATGTACCTCCTCAAGCTCATCTCTAGTTTGTGCTAACTCATTCTGGGTGTTGTTGTGTGCAATCTGGAGGTCATTCAATTGCCTCTCCAAGTCAGCAATCATGGCATCTCTAGTGGTCACCTCAATGGACAAAGAGGTCCTCTCAACCCCTATGTCACGGGCGCGAGCGGACATGTCCATAGCAATGTTGAGCATCTCGCTCTGCGACCGTCCAAGAAGTGCCTGCAAACGGTGATACGCCCGTATCCACCTCATCATCAAAGCGGCTGCTGCGACGGGGTTCTCCGCCATCCTCAAAGGAGAGCTAAGGTAGCGCCTCATCCAGTGGGGATCATCCGGCTGAGTTGGTGGGAACAGCCCAAGCAACTGGTGCTCTACTAAGCTCTGGTTCTGAGCACAAAAAGAACTGATGCCATTCAAGGCAGCTAGCTCACAAGTCGTCTCCATGTGGTGTCCATGAACTTCCACCGTCCAGGTGGGGGAACTAGGACACGGCGGGTGACGATGTACCACCAAACGCACACGGGAACGAGTCACACCACGGTCTCGGATGAGGATTCTCTCATATTGTGGCGGTGTAGGGTAGCCAAGTGCCTGTAGAACCGACCACAAGATGCTAGGGAAGCCTTCCCATCCCAAGCAATCAGAGAAAGACACGTCGTTGGGGTGGCTAGCCAGGTCAGCGAGGGCGTCCATCTGAACCAAAAGAAAAAGGGGCAAGGGTGAGAACCGGTTAGTGCCAAAGAGCAAAAACAGATTCTGTGTAGGGTGGTAAAAATTACAAAACTCGAAATCTACAAGCTCAAAAATTCCCAAATTTGGCCAGGACATTGTTTAAATAATTCCTAACAAGTTTCATGTTGGAGGTTTGAGCAGAAACTGTCGTTAAGATGGTGTAAAAATTCAATTTTTATCTCACTGTCCCCAGAAATTTCCAGCAGACAGGGGGTTACCATTTTTAGCATAACTCCAATTTTACTGAACCATTTTCGTTGAAATTTCTCCAGCATTTACTTCATAATATTTATGACAACTTTCGTGTTGAACACTTTTTCGTTTGACAACGTTTTCAGTTTCGAATTAAGGGTGCAAACAGATTGTTCTCAGCAGGATTTTCGAGTTGTGATTTCAACTTCTTTTGACGGCGGTTCGATTTGGTCACTTATTAGTATTCGATATTAATTCGGTGAGATACAAAGCATGAGCGGCCTATTCGTTCTCGCCAACACACATGCCAATAAACTTTTGGCTTACGAAGTTAGTGCCGGTGGCTAGGCAATATTCGTCTCTCCCTATATTAACTAGTCGAACTTCTCTAACCGTTTCAATATACGGATTCGCGGTTAGTGTACCTGCAGAAGATTTCATTCCAGAGCATGTATAATCAACCTTTCGTGCCAGCACTCACGAAAGCATCTCCATTCATTACCACCCACTATAGAGGTGGCACCCGAACGTTTAACATTGAACGGGCAATGTTCATATGTCACCAAAGCAACATATTGACAGTTTCATACGCTCATGAGATAGCGTATTGACTTTGTGCCGCCATCATATTTGCATATGATGCCGTGGTACGCTACAGCAATCGCCGTACCTTGCGCCCACCATCCTATTCTATTTTCATACGCCATCACAGCGTATTGACTATGTGCCGCCACTATATTTTCATATAGTGCCGTGGTACGTTACAGCAATCGCCGTACCTTGCGCCCACCATTGCGTAAAGTAAATGACAGAATGAAATGTGCTGGAAGTCAGTATAATATACTATTTGCCACCTATCATATCGTGATCCCTTAACCCACATAGGCTTCACGCTCTAGGTAACATCCTTAGCGGTCCTAACAACAACCTTCCACCGAAAAGCACGGCGGAAGTACGAGTTGGCAAATTTTATTCCAAAAATATTTATTTAAGGTTTGTTGGTCTCTCCGGTGCGCTGTTTCGGCTCTGATGCCAGCTGTGGCGGACCACTCCGAAATTATTCCAAGTTAAGTACCTCGGGACCACCAATCAAGTAGTCAGGCACTTAATCCGGAATAAGCTGGAGCGCCGTCGGATTAAACCCGATTAACCACGTTCTTTTCTCGATCGAAACAACAGCACGCCCACACGAAGGTGAGTTCCAGAGATTACAACAATCCACGAATTAACTTACACACATAGGTATCACAAGTTATTACAAACCGAGATCAAATTGAAAATCAGAGTACAAGTCTTGCAGCGGAATAAAAGTTCATAACAACTGAATTTAGATGTCCATTGCAGCGGAAGTAAAACAATCTAACGACGATACAAGTAACTCCGTGCTGAAGCCTGCCACGAAGCTACTCCTCCCGATCCTCGCCAGAGGACGGAACCCATTCGATGTGCCAGCCAGGTGGAACCTGGACAGGCCAAGTCATAGCATCCACATCCAAAAGGATACCTGTAAAATAATGCCACAAGCAAGGCTGAGTATACTAATACTCAGCAAGGCTTACCCGTCGGGTGAAAACTACATCACCGACATCTAGACAATGAGAGGCTTTTGGCTGGTGGGTTTGTTTGCCAAAAAGCAACTAAAGGTAGATCCTTGCTTTCAAGTTTTAGCATCAGTTTCTAGTTTATTTAACCATTCTAGATTAGCATCCTCTCTAAGCATGCAAGTGGAGCAATACAAATTAATTCATAGAACAAATTCATAATCTCATAATTCCACTTATTACTCAATGTAGCAGGGCGGTCAAGCAGTCTCATTAACCGCGAGAAGCGGACAGTTCGAACCGAATTTTGCTACCTGGCCAGGGGAAACCCAACACACACGGATACTCTGCTTGCTATAAAAGGTACAAGCATTTCCCAACCTTTCCCATCGATCCACAATTCGGAACCGGGTCCATTTCCTTAGGATAAAGGTTTACTGCTTCACTCACAGTCTCACGCATATATCCACAAGTGTACGGCAGGGGAAAACAAAGTTTCCAAGGAGAGATGGCTATCGGCCCTAGCTGCTTCAACCTGGTACCGGGCTTACCGATCCCCATACATCGGCATGCATGTGGTACGTTCAAAAACTTGACACACTCAACCACACATTTCGACCTTAATCAATTATCATACACGGACGGGAGATCTACATCTATCATCCCGCCCGTCAATCCTTATGATTCCAACATAAGTAAAGACAAGCAATTCCTATGTCTCGCGAGTGACAGGAAATCACTCGACTTGTAACGGACCTAAAGCAATGCCCTATCGATCCTTTCATACTAGTATTGCAAGTCATAGGTACTAGGAAATGTGCAGCTAAGGTATTCAATCAATTCCTTGAAACGTAAATGCACAAACATAGAGAATTCAAAGTGCATAATTTGGTAAAGTTAGGTTATGCTCCGGGGCTTGCCTTCTTGCTCGGACTGAGAGTTAGCCTCCGGGTTGTTCACGTCTGCACCGGCACCGGGCTCCGGGGCTTCTTCCTCGTCTGCGGGAATGAGGTGGTAGTTGCCGTTCGGGATGGCGCCTTCTACATGAGATGCATAACTTAGGGTGGCTGTTCTGGAATTTCAGATTCCATTTATTTTATTCTAACTAACTACAAAAAGGTTTATTCTTTTATATAAATCGATTTCCATCTAGATTACTTCTCATTTTTGTTTCTCCAATTCTGTTCATCATTTTTATCTATAAACTTTATGACAGCTACTGGAGTATAAGAGCTAAGCTCATTCCAAAACTTAGCTAATTTTGCGCTACACATAATTTATTAAAAATGTGCAAACAGCTAGCTGCAGAAAGTGAAATAAATGCATAATAAATTGAATTTTCATCTATTTCAGGAGATCTTTCTACCAAAGCTAGGCATAAGTATGAGGAGGGCTCTGGCCAAGTGGTGGCTCAAAATCACCCTTGGGTAGTCCTCAATGATTTTCTAACCAAAAACACATATTTAATTATTTGCCATCCTAAACAGAGCAAAAATTAAGTTTCTCATTTTTCACAGGTGTGCTAACAAGTTTTTAGTCCTCTGGAGCAAAATGGTGATTTTTCACTGCCCAGATTATTTTTAATGATTTCTGCACTGCAAAAAGACAGAAAACCTATTTTAATTCATAACAGGAGCTGTAGTTCATATTTTTTTTAGTCCCCTTTGGACACAAGCTGTCCAAAGTCACTACAAACATCATATCCAAAGCTCAACCCTAGCGTAGCTCTGGATTGGAAATGGTGCACAACTTTAGGTTTTCATAGTTTGAATTTTAATTCACATACAGCTCGTCAAAAGTACAAACATGTCTAATAGAGATTGTAGTTTAGACTCTCACGAATCCAGAGAGTATTTTTGTGCATTTTTCTGATTTTTGTACGATTTTTAATGGATTTTACAATTTCGGGAAAATCAAACCTAGACTTAAGAATCTTTTTACGCAGAGAACCCTAGATCTTTCAAAACTTCGCGAACGAGTCCCTGGACTTTTGCGCAGAGACCCCTAAACAAAGGTAGACGATGAACTTGGGTCCCTGGGACCTCGCCGGAGTTGCGCCGGCCAAACGGCGGCGAACTAGGCTCGGGGAAGTGGGGGAAAAGCTTCCTGGGCTCACCACGAGTCGTTTGGGGACGGTTGGGAGGCCGGGGATGGTCGGAGTTTCGCCGGCGACGAGGTGGTGGCGGCGCGGCCGCCGCGGCTTCTACGCCGGTGAGCTCGGGGTCGTTCGCCGAGGTTCGAGGGGTCCTAGAGCACCAGTGGAGCTCGAGGATGCCAATGGCGTGCTCGGTTGACCTCGGGGACGGCTCGGAGTAGGGGCTCGACGTGCGGGTGCTCCGGCGGCCGAAAATCGCGATTTGGGGGAATTCACGAATTCTCGCCGGAGAAGGGTCAATGTCTTGGGGAAAGTTGGGGGTTTTGGAGCTGGTGGAGTGGACTAGCTCCGTGCGGGATGGATTTGGGAATGGTGGAGCGTGGACGAGGAATTTCGCGAAGAGCTTGGGTTCGGCTTGCGCGTCGCGAGGAGGAAGAAGACCGAGCGAGCGCGGGGAAGTGGAAATGGCCAAGTGAGCGAGTGAGAGGAGGGGTGTGAGTGCGCGGTGGAGTGATTGAGCACGCAAGGGAGGCACTGTGCGGCCTCGGGAGCGTGCGAGCGCGTGGGTGGCTGTCGCGGTCGCCATTGATGGCGCGCGAGCTCGAACAGAGCGCACACGCGCGGTTGGGCGTCAAAGATCATCGCGTGAAGAAGTGGAGATCCTCAGCAGAGGCTTTGGCGCGATGCGAATGGACTCTACCGCCTGCAGTGCGCTCGGCGCGGCGCGAGCGCGCGTGCGGCCACGGCGGCGCGCGACCGTATGATGGCGCTCCGCGGCGCGAGGCGAGGCGAGGCGACAGCGGCGAAGTGATGGCTCGGGAGTGGCCGGACAAGAGCTAGGCGACAAGCGCCAGCGTCCGCCGCGGCTTGGCCAGCTCAGCGCCGCCTGCGCCGCTCGCCGGCCACGTGGCGGCCGAGCTCCGGCCAGCGCAGCGCGCGCCAGGGGCCCTGTAGCATGCCCGTGGAGCTCCGATTTCCAAATTCGAATTTTCTCCAAAAATTCGAACTGAACTTCGAAACGGGTAAAATTAAAAGTTGGGGTCAGAGGTGTGGGACACAACTTTCGAGCTTGGACCAGGCACTTCGACCAGGCGCTACGGCGCTTCGAGCTTGAACGCAAGCTCGAGCTTGCCGAGCCTCGAATGGTCGGAAACGCCACTCGAGGGTGAGTGCCCCCCTCGAGCTTGGCTGCGAAGCCTCGAGCGTGACGGAACGTCGCTCGAGGGTAAGTGCTCGAGCTTGGCTGCGGAGCCTCGAGCGTGCCGGAACGTCGCTCGAGGGTGAGTCCTCGAGCTTGGCTGCGGAACGTCGAGCGTGACGGAACGTCGCTCGAGGGTAAGTGCCCCCTCGAGCTTGGCTGCGGAGCCTCGAGGGTGACGGAACGTCGCTCGAGGGTAAGTGCCCCCTCGAGCTTGGCTGCGGAGCCTCGAGGGTGACGGAACGTCGCTCGAGGGTAAGTGCCCCCTCGAGCTTGGCTGCGGAGCCTCGAGCGTGACGGAACGTCGCTCGAGGGTAAGTCCTATCGTGCGGCCTCGATCGTCACGGAAACTACTGGCTAGCTCGATCGTGACGGACATAGCTCGATCGTCACGGACATGGCTCGATCGTCACGGACATAGCTCGATCGGGACGGATATACGGCTAAGCTCGATCGTGACGGACATCCGGGCTAAGCTCGATCGTGACGGATATACGGGCTAAGCTCGATCGTGACGGACATCCCCGCTCGAGGGTCATCGAGCGGAACGAACGCCGTGGCGAGGTTGTCGCGAAGGGCTGTAGGTGATGACAACTACTCCTTTGGTCCGAGATTTTTAAGTTCAGCACCCAAGTCTTGAGATTTCAGTTGGGTGTCCAAACAACCCTTGTTTTTGAATTATAATTGAATTTTTGACGAATTTTTGAATTTCAACCCAATTCCCTGTTGCATTGATTTTAATTGCACTTTTTAATTCTTTTGACATCAGAGATGTCACAGTCAAGGTCTTAATAGTCTCAAAGAAAGCTCTTCATCTTAAAATACATTTAGATTGAAACATACTATTGGATACACTAGATGCTTACAAAAAGGAAATACAGCGCGTTTGTTGAGCTCATTTTCATATTAGCATCGCTCACGAAACGTGAGCCATATGCTACTAGCGCTACACGTATATTTGACGATGGCCTTGTTGGTGTCTTCTTTTAATCTATCTGACCGGGTGCCCTGGACGGGGATGATGCTGAATTTTGTCAATACATAATTCCAATTCGGTGATCCACTATGCCGTGTAGTATCTAGAAGGGGATGACTTATGGTTGTTATGGCAGGTAGCATGTATAACCACATGCCACGGGAGTCGTTTCAGTTTCACGTAAAGCTAGGTAGCCAACAAGCCATGAGGAACGTTCACATGGTAATAAATCGGTAACATTCACCTGTCGCTTGCGAATAATTCCATCCTGAACTCTCTGGTGTTTTGGATTTAAGTGCAATGAGAGTACAAGATGTGTTATCCTTTCCACACCTTATCGAAAGGAAATTTCTTACAGGCGACCAAGAATGAACCATAAAGTATCGATACAAGGACTCATAACGACCATCATGTACACTAACCCTGCGTGTGTATGCGAAACCAGAGAACTTTAGCTTCCCAGGAGTCCAAAAGCGATCTAACTAACCGGGAAAGAGAGGTGAAAAAAATAACAGGGTGACGACGTAGTCCTACCATCTCCCTGCTGGTCGCAGAGGTCCCGGGCGCCGTGCATATCTTTCACTCCTGACAACATCAGACCCGGTTGAGCACAAGGACGACCAATGCAAGACAGTTACAAAAAACATACCAATGAGAACAAAATCAGCACTACTTAAACTGTCGATGATCAAAAGAATGTACAAAGTTCTGTGTCCTCACCTTTCTGGCGGGACCTGCACCCTGTGCTCCACAGTAAAAGTGTAAAACAGGCCTCACACGACCCAGTCCATGGCAGGCCTGCGTCCATTTGTCTATTCGATGACCATCAACTATTGCAGGTGTGCGTTTAGCAAGGACAAACGTCTCGATCAAGAGATGCTTTAGCTAAACTCTCAAAAGACACAGCTCTCGATCGTGCAATGATGCTTTAATCGTAGCGTGCTGGATGACTTGCTAGCTGCTACTGATCTTCCAGAAGCCGGATTATGCATGCCACCGATGGCGACCGGTCAAAAGTAGCACGCGCGGCTGCGCGGCTGCGGTACTTGTGCTTGCCCTTGCATATTGCATCCAGTGACGTATACGTGTGCTTGTCACTCACTCACTGCGTACGCTGAGCAGTTGAGCACAGACGTGTCACTCTCATCGTGTGGCGCCGGGGCAGTAAAAAACTTCCCCGACGGGCGGCGGCCAATGGAACTTTCTGCAGATCATTAAGGCGCGCCGGCAGCAGGTATGTATGATTGGGGCGCTTGTCTTTTGTTCACAGCACTGTGCTCTGTTCTTACGAGAGATCGATCCAGCTATGACCAGGCAAAAACGGCTAATGACTGTGACAACAACTGAACTTGGAACGAGCTCGCGCGGTTCCGTGTACTCCTAGATTATGGACGGGAATTTTGGCTCCGTTTGTAGCTGTCAGTCACTGTTCGCCGTGGATAAAATCCATGGACCTCGATCGAGTAGTGATTTGAGCAGCCAGGTTAGCAGGTTGTATCGTCTCGTTTGACTTTTCTGGTCGATCGTTCTTGCAGTTCTCGGAGTCCAATGCCGGCGGCCTAGCACGTGTATACGCAAATCGGACCAGTATTTTTTGCCACGCTGTCAATGTCTCGTGGTCTTCTTCATGTGTCAAACAGTCGAAGCCGTCCGGCCGGAAAGATCTTATTGGAAGTCCAGTCTAGGCCTCAGATATAGAACACATGCTCCGATCCGTCGTATATGCCACTAGGCGAGCAAGGCTACCCACACTCTGGCTCTTCTACCGTTTTCTGAACAAAGTAAACAGAGGAAACACCTGTACATGGCCATACGGGCCGGCACGACTCAGAGTAGCACGATTTGGCATGACGCTAATCGACACGGCCCTAAGCGGCACGGTCAGTTAGTCGTGCCGTGCCGTGTAGTGCCAGTATGCTGACACCTAGGCACTAACACGACACTAAGGATCTGGCTTGGTACCGTGCCGTGCCCCATGGCACGGTAGTGCCCTGGCACTAGCACTAAAGTCCATTAGCACCTCAAAACATTCACAAAAACATCAGATTTTTTATGAAGTCCAAAACATTACCCGAATTTCATCAAACAAACACCATTCAATAGATATTAGAGATAGAGACAAATATACCGAAAGATCAATTTCATTAGGGAGCCTGTGCAATGACTACCTCATTAAAAATATGTCTAGGTAAAACTCACCCTTGTAAGAAACCCTGGATAGGAAAAGAGTACAACCATGCTCCATTAAAAGAGTTTAATGTTCAAGTCTCATCAACAGCAAAGTCCGCAGTCGGATAGAGCGGAGGAGATCAGACAGCCATCGTGCCTTAGCCATGCCGCCGTAGTGCCTAGGTCGGGCCTGCCCATTATCTGCGACGTGCCTTGTGCCGGGGTTGAGGCCCAGGCATGGCACTAGGCCAGGCACTAGTATGGCACTAGCACTATGACCGTGGGACCGAGCTATGCTCGGGCCGTGCCAAACAAGGTTGTGCTAGTGTCGGCCCAGCAGGCCTGGCCTGTTTGGCCATGTATAGAAACACCCCCGTAGCGGTACCCTGGAAAAGCTTGCTATCTTCCAGGGCTTCGGCGTTTTCTCCATTTCTAGCCAGGTAGAGGAAGTCCTCTCTCCGCGTGCGTGACACCTGGCGGGGGACCCCACACGCCACTATCGCTCTCGCTGCCCGCACTAGTCCTGCTCGAAGCACCACCAAGAGCAGAGGAGGAATCGAAGCACCACCGAGAGCATGAGCCGCCTATATGAGCTGGTTGAGCGTGGCGCACAGGGGCGTGCTGACAGCCTCGTGGCCGCTAGCGATACCTCGCCGCTGCCGCCACGCCAAATGAAAGTCGTTGCCATTGCGCCAAATCGACGCGTTGCTGCCGTCATGCCAAATCGACGCACCGCTGCCACTCCTCCTCATCTCGTGCCAAATTGACGACGAGGAACCCCATGACCCACATGTCATGTCCAAATCGATGACGAGAGCCAGGAGCTAGAGAGGAGTTGGCCAGTGCGCGTGAGAGGAGGCGGCGCAAGGAGGAGGTCAGCCATCGAGGAGGGAGAGGCGCGCGAGAGAGAGAGATCTGCCACCGTCGAGCGAGGGGCGCTGTCGGGCAGTAAACGACGGTTGTCGGCGCGGCGGAGGGGCCGAGATGTGGTGGGCAGAAGTGGAGAGAGAGAGAATGGAAGGGAGCGTTGGGGGGTTAAAAGGGATAAAAAAAATATGACGCATGGGTCTCACATATGTTTATGGCATATAGGATGAGATATGGATGTTGATGTCCGACAGAAATGCATATAGAGAAGAGAATTTTGATGACCGGGATAGAATATTCATTTTAGAGGATGACGAGTACAGAGAGCCTAACGCCTAACGGGGTTTAGCTTTTCAATCTAGCCGGCGGGTCCAAAAATTGAGCCTCTAAGTTCTTGGGATTGTCTTGAGCCGATCCACGCTTGGAGTTCAATCAGCTTGGATTATTAGTTTAGGCATGTTATTATTATTGTCGCGCACGCTGCACTTATGTGAGATCCAGCTAGCTAGTTACTGTTATATATTCCCTTCGTTTCAAATGTAGGTAGTTTAAGTTCAAAATGTGTATGCCGCTTCAGCCCATGTTTCTATAATTTGCTTCCAACGTTGCATAGAAAAAAATAGGTTCCAACACTAATGACAGTTACACATCTTATTAGTTGCTTTCACTGAGTTAAGTTCCTGTTCCAATACAAGTACCAGTTGTGTACGGGCTATCTAATTGTTAACGTCATAAACTCAGGATTTATTCAAAACGAAAAACACCTTTCAAGAGTTCAATCTTCTAGATTGTACACTCCCTAAAGAGACGACAACGTCTCGTATCCACAATCTTTTCTGATGTTGATTCTTCCTAGCTCAAAACCCGAATGGTCTATTCACACACAGATGCCATCCAGAGACTTGTCTATTGTAGTTGCATCCGCAGTTGAGTCACTGACATGTGAGCCTGAGCCTATGTGCCAGTAACTCAACTGCAGAGGAAGGCCCACACATCAGTGACTCAACTACATAGAGGGGAATTGCAGAGGATCCTCTTCCATGCCATCTGCTCTGCAGCTGTTTCATATAATAATGCAACACACTGATTGGTATAATCTTAAACGCAGAGATGCCATGATTTGCCATCTCATTAAGCAAATAGAGCACTGCTGCTCCAATTGTTCTGTGTGGATTGGTACAACTAACTGCACACTGATGCAAATATATGATCAGGTCATTGATAGATTTTACCTCTTGGAGGTGTGGAGGTTAACATCATATACGTACTAAACCGAGTCATATAAAGTCGCTAACAATGTAACCAGCCAGTGCTCGTCTAGTCGTCTTCGTCATGCATTGAAGAAGTCTCAAAGTGATATGTGAGTTCAGGCGGCAAGGGACTTTTGCAGCCGGCATGCAAAGGGACACAACTCTCGATTTTAATTTGTAATTGAGTTGCTTCTCACACATGTTCACATCAGGTAGATGCATATGAAGTTTCAGTTGAATTTTGTTTCTGCGAGGTGCAGAGCAGAAGCGCTGCATTAGTTAGATCTGGAAAATCACGACCATATCAGGAAGAAATCAACTACCTCGAAACCAACCAGAATTCAGAAATGAAGCTATAGCCTATAGATAGAACTGGCAATATATAGCTCTTATAAACAAAATACAATGCTAATTTGATTCTTAACTGTCAGGATTCCCAAATACATGCTTTTATAAGGTGATTTATGAGTAAGAAGAGAGTCAAGTCTAGACATCTATCACTTTTTGATGTAACTGAGCTCCTACTGAGAAACGAAATTTATTGGTGTGGCAAAACAAAAAGGAGAAAAGGGCTAAAGAACTAAAGCCATGAAAAAGGAATCTAGCAATTGTACAATTTCTGGAATATCCCCCTTTCCCTGTTTTTTTCCTTATTTGTCAGTTTTGAAGTATCTTGTGTGCACAGTTTTATCCTTTTTTGAGGAAGTTGTTGACACATCTATCACTGTTTTCTAATACCATTTAATGTTGAATCTTTAGGTCATTCTCAATGAAAATTTCGTGGACACAATAACCTAAAGTGACATATTATCTAAAAATTCTGGAAACTAAGATGAAACATCCCTATCTCAATGCATAGTTGTATATATTGTTATTCTAAAAACAAGTTTCATATATTGTTGTTTTCTAAGTTACATGCAGGACACAAGCTGTGTAGGTAACTGTGTACGCAGGGTCTTATCACCATGAAACTCATTTGACCCCTCCCTTCATTAATACACTGTCACGTCAAAAAAAATACCTACATGACACTCTATTTATTGCTTGTAAAACCTCCACTGAGACCGACAAAAGCACGCTGCTCCTTATGCTCTAGCCATTGCAGATTTACAACCCTGTTGCAACCGCTGCTTGAAACACCGACGAAAATGAGTGGGTCGATTTGGGCTAGGCACGAGCCGGAATTAAGGGAAAACCTCGTTTACTCATAATTACAATACAAAACTTACACGACAACTCGGACCCCGATCGAGTGACACGTGAATAGGACCCGAGTGACACTTGACTCGGACCGAGTGAAAATGAAGTAGAGAAACGTGCCTTTTGGTGGCGGTAAACACATATCACATATATGCATCAGGGGTGTCTCGTCACGGGATGTGTTATGTCGAGGAATCCTCCGAAGCTAAGATTCCTAGCAATTGGTTTCGCACTCGCAAGTCGCAGCGCAAGAGAGATGTAGAGGACTAGAGGTTAGAGGACCAACTCTTCGAAAGTGATGAGATCCGATTTGAAAACAGCGACGGATCCGGAAGAAAAAAAACGGGATTTTGAATTTCAAAATCGTGTATAGCGACGGAGGAGCGAGGACGGTTGATATGCATGGTTGTTGGCGACCAAGTACGACGCCGCTCCATCGACCGCATCCTTCAAATTTTCTCAGGCGACGCAACTATCTTCAGCCACGTCCATACCGGCCAGTGGGATACCGGTGACCAACGCGGCCGCGCGGTTGGTGGTGGCGCTCGAGACGTCACGACCGGCGACGTACGCGAGCTTCAGGCCCAATCCCTGCCACTGCTCTGCTGCTGCTGAAATATAATACGTGCGTGCACTGGTGCACCGCTGCGCCACTCAGGTATCCGGAGAGAAATTTTTTGCAATATCAACGTCGACCATTTCGTCGATCGGCGACACTACACGCCGCCGCCGTGTCCTAGCTAGCTAGGTCGTGGAGTTTTTGTAATCTTGTTGTCCTCTCGTCCTACTCCTGCCGTTGAAAACGCTACCGGCCCGGCGGTTAGCTAGCTTAGTGGCAAGAAGTCAAGGCACGTGATTTCTCACCGATGGCGCCCCGGTGCAAGTGACGACACAGGACCATAGCTTGTTGACCTACGAGCCGTGCACCTGGGAGTCGAGAGAGTTTTACGCAAGCGGGGGGAGAGATGATCAGTGTGAGTGGTGGCGCTGAGCTCAGGTGCAGCTGCTGACGCTCGCGCTTGCGCGTGTGGTCTCCAAATCTCCAATGCGAGACGTGGAGGCGTGGAGCTCGGCTGAATTTTGTACGAACTGGGCCGATTCTAAAAGTTAGTTTGAACTCTGAAGGTGTAACTATCGAAAGGTCCGGCTATCTGCTGATAAACAATGAATATATATGTATGCCGATGGTTCTAATAAGGCAGCTTTAAGACTAGCAAATCTGTTTTATGGTATGGGTTCAACTTTTACTAACGACCTTAGGTTTAATCTTCGTTATTTCTGGTTTCTAACAACGTTCATTTCCACGTGAAGATTCTTCAAAAGACATTTCTTGTCTCTGAAACTTTTTACCATCGCTTAATAAGCTTTGTAAAAGCTTGCGTTTAATTTTCAACGAAATCATAAAGGTTGCTTATATTTTTTTTGAATAAAATAAAAACTAAAGGTTGGTTACATAGTACAGTTGTTCTCGTTCACGGCATAAACCTAGACCCCAAGTGGACAAACAGTTTCCAAGGGCGTGTTTGCCATACTTTGCCACGCCAAAACTTCGGCACACCGCACTTCATGTGGCCACCGTTTGCTTCGTTACTGAACTTGTGGCGTGCCACAAATGCTCAACTAGGCTCTAGTTTATTCCCAATGCCAAACCTTGCTAAAAGTGTGGCGTCATTTATTCTCACCACCCTTGTGGCATGGCAGTTATGGCAGCCAACCAGACATGCCCTAAGGGTGTGTTTAGATTGTAGGAAAAAACACTGTAGCATCAGAAAAATACTGTAGCATTCGCTGGGAAACATGTTTTGTGAGAGAGGAATAGTGAAAAGTTGGAATGAATAGTGAAAAGTTGGAATAGATAGTGAATAATTGGAATCTCAACATGGCCTAAGTCGATCCATGTGGTAAACAATACACCCCTTGATTTGATGGTGGTTTTTTTTTCTCCCTATAAATTAGGCCTTGTTTAGATGAGAAAGTTGGTGGAAAGTAGGAGGTGTGAATAGTGCATTGGTAAGCATGTCTGTGAAAGAAGATGTGACTCGATGTGACTAAAAAGTTGGTGAAAGTTGGCGAACTAAACAAGGCCTTACTCCCACCGTCATAAAAAACTATGTGTTATTAATGCCTATTAAAATTGTTACTCCCACCGTTGGTGGAACCGTGGAGTGACGACACAGGCCCATAGCTCGTTGGCGTACGAGCCGTGCACCTGGGAGTCGAGAGAGTTGGGGCGTCCGTCCGGAATTGATCTGTGACAGTGGTGGCGCTGAGCTCAGGCGCAGCGGCTGACGCTTGCGCTTCGCGTTGGTCTCCAACGCGAGACGTGGCTGAATTGTGTACGAACTGGCCGGGTTGGAAGTCCGAACTCTGAAGGTACGAGTCGTGCACCTGAGAGTCGCGAGAGTTGGGGTGTCCGTCCGGAGTTGATTGGTGACAGTGGTGGCGCTGAGCTCAGGTGCAGCGGCTCTTGCGCTTGCGCGTTGGTCTCCAATGCGAGATGTGGAGGCGTGGAGCTCGGCTGAATTTTGTACGAACTGGCCTGGTTCTAAAAAGGGAAAGTCTGAACTCTGAAGGTAACGATCGAAAGGTCGGGCCATCTGACAGGACTCAAATGCTTCACCGACAGTGCTGTCGACAAAGAAAAGCAGCCTTGGTGTCTACTCTCTTTGTTTTAAAATTATGGTTGTTTTGGATGTGGATATCATAAGTTTGAATATATTTGTAGAACATACGTGTAATATTTAAATTTTCAAATATTTTTTAAAATTAGATTTAATATCTATTTATTGATATCTACATTGTAGCATATGAGTTAATATAGTTTTATATATAATTGACCAAAGTGTTTTCTCGAAAAGTAAGAAAACAGTTATCTCAAGACGGAATACTCCCTCCATATTGGTAAAGGATGACGTTTTGATGTCCTAAGTCAAACTTTGTAAACTTTGACTGTAAATAATTTTTTTAAGTATTAAGTTTAGAAATATAAAAATAATAGGATTAAATTTGTATGGAAATATAGTTTTAGAAAAGTACTTTTAAAATATATTTTACAAATATTTTATACTAAAAATTTTTAGTCAAAGTTGTGTTTTGGAGACCGTGTCGATGTCCTAAATGTCTTCCTTTACCAACCTGGAGGGAGTACAGGACACCAACTCCACTCTACACCATGGCCTCCTCATCTAAATAGTAACCATGAAGCCAAAAGACACCCAACAAGCTAAAGCGCTTGCCATCAACCTTGCTTCGCTTTGCAACTGCCGACTCGCGTCGCCCCTGGGTGACTCGGGCGGAGATGACCCGCCGCGCGTCTGCTACCGCCGCCGTCGCCTCTGATAGCCCCGCTCCTCCTCGCCTCCGACCTCTTAGGCGGTGGCAAGGAGGAGCGAGGATCCGTCCTCTAGCAGATTTATTGTTTTGTTTGGTTTCTTTCTAATAATTTTCCTTTCCTCAATAATAATAAGGTTACATCTTGGTTTGTCCATTTGATGTTTTCAATCCGCCCTTCTGCTTCGTCCTAGTTTTTCTCCATGGGATGTGTCGCCCTCCTCGCAGGCAACGTTTTCTCTATCGAGGGATCGAGGTACCTTCACCTACTGTTGATGACGTCGGATCTGCCCTTCTGGCCGCAGCTGGTGATGGCTAGTGGCAGTGTTAGATCTCAAATATAGTTAGTCCAACCTTCAGAAGATATGGACGATGTGCTTTCGGCGCCCTTTACTCTCTACAGTGGTTGAGCATACTACACCTCTTATGCGGTTTCCATGTTTGTGTAGTCTTTTGTTGGTGGAGACTGCGACTCTCGAGCTTGGATCTGGTGAAGTTCCATGGCGATGGTTTCTCTTGAAGCAATGGATGTTGTCGGATGCAAGAAAGATGAAGGATAAATACCTAGTGGCATGTTTCAATTTAATTTTATTTTATATTGAGGTCTTAGTTGTCAAAAGGGTTTTATATCAATGAAGTCCAGTCCCTTTCTGAAAAAAAAACCTTGATTCATCGGTAGTCAAGACCCTCAACTTACATAACTTAACCTACTTCACAGACCATCACATACTAGTGTCCGCCCTCCAACATGAAGACCCAATCCTCAAATGCTCATACTGAAGGATTAGGCCACTTGTCAAGAATCATGGCCAATAGTAGCAGCCAACACAATCAATACATGAAGACCCCAAGAACACTTAACAAGACTGCACACCAACTTGCAACTCAGGCAAAACAACAGACCCAGGACACCACCTATCTCTACTCTTGCTCAAATCTTGAGTGTGGGATATATGCCCTAAAGCCAATTGGATTGGATCCACTAAAGACCTAAAGGGATACTAATCCGTGTGGGATTAAGAGTCCTATTGGACCTATGAGAGAGAAGCCCATTAGCACCCTTATGTGTGGGAGGGGCTACGGGCGGGAGTGAGAGTTCTCACGTGATTAGGTCACGCCGCCACAATTGACAGCCCCTCTCCACGCGTCCACGCCTCCTGTCGTCTTTGCGGACCTAGCAGTCCGGATCTTGACACTTCCTCCCTGTACATGTAGATACCTTGAAGATGCTACGCCTGGAGCACAAGGACGAGCCGGACCAGACGGCCGTTAGAAACCGCACTACCGGTCACATTCACGTGCTCTCCTACACCGAGATGGTTCCACTACATCCGTGCGTCTAGTGGTAACGATATGTGATCTCCTACTCGTAAGATTCCTAGGGTTACGCGGTAGATTAAAATTGTTTTAGCAAGCATAGCCTACCCGTTTCTCTTTAGTGGTATCAAAACCAAATTGCATAGTTTTTTATCTAGATCATGAGCATATGGAGATATGCTTGGTTGTAGATGGATTTTGATCGGGTTCGTGATCTTGCTATGATGGTCGTGTAACGAATTACTCCCACCGGTCGGATATCTGCCATTGAAGTTAAGTGATGCATGTAAACCCAATCATGGATAGATGTAGATCAATGTGATTAGTCGATTTGAATCTAAGTTAAGTCTCAGGCGCATGTGATGTGTAGCGATAGTAGATTGGATCTACTTCCGAGCCGAGAGAGATGCGGAAACATGTTGTTCGGTAAAACAGTCGTAACTTTTGCATACGAACTCGGATTGAGACGATTTTTATATGAAAATTCATCTAAGGAAATTTTAGATGTGGCAGTGACTGCTTTGCAGTTTCGGAAAAAATAGTTTTGTCATATTCGACCTGGAAGGTGAAGGTTTCTGCAATTTAAGTTTTGACATCGGATCGCCTAACTTGTTTTTGCAAGATTCATGTGATCAGTATGACCCTTATGTGTATGTGATGCCTGTATGTAACAAATTCATGTCCTACGTGTCATGATTAGGTCAATATGGCTGGAGCCATATGTATTGTCAATTTAATGTAATGGCCTGCGTGCCAACATCTGATGATTCAAACACGGATGTGTAATTTATTTACTAGTATGTGTTAGATAGTTCTTGGAAGACTGATCACTAAACGATGGCGCACATGGCGATGGAGATCAATATGATGAACATTCCAATGGCGATGGAGATCACCATGTGGTTATGGGTCATACTATGTCACTAATGCTATGCGATTGTCGTTCTTATTGTTCTACTTTTACATGAGATATTTTTATGGTTCAAGTATGTGATGATATAAGTAGAACGATCCCTCAACAATGTTTAAGATTGCGCGCCCTCCTAAATCTTGCACCATCATGTCTTGTACAATTAGTGGCAGGTCTATGAAATTAGGGTGCCACTAGTTTTCCTTGACTAGATAGGTTTCTATCGGATACTTACTCGCATGAGGTTTGGTTACCTTAGACAAAGTCATCTTGATGGTTAAGGAATTTGGGGCACAAAGGTTGGGCGCAGAGACATAGAGATGTCACCCAACAACATGAGTCATATGAGATATGATTAGCAAAAGGTTGCTTACCGATCTACCATGTCTTCTAGCGGTGATGCTAAAGCTCACTAGTCGATTTGTTAGTTGTGGATCCTGAATTGCTAAGTTTCAATAGAGGGATATTGATTTTAGTGGGAGTAAATTCAGTTAAAGAGTTTAATTTGATTTACTCTGTCATGGATATGTTGTCTTAGTATTTTGCATTATATTTTGTTGTAGATCAATGGCACCAAACAATACACCGTTTACTTTGCGTTCGGTCCTTGAGGAGCTACTCTCGACTGAATTTTTAACGTTCTTGGGGAGCCTATTGACAATTTGGGTCCTGTAGATACTACTGCAATATTCCCTATTCTTAGATCAATGCCTGCCTTTATTGAGTTAGATACGAAATTATCTATCTTTGAAACAGTTATTAAGGTGGTCGATCTGTTAGCTCCTTATCGACGTGGAGGAAAAATAGGACTATTTGGGGGTGGGGGGCAAGAGTAGGTAAAACAATTCTCATCATGGAATTAATCAATAACATTGCTAAAGCTCATGGAGGCGTATCCGTATTTGGCGGAGTAGGTGAATGGACTCGTGAAGGATATGATCATAATATGGAAATGAAGGAATCTAGAGTAATTAATGAAAAAAAATATTGAGGAATCAAAGGTTGCTCTAGTCTATGGCCAAATGAATGAACCACCAGGAGCTCGTATGAGAGTTGGTTTAATTGCCCTAACTATGGCAGAATATTCTGAGATGTTAATGAGCAAGACGTGCTTTTATTCATCAATAATATCTTCCATTTTGTTCAAGTAGGATCGGAAGTATCCTGCTTATTAGGAGAATGCCCTCCGCAGTGGGTAATCAATGTACCCTTAGTACAGAAATGGGTTCTTTGCAAGAAAGAATTACTTCTACCCAAAAGGGATCTATAACTTTGATCCAAGCAGTTTATGTACCTGCGGACGATTTGACCGACCCTGCTCCTGCTACAACGTTTGCACATTTGGATGCTACTACTGTACTTTCCAGAGGATTGGCCTCCAAGGGTATTTATCCTGCAGTAGATCCTTTAGATTCAACCTCAACTATGTTACAACCTCGGATCGTTGGAACCAAACATTATGAAACTACACAAAGAGTTAAGGAAACTTTACAATGTTACAAAGAACTTAAGGACATTATTGCAATTCTTGGGTTGGACGAATTATCAGAGGAGGATCGTTTAACTGTAGCAAGAGCATGAAAATTTGAGCGGTTCTTATCACAACCTTTTTTGTGGTAGAAGTTTTTACCGGTTCCCCAGGAAAGTAAGTTGGTCTTGTAAAAACAATTAGGGGATTTCAACTAATCCTTTCCGGAGAATTAGATGGCTTACCTGAACATGCTTTTTATTTGGTGGGGAACATTGATGAAGCTAGCACGAAAGCTATTAACTTAGAAGAGGAGAGAAAATTGAAGAAATGAAATTAAATCTTTATGTACTGACTCCTAAATGAATTATTTGGGATTGTGAAGTGAAAGAAATCATTTTATCTACTAATAGTGGCCAAATTGGTCTATTATCAAACCACGCCCCCATTAACACAACTGTAGATATGTGTCGTTTGAATGAGACTAACTATACGGATTGGATCTGCAACCTGAGAATAGTTCTCAGGGCTGAGAAAAAGGAGGAAGATCTAGACACCCCATTGCCTGATGAGCCTGCTGATACTGCAACTGACGATGAGAAAGCCGTTTACAAGACAACATGCAATCTTGATCTTGAAGTGAGCTGCCTTTTGCTTGCATGCATGGAACCCGACCTGCAAATACAATTCGATAACTATGCCGCCTATGATATGATCATAGTGCTCGAGGAAATGTTCCAGACTCTGACCAGGGCTGAAGGTTCAATGCCTCTAAGGCCTTTGTCAATAGCAAGCTTGCAGAAAGCGTAGCAGTTGGACCACACTTGATCAAAATGGTTAGTTACTCTCAGAGGTTGGAGAAGCTGGGCTTTCCACTTGGCCAAGAGTTGGCCACTGACTTCATTCTTGCATCCCTTCCACCGAGCCATGCGAACTTCATCTCGAACTACCATATGCATGAGGCAGAGAGGGGCCTGAATGAGCTTTGTGGTATGCTTCAGACAGCAGAGGTTGGCATTAAGAAAGGAGCTAGTGGCCATGTGTTGGCAGTCCAAAACAAGCCCAACTTTAAGAAGAAGGGCAATTGGAAGATGAAGGGAAAGGCTAAACATGTGATCTCTAAGCCAATTCCTGCTTCCAAGCCTAGACCAAAACCAGACAACCAATGCTTCTACTGTCATGAACTTGGTCACTGGAAAAGAAACTGCAAGGTGTACTTGGCTTCTTTGAAGAAGAAGGGAATAAGAGTACTTCTGGTTCAGGTGCATTGCATGTTTATATTACAGAAATTTTCCTTGCTGACTCTTATATCAATTCTTGGGTATTTGATACCGGATCGGTTGCTTCTATTTGCAGGTCGATGCAGGGAATGATAAGAAGTAGAAGCGTAGGACGAGGAGAGGTTGATTTCTGCGTGGGCAATAATGCAAGAGTTGTTGCGTTGACCTTCGGGAAGATGCAACTTCACCTGCCATCTGGATTTATTTTGGAGCTGAATAATTGTTACCTTCATGTTTGAGTCGAAACATTGTGTCACCTTCATGTTTGATGAAGGATGGTTATTCATATGTGAGTGAAAACAATGGTTGTGTGATCTCTAAGAATGACATATTTGTGGCTTTAGCATCCATTGTGAATGGATTATTCATTTTGAATCTTGATGATGCGTCTATCTGTAATATAAGTGTTAAAAGGCCTAGACTTAATTATTTAAGTCCAACCTACATGTGGCATTGTCGTTTGGGTCATATAAGTGAGAAACTCATAAAGAAGCTCTATTATGATGGGCTCCTAATTTTGTTTGATTTTGAATCATACAAGACATGTCAAGCTTGTTCGCTAGGCAAGATGATCAAGGCGCCTTTCACAAGTTTTCGTGAGAGGACATTAGACTTGTTGGAACTCATACATACAGATGTGTGCGGAACAATGAGCATGACAACTTGAGGTGGATTCCAATACTTCATAACTTTCACTGATGATTTCAGTAGATAGGGCTATGTCTACTTAATGAAGCATAAGTTGGAAACTTTTGAAAAATTCAAAGAGTTCCAGAACAAAGTGGAGAATCAGCGTGGCAAGAAAATTAAGGCCTTGCGATCCGATCGTGGAGGTGAGTATTTGAATCACGAGTTTAGCAGTCATCTAAAGAGTTGCGGAATTGTTCCATAGCTTACGCCGCCTGGAACGCCACAGAGAAACATCGTGTCTGAGCGACATAATCGAAACCTTGTTGTACATGGTGAGATCAATAATGAGTCAGTCGGACCTATCGTTATCATTTTGGATATACGCTCTAGAAACAACAGCTTTCACACTCAATAAGGTACCGTCTAAGTCTGTAGTTAAGACATCATATGAGATGTGGACTGACAAGACTCTCAATTTGTCTTTTCTGAAAATACAGGATGTGAAGCTTATGTCAAACAAGTTATATCCAATAAGTTAACACCCAAATCGGACAAGTGTGTTTTTGTGGGATACCTGAAGGAAACTTTGGGGTATTATTTCTACAACCGAGAAGAGGGCAAAATGTTTGTCGCTTGGATTTGTGTTTTCTTAGAGAAAGAGTTTCTCAAAAGCAAGAAAAGTAGAGAGAATGTGTATCTTTAAGAAGTTCGAGATGAGCCAATGGGACAAGAATTGACGAGTGATGCTAATGTAGCAAAACAAATTCATGCACCCGTGACAGAAGAGACACCATCACAACCACGAAGGTCGGATATGGCATGTCGCGCGACCAAAAGGATGAATGTCCTAATTATTGCAGAGCACGACATATTGTTGTTGGACAACGATGAACCTATGACATACACGGAAGCAATGATGGACCCAGATTCCGAGAAGTGACAGAGTGCCATGAGATCCGAGATAGATTCCATGGGAGAAAATCAAGTTTGGATCTTGGTTAATCTGCCTCAGGGTGTTAGACCCATAGAGTGCAAGTGGATCAATAAGAATAAGAAAGATATGGACAGAAATATTTACGTCTATAAAGCTCGACTTGTTGCAAAGGTTTTTGACAAGTTCAAGGAGTTGACTATGAAGAGACATTCTCACCAGTAGCGATGCTTAAATCTATTCGGATCATTCTAGCAATAGTTGCATATTTTAATTATGAGATATGACAGATGGATGTCAAAACAACTTTTCTTAATGGGTATTTAGAAGAGGACATGTATATAATACATCCTAAGGGTTTGTCAGTCCAACTAATACTAGAAAAATATGCAAACTTCAAAAATCCATTTACGGGTTGAAGCAAGCATCTCGGAGTTGGAATATTCACTTTGATGAAGTGGTCAAAGGGTTTGGTTTTCATCAGAACGAAAAAGATCCTTGTGTTTACAAGAAGGAAAGTGGGAGCGCTGTTGCTTTTCTGATCTTATATGTGGATGACATATTATTGATTTGGAATGACGTTCCGATGCTGGAGTCCGTAAAGACATCACTAAAAATAGTTTTTTTTGAAGGATCTAGGGGAAGCATCATATATTCTGGGCATAAGGATCTATAGAGATAGATCAAAGAGGCTTACATGATTAAGCCAAGATACATATATTGACACTGTGCTAAAATGGTTTAGCATGGAATAGTCCAAGAAAGGGTTCTTGCCTATGTCACACGGCATACACCTTAGCAAGACTCAGTGTCCTTCGACGGCTGATGAGCGAGAGCGCATGAGTAAGGTATGATATGCTTTGCCAATTGGATCTATCATGTATGCCATGATAGGTACTCGTTCAGATGTCTCGTTTGCTCTTAGTACTGCGAGCATGTATCAGTCTGATCTAGGTGAGAGTCACTGGACACATGTGAAGGGCATTCTTAAGTACTTTAGAAGGACTAAAGATATGTTCCTAGTCTATGGAGGTGAGGAATAACTCGTTGTAAAAGGTTACACCAATGCTAGCTTCCGAACTGATCCAGACGACTCAAAGTCTCAGTCAGGTTATGTGTTCACATTGTACGGTGGTGCTGTCAGCTGGAAGAGTTCTAAGCAGGAGACTGTGGCCGATTCTACAATAGAAGGTGTCTAGATGAGGGATTTACTCATTGAGCTTGGTGTGTTCCCTAGTGCTTCTAGTCCACTGGAGTTGTATTGTGAGAATAGTAGGGCAATTGCACAGGCGAAGGAGCCAAGGAATCACCAGGAGAACATACATGTATTGCAGAAGTTTCACCTTATTCGAGAGTTCGTTAAAAGGGGTGAGATTAATATATGCAAAATACATACAAATGTAAATGTCGCTGATCCTTTGACAAAGGTTCTCCCACGGCCTAAGCATGAGGCACACACAAGAGCTATGGGTATTAGATATCTTCTAGAATAACTCTAATGCAAGAGGGAGATTGTTAGTAATATTACTAGAGGTTGTCACAATATGATGATATTTCTTTGTATCCATGATACGTTGATTGTTTAATAAATATCCAAAAAAGGCAACTTGTATTGATTGACAATTATGTGAATTGTGGAACTCTTACTTGTATGATTATTCTAAAGTTGTCCCTAGTCATGGTTGATGACTATGTTTCACAAGTCATGGATGAAGATGTTAAACTAATAGTATGGGCACATGTATGACATGTGGCTGGATTGACCCAACATGAGACTTTATAATATTGTTCTCTCTTTACACAATTTGTATGCTTTGTCCTTAGACCTGAGATTGTCGCTTGTTCTCAAGATGTGAATCGACTTACTCATAGGATATCAAACGCTACGCCATAATTGGGTAGTTATAAAGGTAGTTCCCGGGTTTGTTGTGAAGCTTGCTGTGAGCTTGGAAAATTATGATGAGATTTACCCCTCTCTATAAGAGAGATATCTCTGGCCCCTCGAGTGATCGGATCAAGAAATGCATGGCCGTGCTACGGTTAAAGGTTAACCAATGAAAGGATCCGACTCACAGTATCGAGAAAGAGTGGTCAGCTTGGAGCTAGACCAAATATCGTGAGGCAACAGGAAGAGTTAGTACATATGTTGTGATGGTTCGTCCGATATGATCTTTAGATGCGTATTTGAGTTAGTACGTCTTGCTAGAGACCGCTGCTAACTATTGCACTGAGTAGGAGTACTCGGGCTATGTCTATTCGCATGTGAACCCATAGGATCACACACTTAACATATAGGAATGTTGAAAGGTTTGCATAAAAGATTGTCTTTAGTGCAAGTGGGAGACTATTGGATATATGCCCAACAACTAATTGGATTGGACGAGCCGAACCAGACGGACATTAGCATCTGCACTGCCGACCACATCGACGCGCTCTCCCACACCGAGATGGTTTCGCTGCATCTGCGCGTCTAGTGGTAACGATCTGTGATCTCCTACTCGTAAGATTCCTAGATTTACATGGTAGATTAAAATTGTTTTAGCTAGCATAGGCTACCCGTTTTCCTTTATTGAGCACGTCCTTCATTGTCCTCACCAATCTGATTTGCAACTTTTTACATTGTAGTGATTACACTGTCATCCATGTACTCTATCTTTAATGAGTAATGAAAGTCTTCTGTATAAAAAAAGGTCGGGCCATCTGCTGATAAACAATGAATAGATGTAACTTTTGGAACCGAAGGTTCTAATAAGCCAGCTTTAAGACTAGCAAATCTTTATCATGGTATGCGTTTCAACTTTTACTAACGACCTTAGGTTTCATCGTCGTTGTTTCTGGTTTTCCACAACGTTCGTTTCCACGTGAAGATTCATCAAAAGACATTCTAGTCTCTGAAACTTTTTCCCATCTCTTAATAAGCTTTGTAAAAGCAAATTTTATTGTGTTTTCAACGAAATAGTAAAGGTTGCTTATATAGTGCAGTGTTCGCGCACAACATAAACCTGGCTCACAAGCGGATAAACAGATATACTATACGCCCCTTGATTTGCTAGTGATTTCTTTCCCAAAAACCATACAATTATGTGTTACGTACTAGGGGCCTGTTCGGATGCACTTAAATGGCTGGCTGGAGGCTGGGCTGATTTTTGCTCGTTACGGATGCCTAACGGCTCCGTCAACACCAGCCGTGACTAGCTCAGACCGTGTAACGCCTAGAAGCTTCAGCTCCAGCGCCAGCTGTGACCGCTGCAGCCGGACCAAGCTTCAGCTCCAACGCCAGCCGTAACGGCTCCAGCCAGACCCAGCTCCAGCGCCAGCCAATTATAGTCAGCCGAACAGGCCCTAGTTCAAAAGATTCACGTGTGATCAAATTTCTAGAATTTTTTCCCAAAACACATACAATTATGTGTTACGTGCTAGTTCAAAAGGTTCACGTTTGATCAAATTTCTAAAAAATTGTATTTATATTTACTGCTCTAAATAAATTTATTATGAAAAAACATTTTATAATTATTAATCTAATGATATTTATTTTATATCATAAATAATGAAAGTTTTTTTATCTATAGTTGATCAAAATTAAGGTACTAAAATATGATACTGTGCTAGAGTTGAATGTTTGAGGGAGTAGTTTATTACTCAATTACAAACTTCACATCATATGTTTTTTTTAAAAGATATACACGTAGAACGAGCATCTATTGAGAGGATAGATCAGATAGAGTAAATTCCCTTTGTGCCATTGAAAATGAGTGAAATGCACGGGCGGCCCCTAAACTTGTGTGGGTGTGTCATCTAGGTCCCTGAACTCTCAAAACACGTTTTCAGGTCCCTAATCTTGTACAGGTATGTCATCTAGGTCCCTGAACTCTCGTAACGCCTCATCGGGTCCCTAATCTTGTATGGGTGTGTCAGTTAGGTCCCTAAACTTGTGTAGTATATCAAATAGGTCCAAACGGTATCCAAATTCATTTTTTGTGATGACGTGGCATCTATGTGTACTTACGATCACGAAAAGAAATAGAAGAATAATTATGGGAGCGATATCTCAGTCACATTGACCAAATGTTTTGTTACCACCCTTAAATCCCCCTGCCAGGCTGCCACCGTCGCCCCCGAATCTGTCGGTAGCAGGCTAGGCCACCACAACAAGGTGAAGCCTAGAAGACAGAGGGAGAATTGAATTTTTTTTAAAAAAATGTCTTTGTGTCTAGCATATGAGTCTTACAGTTATTTTTTTATTTCTTTTACTTACCATAAGTACATGTGGCATGCCACATCATCACACAAAACGAGTTTAGAGACCGTTTGGACCTATATGACACACTACACAAGTTCATGGACCTAGATGACACATCCATACAACTTTAGGGGCCTGAAAAGATGTTACGAGAGTTTGGGGACCTATATGACACAACCATACAAGTTTAGGTACATAAAAATATGTTTTGAGAGTTCGGGGACCTAGATGACACACTCATACAAGTTAATGGACCGTCCGTGCACTTCACTCTTGAAAAATACAACTCATCTCTTGTGTGCCACTGGATGGCATAGAGGGGATTTTTTTTGCATCTATGACATATAGGGCCAATGGCATATAAGGATGGGTATAATTTCTAATGGTATATAGGGAATTGGTCCAGATAGATATTTACAAAGCCAATATAGACATGCCTATCATTAAAGGAATAGCGGTGGTAAAATTATTAAATAAAACACAAAAAATTATGAAACACCAATGTAGAGTCAAGGATTTGAATCCAGTGGGCATGCCATACCGCGTGTTCAATTATAGAACAGAAAACAAAATTAGTGGTTCTTAACTTCCATTTTCATGGCTATAACCATGTAGCAAACTATATAAAACGGCACAAAAGAATCTAGATAATTGTCTAGATTGTGGTTTTATGTGGAACACCTTAAATTATGTTTGTGACCAAAATAAGCTAAAACAAGCAGCCAAGCTGCGGCCTTTTCTTTCATCTTATTCTAGCCATGCTTCTCCAAACCACTCCCATTTGTACTAAATGCAAAGAAAGTAAAACTCGCTTATCATGTAAGTTTTTTTTTTCATATATGGTGCAGTTTATCCGAAAACACTTCTCTCAGCTGTTATTCCAAATCTCACTACTAAGAAGACCAGAAGGGAGAGTTGCGTCCACCCCGGACGGTGAAGCCGAAACCCGGTGAAGCCGCAAAAACACCGTCCGTCGCGTCAAACCTCCAGTCCGCCGTCGCCTGCGCCGGATCCGGTCTGCCTGCGCCGCTTCCTGTGCCACGTGGCCGCCGCGGCCTCCTGGCTCCCGTCTGATGCCGCCCTCCGTCCACTAGCGATCGCGCGTCTCCCGTTCCCATCCGCACCTCCTGTGTCCGGGTGTCCCGTCAGTCGATCGCACAAACGAAGAAGCCAGTCTCCACCACCAGCCATCGCCCTGCCCCTGCGCATCCTCACCGCCCTGCACAGCCTCCCCATACTCTGGCTCTCCCTATCCTCCTGCGGAAAGGCGGCAGCCCGATCCCTACGGATGGCGCACATGCATGGGGGATGGGCCGGGGGTGCAGCCGTTCGGATCTGGCGCAGGGATCAGTGCACCGCCAAACTGCTGGAGCCCAGGAATGGCAGGCGCTCTGGACCCATTCATGGATCCGTTAGGTGCACTGAGAGGGGTGCAAGCTGGTGCGTGATGGGATCTGGGAGCATCAAGGCCGCATCCTCCTCATCCCCGTCGTCGTCCTCGGCGGCATCGGGGATTGTCAACGAGGTGAACAGGGGGGAATGGGAGCGTGAAGGGGCAGTGGGTAAAAAAGGCCGCTGCCGCTGCCGAGCTCCTACTGCTTCCGCGGCTCCATGACTCCGGGCGATGGCGGCGCTTCCGCTTCGTGCACCTAGAAGTTGAGGTGAGGGCGGCTCCCTGCATTTTCGATTCGTATGCATTGTTTTGTTGGTGATCAAAAACTCAAAACTGCACCCTAATGCCTCTGCTTGATGCGTGAGATTGGCGATTTTTCTACGATCTGATACAGACCATCAAAATGCAGTGAGCAATTTCTGTGATTAATTGATCCTTTTATGGCCCAAACATCCTGGGCTTCCGGATTTCACAGATACACTGCTTGTTCGTATAATGCTGATTATATATACACTGCCTGCTCACAGTTTATTTTTGCAGAGCCCAATAAGGACCTTTTTTACGTATCTGGTGGAAAAACAAATCAGTATTTTTGCCTATTTGAAAAAGAAGAGTTTCATTAATCACCCAATGATTCTTGTCAACTGAACTGAATAAAGTTCCGTAATGCTCGGAACTTAAATCCTCACAGGCGGTCATCTCCTTTATAAAACGTAAGTATACTAGATAGTATATCTCAATCATAATGCACCTTATAAAATGTAAGTATACTAGATAGCAGTTCTCCGAAATGACTGGAATTCTGAATTTGTCTTGAACCTCTGCTTAGATGCTCATTTACATGAGGTTTTCTACCACTTCTCAATTATATTTAGGTCCGTAAAATTTATGTAGCACTTCTGGTTGAGTATTATATTTATGTCTGTGAAATTTATGTAGCCCTTCTGATCGAGTGCACCAGCTGAAATTTATGTAGTACTCCCTACATTTCAAATCGTAGGACGTTTCGTTTTTTTTCTAGGTTCATATATGTTGCTATGCATCTTGATTCAATATATGTATATGTTCATAGCAATATTATGCACATAAAAATGTCAAAACGACCTATATTTTAAACGGATGGAGTCACTTTTTTGTTACTGTTTAGGCGTGTTATATGAAGGATAAAGAGGAAACATTCCATACTTTTATCTTCACTGATAAAAGATTATTCGAGTTGGCACTATCCCGTTTTCCTGAGTCATGCTAAGCAGGTAATGTTCTTTACTTTGTGGTGTAATTATTTAGTTTCCATAGTTTCCACGGAGAGGTTGGTTTCCATAGGATACATTGCCAATTATTTATTAACCCAATCATATTCTTCTCTTATGCCCCCCTCTTATGTTCATCTTTAAAATGAATCATTATCTCTTACTCCTATGAATGTGGGGGGAGCCATGCAAGTTCTTTTCATTAATTATCCCCCTAACATATAAAACATAGATCCAGTGCTTAACTTGTGGTTGTTTATCACTTGAACAGGTAAAATTACTGCCAGATAGAGTCTTACCTTGTTATTTATTACATGAAAGGTTAAAAACTCTGGAACTTCTTTCACTTGCAACCAATGCTGGTTTGTAACTTTTTTGCATTCGACTTGATGCATCCAATTTGATAGTTGACCCGGGTGATCTTTATTACTTCACTGAGGTTCTGTTAATGGTTTTGAGCATGTAAAATATGCAGCTGCAAAAGACGGTGCCATACTGGTTTGTGTCTACTTTACTGAAAATTAGCAACTATTTTATTGCTATGACAAAATACTTGAAAATGAGAAAAATTGCCATAGAAATATGTTCTGAAGAGAAACCGATCAAGACACTTTTTTTTCTCCTCTCTAGCAGAGGCCATTTTGTGGCTTCATGTGGGTTTCTTGGTAAATCCGTTGAGGCCTGCTAGTGCCCAGACGATCGGGACGTCTTCCATCATAATGATCTTACCAATCAACAAAAATATTGATATGATATGAAATTTAATGCTTAATTGAGTCATGCAAAGCCGACCTATAGAGTAGCAAGCACAAAACTAGCCTTGAGCCCTCAACCCGTTTCATGGATGATTGGATCATTTTGTTTTTTTTTGGGTTATTTGGAAATATGCCATTATAATTTTTCGAGGTTGGAGATATGCCATTACAATTCGACTATTTGGAAATATGCCATTATAATTTGGTGGCACACCGATTCTTGCCATTTTATACGCTTGCCACGACGGTTGGCCCACCTACAGGCGTACACAGCAGATCTGTAGTTTCGTATGGACCAAAATACCCTCGGTACACCTCCTCTCTCTTGTCACTTACATGTGGGGTCCATATGTCATCTTCTACCTCCGTCCTCTTCTCCCCCAACCTATCTCTTCCCATCACCTCATGGGCATGGCTGCAGCTCCATCCACCCCTCTTCACGGCCGCCTCGTCCTTATCCTCGCAGTCACCGCCAACCCCACCGCGCCTCCTCCTCGCAGCAGTCGCCGCCAGCCCCACCGCGATGCCCCTCCGTTGGGCCTACACCACCCGTGTACTGTATGAAGTCGAGAAAACACCAGCAAGGCAGGCAGCAACCAAGAAACAAACACCCAGATTCAGCAATCCACCCACCCACCCGTACTCCTCTCCAGCAGGCTCGTACACCCCAATAGGGAGCAGGAGCAGATGAGGGGAGCGGCAGAAACAGTGGCTTGACGTGACTGTAAGCTCTCTCATGTCTTGTGTTGCTCGCAGGGTGAATTCGTTCTTGAATATTTGATACTCCGTATCTCGATGCTGGCCCGTGTGCAATTCGCAAATGCTGTGCCGGCTCTCCCTCTGACCGTCGTCATGTCGTGACTGCAGGCTCGCCGGTGTGGGTGTCGCGAGCGCGAGCTGTACGTGGGCGTGACCATCGGCACGGCGCCCCATTGGACCTGGCATACTTCCTCCGCGCGCAGCGCATCACCCGGTCATCCCCGACGAGATGGCCGCTGCCGCCACCGACGTCCCAGATGCCTCCGACTTTGACTTCTCCTAGTTCGGCGCACCGCTCACGCCGGTGCCCCTCCCTGACGCTGCTGTGGCCGCACGAGCTGCTCCTCATTGGCCACCAGCCTGCCCCTGCCATGGCTGATGGGAAGAAGTCAGGGAGAGGAGAGAGAGGTTGGGGAAGAGGAGGAAGAGATGACATATGAGCCCCACGTGCAAGTGACTAGAGAGAGAAAGGTGGACCGAGGGTATTTTGGTCCATACGAAACTACGGGTCCGTTGTGTACGCCTGCAGGTGGGCCAACCGTCACGGCAAGCGTACAAAATGGCATGAATCGATGAGCCGTCGAATTGTAATGGTATATTTTCAAATAGTCGAATTGTAATGGCATATCTCCGACCTCGAAAAATTGTAATGGCATATTTCTAAAAAAACTTTTTTTTGGAAGATTGGATCATCGCCCAAGCCGAGCCCACTAAAAACCTCGTAGGCTTGGGCTGAAATGTGTCTTTACACATGGGCCTTTCATGAACAACTGTTCTGGGCCAAACCCACAAAATAAATCCAGTTCGGCCCTCATCTCGAGAAACAAAATGAACTAGGGTTTCACTACATATAACCTTCTCCACGCAAACACCTCCTCTCTCTTCCCAGCGCCGCCGTCCCTCCACCCCCGCGCCGCCGCTGCCGCTGCCGCTGCCGCCACCGCCGCCTCCGCAGCAAAGAGCCAGCCGACTGCAGCCATGGCAGATTCGAAGGCCGCCACGGCGGTGACCCTCCGCACACGCAAGTTCATGACCAACCGCCTCCTCGCCCGCAAGCAGTTCGTGCTCGAGGTTATCCACCCCGGCCGCGCCAACGTCTCCAAGGTCAGTGGTCTCCTCGTCTCCTCCTCCCTCTCTACGTACCTCGTTTCTTTTCTCCCCTGGATCTTGAGGGCTTGAGGTTTGCGGCGCAGGCGGAGCTGAAGGAGAGGCTGGCGAAGGTTTACGAGGTCAAGGACCCCAACTGCATCTTCGTCTTCAAGTTCCGCACCCACTTCGGAGGCGGCAAGTCCACCGGCTTCGGTCTCATCTACGACAACCTCGAGGCCGCCAAGAAGTTCGAGCCCAAGTATCGCCTCATCAGGGTATGTGTACATGTGTACTCTCTTATGTTGCGCGCTGCATTGCTTTGCGGTGTTATAATGTAATCCGGTTGAGCGTTTGGGATCGTTGCTTGTGTACCGTGATCTAGTAATATGCATGTATGTATCTCAATGACCCGTCAGTGTTAGGTAGCACATGTTTATGCTATATTTGCTGAGCTGCAATGTCATTTATAGAAATGAGTGCGTATACTGAACTGAGTATTGGGTATTTGGTGTAGCTAGTATTGGCTTCACTGATGTTGCCCTACTATGGATTTATTTGGTTCTTTTCCCTGTGAATTTTGGGTGAGTCATGTTGACGATTTAGTATGGTTAAGGTTAATTGTGTGGCATACCAAAATAAGTTGTTTTACAAGGGCTAACCTTACTGGTGATAAAATTGATGTCATTATTATGTGCTTGTAGATGGGTTAGGTGAATGCGTGACCACATTTGCGCAATTCCATCTTTAGCATGTAATTGAGTTTGGCCAGAAATTTCTCATGTCATGATTTAGTGGATGAGGTAATGTATAGATGCCAATAATTGATATGATTAAGGCTAATTGTGTGCCACACCAAAATAAGTTGTTTTAAGTGGGTTAACTGTAGTGGTTAGAAGATTGATGTCAACGATACTAATGCGTGGCTTGTAGTTGGAGTATGTTACGTGAATGCTTAACCAACATTTGCTCAATTCTGTCTTTAGCATGTAGTTGAGTTTGAGACATAGTGTCTCAATGTACAATGTTCTGACCTTAAAAATGCTGGGCTAGAGGTGACGTAAATTCCTGTAATGTTCGTAGCCTCCTTGTTTATTCAGTATCTCAGATGAATTATGTTTAGATGAGAAATTTCTAGTGTATGTTATATTGCAATGGGTCATGAATGTGCTTGTTGGGCAACTGGACCACCAATCACACCTGGATGCTATCCAAACGTTGAGTTCTAGTCCACTGAAATTATAGTGACATGGTTGGATAACAACATGCAAAGAATTGTTTGCATGTGAGGAACTGAACAATTGAACATATCGTAATCAAGCTAGCTCGTTGGTCTTTGTAGCACCAAACTTTCTTTAACATTCTATCTATGGCTGTTGGACATGTTTGTAGTTGCTGATTTCTTTTTTCCCCATGGCAGAATGGTCTTGCTACCAAGGTAGAGAAGTCACGTAAGCAGATGAAGGAACGGAAGAACAGGGCGAAAAAGATCCGTGGTGTGAAGAAGGTGAGTACCAATCATCAGTTGCTAATGTCTGTCAATATTTGGATTACAGTTGCCCTTGTAAGCAACCACATAACCAACTAAATTTGTTGTGGCAATTTTTGCAGACAAAGGCTGGAGATGCCAAGAAGAAGTAAGGGAAAAGATATTTGCCTCGTGGACTTCATCGTATCCCTTTGGTTTGTTTAGGATGATCTCCTTATGGCAATGCTGAATGTTTAGAACTAGAGAGGTACTTGCCAGTTGTGCCATACTGCCATTATATAATGTTAAGGTTATCGTTGTACCTTGTGGTCAGTTTTGAGGAACTTTGAAAGACACCGGCATATAAACTTTTGGTTGTCACGCCTCTGGTTCTGCTGCCTTCCTTCTTTTTTATTTGGTTTTTCGGTATTCTAGTACTTCGAGACTAATACCAGGATTTGGGAATCGTCTTAATGTTATGAAGGCATGCCAGGGTGTGTTTAGTTGGTGGGGGGAGAAAAAGAACTTTTCTGGGAAGCGTGTTCTGTGAGAGGTATGAATAGGAAAGTTGAAGAGAAACATTTCTGGAAAACGCGTTTTCTGAGAGTAAATAGTAAGGTGCAAAAGAACTTCTGGAAACACAGCACTGGAATTTCAACCAATTCCTGTTTGGTGCAGGTGCTTCTACTGACCCTTGGATAATTGCACTGCAGAAGCAGTTGCCAGAGTGCTACCCTCCGATTTATTTTGGTTGTTTTATTGCCTGGCTAGCTAGCAGCTTCTACTATGTGTTTGCTGGCATAGACCTTGTATATAGGGCTGAGCTAGCTGTGCCAGGCTGCCAGCCCAATGTAAAAGATGGCTTGTATATAGGCTGAGCTAGCTTCGCTGGCCCAAAGTAAAAATATGTCTAAATTAAGCGGTTCTAACTCAACTAGGCTCTATAGGGCCCATTGGGCTCAAGCACATGGTTCTATTGGCCTCTTATTCCCCGTCCCCACTTCGACCACCTCGCTGATTGCGGCTCCCTATGGGCAGTGGCGCGCATGTAGGGCCTGCGGTGGTGGCCGCCGAGCTTCGCCCATATGTGGACTTTTTTTTGAAATAATATTATTTTAATAGAAAATTGCAGAAATAGTAGGCGAATTGGGGAAATTGTGGTTGTAGCAGCCAGTCGGTTATTGAGTAGCCGATATGCTTCCTGTCGGCTGTTGAAGAGCCGACTTCTTACGTGGCGATCGTCAGAGGCCGGCAGACGAGCTGTCGGCCCCGATAAGCACCTATCGGCTATTGAACAGCCGACAGGCACCTATCGGTGGATCCTTAGGTGCAATATGCCAATCGGCCCTTGCACGGCCGATTGAATTCCTTTCTTTTTTTTTTGCCAAAACTTTCATTGATATTATTATCTTGATATTTCATTGACGTAAGAAATAAGTAATTACGGAAATAGGTAATTAATATGAAAGTTTAATTGGTAAAAAAGAAATATCTGTAATATAATTGTACATAGATAAATAGAGGACCTCTCGTAATGGATTTGAATGATAACGAAAACTGCAGTACATAATAAAATAGTGCATTACATAGTTGGCATGTGAGTACGCGTACCAAGCATAGGTAAATTGATCCTTTCTAAACCTAACATGTCTTAGGTAATTAAAACATGCGTTAGAAAACTAGAATAATCATACGGATCTAGCATTGAACAATATGGTTGACTTCGATCCTACTACTGGTTCCACATAGCGAATTGTGTTGCCCCTTCTCCATAGTATCCCCCCATTGCTGGTGGTGGCGGTGGCGGCGGCGGCGGTGGCGACAAAGTTCCCTTCTTGTGGCAAGAGCAGTTGCAATACGGATCAGTGCATAGTGCCTCCTGTGAACCGGCACCCTTGTCCTCTTGGGAGTCGCCACCCTTGTTTGTCCCATACTCTTGCTCGGTGTAGTGATCAACTTCTGTTTCTAGGTCTTGGATACGATTGTGTAGGTATTGGATGTAGTCATCATGTGGATGAATCGGAGTAGGATCGACCCACCTAGTGAACTTGCAGTTAGCTGGAGCGTCGGAAGACTGTGACAATTCAAATGGTCAGTACTAGAAAAGAATAGAAAGAAATATTGCACTAACTAATATTAATTGCAATTACCCATGCTCGAGGGCATTTGAAGAAACGTCGGCCTCCATTCCCCCCCCAATCTGCATCTGCACTAAGCAGTCCTCACCATGCATGCATTTGGGCCACTCCTCTTTGCAGTTATCGTATCCTCTTAAAGGGCTCTCGTTGGTGAAATCACTTTTGCTTTCAACTGGAAACTCAAACACGGGTTCCCCAAAGTAATCAGGACCAATAGAACCCTCCCATAAAATTACAGGGACCTTTTTTTCCCTCTTTCTCCTCCCCGAGCCGCTACCCTTTCCACTGGACGACCCTCCAAACATTGTGAACACACTGAAACTCTCGATTTCAAGTTAGTAAGATCTAGCGTTGCATATATATAGGCGGACGTGTCGGCTCCACAAGACGACAGAGTGGAAGCAAACCTGAAGCACGCAACCTGTCATAATATAAAAATTATGTCACATTAATTACTAATGCTATGACTGAACCGAAACAAGATTGAACCGATCACGTACCGTGGAATCCATCTTGGATCGATCCGCCAACACTCGTCGTGCGTTCTCAACCGAAGCGCCGGAGGCAGCTCGTCGCCCAACAAACGCGAACGATGCTTCGCATCGATCACAGGATCAATCAACTCTAAGGCAACCATACCTGTAAAAAAAATGTATCATATTTAGTACGAATATATGAGCATAAATTAAAAGCTATAGACTATCAAATTTAGTACGAATATATGACAAAAAATTAAAAGGCATAGAGTATCATATTTAGTACGAATATATGACCATAAATTAAAAGGCATAGAGTACAAATGTTTGTGGGAGAACATTAGTTAGATTTCAAAACGTTATACAGTGGCATGTCGCCTCGTTAAAAACCTCACACCTTCGTAAGACCCTAACAGTCTCATTGAAGGGCTCCCTAGTGAGGAAAAGAGTACGACTGCAACAAATACACAAATATTCATACGAAAGTACATAAATTAACTAGTACATAACATAATAAGTTATTCACTAGGACCAACATCCTTGTTCTTCTTAGAGTTCCGTTTTGGAATTCGCCTTGCATTGGTGCCGTCTGCTTTTTTGTGTGTTGGGTAAGCATCACAATCTTTTCGATTATGGTCACCACCACATGCTAAGCAGGATTTTTGCCGACCTCTTGCCTCGGATGCATCCATGTCATTTCTGATACGGCGACTTTGCCTTCGGCCGGGATTCTCAACCAACTTCGTTGGGTCAGGAAGGTAATCAGGACCATTCGGTGGGGGCTTTGTGAAATCAGCAATAACACGCCAACCCCGTAGTTCGCCACTCCAAGTAGCTCTTACTTTCTCCTTCAGATAATATGGGGACACAAAGGTGGGTGTAATACCAGCCTTTCAACGAGCAGCATATACATGTGAGCAAGGATAATGTAGAAGCTTCGGTTTGTTGCATGTGCACTCACAATAGCCTGCTTCTGGCCAGAGCTGACATTCCATTGTAACTGTCGAATCTCCCATCACATGACCTCCCTTCTCACGGATCGTCACCTCGTCACCTCATATACAAAGTCTTGATTGCCGATGTAATGGACACGGTGCAGTTGCCCCTTTTCACTTATTATGTCAATAATTCTTGTCATTTCCTCACAAAAAATACTTTGAGAGTCCTGACATGCCACAGATGCCTCTCGGAACCGTTGAAGTAAATACTTGATAATCCCGCGAAGTATACACTCCACAATTGCCACTAATGGCAGTTCACGACAACTCTTAAGTACCCAGTTGTAAACCTCAGCAAGATTTGTCGTCATCATGCCATATCGAGCCCCATGTGTGTCAGCAATCAATGCCCACTTTTCAAGTGGCTCATTTTTTATCCAATCAGAGAAGGATTTTAAAGACCTCCCACCTTTTCTTCTCCTCGTTACTTCAGGGGGCTCATCCGGTATGGGCTCTAGTCCTCGGGGCTCCTCCTCACGGGCAACAATTAGTTTCTTACGGACATCTGTCATGTGGCTTGTAGTGAGTTTGTCCAGCTCAGCCCATATCTCATCAAACTT
The DNA here is from genome assembly GCA_015342445.1 of Digitaria exilis. Lineage (NCBI taxonomy): Eukaryota > Viridiplantae > Streptophyta > Magnoliopsida > Poales > Poaceae > Digitaria > Digitaria exilis. The sequence goes on from JACEFO010002671.1 coordinate 433,535, forward strand.
ATCTTTGCGATTTTGTTTGCATAACGTCTTGAACAAATTCATCAGTCGCTTGCTTTTAAATTGACTATAAAAATTTGCACCTAAATGCCTCATGCACCACCGACTTTGGAGATCTAGCCAAGGGACATCCACATTCATATTCTCCTGCAACCTTTTCACTGCGGCCAATATACCCTTGTGACGATCATGCAGGACACAAACATTTGGCCTTTCACGGACAACACCCCTCTTCAGCAGGCTAAGAAACCACAACCAGCTTTCTGTGTTCTCTGATTCCACGAATGCAAAGGCAATAGGCACGACTCTTCCGTCCCCGTCTGACCCTATACATGTCAGAAGCTGGCCTCTGTACTTTCCGGTCAAGAAAGTACCATCCACGGAAATAACAGGACGACAATGCCTGAAAGCTTCAATCATGGAACCAAATGACCAGAATGCACGTCTGAGGATCCTATCACCACATTCATTTATGTACCAATCAGTATCAATAACAGTCCCTGCATTTCTACTTTGCAATAATTCTAAGAGATATGGCAAATGGTGATAAGAGTCTTTATATGTACCAAATCTCCACTCCAATGCTTTTTGCTTGGCTCTCCACGCCAAGTCATATGTTATCTCATATGCATACCTATTCTCTATTGCAAGCATAATCTGGAACGGAGAAATAGATGCCTTCTTCACGATCTCAGCATACATGACTTTGGCCACAAAGTCTGCGGACATGTTCCGATGCTTACACACAGTTCCCTGCAACTTGCATGTGTGAGCAACAACTATTGAGACTATAAAGTTGCTCTCACACTTAGGCTTATAGCCATGTACCCACCATGGACATCCAGGGGATAAGCATTTCACATCATACAAGGTAGGGTTTGATATTACCACCCTAAACGGTTTCTTATCGGCAAAAGCCCACTTCTTTACCGCGTGCTGTAAGTGAGCCTTGTCGTGAAACATTTGCCCTTTGGTCACCTCAATTTGGCCATAGTCCCAGTTAGAGTGGTGCCCATCATTGACGATAAGGTCGTCCATATCAAAATTGCACCATTGGTCTGGGACATTTGTTTCGTCATCAAACCTACTTCCATCCCTCCCATCAACAAAGGTTCGATACTCCTCGTCATCCAACTCCATCTGATCAACAATTGCCTCATCCTCCTCGCCCTGATCAATGCCCATTGTCGCGGCATTTCCTTGATCTTCTTCATCGTCAGGACCTCCAGCTTGTGTCGGAACTTCCTCTTCTACCACAGGATGCCCAATTGCATCTCGCACAGCAACAGCTTCATTTGGACACATATTTTCTTCAACCGTCTCAGTCCTACTACTCTCACCCTCTGTGACATTGGCCATTACAGATTCAACAAGTAACACAATCGGAAACTTTTGTTGGCCATACATAGCCATATGCACAAATGCCCGCCAGCACTTCGAATTCCTCAAGTCATACAAGTCCCACTTCCACCCATGTTCACCCTGTCTAGGAATGACACCGCTAACTTTCAGCCTGTGGTGCTGCGGACTCAATTCCAAAAGATTGTGCAGCCACCCTAACACTTCTTCTCGTCTCATCTCTATCGGCTTGATCAAAGATGTGTCGATGAACGAGTAGTTGCTCAAATCTACACCAGAGTCACAAAATGTGATGTAACCGTCACCATGATGGACTCTGATATTCACAACTTCCGGATTCATACCTGATTCAACATCACATTATCTAATTTATCAATCTAGTTTAAAACGCTAAATCTAGCTACTTTAATTCCATGAAATCGCATACTCTACCTAGTTTAATCAGTAAAACAAATAAATCTATTATACTACAATTTACAAAAGTAAAAAAAAGCAAAAAAAAAACTACCTCCCGTCGGCCGGCCGCTCGCCGACCACGCCCCTCCTGTCGGCCGCCGCTGGGCCGACGACGCCCTGCCGCCGCAAACCTCCCGCCGCCGCCGCCTCCCGACAGCCGCAGCCACCGCCGCCTGCTGCCTCCCGCCGCCGCCGCCTCCCGCCAGCCGCGCCGCCTGCTGAGCCGCCACAGCCGCCTCCCGCCAGCCCGAGCCGCGCCGCCTGCTGCCGCTCGATGCGGCGGTAGAAGAGACCGCGGTAGAAGAGGACCGCGGTAGAAGAGGAAAAGAGGAAGCGGATGGGGGGGGTAAAAGAAGAAATCGGCTATTGAACGGCCGATAGGTCCTATCGGCTATCCAATAGCCGACTAGGCCTAGAAATCGTCTGTTCAGAGGCCGATATGTCCTATCGGCTATTGGATGGCCGACTAGTCTCCGACACCACGACCGACAGCCTACGTGGCAAGGATAGTCGGCTGTCCAACAGACGATATGCTCCTGTCGGTTTCTGAATGGCCGATATGGGGCTAATCGGCTACTCAACAGCCGACTGGATGCTACAACTACAACTTCTCCAATTCGCCTACTATTTCTGCAATTTTCTATTAAAATAATATTATTTTCAAAAAATTCTCCCCATATGTCCATGGTGAATTGCTGTTTTTTCGTTCTGAGTGAGTACTTCTGTGAAGGCCACTGCCGCTTGGTAACCTTATCCCTCAACTAATATTTTTGAAGGCCACTGCCGCTTAGTAACCTTATCCCTTAACTAATTATTTTTTATTTCTACCTGCTCTCTAGGTTGGTGATTTAGATCCTATTTAGTTTGTGAACAGAATTTGTAAACTTGTTGTATCGAATGTCTAGACAGTAACTATAAAAGTATTAAATATAGATTAATTATACAGCTAATTACATTGATTTCTTAAAATAAAAAGTTTATTAATTTCAAGAACATTGCATCAAGGTGATACAACAACTTGAAAATCTCTCTGTCTATGCCTGAACAACACACAACCTTACAAAAGGAGGGGAAAAAGAAGAAGCAAGCACACAATTGATCATCAATCTGAAGACTAGATCGTCATCCATGTGCCTAGGTAAACAATCCCTTGGCCACCTGTGCCAACAACTAAGATGGCTTCACAACAAAGCCCGGCCTCTTAAGGATAACCCACATATGAAGCGAATGTGTAATTGCGAATATAACCTATAGAAAAGAAGATTGTTTCTTTTCAAAAACCATAGCATTCCAGTCAAGCACGAGGACTAACATGTTCCCGCTGCTCCAAGTAAAACTAAAGGTTTTAGATCATTACTAATGGCCATCATCCAAGTGCAATTTGACACTAAAAAAAGAGATGTTGAAAGACCACAAGCCACATGAACACCAGCCCACACCATACGAGCAATCTAACACTAAAAAAGGAGATGTTGAATTGTCTCATCTTTATGACAAAAACAACATTGTTTACTGCCTTGCCAATTATATTTAACTATGTTGTCTTTAGTTAATCTTTAAGGATGCTTTTAATTTCCAAAGTCATATGTTGGCATTTGGAACATAATTATATATTACAACCAGACAATGAGATTTCACTAAGAACTCTCCATTTTGATTTAAGGTCTAACTAAATTATTTTCATCCTGGCCTAGTGCAATATTGGCGATTCGTAGAACGAGTTTATTGCACGTCAATGTTATAAAATGCAGTATTACGTGGCTGCCCTGGCGCACATAATCGTTGGGCGGAGAGATTCCGGCTTGCTTGGAGGTGGGGCTGGGCAAATTTTACCCGAAGCCGAATACTCGAACTGAACCAATTTAACCAAAATTGTCGGTTAAAGTGATTATCAGTTCGGTTAAAGATTCACTGCTATTCGGTTCCGGTGATCTATTCGGTTTTAGGGAGCAGTTAACCGAATAGCCGAATTAACCGAGCATCTGTTCATTGCCCCCCCTAGATACACCAAGGATGACCCAGTCTTCGTAGCCCATCCTTTCTATTTGGCTCATAAACTGCAGGCCTGTAAGAACCAAATAGGAAAAAGTCCTATTGAGGTCCCTCAACTATCCACCAAATTCGATTTAGGTCTCTAAACTCCAAAACCAGGTAAAACACATCCTTCAACTTGCAAAACCGTTTATATTACATCCCTAAGCGGTTTTGGATAGCGGTTTTGCTACAGTACTAGGTCAAGGCCCGTGCGTTGCCACGGGAATAATTATTTGTTTTTTGTTGGGATGTTAGAACCTTTTTCAAATGAAACATAGTAGAACCATTTATGATTGTTCGCTAACTACATTTCCTCTTACACCATGGATAAGATTTTATTCGTGATTTTAGTATTTTACAAAGGAAACATTACTTTGGAATATTCGGCAATCATCATGGGTCAACGCACATTATCTAAATAGGTAAAGACCCGTGCGTTGCTACGAAAAAAACAGAAGTATCTGTAACATCTATAGCTATAACTTTGCCATCTCCCATATATTCCGAATCATCATTGACTCATAATTTGTAGAACAATTTTTTCTCCTATATTTTTTATTAACCTCATCACAGTCATAAAGGTGTTGACACACATAGAAGAACTGCAATAGTTATCACTAAAAAAAATGATGCTCCACTTGCATATGGTGAACTAACAATCAAATCATACATGACAACAATATCTCCTAAACTACTATGGGTTTCTAACATAAAACCTATGAAACCATGAAAAAAATTGTAAGCGAACAAATTTAGCATCTAAAGCTACTCAAGTATGCATAAAAACTGCGGCACACGGCGCGAGGCGTGCAGGGGCGGCGAGGGCAAGCTGTCGTCCGAGACAAGCAGGGGATGCAATCGGCTTCCACGGCCGCGATGATGGCATCTTCAGGGCTCGGCGTCGAGGAAGCAGCCGATGATATGGCATGGGCGATGTGGTGTGGCGGGGCTCGATGGCTCGATTCGGCATCGACGGTGCGGAATCGCTAGTGGAGCTCCATGCACGGTGGAGGAGCAGCGTCATGGCAGCATTCCCTTGTGTCCGGCGACGTGGTGACGCCAAAGTGAGGGCTTGTTGGCGTGGAACCACGTGCTCTCTACAGTTTATCTTTCTCCCCCTATCCGACGGACGACTGTTGTTTTTTAATCACGCACGGGTGGTGGGGCAGTGGGCATGGTGGGTCTGTCAATGGACATTGGGGGAGTCGACGAAGAAGTTTGGTTTTATTAGGCTCTACGCACTCGTCTTCCTCTATTCCATCTCTCGAAAAATAATTTTATCTTGGCCATCGAGATTCCCCCCCTATATCAACTTATCCTACCCCATCATTCTTCTATGCTACTCTCTCCATCCCACAAAAAGTGTCTTTCTCGCTTCCCGCGAAAAACCTACGGCTAATTATATATAAAAGTATATTAAAATTTAAATTATAATATAAATATTGTTAGAAAGATATTTAGATCTAGTTTTTTATAAAAAAATTATTTAGACACTTAAATGTTCCACATAACTTTTTACAAATCGAGTCAAACTTGTAACACGCACACCAACGATGATACAAAAACTTTTAGGCACGGAAGGAGTACTTCTCTATCTCTCTCCTAAATTTTTTTCTTTTATTTTTCTATCTGCTCTCATTATTTTCCTTTCTTACTTTTTCCTTTTCGTTTTCCCATTTTTCTTGTTTTCAGTTTCATTTTTATTTCTCTTTTATTCCTTCTTTTCTATTCTCTCTCCTATCCTTTTTTTTCTTTTCTGCTCATCCCGTCCTCCGTGATTTCCGCCCAATCTCCCTGTCTCTCGCGTACTCTTGTGAGTATCCAGCCAGTTCTCCACGCCGCTTCTCCACGGTGTGTGCGCGGGAGGCAGAAGCGGAGGCCACGGCGGCGGTTCGTTTTAGCAGCAGGCGGGAGATCCAGATCCAGCCGGAGCAGTAGGCGTAGATCCAGTTCGTCTCCACGCGACGAGCCTGATGCTCGTTGTCTACGCCGATGCGAGGTGGACTGTCTCGCCGGCGCGAGGTGGACGACGGCCGGCCTACCTCACCTTTCTCTCCGGCCCGGCGGTAGGTGGCCTCCTCGCCTGTTTCCGGGAGCAGTAGCCTCTGCGCGGTCCGCGCTCGCCGGCCACTGGGAGCTCCGGCCGCTCCTCATCGTCTCCGTTCGGAGCAGTGGCCTACGAGCGGCGGCCGGCCACGACACCTGGCGGGGTGGTCGGTGGAGCAGGAGGTGAACGGCGCAGCTCGTTTCGATTTCATTCGATTTGCTTCGCACATGCTTCGATTTGTTTTGATTTCCTTCAATTTCACTGTGCTTGCGTCAAATTTGTGCTTCGATTTGTGCCTCGATTCGTCTTCTTCTTCCCCTCCCTATAGTCATCGTTTTGTCTTGAACTCTCTGCTGATTGTCGACTCTCCTCTTTGCTCTACTCGAGCTCCACCGTGGCCCGGATCGATTCGGCAGCGGGGTGAGGAGTGGCGGTCCGACGGGGCCAGGCTCTCGGCGGGGTGGAGCGGCGCCGGCAGCTCCTCCTCCGGCAGGGCGGAGGGGTGGAGTAGAGGCGGACATTGAGCTAAGGGTTGGTACGGTCCCCACTTGTCGGTGGGGTCGCTGCTGGTTGCTGTTGCGTCCGTGGTGCGTCGGAGCGTGGTCCGTCGATTTGCTGAAAAAACACAATTGGATGAACAGTGTATTTTTGGGAGAAATAGTTTGAATCTAAACGCATATGTTCTTTTTAGGTAGAGAGCAGTAGTTTTGTCATTTCTTTTTACTTATTTATTTCGCCAAATATTTCAAAAATTATAGTAAATCATAGAAAAGCTAAAAGATAATAAAAAATTTTGTACTAAAAGATACCATAGTATATATTTAATGGGTAGATCAACTCGTATGGAGTACGATAAAATTATTTATAATTTTTCTATGGTTTTTTTAATAATTTTTAAATAATATTTAGGAAATATTTCAAAAATTGTAGTAAATCATAGAAAAGCTATATGATGAAAAATCTATTTTTTTTACCCTTCTGAATATAAAATTTTTATTACAGTTTAATCGTACAATAATTAGTCTACCATAAAAATTTCACCACAATTAAAATATAGAAACAACAGCTATAAATTATTCCAATTAATTACTAAAAATCATAATATTATATCATATATATAACTTAGTTATTTTATTTATAGAAAGCATAGATCTCAAGGTGAAATAAAAAATTTTGTACTAAAAGATACTATAGTATATATTTAACGGGTAGATCTACTCATATGGAGTACGATAAAATTATTTATAATTCTTCTATGGTTTTTTAATAGTTTTTAAATAATATTTAGGGAACAAAATAAAACCACGTTACTATAGTGAAACCGCTCCTCCTAGCCGTCCAGGGATGTAATATGGACGGTTTTGAAAGTTAAAGGATGTGCTTTACCCGATTTTGGAGTTTAAGGACCTAAATCGAACTTGGCCATTAGTTAAGAGACCTAAATAGGACTTTTTCCAACCAAATATAAACTGCTGGCCCATGTACATGCCTCGTTCCTTGAACTGCATGCCCATAAATTGCAGGCCCAAATGTCGCTTGAGACTGCAGGTACTATATTGAGACTATCATGTGATATCATGGTACTTATGCGTTTGGTTAACCACCAGAACCGAATTAGGTGGGTTAACTGTTTTTTTAGCTAATTTGGTGACCAGTTCTTGTTAACCGAAATTATTCTTAATCGAAAAGTAACTGAATCGATCTAACCATACTAACCGAATGCTCAGCCCTACTTGGAGGGGGGGGGGAGAGTAGGCGGGCCTAGGGACCATTGTGCCAGCGGCGTCCAGAACGGACAGTATCGTTGAAGGGGACGGGGCGGCGATGAGAAAGTGCATATCGACGCCTAATTGGTTTTTGGTGTTGATAACCACCACACTTTGGAGGTTCTATGTTTCTATTGAGATGAATGCGAGAACTAAAGAAAAGAATGTGAGAAGAAATCATTGAAGGTCCCCTATTCTTTTTGGATGGTGTGAAGCTCAATTATGAATTAAAATTTGTTTATTCTTTAAATTTGAATATAGGAAGCATCATACTATCAAGGGGATGTGTTAGCTAACATCATATTATCACTTGAGAGTTTCTCTAGCTTCACTAACTGTAGCTTTACCGAAAGGTCTAGTTTAGAACCGAGAGATCCAAAGAATCACAGAGCATGCCAAAATTTGTGGGTATGCTCCGTGGGTTTCCAGAAGATTCGACCTAGTGTCGGAAGATCTGATGGGGTTTTGGTTTGAACATTAATTCTGTTGTTTTCCAGAAGATCATGTGCCGAGCCAGAAGATCTGGTGATCCCGAAAACTGTTCAATGGCTAGATGTTGAGGGTTGGTATAAATACCCTTAACCTCTCTCCTCGTAACTCGTTGATCTAACTAACATCGAAAACACTCTCTCAAGCATTCAATCCATCTCTCCACCCCCTCCTAGGATTTGAGGAGAGTGAGTCAACTTTGAGTGAGGAGAAGCACTTATTAATCTCAAAAAGCATTTAAAGTACTTTGGCTTGAATTTCGTGTTGGTTATTTTTGGAGTTTGTCTTTTAGATGGTTAGGCGTTGCCCAAGTGTAGCACATTCATTGTGAGCATCTTGTGAAGCTTGTATCAGCCCTCTCTTGTCTAAGAGTTTGAGTAGGTTACTCAATCTTGAGCTTTGTATTCGATTGTAGTATCGAGGATTACTGACTTGAGGTGGGAGGGGGTGAATAGACAGTTTAAAACTAAAAGCACAACACTAGATAAATTTAATTAGCAATACAAGACAATTCTTACTTCTAGTAATTCTAGCCTATGTCAATGTTTGCAACCTATGATGACAAGATACAATCAATATCTAGGAAATAAATTGTTAAGGTAAATTGCTTGTGAAATAAATAACCGAACACACAAACAGTTTTTTTCGTGGTGTCAGTGACTTACCGGTCACCCCTAATCTACGTTGAGGTGGATTCAAAGCTATCAATTGCTCCTCTACTATGAATCCACTTTGTGTATGAGCCAATCACGGAATCAATGAATCTCTCCAAACCTCTTATTCACTAAAGATGCTTTTCACTATTCCAGTGAGGCAAAGCTCAAGAACCTCTTCACAAGAATCAATCAATGGTTTTTTCATAATCTTCTTAAAGAGCTCAATGAAATCCACAACTCCAAGTCGTCTAGGAGGCAGCAACCTCCAAGAGTAACAATCCAATCACTTTGCTTGAAGAATTCCTAGTGCCCAAAGCTCAAACCGTGAATGGAAAGCACTAGATGCCTCTCAATCTCACCAAGAATAAAATCTCAAGTCATGTGAGTGAGAGAGAGAGAGGAGAGCTCAAATGAGTGTTTCAAGTGTTTCCACGGGCCAAGAGAGCCTCCCCACGCCGGCCACTCGTGCATATACATAGAGGTGGGCGAAAAATCCAACCATTATGTTCAAAACTCAACCTCTCAACATTTTTGCGGACTATCCACCGTTCTGGGTCCGGACAGTTTGCCGTTCAACCCAACGGATATATTCGCAATAAATGCATGTCAGACCCGACCGTTTTCAAAAGTGTGGACTGTCTGCCCTAATGATGTGGACTAGGGTTCCCGATCTTCCGAAAGGTTCAGATAAGCGACGATTTTGGCGGAGTCGCGACACAAATCGATCCGGCTTCCGAACAACACGTCCTGAACCCCGCAATCGCAGCACCACGTCTCCTCAGGTTATCGACCTAAGTCGACCTCGCCCAGAAGGCTAATCCTTGCCTGCGAATCGAAGAACACAAGCAAGAACACAGAAGGATGCAACACAATTGCAGTTGAATGATTAATCTCACGAGTTGGGGTCTCACAAACCGATGACGGCGAAACTGTTCTAGACAGATTAATCTAAGCAAAACCCAAACCCTAACGAGGGTGGCGGCTACTGATATATAGAGGTTAGGGTCGCGGTCGACCCCCTGCACGCGCCCCTAATGGGCTCAACGAAGATACACGGCCCAAAGGCCAAATATCGGTGACGCGGCACCGGAACAGATTCTGGACGCCACCTTCCTCGGACGATTCCCGTCGACTCAGAGTGAATTTGGGCCTGATTCTGGTTCCATTGGAAACTCTATGAAATTCCCTTTCCAACCATATATAGAACGTCAAAATCCGAGTCCGTATGCGGCCTAGGCGTCCGTTTTACTCCAGACTGTTCCTGGACTCCGAGTTGGACCCGAAGTCGAGTTGTAATGGACCTCCACGATGCTTGGCCGACCCTTGGCTGCTCCCCACGCCTCCAAGCCTCCCTCCATGCATCTCCTTGTCTTCTCCTTGGTTCCTAACAACATTATAAACAATAGGTAGCGATCTATTCTCAAATCTATTAAAAGGAACACTTAGAAGCGAGCTCACCTCTAAATTTAATTGTCGCGCACGAGCTCTTGTGATTGGACCTTGAATGAAAGGCGTAGGCATGTCATGTGCATCCGAATGAGTGATGTCTTTTCAATGTTGTGCTTAGTTGTTTCATGAATTTTTAAAATAAATTCAGCACGTTCTTTAGCATCACAATGAATTCTTTCACTAGTAGGCAAAGGAAGAATATCAATAGGAGCACGGGGATTGAAACCATACACTACCTGAAAAGGACTTACCTTAGTGGTGGAATGTGTTGCCCGATTGTATGCAAACTCCACATGAGGCAAACATTCTTCCCACATCTTCAAATTCTTCTTCAAAACAGACCTCAACATTGTGCCCAATGTGCGATTGACAACCTCAGTTTGACGATCAGTTTGCGGATGACAAGTGGTAGAAAATAATAATTTTGTACCCAACTTGTTTCACAAAGTATGCCAGAAGTGACTCAAAAATTTAGCATCACGATCTGAAACAATAGTAGAAGGCATACCATGCAAACGTACAATCTCTTTGAAAAAGAGGTCAGCAATATGAACAGCATCATCACTCTTATGACATGGTATGAAATGTGCCATTTTAGAAAAACGATCCACCACAACAAAAATGCTATCCCTCCCCCTCTTAGTCCTAGGCAATCCCAAAACAAAGTCCATAGAAATATCCGCCCAAGGAATAGAAGGAATAGGAAGAGGCATATATAGACCATGTGGATTCAACCGAGACTTAGCTTTTTGACATGTAGCACAGCGACTAACGAACCGCTCAACGTCTCTCCTCATGTGTGGCCAAAAGAAATGTGCAGCCAAAACGTCCACCGTCTTCTTAGCACCAAAGTGTCCCATCAATCCGCCTCCATGCGCTTCCTGTATCAACAACAAACGAACGGAACCAACTGGAATGCATAGACGGTTAGCTCTAAACACAAAGCCATCATTTATCACATACTTGTTCCATGTACGTCTCTCTTTACAATTCAGCAACACATCTTTGAATTCAGAATCAAGCTCATATTGTTCTTTTATAGCATCAAGACCAAATATCCTACAATCAAGTTGAGACAGCAAAGTGTATCTTCTAGACAAAGCATCGGCAATGACATTATCCTTCCCTTTCTGATGTTTAATAATGTAAGGAAAAGACTCAATGAATTCAACCCACTTAGCATGTCTAGTGTTCAGATTATTTTGAGAACGAATATACTTAAGCGATTCATGATCAGAATGAATAACAAATTCTTTAGGCCACAAATAATGACGCCACGTCTGTAAAGAACGTACAAGTGCATACAATTCTTTATCATACGTAGAGTAACTCAGTGTAGGACCATGCAATTTTTCGCTAAAGTAAGCAACGGGTTTACCATCTTGCATCAAAACACCACCAATGCCAACTCCACTCGCGTCACATTCAAGCTCAAAGGTCTTACCAAAATTTGGAAGTTGCAGCAATGGTGCTTGTGTAAGCTTGTTCTTCAAAGTAACAAAGGCCTTCTCTTGTGTTGTTCCCCAATGAAACACCACACCTTTCTTCGTCAACTCATGCAATGGTGCAGCGATGGTGCTGAAATCTTTGACGAAGCGGCGGTAGAAACCTGCAAGACCAAGAAAACTCCTCACCTGTGTGATGTTTTGAGGCAGTGGCCAGCTCTCAATGGCTTCAATTTTCGCATTATCCACCTCGATTCCCTGTGGAGTAACAACATAACCAAGGAAAGAAACTCTATCGGTGCAAAAGATGCACTTATCAATGTTAGCAAACAAACGTGCACCTCTCAAAGCATCAAAAACAGCACGTAAGTGATCCATATGTTCATCCAAAGACTTGCTGTAAATCAATATATCATCAAAGTAAACCACCACAAAACGACCAATGAAAGCCCTCAAAACCTCATTCATCAAGCGCATGAATGTACTAGGTGCATTAGTTAAACCAAAAGGCATTACTAACCACTCATACAAGCCAAATTTAGTTTTAAAAGCTGTCTTCCATTCATCTCCAAGTTTCATTCTTATTTGGTGGTAACCACAACGCAAGTCAATCTTTGTGAAAATTATAGCACCACACAATTCATCAAGCATGTCGTCTAGCCTAGGAATAGGATAACGATATCGAATAGTTATAGTATTGATGGCTCTACAATCAACACACATACGCCAAGTACCATCTTTTTTTGGAACCAAAAGCACAGGCACAGCACAAGAACTAAGGCTTTCACGTACATACCCGCGGTCCAAAAGTTCTTGGACTTGTCGCTGAATTTCCTTAGTCTCCTCTGGATTAGTTCTATAAGCAGCACGGTTGGGTAAAGCAGCTCCCGGGATCAAATCAATTTGATGTTCTATCCCTCTCAAAGGTGGCAGCCCCGGGGGTATCTCAAGAGGAAAAACGTCCTCATACTCCTGCAAAATGTTAGTGACCGCAGGAGGCAAAGAACGTACAACATCATCAAGCGTAAACATGGTTTGCTTGCATACCAAAGCGTAGCAAATATCATCATCAGAAATTTCAGCAAGGTCACATTTTCTTGTAAGCATCACTCTACCCTTTAATTTAATTCCCTCAGCCTGAGAACTAGGAGTAGACATCTCCTTTTTAGGTGGAAAAATAGAATTAGCAACTTGCTGATTTTCAGATTTATCATTATGTGAATTAGCAGATCTCTCTTTATCAGCTTGTATAATTTCAGCAGGGGTCAAAGGAACCAAAGTAATTTTCTTTCCCTTATGCATAAAGGTGTATATATTGCTCCTACCATGGTGTATAGCATCATTATCATGTTCCCAAGGACGACCCAACAAAAGTGAACAAGCTTGCATAGGTACCACATCGCAATCAACATAATCAACATATGCACCTATGGAAAAAGAAACTCTGCAAGTTTGTGTTATCTTAGCTTTACCGAAGTCATTGAACCACTGAATAGAATACGGATGTGGGTGTGGGCGTGTGGCCAAGCCAAGCTTCTTGACCAAGTCTACACTCACCAAATTGTTGCAGCTACCTCCATCAATAATCACACGTGCACGACGGTTCTTGATGACGAAGAAAGTCTGGAACAAGTTGTGGCGTTGTATCCTCTCGGGCTGCTGAACTTGTGCACTGAGGGCACGTTGAACAATAATATTCAAGAAACCCGAAGTATCATCACCACCAAGGACATGGGCCTCGGAATCATCAGCATCAAACTCATCATCTTCATCTATGTCGGAGGTGCTGATGTAGCCTCCCTCTTCTGTCGCTATATATGCCCGCTGACTTGGGCAGTCCTTCTTCACATGTCCAATGCCATGGCACCGAAAACACTGAAGTCCAGAAGTGCGTCCCGTCGAGGCGACAGACGAAGAACTCTGGGCAGGAACCTGCACAGAACCTTTACCTGAATCTACAGCACGTGATGATGGGGGCTTGTTTGGGGCAACCGGAGACCCGCTCGTCGTAGGACGCTTGTCCGCTGGTGTAGGCGCCCGAAAAGTGGAGGCCTTGGACACAGTTGAAGTGGTGCGTGGCGCAAAGGATGTCCGGGCGTTGCGGCGCTTGTCCTCCTGCAACTGTCGACCCTGCAATTCTTTTTCTGCAAGCATAGCAAACTGGAACAACTGGTTGACAGTAATAAATTCCTTATAATCAACTATGTCCTGGATGTCACGCCTCAGACCAGAATAAAAACGAACAAGAGCATCCTCCTCGTTCTCAACTATCCCACAACGCATCAATCCCTTCTGAAGCTCACCATAGTAGTCCTGCACACATTTATCTCCCTGATCTAAACGCAACAAGTGACAACGCAGTTCTCTATGATAAGAAGGAGGGACAAATCTGTCACGCATAGCAACCTTAAGTTGTTCCCAAGTGGTAGGTGCAAGACCTGCAGCAACTAAACCAGTCCACCAAATGATAGCAAAATCTTTAAATTCACTACTGGCTTGTCTAACTCTATGTTGTTCAGGCACAAGGTGGGCACTAAATTTTTGTTCAACCGTCATCTCCCAATCAAGATATGCTTCAGCATCATATTGTCCCGTAAATGAAGGTAGAGTAAATTTTACCTTAGCAAAAGGATCAGCGGGAGGACGATTAGCACCGGCGGCGTTGCGAATATTTCGTCGTATGCGCGCCTCTCGTGTAGCTACCTCATCCACGTTGCCATGGACGTCATACACCACGTCTCGGTCGATTGGCTGAGGTGGTGGACGCGTCTCCAACGCAGCGACGCGGCCAGTTAACCTAGTGAACTGACCGGTAATGCCCTCAAAAACTTCCTGTAGCTGAAGTGCGTTGATGTTCTCTGTGACGGCCCTGGTGACCGTCTCTCTGATCTCTTCTCTCATCTCCTGCCTTGTGGCATCCATGAAAGTCTGCAGCTGCGCTCGGCTGACACACTCATTGAAATCCTTTGGATAAACCCCTTCATTGCCTGCCATTGTAGACACAAAAACAGGAAGAAAAGGGTGAAGGTTATCCCTAATAATCTCCTACGCAAGTGGGGTGTAGTGTTGTCTCTTAAATCAATCAACACAGCAAAAGGAAGCACCTTACCAAGCTCTTGCAAGGTCCTTACCAGCAAAGCAAAGGATACCTGAAAGGCGTGTACCACGATTGCAAGGGCTCGAGTACCTGTGTCGTGCGGAAGTAATATGTGGAGCTATAGGAAGGCCAAAGATATGTGAGTGGAACAATTAACGAGTACAGATCAGCAAAGTTCAATAAGTATCCAAAGTACAAGTCTAAATTGCTGGCTAAATCGTATCCTAGGCGTAGCACAACAAGGTAGAACACAGCACAAGGAAAAAGATCAAGAAAAACCTGTAGAGTGGCAGTTCCGTAATTGTTGCAAAGTTCACAGGGTCATGCAAAACTCAGTGTTAATCGATTTTCTTTTTTCTTTTATTTTTTTGATATTTTTTTCAGCACAAGCAACACCAGAATAGGAACCACACCAAGTTTCAGCTGAAACAGAGATCAGATGTAGCCTTTGGAAAATACAGCAGATCCGCCGAGTCGGGGTCCGAGACAGAAACGACGCTTTTTAATTATCTTCCTGATTTTTTTTAATTTTTTTTGAGATCGGCTTTTCTCCCCAACTTTGCGTTAGGAATCTGCTGTAAAAATTTCAGCCAAAACGGAGCACCGAGCGAAAAGTTATGCCCGTTTTACCGAAGGTATCTCACGTTATGTTTTTCGGCGGCTAGGGCAAAGCTTCCCTAGGTTCTGCAGTAGGTACTCGCTAGATGATGATACAAGGAGGGCTGCGATGCAAGGCGAAAGGCACAAGGCGGCTCGCAACCTATCTAGGGCTGGCGCGGCGAGAGTTCAAACAAGGCGGCTAGCGGGCAAGTCGAGTAGTGTGGTGGCACGACTTGTAATCTGGATGAAGGTGGATGGGATAGCGGCGGAAACAAACACAGCGATGGTGCGGTTGAACTACAACTAAGGCACGATCTAAAACCAGCAACAAGATTCGACCACGGACACAAACTCAACAAAGCAAATCTGAAACGAAAATTGCAAAGGCTAACACAAGGGTTTTAGGACAGCGGAAAATTTTTTTTTGGTTTTCTTTTGTAGACTCTAGGACGAAGGCAAAAATAACTAGGGTAAGAGTGAACCTGACGGTAAACCTGAAGCTCTGATTACCAACTGATGTGGACTAGGGTTCCCGATCTTCCGAAAGGTTCAGATAAGCGACGATTTTGGCGGAGTCGCGACACAAATCGATCCGGCTTCCGAACAACACGTCCTGAACCCCGCAATCGCAGCACCACGTCTCCTCAGGTTATCGACCTAAGTCGACCTTGCCCAGAAGGCTAATCCTTGCCTGCGAATCGAAGAACACAAGCAAGAACACAGAAGGATGCAACACAATTGCAGTTGAATGATTAATCTCACGAGTTGGGGTCTCACAAACCGATGACGGCGAAACTGTTCTAGACAGATTAATCTAAGCAAAACCCAAACCCTAACGAGGGCGGCGGCTACTGATATATAGAGGTTAGGGTCGCGGTCGACCCCCTGCACGCGCCCCTAATGGGCTCAACGAAGATACACGGCCCAAAGGCCAAATATCGGTGACGCGGCACCGGAACAGATTCTGGACGCCACCTTCCTCGGACGATTCCCGTCGACTCAGAGTGAATTTGGGCCTGATTCTGGTTCCATTGGAAACTCTATGAAATTCCCTTTCCAACCATATATAGAACGTCAAAATCCGAGTCCGTATGCGGCCTGGGCGTCCGTTTTACTCCAGACTGTTCCTGGACTCCGAGTTGGACCCGAAGTCGAGTTGTAATGGACCTCCACGATGCTTGGCCGACCCTTGGCTGTTCCCCACGCCTCCAAGCCTCCCTCCATGCGTCTCCTTGTCTTCCCCTTGGTTCCTAACAACATTATAAACAATAGGTAGCGATCTATTCTCAAATCTATTAAAAGGAACACTTAGAAGCGAGCTCACCTCTAAATTTAATTGTCGCGCACGAGCTCTTGTGATTGGACCTTGAATGAAAGGCGTAGGCATGTCATGTGCATCCGAATGAGTGATGTCCTCATCACCTAAGGACCCGGACAGTCCGCCGTTCAATGTGCCTTTTGCACAAAACGGTCGAGAGCCCCTGTCCCGGTCAGAATTTGACCGGCGGACAGTCCGCTGTTCATCGGCAGCGGCATAGTAGAACCAGGACATGCTCTGGGCAGAATTCATCTCATACCGGTGGACACAGACTATCCGCCGTTACCATCAAATTTTACACAGAGACGATTTTCTTCCCTGTTTGATCTTCACTTGACCGGCGGACTGTCCGCCGTTCACTTGATTTTGGCACATAGAATCTTCCAAATTCTGTCTATCTTTAAATAATTGTCTGCCATACAAAGGCCAAACAGTCTGTCGTATACTCGCAGTTAGATCCCTCGAAACATGATTTTTGTGTCAAACTTTTGCATCTATCCATCTATATGTAAGCAACACTAAAGTTTGAGCAATATGGCACTATTGACTCGTCAAGCAAAAGTAAATTGACCCCTCTTGATAGTACGACTATCTAGCCTACAAATCTAGTCAATATTCTTCTCTAATCACCTTGAACGGCAACATTGAAACCCCTAGTATATACCTTTGCCTTGAGTGCTCCAACTTCATGTCACCTCGTTTAGCAAAGGCTTTCTTCATTTCCATTCATCTCAAGAGCTCTATCAACACCAACTACATGGTTTGCATAACTCATCTTTGTGACTAACCACAAAGTGTTATCAATAATTACCAAAATACTAAACTAAGGGCCTAGATACTATTATCGATTGAGGGAGAAAATGAGTCGAAAGAGACTACCCTTTGTGGAGTGAACCTGAGGGCAAGCAGTGAATCCAAACCTCCGTAAAACAAATCTTTGTGTCTCTTCTTTATTTCACTCATTCTTTTATATATTGTGATATTTGTGAATTTGATTGATCTACTCGGTTGGTAATATTTTTGTATGCAGGGACTTTGTGAACCCGCTAAGAAACATTGTAGGAGCTTAGTCTACAAGTTTCATCTGAACTAGAGCTCGTGAAAAGGGGTCTTTCGACTAGCATTTCTTAGAGACAAACCACATCATCCGATTTGAGACTGACAGTTCAATTTTACTGTGAAATATTTTTTCACTACATTTTGTTGTAATTTTTAGATCAGCTTATTCAAACATCAATGTCCTTTCAACTACCGAGCAAGATGGTAGCCCATCTGGCGTGCCTTGCTGGCCAGCTCACGTACTGGCCTCGTGGCTCTTGCATACGCGATAGTGCACCAGGCCTGCACGCCAGAGCCCGCAGCAGCCAATCAGGGCATACCGTGCTTGTGGCTTGCAACGATTGTTTGTATCGATGGTGGCCAGTAGCCGCGCGAATTTTTATCGTCTAGTTGTCTACTCTGTCCGTTGACATTTTTGGAGGAAGAAAAATCAACCAACCAACGATCACTACGACTATGAAGGGTGTGCTGATCACTACACATGGGGTTTAAAATTGATCGATTAAGCACGGTGACGTTCACAAGAATAACCAAAACGGACGCTTCAGCAAAAAGGAAAACAACTTACTAATTGTTCCTTGAATGATTGCTTCCTCCTTCAACCCTGATCCAGCTAGCATTCCATCGGGACAATATTGTATTGATCCAGTAAGAACGACCGGGCTAGTCATGAAAAATATCTCTCCATGCTGTCTGACCAAATTTAGCTGACTAAATACCTACCTAATTGAAGGTAGGAGACGCATGTGGCGAGATCGACTTCCTTAGAGCATAAGTCCTATAAACACTTGCAAGTGTTTATAGCAATTCGATCGGGTACTATAGTTCTGACTTGGAATTGAAGTTAAAACGTGTTCTAGACTTCTAGTGCTCCAGCCACATGCACGGCAGCGTAGCGCAGGCTTGCTATGTGTGCACGTTTTGTTGTCCTCACAATGCAAGTCAATGCATTATCCTGTAGTACATACCTCGTTCCCGCCAAGATAAATGTGTTCCATCTCAGTGCCCAAATATTTGAATATTCCATCTATTTTAAAACAAGTGCATTTTTAACATTGAAAGTTATCCCTGAAAGAATACATTTCTATAGATTTTGGACAATCTAGACATAATTGTATCCATATTTAGTTGTCTTGTATTTTTTCTATCTAAGGTGCATGACCTCTTAATTGTCTTACCTTCTTCTTTCCAAGATGCGCGTACATTTAATTTCTTGTTATTGTAAGGAATAGTTCATTAAAGTGTGTGAAAATCAACGTCACTAGTTAATATATAGATTAGTTAGTATAAGCTACTATCTTCTCCTAAGAATTCTAGAAATGCACTAATATTTTTTGGGTGGAGTACTTACTATACTTAGGGACTTTCGATGGCAAATCCAGTAAAAAGATAAAAAAAAATAAATCTTAAATGTAAATGGGAAGTAACGAGAAATATTAAACAATATTGTTCTGGCGTATGAAATATTGATATGGTATCCTATTTACTGCACATGAAACCCCATTTTTAAACCTTGCATTGGGTCTAGGCTGCTAGAGATTTTGTAAAGGCTTCTGTCATAGAATCATTTCTCATGATGAATCAGAATCATAGAGAACTCTAACGAAGAGGCCGTTGGTGATAACTTGTTGCATTTCACAATATGAAATTTTGGTTTACTTGATAGACTGCACTACTTGGGGTCATATATTACATATCCATATTATACTATTACTACTAACTTCACCTTATTGCATACCATCATTGTGTATATTCACTCCAACAGGTTAGCTTAGCTACTAACTGGTAATTAAGTGCCAGCTCGATGGTCCCCCCTTGCAAGTTACAAGGGAATCACTTGCGCCTCATCATTATCTCTTTACACTTTGTATTGTACATTTGTACTCCTATTATATTTACAAATGCCGTGTTAATTGCCATATGCTATAAAGCACGCACGCTTTGCGCCCGGTACTAATGCTAGGTTCTGTAGTAGTAGTAGTGGTGGAGGCGGCGAGAAATAGCTAGCATCGATCATATTGGCAATCACACACCAAGTGCAAGTAAGCTGCCAGCTTCGACCGAGAGGCTCTGATCAATCCTCGCCGCGCCGGCCATGGCGTCGGCTTCGATCACGTTCGTCCTGACCCGGCTGGCGGACCAGGCGGTGAAGGAGGCGGCGCTGCTCCGCGGCGTGGACAAGGACATCCGGCTGCTCCGTGACAAGCTGGAGTGGCTGCAGGCGTTCATCCAGCACGCGGACCAGGAGCGGCGCAAGGGCGCCAACGGCTACGTCGCGCTGTGGGTGAGGCAGACGCGGGACGTGGCGCACGAGGTGGAGGACGTGCTCGACGAGTTCCTGCGCAAGGCCGACCTCGACAGGCTAGCCGCGCGGGGGCGCTCCGCCTGTGGGGGCCGGTGGCTCAAGCTCGCCGCCTCCTTCACCACGCAGGTCGCCGTCCGACACGACCTCAGGGAGCGCATGGACGGCATCAAGGACAGGCTCAAGGAGATCTCCGACAACGTCGACAAGTACCGGAGCAAGCAGCTGCGCTCCAACGCGTCGTCGTCGTCGGCGGCGCCCAACGCCTCCATCTCAGCCGCACCTGCATGGTACGCGTACGTATCGTCTCGTCTCGACTACACTTGCCAATCCTACAGTTTCTGATAATTTATTCAAGTCGTCGTCTATTTTAAGGGAATCTCACTTGTAATTGTTTAAGTCATTTTGAGAGCTTTCTTAGAAGGATTTTCAAGTACCTGCCAGAGTGCTTTTACTCGTACTTGTTGGTACTTTTGTATAAAAATTTAAAATAAATTAATAATAATAAGGGTACTATTTAGTAATTTCATCCTTATACCCATCCAACAACATATCGCGACAATTACAAGTGGACCCATCAAATCCAAAACAAGTGGAATAACATATATATACACTTTCTTTTTTCTGAAAAATAAAATATAATTATGAGCTCTTTTACAATGATGGCACTGCTAGGTACTTTTAGTACTTTTGTTGTTATTTGTTGGCACTTTTAAATAGAATTTTAAAAAGTAAATTAATAATGAGAAGGATATTTTGGTAATTTCATCCTCCCTTGACTAATGAGTATACCTATCCAACAACATATCGTGGCATTTATATGTAGGCCCATCGAATCCAAAACAATGTGAAATTGCATATATACCCTTCTTTTTTACGATTAAAATCATATACTGGACCCATTTATCTGATAGTTGGTTCACAGTTTTTGTACTTTTGGGTTCTTTGACTTTGATAATTTTGTACTTGATATATTTCCCACTATACGGTTCTTTATGCTAAAATTACTGTGCTACCTGCCAATCATTGTAAAAGAACTTTAAAATTATATGTCGGGCCCATTTATCTAATACTTAGTCCTATAATTTCGGTAGTTATATGTACTTGATATATTTACCACCGCACGATTCTATATGCTAAACGTATTGTGGTACTTGCCCATCATTCTAAAAGAGCTCTTATTTTAAGTTATTAATCGTTTTTTACTTTCAAACCAGCTCAAAGTCAAACCACCTCAATATTAACAAAATTTATACAACAAAGTACTAATATTCATGATACTAAATAAATGCCATTAGTTTTATAAATCCTATAACTTCGACCAATTATATAGAAAAATATATACAATACCAAATAAATAAAAAATTAAAAAGATAGACTACATGATTGGTTTTATGAAAATTATTTGATATTGCAGATGGTCTATCATCATCAAGATTAGAGAAATTTGTTTAGGATAAAACTGAAACCGTACAAATCGCTTTGAGAGGCTTAGTAAAAAATGTCATGAGACAGACATATTCTCACGTTAATCAAAATAAAAGAAAATAGCACAAGTCGTATCTAAATATATGGATATTTGAGATGTTCGGGCAACGTATCCTATGAAAACCAACATCTCCGTGAAAACTATGAAAATTTCAATATGGTCACATGATTTTGATCTAAGGGCGTGCTCAGAGGAGGTGGGAGGGGTGATTTATAAAAGTGCCTTTGCAAATCACCCCTCCTAGTCCCCTGAGTTTTGCAAATCACCCCTCCCACATCTCTTGAGCGTGCCCTTGGATCAACATCGTGTGGCTCATATTAAAGTTTCCATAGTTTCCACGGGAGGTTGGTTTCCACCAGATACGTCCCCGTTCTGGTTTCATCTTGAGTGCATTTTCACTTTAGGAAAGTATATCATAACATTTAGGGAAGTTACTCTCAGTTTGTTAAAAACAAGTTACTCAGTTTCATTGATAGTATGCTCCATCTGGGTTCGTTTTATTCAGGGACGAAGAGATCAAAGTTTTGGGCTTTGAAGTATGCCAAGATCTTGAAAACCATCTTCTAAGCAGCGATAGCAGGCGATCTGTTATCTCGATTATTGGGGAGAGTGGCATTGGTAAATCCACACTTGCATGGAAGGTCTATGACAGCAGCAATATAATGAAGAAATTTGATGTCCGTGTTTGGATCAATGTCCCACCACAAATCAAAGAAAATGACATCTTATACTTCATCTACAAGCGGCTATGCCCTGAAATGGACGAAGACAAGCTTAAGCATTCAACTTCAACCACAGAGAGTATTCACAAAAATCTCTCAGAATATCTGAGGGACAAACGCTACCTGGTGATGGTAGATGGACTTGCCAACTTTACCAACTGGAACTCTATACTCCAAAGCGTTCCAGACAAAGGCAACGGAAGTCGAGTTATGATCATCACTCGTCTGGAGGAAAACGAAGCTAGATATGCTGATCCAAAAATTAAGCCTTTCAAGATAGACAGGCTTGAAAAAGTAGACAGTGAAAATCTATTCTGTAACAGAGTTCTTATTAGATCCAACAGCCAGAACCACAATAAGGGTTCCAGCAGTGAAAGCTTGGAACCCGACCAAATGGTGAAGGTTTCCAAGAACATTTATGAGATTACACAAGGAGTTCCCTTGGCAATTGTGCTGTTAGCTGGGCTCCTACGGACAAAAGCCAATAAAGAGTGGGATAAGGTGTTCAAGCAACTCAAGTCAAGTGAAGAGCCCAAGCATGTGAAGAGGATTCTGGCTCTATGCTTTGATGATCTCCCTAGCCGCTTAAAGTCCTGCTTCCTGTATTTCGCAGGAATGCCAGAGAACCTAATATATAATGCGAGGCGCATTGTTCGGCTATGGGCAGCCGAAGGATTCTTGAAACCAAAGAAAGGGAAGACAATGGAGGACATAGGGCAGAGTTACCTCAAGGAGCTGATCTCAAGGGGAATGATCCAACTAGTGAAGAAGGACATAAATGGAGGTGTCTGGCTCGTGGCTATCCATGATCGTCTTCATGCTTTTGCACAGTTAGAAGCACAAGAGGCGAGTTTCCTTGAGGTGCATGATAATGCTGATGTCCTTGCACCTGCTTCCATACGCCGTCTTTACCTCCAAAACTACATGCAATCCTATATTCCTATGGAAACTCCATTCCCTAAGCTGCGATCCATCTTGTGTGACTTTGCTGAGGAGAGATCAGAAAATTTGGCGACTGCGCCAGGCTCTTCAAGAACCCAAGCAGCCAGCAGTAATGATCTACGCCATCATGCTCTTCGTTCTCTCCAAGCCTCTAAGTTTCTGAGAGTCATCGATCTTCGAGGGTTAAGGATTAAAAAGGTGCCTCATGCAATTGGTGACTTGATTCATGTTCGATACTTGGGACTGCGGAGTCGCAACCTTGCTACTCTCCCACCATCAATTGGACGCCTGATCAACCTCCAGACTCTTGACATAAAGAGAACTGAGGTGGTGGAGATAGCTGAAGCATTTTGGGAGATCCCAACTCTACGCCATGTTGTTGCAAACAAGCTAAAGCTGCCAGAGTTTGTTGGAGCGCTCAATAACATGCAGACACTCACCGGCTTGGTTTGCTGTCATCCATGGAGCAACAACAAGAGGAGGCCTTTAAACAACATGGTTTTCCTCCGGAACTTAGAAATCTCCGGTTTGAATGGGAATCATTGGGAAGGACTTGAAGATGCCTTCAAGAAGCTGGAGTCACTCCTCTACCTGCATCTTGCAGGAAAGGGCATACCCTCTAAGCTATTCACAAATTTTACTCTTCGTCGCTTGCAGATCTTAGAGCTATATGGGGAGATTAACGCATCGGGCGACAAGTTGGACGAGCAATACACGTTGCCCAACGTCACGAGGATAGTGCTCAAGGAATCAGAGGTTGATAAAAAATTTATGGATAAGATAGGCGAGCTACCGAGCCTCAAGGAGCTGGTGATGTCAGATAGATCATATGTTGGGGAGAAACTTGTGTTCTCTGACAGTGGATTCAACAGTATCACAAACCTAGTGGTGACAGGTTTACCAGAATTACAAGAGTGGGAAATAAGGCCCCACTCCATTCCAAAGGTCAGAAAAATCACCGTGGGAAATTGCCCCATGATGAAGATCAAGCTCTGCATAGAAGGAGGCCAAGGGCTCAAAGATTTGATGCCAGATCTCAAAGAAGTAGCATTCTGGAACATGCCTGATCAGGAGATAAGCATCGAGCCTGAAAACGAGGACTTTAGGGAGAAGATTAATAATGTCACCATGAACACGAAGAGCGACGACATAACTAGTGCGATGCAGAGGACAGGAAGGTGGAGGGCAGGGATGATCGCAGGAGATATATTCCAGAATTAGAGCCTCTGCTGCATGCACATGACAGATGTGCCAAATGTTTATTATATATTTTCATGCACGATTTCAAGTTAATGAATTACTACTTACCATTGGAAAGTTTACGTCGAGTCTATATGTGTAATATTACCCATAAAGCAGGACCTAGTAGTACTGCCTGATTTTTTTTTTCAATCTGTTTCATATAAATATTTTGAGCTTGTGCAAATGCTCTTATTGTTGTTAAACATGTGCATGTATGAGGTAAACAATGTAATGATAATTGTGTTATACATTTATAGTATTATTCGTCTGTGATGCTATAAAACCCAAGTCTATTTTAACTGAATGTTCTCAATTTGATACATGTCAATTAGTTGCCCCCACTATCAGTTCGGGAAAAAAATCCCCTGATTGAGTTCACCAATTTACCTGGTAGGTACGCACCAAACTGTGTCACAGTAGTTGCTTCTCATTGAACTCAATGCATTCATAAGAATTTCAATATATTGATGATGAGGGTCTTGCTGCCCCATGAAGAAGATATTTCTAGGCTTCCAATAGTCCTGAAAATAAGACTACCACATCATAGGGACACACTATCATTGAAACTGGAACGCCATAGTTTACAAATGAAACTGCTGCTATTTGCATGTGTCGACAAAAAAATTGGGCCCATTCCCTAAACACATAGAAAACTTGGGAACTTCAAGTTTCCACTTGTTTCTTTTCGTAAAATTCTTTATAGTTGCTCTGGTTCATTTGCTGATGCCAAAAAAGGGTAAGAAAAATAATAAGATAACTATCATTTCACTCTGATCTATCTTTTTCAAATACATCCCTCCGAGACCTCTACTCGGTTGCTGTTTCAGTTTGGCAGACACCGAGAAGCCTTCCTTAAGACCAGCCTCCGTATTCTCCTGTTGCCTCAAATTGGCAATATTAAAATTGTTGTTGGCTTATCCCCGCAATAAGCTTTATCAGTTTGTCTTTCCAATCGCTCCCTACCAAAATTGGTGTTCATTTATACAAAATAATTTGTTGATTAAGTCAACTTGAGATGGTGATCCTAGAATGAGAATATTGCCAGTGTTGCTGGAGCAATTCCAATAAAACTGACATGATCTCAATGCACCAACTGACCAACAATGATGTGATACCAACTCAGAAGAGCAAGCTACTTGATACTTCATGCGACCACACCTATTGATCCAGCAGCAGATCAATAATGCTTCATCAGGTGTATCTTGCAAGGGGTCAAAACAGCAGCATACGAAAACAAGACAAAGCTATTTTGAACATGACAATCGTTCCTTTTCACTGCTGATGAAAGCATAGACCTGTTTCAAGTTTCCTCTAGATGGCCGTGCATTTACAGCAAATTTGCAAATGAATACCAGACTCTTCTTCATCTCCAATTTTGTGATGTCTCTTTTGATAAAAGAATTGCCGTAGTCCAAGCATCCTTGAAAGAATAATTTATAATGTAAGTATAAACGACATTTTTAAACTACAGGGAGAAAAGTCAGACTTGAGGGCACCACCCTTAAAAACATAGAGAAGTTAGACTTGAGGGTGCTACCCTTACCCCCAAAAAAATGAGGCTTTTAAATTACAATGATGCAAGTCTTTCATGTGTATTTGAGGAAAAAAAATACAGCAGCATGACATAACAAAAATGCATCCAATAGAATTACTAATGTCATCCACTAATGCAGATTAAAAAGAGACTAAATTCCCTGTTCAGCCCGTTTCAATAGAAGCAAAGTCATAGTTGTAACTTAATTAGTAATTACACTTACCGCTATCATCAAATAACAATTTTAGTATTGCCAAGGCCACACAAATGCTTATATCTTCTCCTGGAGTGAAGTAAAACAACAAATCAGACCTCACCAGGAAAAAAAGAAGTGCTGGAAAACGAATGGCATATTTGTAATAATGAAGGAAACAACATGTAAAATGACATTTGCTTTGGTTAAGTGAACTTTGTTTGCTTACCATTTCGACAGCATATTAATATTCTTCTCCCAGCAATCAAATTCCTCTTGGCAAAGTCAACTGCTTTTGGAAGATTATTCATCAATGAAAATCGGTCATCCTTTGATCCCTACCAACATTATCAGCAGAAACTAACATATCTTAGAAAATCTTCATTGAGGGAAAATATATAAGGACACAAGGTCCTATCAAGGTGTCGCTTACCACAATAGGCAGTTCAAGATAAGAATTTTCTGATGAAATGGAAGGTAACTTTGACGTGCTGTCACAGTTCAGTATGCAGTCCACACCAACTAAGGCATCTGCATCTGCAACTAAATAAAGGCACATACCAATATAACTATTGCAAGCATGAAGTATTAAGCATCAAAGCTCTTTGCTTGCAAATGCTAATTTTCCTCAAAAAATTAACTGATCCGGGGGAGGTGACTTCTTGCCGGACAGTTACAAAGAATTGCAGATAAAGAAAAAAAGGTCATCCTCTTGACATAATATATGCATTTATGTTTACATATATGAAATAGTCAAGTGTACATAAGAAGACTAGCAAGTGTGTAAGTAATCATCATACCTTGCAGAGTAGATGATACTGCAATGTTTGATGTTCCAATCCAGAAAAGTACAGGACCATCATTGGAATATTGTGCATCTGTTGTCCTGGTACAAGGGTCCAAGTTCATAGGACACATCTCACCTGGCTGATCATCATTACATTTGGGACCATCAAGGCTCTTCAGGGACTTGGCTGTAATTTGAAGAGAATGTTCACCTCTCTGTGCACGATAAACCCTATCCTTTTCAACAATATCTGCAACTAACTGGTTACAATGGTCTGGTCCAGCATCAAGAAGGTCATATGAATGTTTCCAGAATAAGGTAGGAGTCAGACCACGCGCCCAACTCTCTTCATCGTCTCCTGCTCCAGGAATACAGCGCCAGCTGAATTCTGAAGACGTCCTTTGTGTAGCAACTGCATCAGATGCTGATGCAGAAATTAGAATGATAGGAGTGAAATCCCAAGACTCAATCTCTGGCACTTCATTTAACCATACGCGTGTCCTCTGTGAGATCCACAGAGGACGTAGTGGCTTTTGCAAGCCTACTGCAAGAGAATAAATATCTGCACCACATGATTCAAATTGGTCTGTCCATTCATCAATACGGCCCTCTATAGCATATTTCTCAGTGCCTAGAACCCATACAGGGAGGTGGAGTGAGCTATCCCAGTTAGTTGAACCAGAGTTATTTTCGGCATTCCCATTCAGCATAGCAGATGACTAGCAAAGAAAGTGAACTACTATAAGAATGACAGAAGATAAAAATCATATAATTTTCTACAGAAAAAAAGGTAGAAATGAAAAGAATTATGTCACAGAAATTGTATAATCCAAGCATCAAACTGCTAAAAAGTTACTACAATTTTTATCTCAAAGAACGCTGCTGATTTTTTATATAGTATTGTACATCATTACAGAACTACTGTTCTACACATATCAATACAGAAATCATTTGCTCCTGGAGCTAAGATTAACCTAAGGATACGATAAACAAGACAGACTTCTGATGACATGTTCACTGCATAGAACTATAGCGGAACTTATAATAAGAAGACATCAACCAACCATTTTGTAATTCACTTCGCTACTTTTGTCGATAGGACACAGCCGATGCCTCTCAATCGCTCGGTTCAGGACAGAACACCAAATGGGTATGGTCTTTGACATGCTATCAGGAAATCGTTTCCCTCTCCTTGTTGAATCAACTATTATGCACCCTCCTCTCTCCCCTGATCAAAGGAAATAAACAAAACAAATTAAGGTCAAATTAAGCTACTCCTTGGAAGGTCATGTCTTCTGTAATTTATAGGTTATTGTAATTAAAATAAGCCCATTTAAATGCATCAACATATTTGTGATTTTTGGTGATTAATGAGAACATAGTCAATGGGGCTAATAATCATGTTGAGATCTTCACAAGGTTTCTAAAGAGTCCATGATTATCAAAATCATAGTCTATAGAGAAAAATCATGCCCATAATACAAAGTGCTAAAATAATATACACAGCACAATTCGGCACTCACAAAGGATAATCCAGTGATGACAAAAATAAACATAGAGGATAATCCGGTGTTCACAAAAATGAAGATGGAGGATTATCTGTAGTTCACAAAAATGAGTATGCCGGATATTCAAACATTCACAAATATTTCACCCAGAGTTTTTGTCCAAAAAGGTTGCAAAACCACGTGGTAGGCATCATACACACACTTATCAATCCAGTGTTCACAGAGGACATATCGACGGAACTTCGAGCAAAACGAAAACTTAAGTTTCCAACACCTAGATTCAGCAATGTACATGACAGATGTTCCGGTAGGTTGTTCATATCAGATCATCCGGTGAGAACAACAAAGTATGACTATTGGAGCAACGGCTATTTGAGATGTTGATGCTACAATTAGTGAGATGTTGAGAAACGGTCATAGAAACCTCACATCCATTTGAGAAGACTACCAAGACATCAAAGTGTCAAAGTGATCACACAAGTCCTTTAACACAAGAATAGTGAGTGATTAATGTTAGAATAGGCCTGGAGAGGATGATTTCTAGGTCTTGCTACATATAGGCGGATCAAAGAGTGATTCAACCTTGTAAAACTGGTGTGACCAGCACTTTAGAGCCTTTGTGGTTCGCCGACAAGTTTGCGGATTCCCCAGTTGGTTTGGAGCAGCAGCGAGCACCTTGTACGGGAACGTGGAGCCCCTAGCCTTTGTGGTAAAAGGTTCATCTTCATGGCATGGTAGCACCATCTTTAGTGGGTGCAACAATGACAGAAGCATGATCTTATATTAATACTCCAACGGGGACTATGGGTAGTCTTTGTGATCATTCATACTTCAGAATAAATCCTTATGCCAAATTTGCACCCCCCCCCCCCATCATCTCTTTGATTACCGCATTTATATTTCCCCATCCAGCAACCTACGGCAGTTGGTATGTTAAATTGATAGGTTTGGATTTAGGTTGCAAAACTCTTTTTGCAGTAGAGTAACCACATTACGTAAATTTTAGAGTGCCTCTAGATTCAAATGTTTAATGTGTAGGTTTATCTTGTGCAAAGTTTTTTTTGCTGGGCCAAGTTTTCCAATATCTTAGACAGCAAAAGGGATTACGATACTAAAACCTATAATCTGGTTTAAGATTCCTGAAATACTTTAACATATACTAACATAGAATGATTTCGTCTCAGAAAAAAGTAACAGTGGACCATAGCAAAGTTGAATAAGCCCCCAATTTCCTGTTCAACCCACCTAAAAGTGAAATGTTCCCGATCAGCACATCAACTTGAGAACCATAATGGTACTAATTTCCCAACACGGGATAGAAAGAACCACGAAACTAACAAGAAGCTGCGCAATCGATACGCGAAGAAAAGGAAAAGAGAAGGAGTATATACCGGCGAGAAGGGCGAGGTGGAGATTGAGGCGGGCGGTAGAGAAGGACCAGTTCCCCGCGTGGCCATCGGTAGACTTGAAGTAGCAGGTGGCGGCGAAGGCGCGGGGCGGCGCGTACCAGAGGCCGCAGCGGAGGTTGGCGACCAGCGGCAGCGTCGGCCACAGCGCCGCGACCTCCGCCACGAAGGCCGCGTCCTCCGCCACGCTCCGCAGCGCGTTGTAAAGCGTGCTTGCCCGCCTCTTGATGCGCCGCGCCGCCTTGTAGATGCTCAGCGTCGCCGATGGCTCGGCTGAAAGCTCCGGCGTTGGCGCCGCCATGGAGAGAGACAGAGAGAGATGCGAGCAGAGTGCGAGCCTGTCCGAAACTCCCAAACCCAACTGTGGAATTTGTGTGTGTGGATGGGCCAGGATTTCAGTTCAAATTACCAGCCCACGCGAATAGGCCGGAATTTTGGCCCAGAAAATGGGGCTTAGGAAAGAAAAGAAAAAAGTCCTTTACCGAGTTTAATTTGTCTCCCTAAATCGCAAAATGTAACATCCCACCCTTTTTAATCGTTGCACATGTGTAAGAATGGTTGGTTAAGTGAAAATGTTTAAGGAGAAGAAGAGAAAGAGAAAAGAGGAATGGTTGACTAAAGTCAACAAAGTGGCCAAATTCGAAATTTTGAGAACCCAAGAATTTCTCGATGAAGTTTATAAGTTTATCAACTTACTTGGCCATCACTAGTAAGAAAAAATTGGAGAAAGAATGTTTCAATTAAATGGAAGAAGGAAAATGAGAGATGACACTATTCACCATCCGACACAAACACTTAGCCATTTTCAAATTTCGGCTGGAATTTCATATTGAGCAGCGAATTTCAAGGCCCTTTAGCCCTTGATCTGTGGGTGGTATGGCCAAGGTGCCTTAAACAAAGTTGTCAAGGGAACTATGGTGAACAACTTTTGTTTTTGAGTCACCCTCAGAAACTGGCTAGATCGAGGGGAAAAGCACGAAAGAAAGCCAGTCAGGATATGTTTTCAGAGATTCAGTGTAATTGACAGCAGATTCGAATTCGTGCAAATTGAGTTTGAATTTGAAGTTTTCTGCAAAAACTTCAAATTAGGAAGTTGTTCTACTGAAGTTGAATTTCAAATTTGTCTTCAGCACCAGAGGCATGTTCTATTCAAGTTTTGAGAGTAATTTGTGAAATTCAGTTAGGGTTCTGAAAATTGGGGGAAGTTGCAGCAGTGACTTTGGAGTTCAAATTCGACTCCAATTCGAGCTCGGATGAAGGAAGTGTCAAAATAAGAAATGAAATTGAAGGATCCAGCTACAAGTTTCATGTTGGGAGTTTTTGGTCTTGCCATATGAAATTGGGAGAAATCGAAGCTTCAATCTCGGTGCAAATGGAGCTCAATTGGGGAAAAGCTGACGTCATGGCAAGCAAGCTGCTGCCGGCGTCGAGCGGCGGCCCACTTCACCGGCCACGCGTCGGTCGCGGTAGGAGCCAGCTCGAGCGGCGTCGCAGCTGGAGGTGTCATGCCACGGTGATCCCGGCCGCTGATAAAGCTCGACATCGGCCTCTCCTCCTCCCCTGTTGCCGCTCTGATCCTCTGCTCTCTTCCTCACCGCCGTTGAGTCGGAGTGCTGCCGCCGCCGTTTGAGCCACTCCGCGCTGTCTCTAGCCACCATCAACTTCGCCTTGGTCTCCTAGTTTGATTCCACCTTTTCTGGCTCAGTTTCCACTGCTCCAACGCCCGGCGTAAACCGTTTCGCAGCTCACCGTCGACGTGCACGCCGGGGTAAGGACCCTTGCCGTGTTCTTGCTTTTACAGTTCTTGAAGTTGAGGTTGGGGAGTGTAGTGAGGTTGTGCTTGGGTCAAGCTAGGTGCTTAAGAGCTTAGTAGCCAGGTCGCGACGCTTTCACAGCCGGGAACGGCGTTCGCCGCGGCGGAGCTCCTCCGCCATGGCAGCCGCACGGCTGCAGCGTTGCTCAGGCCTCCTCCGGCCGAGCTTGGGTGCGCGTTAGGTGCGTTAGGTTTCACTGATGCTCGTAGGGTAGCTGTCATAGTTCGTCTCGTCGTCGTTGCGCCGCTAGGAGCTCGCCGCCGTATGCGCCATGCGTGCTCCCGCCATGGCCGGGCGTAGTGCGCTCGGGTGTAGTGTCCCGCGGGGTCGCTAGGGTTGCGCGTAAGCTGTCTCTAGTCGCGGTGAGGCTGGTGCGTCAGTCGTGAGCTCGGTTGCTGCGGTGGGCTCGCCGGAGTACGGCACGCCACCGGAGCTCCGCCGCCGTGCCGCGGGGGAACTAGGGTTAGGGTTCTCCGAGCAAGCTTAGTCCTAGAATGGATGCGCGGGGGTGTAAATAGGCCCTAGGACTAGTTGTGATCGTCGGAGGACCTCGCCGCCGGCGAGCGTGCGGGGTCAACTCCGGCGAGGCGCTCGGTCCGCGCGGGGACTCTGTCCCGCGTGGGCAGGGGCTTCGCTGGGGAAGAGAAGGAAAGCCGGGGGTGTTTTTGTAAAAAGACCATTTAAGTTTTAGAAATAAGTTTAAATTATTTTTATTCACTGTTTTAATTCTAGAAAATTATAGAGAAATCAGAAAAATGTGAAATAAATTTTAATAATTTCCTTAGGTTTTCCTTTATTTGATAAAAATGCTAAACCATTAAGTTTGTAGTAATTAGAATTTAATAATAACACCATCTTAGAAAATAATTAATAAAAATGGCTAAAATGATGCTAAAAATATTCTAAAATAGGATTTAGGTCTTGTAAGCACTTTTATAAGTAAATAAAGGGTTAGGTTTTTGTAGAAAATAATTTGAGCATCCTTAGCAAATCTTCTTAATAAAATCAATAAAATAAATAAGGATTAATTCACCCACTTTATAAAATAACTTTTTCTTTGGAAAAGGTCTAGGTATCTTTGTTGGCTTGCAACTGTATCGAGAAGTGAACTTTGTGCTATGTTTTCAACTATTGCATTTCTCATCACTAACTTGCATTGCATTTAGAGTCGGAAACTTTGGAAGTGGAATACGTGGATTTCTCGAACGACCCAGTGCCGTACGAGGAGGTTTTCTTGGTTGCTCAGGAGTCTCAGGAAGCCGCCGAGACTACTAATCTCTTTGAAACCCAAGGCAAGCCCCGGATGCATCTTTACCTACTTTATTTCAACAGATCACGAGTCCAAAGGTTATGATTTTATGTGTGCATTAGGTTAGGAGTTGAATGCAAACCCTTGATGCATGAACTACTCCTTGATAGAATTACCTTTGATAGGGCAAGTAAGTAAATGGATTAGACCACATCTGCTTAGCTATGCCTTGCCAGGTTTATAATTAAAGGAATTGATCTAGGTTTTCACTAATCATAGATGAATCATGCATGAGATTATAAGAAAAGAGAGAGTGGGCAGAGGATGATAGAGTGGATTGACAGGTTCGATCCTTAGCTCTGCCTACTAACAAAAGTCACTAAGGACCGATCCGTTGTTTACCTGTTTGATCAAGTGATTCTACCTGGTTGCTTACTGGGTAATGGGGCCAGTAAAGCCAACTAGATTAGCTGGCTCATGAATTGGAAATATCGCTTACCGGTGCTTGCTGGGTCAGAGAAAGGCGGGATCGTCATCTGGAACTCACGGGGTGGTCGCCAGACGTGGGGCCCACGTGGGGATGCGTTCCCGGGTTCGGGTAAGGATATTTCCGGTTTTTGGTCCAACTGATTGAAAGGTTGTTGCGGGCAGCTGGCGCAGCTGTACGTAACTGGTGGCTAGGTATCTCCTGCAGGATGTATATGGATCCGGATCAACACTACTCTTGGTTATGAGTGCACTTGATCAGGTGTTAAACATCGTAGAGGAAACAAGTTGAACTATTACATGGAAGTGATTCAAAATGCTGTTTGGACCTAGTATCACTTGAGTGAAAAAGGTATTTACCACTTAGTTGAGTAGCTAATACTTAACTGCAATAAAACTGCTCTATAAGGACTCATTACTAGTAAGCTTTTTCCGCAAAGGTCAAGTCAGCCAAATAACCACCAAAAGCCTAATCATTCTCCTTGAGAGTCTTTTCTTTGGTAAGACGGGTAAGTCTTGCTGAGTACCTTCGTACTCAGGGTTCTTCCCTTTCTGTTTTTCCAGAGGAGGTTCCACAGGCCGAAGGAGAGGAGGAAGGCCAGAAGTCCTAGAGCATCGGAGGTCCCGGATGACTCTAGATGTTAGATACTTCTAGTTCTACTCTGTTTCTCTTGTATAAAGCTAGCTTGTATTCTGAACTGTAGCTCTATGGTTTTAAGTTAGGGATGATCAAAACTCGGTTTGTAATAAATCGTACCTTTCCGTATGTATGTAAAAAGGTAATGCCTGTTATGTTATCTCCAACTCGGTAAAAGATCCTAAGCTTTGGTTAAGAAAATGTTGTCAGTGGATGATTCGGGATGTCCCGGGGACACTCGACAGACTACCGGGTTTAAACTGTTTGAAGTGCGTGCGGAGTTATCCTGAGTTAAGGTGGCTCGACGCACTTGAGCCAGTTTAAATTGGGCGGTTCTGCCACAGCTGGTATCAGAGCCGTAGGTTGGGTTAACTAAGAGGTGTTACTATTTTAAAACTTCAGGGACCTATTTTAAGGTATAAAAATGTTGTGTCGTTAGGTGGCAGTAGTCTAATGGTTGTTGTTTTGCAGATGCTGACTGTTAGCACATCGTTAGCTACGGTAGACTTTATATATAGGGAGAGCTATACGATGCCACCACATTTTTATATACGGGTGAGATATGAGTCTGTGAGGGTGTAGGAAAACGCTGCATCATGTGCATTGCATGTTTTCAAAACTTTTCTTTGGGGGTTTTGGTGTGTGCCGTTGTTGACTTTGGTTGTCTCTACAGATGGAGACACTGGAGCACACGGACCAGGACGGCTGGACCCAGGGGTGCTACCACAATCGCCCTGGTTTCACTAGAGTTTTGTGGCAGATCTTGCAGGAGAAGGGCTTTGAGGAGCCACCACTGTACATCTGGAAGCAGTTCGACACTCTGCAGCAGGTGGGGTGTACTGTCTATGTACACATTCCAGAGTCTGAGACTCATGCCACATGGAAGCTGGACGAGACCCGAGTCTAGGGTTTTGAGTTTGAGGATACTGTCCAGACTGCGGCCTTAGCAGCTCTCACTGAGCTATGCCAGAAGAATAAGTTTGAGATTGGTACAAGCTCTGCCAGGTTCTTTCCGCTACAGGATCCAGAAGATGGGGTCTGGAAGCGGCGAGTTAAGGCTTTGAAGAACAAGTCAAGGGTGGAGAATGATGAGGTTGCAGCATCTTCAGTGGACTACATGGTGTCCATGTTCAGTCTCCTACAGATATGCCAGAAAAGTTACCAGCGCCAGAGGGAGAAGAACACGGACTTCAAAATGAAAATGCTGGGAATGAAGTCTGGTCTGGAAGAAGCACAGCGGGCTATGTTTGATAGGGAGCATGAGATGGAGAGATCGATGAGGGACATGGCTCGTAGGATGGACGAGAAGGATGCGGAGATACAGCATCTTAAGGAAGTCGGAGCAGAGA
Source organism: Digitaria exilis (assembly GCA_015342445.1). Lineage (NCBI taxonomy): Eukaryota > Viridiplantae > Streptophyta > Magnoliopsida > Poales > Poaceae > Digitaria > Digitaria exilis. The sequence goes on from JACEFO010002671.1 coordinate 468,967, forward strand.
CTGCCGCAGCACGGGCTGAAGCCATGGGAGTCAATACTCAGGAGATGCAGGCTCGCGTCTCGATGCTGCAAGATGAGATTGTCGCCTTGAGGACAGCACTGGAGCAGTATGAGCATCTGGTAGCAGCTGCCAATCACCAGGTTGAAGCACCACCGGCTCCAGTTCAGGATCAGCCACCAGCTCAGGAGGGAGCAGATGAGGAGGTGGACATAGTAGGTATGGATCCTGCCCTGGCTGCACCACCAGCACCAGAGGATGCACAGTTCGCCGATGAGGTACTGGAAGGATTTGAGGGTTTTGAGTTTGAGGTCGAGGAACACAATGAAGCGCTGCCAGAGGATCCAAACGCGTTTGCATGGGCTAATGCAAATGCGGATGGGTTCGATCCTGAGGGACACGGACCACTGGAGTTCCATCCCGTGGTGGTGGACGAGGATAGTGATGAGGAAGACCCCAGTGAGATCCAGGGGGAGTCCGGTATGACCACCGTCACCAGTTCTTCGTCTTCTTCGACTTCGTCGTCGGCTTCCAGTGCAGTCAGGTCTGACGGAAGTGAGAACTCCGTCAACCAACCTGCTCCGATGGAGGGTGGAGCGTGAGAGGAGTGTGGGTTGTAGGGTTCTTTTGGGAGTTTGTGCATATGTTCATGTAACCCGTATGTTAGTACTTGGAACTCTAGGGTTGTAACTTGGTACGTATATCTAATGGCTTGAGTTTGTAGGCTTTAACTCCTAGGGAGTCGTGTATATGTTCTGATGTGATGTCTGAACCGCTGTCATATGAATGCATATGTGAAACATGATGGTTATGTGCTTATATGTCGAAAGGGTTTTCCGAAAGGAGTTACCTTTTTCTTGTGCAAATCTTGATACACCAGTTGAATGGAAGTTAATGATCTGTTGCACTGAACTTTTGTAGAATGGCAAATCAAAGGAACCAGCAGTCGAGCTCGAGGGAGGACCCCAATACTCCACCGGGACCTCCTACCTTGACAGATGCGTTTGCTCATCTTATAAACTCTGGGACGGAGCAAACTCGGCTGTTGAACTTGATTGCTCAGAACTTGGGCAACCGTTCGTCCGGAGGACAAGCTGGTCAGCAGGGAGTCACGTACTCTCAGTTCCTGGAGACCCACCCACCTGTCTTTAGTCAAGCTGAACATCCACTTGAGGCGCGGGAATGGATCCAGACTTTGGAGCAGAAGTTCCGGGTTATTCCCCAGTGTACGGAAGCCCAGAAGGTGGAGTTTGCAGGACTTCAGTTGCAAGGTTCCACGGGTACTTGGTGGGCAAGTTTCTTGTCTCGCCAACCGGCGGGAGGAGTGCTGAATTGGGAGGACTTCAAGACCGTTTTCTGTGCTCACTTTATCCCTGATGGGATTCTGAAGTTAAAGTTGGAGGAGTTTCTGAGGTTACAGCAAGGTAACCGGAGTGTGCTGGATTATACTCGTGACTTTGAACATTTAGCCCAGTATGCTCCTGAACATGTGGACAGTGAGACTAAGAAGAGGGACTGTTATCTCCGAGGACTGAATGTCAGGATGCAGGAGAAGCTGGTTACCTGCACTCTGCACAATTATGGAGAAGCAGTCAGTATGGCCATCTCAGCTGAGGCAAAGATGAAAGCATTGGATGAATCTCTCAGGCGGGAGGAAGCTTTGAAGAGAAAGACCCCTCCCATGGGAGCCTCAAGTAGTGCTCCGCCACGATACAAGCTGGTATATCGTGGACCACCTCGTCCTACTTTCCGTGCTCCGCAGCCACAGCCTCCACAGCAACCATGGGCGGCGAGGAGTCAGTATAATGCACCACGCCCAGTGAATCCTCAGTCCCAAGGTAACCGGTATCCGGCAACGCCAGGCAATAAGCAGCCCTGTTACAATTGTGGCCAAGCTGGACACTTTGCTCGGGATTGTCGTCTTCCCAAGCAGGGTGGTACTCAGGATATCAAGGCCCAAACTTCAGGCCAGGGAGTTGGTCAGAGGTTTGTGCGGAAAAAGGTTTTTAATGCCAAGACCGGCCGAGTTCATTATATGAATGTTGAAGAGATACCGGAGGGAGAGCCCGTCATGGCCGGTATGTTTCCTCTCAACCATCAACCCGCTGTCGTTTTATTTGATTCGGGTGCATCGCATACTTTTATAAGCAAGGCTTTTGTTGAGAAACATCAATTAGCTACTCGTGAGTTAAGGAATAAGTATGTGGTAGAATCTACGGGGGCAAAGCAAACTACAAATTTAGTGGCTAGTGATGTGGCTTTAAGCTTAGAGGGTCACTTGATAAATGTTTTACCGTTAGTCCTTGAGGATCAAGGGATTGATATAATTTTGGGAATGAATTGGATGACCCAGAACAAAGTTTTGATAGATACAGGATCTAGGGAGATTTGCTTTACTAATGCTCTTGGTCGGGAGGTGAAGATCACTTTACCCGCCCATCAAACTTTAGGTGGTATGGTCAGAAAGACGAGAGCAGTGACTCTCGAGTCAATCCCTGTAGTGAATGAATTTCCGGATGTCTTTCCGGAAGATCTACCGGGATTACCACCCGTAAGAGAGGTGGAGTTCACTATTGAACTTGAACCGGGGACAGCTCCTATATCTAGAAGGGCGTATAGAATGCCGCCTAAAGAACTAGCAGAACTGAAAGTACAATTGCAAGAACTACTTGATAAAGGTTTTATCCGGCCTAGTGCATCTCCATGGGGTTGTCCGGCAATTTTTGTGAAAAAGAAAGATCACACCTTACGGTTATGTGTGGATTACCGTCCTTTGAATGCGGTGACCATCAAGAACAAATATCCGTTACCCCGGATTGATTTATTGTTTGATCAATTGGCTGGAGCAAAGGTCTTTTCTAAGATCGATCTCCGGTCCGGGTATCATCAGATCCGGATTAAGCCGGAAGATATCCCCAAAACGGCTTTCTCCACTAGATATGGTCTTTATGAGTATCTAGTGATGTCCTTTGGATTGACGAATGCCCCAGCGCATTTTATGTACCTAATGAACACCGTGTTCATGCCTGAATTGGATAAGTTTGTAGTGGTGTTCATAGATGATATTTTAGTGTTCTCTAAAAATGAAGACGAACATGCCGAGCACCTGCGCATTGTTTTGCAAAGGTTAAGAGATCATAAGCTATACGCAAAGTTGAGTAAGTGTGAGTTCTGGTTGAAAAAGGTACCTTTCTTGGGTCATGTTTTGTCGGCCGATGGGGTAGAAGTGGACCCGAGTAAGGTTGAGGAGGTGTTAAATTGGAAACCACCACAATCAGTAACCCAGGTTAGGAGTTTTCTGGGAATGGACGGCTATTACCGACGGTTCATTCCAGATTTTTCTAAGATAGCTAAACCGTTAAATGAGTTACTTAAAAAGGACAATAAGTTTGAGTGGAGCGAGCAATGTGAAGAAGCATTTCAGGAGCTCAAGAAGTTGTTGACCACTGCTCCGGTGTTAGCTCAGCCAGATATTGAGAAACCTTTTGATATCCATTGTGATGCCTCCGGGAAAGGTCTGGGCTGTGTGTTGATGCAGGAGGGTAGAGTCATTGCCTATGCCTCCAGGCAGTTAAAGCGGCATGAAGAGAATTATCCTACACATGATTTAGAATTGGCTGCCGTAGTGCACGCTCTTAAGATTTGGCGGCACTATCTTTTGGGAAGTGGGTGCCGTATTTATTCTGACCACAAGAGTTTAAAGTATATCTTTACTCAATCTGAGTTGAACATGCGTCAACGTAGGTGGTTGGAATTGATTAAGGATTATAACCTGGATATTCACTACCATCCGGGTAAAGCTAATGTGGTAGCCGATGCTTTGAGCCGGAAGGCTCAATGTCATTGTTTAACCGTTCATAGAAGGGCAAAGACCCTATGTCAAGAAATGGAAGAGATGGGGGTTGAAATGGTTATTCAAGGTTCTGTCAGGAATATTGTGATTCCCGACACCTTGAAAGAACAAATTGAAAGGGCACAATTAAAGGATAAGAAAATGAAAATCCTAAAGAAACGTATTGCTGAGGGGAAACCCGTATGCTTTACGCAAGATGAAAATGGTATCTTTCACTTCAGAGATAGAATTGTGGTACCAAAGGATTGGGAGTTAAGAAGAAAAATCTTGGACGAGGCACATTTGTCTAGGTACTCTATTCATCCTGGGAGTACAAAAATGTACCATGACTTAAAGCAGAGAGTCTGGTGGACTCGAATGAAGCGGGAAATTGCCCGTTATGTGTCGAGGTGTGACACCTGCCGAAGGGTGAAGCCTATCACCCAGAAGGCTGCAGGGTTGTTACAACCTTTAAGCGTTCCTGTGTGGAAATGGGAGGATATCTCCATGGACTTCATCGTGGGCTTACCTACCACATCGAGAGGATATAATTCCATTTGGGTTATTGTTGATCGGTTAACTAAGTCCGCTCATTTCGTACCGGTCAAGACTTCATATAACTCACAGAAGTATGCAGAATTGTTCTTGGAACGGATTGTATCCTTGCATGGGGTACCCAAAACTATTACTTCTGATAGGGGATCACAATTTGTGTCGCGATTTTGGGAACAACTACATCAAGTAATGGGTACCACCTTAATTCGGAGTTCTGCCTATCATCCACAAACCGGAGGGCAGACAGAGCGAGTTAACCAAATTTTGGAAGACATGCTAAGAGCATGTGTGTTGACTTTCTCTAAGAAATGGGATGAATGCTTACATCTGGCCGAATTCTCGTACAATAACAGCTATCAGTCCAGTATTCGAATGGCACCTTTTGAAGCTTTGTATGGCCGAAGGTGTAGAACACCGTTAAATTGGACTGAAGCTGGGGAAAGATTCACTTTTGGGCCGGATCTTGTTAAAGAAGCCGAGCAGAAAGTCGCTCAAATTCGAGAGCACTTACGGATTGCTCAATCGAGACAAAAGAGCTATGCCGATAAAAGAAGAACGCCATTGCAATTCAAGGTGGGAGATTACGTTTATCTACGTGTATCTCCTATGAAGGGACTTCAGAGATTTGGAGTAAAAGGAAAATTAGCTCCGAGATATATTGGTCCATATGAGATTCTGGAACGAAAAGGTTCCGTGGCCTACAGACTAGCTTTGAGTCCACAGCTGTCGACTGTGCATGACGTATTCCACATATCCCAGCTTAAGAAATGTCTGCAAGTACCAGCCAAGATTATCCATGATACTCAAGTGGAGTTAAGTTCCGATATGACTTATGGAGAGAAGCCAATTCGAATCTTGGATGAAAAGACCCGGGATACCAGAGCAAGAAGTATCAAATTTTATAAAGTACAATGGAGTAACCATACTCCAGAAGAGGCTACTTGGGAGCAAGAGTCATATTTAATTTCTCAGTACCCCGAGTTGTTTAAGTGAGTGACAAGGAAAGTTTCGTACATATGTAAGATAATTTGATGTTTCCGCTCCTTTGTGAAGTAAGTAAAAACTTCAGGTAATGACACATTATCCTTTCCATTGTCAAACCTGGAGCTTTATCACCACTGGAATCTCGGGACGAGATTCTTTTAAGGGGGAAGGGCTGTAACATCCCACCCTTTTTAATCGTTGCACATGTGTAAGAATGGTTGGTTAAGTGAAAATGTTTAAGGAGAAGAAGAGAAAGAGAAAAGAGGAATGGTTGACTAAAGTCCACAAAGTGGCCAAATTCGAAATTTTGAGAACCCAAGAATTTCTCGATGAAGTTTATAAGTTTATCAACTTACTTGGCCATCACTAGTAAGAAAAAATTGGAGAAAGAATGTTTAAATTAAATGGAAGAAGGAAAATGAGAGATGACACTATTCACCATCCGACACAAACACTTAGCCATTTTCAAATTTCGGCTGGAATTTCATATTGAGCAGCGAATTTCAAGGCCCTTTAGCCCTTGATCTGTGGGTGGTATGGCCAAGGTGCCTTAAACAAAGTTGTCAAGGGAACTATGGTGAACAACTTTTGTTTTTGAGTCACCCTCAGAAACTGGCTAGATCGAGGGGAAAAGCACGAAAGAAAGCCAGTCAGGATATGTTTTCAGAGATTCAGTGTAATTGACAGCAGATTCGAATTCGTGCAAATTGAGTTTGAATTTGAAGTTTTCTGCAAAAACTTCAAATTAGGAAGTTGTTCTACTGAAGTTGAATTTCAAATTTGTCTTCAGCACCAGAGGCATGTTCTATTCAAGTTTTGAGAGTAATTTGTGAAATTCAGTTAGGGTTCTGAAAATTGGGGGAAGTTGCAGCAGTGACTTTGGAGTTCAAATTCGACTCCAATTCGAGCTCGGATGAAGGAAGTGTCAAAATAAGAAATGAAATTGAAGGATCCAGCTACAAGTTTCATGTTGGGAGTTTTTGGTCTTGCCATATGAAATTGGGAGAAATCGAAGCTTCAATCTCGGTGCAAATGGAGCTCAATTGGGGAAAAGCTGACGTCATGGCAAGCAAGCTGCTGCCGGCGTCGAGCGGCGGCCCACTTCACCGGCCACGCGTCGGTCGCGGTAGGAGCCAGCTCGAGCGGCGTCGCAGCTGGAGGTGTCATGCCACGGTGATCCCGGCCGCTGATAAAGCTCGACATCGGCCTCTCCTCCTCCCCTGTTGCCGCTCTGATCCTCTGCTCTCTTCCTCGCCGCCGTTGAGTCGGAGTGCTGCCGCCGCCGTTTGAGCCACTCCGCGCTGTCTCTAGCCACCATCAACTTCGCCTTGGTCTCCTAGTTTGATTCCACCTTTTCTGGCTCAGTTTCCACTGCTCCAACGCCCGGCGTAAACCGTTTCGCAGCTCACCGTCGACGTGCACGCCGGGGTAAGGACCCTTGCCGTGTTCTTGCTTTTACAGTTCTTGAAGTTGAGGTTGGGGAGTGTAGTGAGGTTGTGCTTGGGTCAAGCTAGGTGCTTAAGAGCTTAGTAGCCAGGTCGCGACGCTTTCACAGCCGGGAACGGCGTTCGCCGCGGCGGAGCTCCTCCGCCATGGCAGCCGCACGGCTGCAGCGTTGCTCAGGCCTCCTCCGGCCGAGCTTGGGTGCGCGTTAGGTGCGTTAGGTTTCACTGATGCTCGTAGGGTAGCTGTCATAGTTCGTCTCGTCGTCGTTGCGCCGCTAGGAGCTCGCCGCCGTATGCGCCATGCGTGCTCCCGCCATGGCCGGGCGTAGTGCGCTCGGGTGTAGTGTCCCGCGGGGTCGCTAGGGTTGCGCGTAAGCTGTCTCTAGTCGCGGTGAGGCTGGTGCGTCAGTCGTGAGCTCGGTTGCTGCGGTGGGCTCGCCGGAGTACGGCACGCCACCGGAGCTCCGCCGCCGTGCCGCGGGGGAACTAGGGTTAGGGTTCTCCGAGCAAGCTTAGTCCTAGAATGGATGCGCGGGGGTGTAAATAGGCCCTAGGACTAGTTGTGATCGTCGGAGGACCTCGCCGCCGGCGAGCGTGCGGGGTCAACTCCGGCGAGGCGCTCGGTCCGCGCGGGGACTCTGTCCCGCGTGGGCAGGGGCTTCGCTGGGGAAGAGAAGGAAAGCCGGGGGTGTTTTTGTAAAAAGACCATTTAAGTTTTAGAAATAAGTTTAAATTATTTTTATTCACTGTTTTAATTCTAGAAAATTATAGAGAAATCAGAAAAATGTGAAATAAATTTTAATAATTTCCTTAGGTTTTCCTTTATTTGATAAAAATGCTAAACCATTAAGTTTGTAGTAATTAGAATTTAATAATAACACCATCTTAGAAAATAATTAATAAAAATGGCTAAAATGATGCTAAAAATATTCTAAAATAGGATTTAGGTCTTGTAAGCACTTTTATAAGTAAATAAAGGGTTAGGTTTTTGTAGAAAATAATTTGAGCATCCTTAGCAAATCTTCTTAATAAAATCAATAAAATAAATAAGGATTAATTCACCCACTTTATAAAATAACTTTTTCTTTGGAAAAGGTCTAGGTATCTTTGTTGGCTTGCAACTGTATCGAGAAGTAAACTTTGTGCTATGTTTTCAACTATTGCATTTCTCATCACTAACTTGCATTGCATTTAGAGTCGGAAACTTTGGAAGTGGAATACGTGGATTTCTCGAACGACCCAGTGCCGTACGAGGAGGTTTTCTTGGTTGCTCAGGAGTCTCAGGAAGCCGCCGAGACTACTAATCTCTTTGAAACCCAAGGCAAGCCCCGGATGCATCTTTACCTACTTTATTTCAACAGATCACGAGTCCAAAGGTTATGATTTTATGTGTGCATTAGGTTAGGAGTTGAATGCAAACCCTTGATGCATGAACTACTCCTTGATAGAATTACCTTTGATAGGGCAAGTAAGTAAATGGATTAGACCACATCTGCTTAGCTATGCCTTGCCAGGTTTATAATTAAAGGAATTGATCTAGGTTTTCACTAATCATAGATGAATCATGCATGAGATTATAAGAAAAGAGAGAGTGGGCAGAGGATGATAGAGTGGATTGACAGGTTCGATCCTTAGCTCTGCCTACTAACAAAAGTCACTAAGGACCGATCCGTTGTTTACCTGTTTGATCAAGTGATTCTACCTGGTTGCTTACTGGGTAATGGGGCCAGTAAAGCCAACTAGATTAGCTGGCTCATGAATTGGAAATATCGCTTACCGGTGCTTGCTGGGTCAGAGAAAGGCGGGATCGTCATCTGGAACTCACGGGGTGGTCGCCAGACGTGGGGCCCACGTGGGGATGCGTTCCCGGGTTCGGGTAAGGATATTTCCGGTTTTTGGTCCAACTGATTGAAAGGTTGTTGCGGGCAGCTGGCGCAGCTGTACGTAACTGGTGGCTAGGTATCTCCTGCAGGATGTATATGGATCCGGATCAACACTACTCTTGGTTATGAGTGCACTTGATCAGGTGTTAAACATCGTAGAGGAAACAAGTTGAACTATTACATGGAAGTGATTCAAAATGCTGTTTGGACCTAGTATCACTTGAGTGAAAAAGGTATTTACCACTTAGTTGAGTAGCTAATACTTAACTGCAATAAAACTGCTCTATAAGGACTCATTACTAGTAAGCTTTTTTCCGCAAAGGTCAAGTCAGCCAAATAACCACCAAAAGCCTAATCATTCTCCTTGAGAGTCTTTTCTTTGGTAAGACGGGTAAGTCTTGCTGAGTACCTTCGTACTCAGGGTTCTTCCCTTTCTGTTTTTCCAGAGGAGGTTCCACAGGCCGAAGGAGAGGAGGAAGGCCAGAAGTCCTAGAGCATCGGAGGTCCCGGATGACTCTAGATGTTAGATACTTCTAGTTCTACTCTGTTTCTCTTGTATAAAGCTAGCTTGTATTCTGAACTGTAGCTCTATGGTTTTAAGTTAGGGATGATCAAAACTCGGTTTGTAATAAATCGTACCTTTCCGTATGTATGTAAAAAGGTAATGCCTGTTATGTTATCTCCAACTCGGTAAAAGATCCTAAGCTTTGGTTAAGAAAATGTTGTCAGTGGATGATTCGGGATGTCCCGGGGACACTCGACAGACTACCGGGTTTAAACTGTTTGAAGTGCGTGCGGAGTTATCCTGAGTTAAGGTGGCTCGACGCACTTGAGCCAGTTTAAATTGGGCGGTTCTGCCACACAAAACCGGGTAACCAGCCTCCCTTAACTTTGAAAACCGTACGTTTGACCTCCCTAAGCTGGCTATAAGTGGTTTTGAAGATGGTTTTGATTTTTTCTCTTTTTTTATTTCGGCTGAAACTTTAAAAAACCATACTAAATCAAAGAAAAATCATAAAATCAAAAATCTAATTTTGTTGGACTCCACGTAAGTATATTAACAAAGAAAATATATAATATGGTATGCTTTAGTACAAAGTGTTTATTATAGATTTATATCTATTATTTTTTAATAATTAAATAGAATAATTCATAATTGCATTTTCTATGGTCCAATCATGATGAAATTTTTATGGCAGCCTAGTTATTGTATGCTTCAACTATATTAAAAAAAATTATACTCACTGGATCATTTATAACTTAGTTTTAGATTTATTTAGAGTATATTTTACCCTAAATAAATCTTTTTAATAAGTTATACATGATCTAATGAGTATAAATTTTTTTAATACTATTGAAGTATACAATAATTATCTCACCATAAAATTTTTACCATGATTGGACCATAAAAAATACATTTATGAATTATTATATTTAACTATAGTAAAAAATAGATCTAAATCTATAATAAAAAATTTATTCTAAAGTATATTATATTATCTATTTTATATGTTTATATACTTAAATAGAGTCCAACAAAATTGAATTTTTGATTTTATGATTTTTCTGTGATTTATTATAATTTTCCAAAGTTTCAGCAAAATAAATAAAAATAGAAAAATAGAAAACCATTTTCAAAACTGCTTATCTCCAGCTCGGGGAGGTGAAATATACGGTTTTAAAAGTTCAAGGAGACTGGTTAGACGGTTTTGTGGTCTGGGGAGAAAATTTAAACTCAGCCCATTGTCGAGGGAGGTGAAAAGGACTTTTTCCAAAAAGAAAAAGGAATATATACTTCCACGTCAATAGCCTATTTTATTTTTTTTAACGAACTGCATATTTTTAACCATCAATCAGTTAAATTATTATGTGTAGTTAATGGATGTTTCATTTCAAGAAATATTCATGTTCAAATTTCTTCAAAACGTTGTTGATTTTGTACAAATGGCAACACAATATAAGACGAGGCAATATTAAAAAAACATTACTTTTGACTATATTTCAAATTTCTTGTGGTAACTTAGAAACCATAAATAATAACCACCTTTTTGTAATTTTCTCTATCAATTATGAATCTTTAAAAATGCAAAATGTTGTACCTCGCTACTACAAGAGCCGCCAATAACTTCTTATTCTTGTTTCTGCGAATTGTTTTCCGCAAGAGGCGACGAGCAGTCTCGCCAGCCGCCGTGTGGATATTCATACTAAAATCCTTGAGGCTCCCCGAGGTTGCTAGGCAGTCTATTTCGTGACATCGACATTGAACACGGCTTGTGTTTGTTAAAAGGACGGTGTTCCCTGTTTTTTTTTCTTTTTTGTGGTTGTGTCAATTTGAACTCTCACCTATTTCTTTTTGTCACATCTATCTGAATTCAAGGACACATCTGAAAATGACACACATATATATCAGGGGCTAGTTACTTGATGTAAACTTAAATGTTATACCCTGATATTGTCGATGTACTGGTCAAAGTTCAACTGCACTTTTAGACATTGACCAGCAGTATTTTCTTTCTTTCGATGTTTATATATAGTTCCAGAACTCCTCGTCATAAATCCAATTTTACCACTTCCACATCAGGAATCTAGTCGTTATAACAGCATCTTCAACAGTGCCTAAGAAAAATAGTCTCAAAATATTGATTTTACAAACTTACTAAAAATTATTGGGAGTGAAAAAACCTCCTTCTCCAACAAATCCTAATATTTAGTCCTAAAATAGTTAAATTTCAGGATTGGGAGTGCAATTCAAGGAGGCAAAAATGGCTTAGAGTGCACTATTTTTGAGAGTTTTGAAAAAACAGCCACTAGTTTAGATCACCGTTGGAGCAAGATTTTTTTTCCATTGATTCCCAAAACAAGAGTTTAACCACCTATTTTGGGCACGGTTAGAGATGCTCTAAGTAGTTTAAAGTGCCGAAGAGGTATGACTATGTTTCATTCAGTCTGGAGAGGCCCATATCCCATCCACTGCCTACTATGCCACTCGCTCTGTTTTAAATTATAATTTTTTTATCTTTTTACTCAAGTTCAATAGCTCACCTAGCTTATTTAAGAAAAATTACGCAAACATAGTCAAAGCTGAGAAAGAGTGACTCGCATGAGTCAAACACTTCCTACTCATGTCCGGTAGTTAAATTTAAGTCATTCTTTTAAAAAAAATTTAGTAAAGCAAGCAATAATAACAAATGATTTTTTGAACAATTTGTTAAATAAGATGAGTGATTAAATTTGAGATAAAAGAATCAGACGAATTATAATTTAAAATAGAGAGAGCACCATACTAGTAGTACATTACAAAAGGTCATAACTACCTTCATAAAAAAGAAAATACAAAAACAATGTAGCCCCTCCCTGATAAAGCCGCGCTCATCCGAGATGCAGGATAGGATACACTTTGTTTGAAGTCTGAACACGTCAATCCGCGTGCGCGTAACGACGACGTGCTCATCCACACAGATCCAGTTCGTCAGCATGGATGCCCGCCCACATGTGCATCTCATGGCCTGGCCGGCCCATCGTCTCTCTTGACTCTTCTTGTGTTGCATCACCAGCTGCTATTCCTTCCTAGTAACAAGTTGACTAAATTATTGATTAGCTCGCCACATGATGCTGCGCGCGCGTCTGAACGCCGTATATATTTCAGGAAAATTAAAGTACTGGAGACTGGAGAGGTAATCCTTTTGGTCTCTTCGTTGTAGCAAAATAAATGTTTTTTTTTCTGGCAATCGTAGTATAGAGATACTAGTAGGCTACGCTGCTTGGAGTGGTCGAGTGGCCACCCTGTGGTAGCGCTGGCGGACCGGACTACAAGAGCCTCTTGATAGGTATATATCGACCTGCGTCCACATGGCAACTCGACTCCTCATCTTGTTGCATCCGGCGTCCTGTAGTTTGGGCATCCCTACCGGCTAGAGATCCCCGTCGTGGCCGCCCAAAACACTCAACAGATCACAACTTGCGACCCGGCCCATCAATCATTCCAGTTCCGCCTTCCTGGAAGGACTGCGAATCCGCGAGAGTACCCATGCTCAGCCAGCCTTGCAGCCTTGAGGCGAGTCGCTCGTTTTCATTGCCACACGTGTGGAACGACTCCTATGAGTCGCTGACAATGTGGTCTCCCGGCCTGGGTCAACAAGTCAACAGTTTTATTCCCCTGTCCCTCTCGCCTGTCGCCTTGTCGGCACATGCATGCTCTTGGTCTTGAGTCGTGGTAAAAAAAAATAAAAAAAAATAAAGAGAGAGGGGGAGAGATTCCATATATACGGAATACTCTACGTATAGTCCTTGTAAAATGACCGGGGGATATGATAATGAAACCGAACGTCTCTAAAATTCAGTGGCGTTCGAGTATTCCATGCGTCCAGGGCTCTCCTTCTCCTTGGGCGTCCGTCCCGTATTTGACGGCAATTCGTCAGATGATTTCTTTATGTAGATAGCTTTTACATTAGAGAAGGAGAACGTAAGACCGACGACGACGTGTGGTCTTGCGATTTGTGCTGACGTCCACGCGGTAGCCTGGATATATATGTTTTCAACCTGCTCGGGGGGTGTCCAAAGATTCAGAAACGCTTCTTGAACCAAACATGCAAAGCGTGATGGCAATGAACATTATTTTTATGCACCTAAAACATGAGCAGTGACGAGGGTAGCAATGGTTGAAGTAGATCCGGCCACCTTGGCCGGATTAGCGGCTGCCAGAGTTGAGGTACACTTCAGGAACGATGAGACGGTGGCAGTCTTCATGCCACCACAGTGCCACCGAGATCAGGGTGGCATCAGGGCCCCTTTAGGGCCTTGTGGTGTCATTAGACCCCTATCTCGAGTAATGAGCGCTCCTTTTTATTTACACTGTGTTATCTGGAACCACAACCATGCATTGATTATGCCTCCAATCAAGGCATGAAGTGGAGGCACATAATATTCATTTTCCCCGTTTTCTTGCTTTTTGATAACTCTAAAACCTATTTCCAACAAAGTGGGCAGCCGTCCTTGCACTCGTGAGCCATGGCGGCCGCTACCAACTTGTGTTCACATATGAGAGGAATAGAGATCTACTAACGTGAGGTCCCCAACCCATATGTTACTTACCCGTTAAAAAATCCATGACCTGTGACGGGTTTAAAATTTGACACAAACCCATGCCCATCGGGTTAGCGGGCACTAACTGGCCTCTCATACCCATTAAAAACATGCACATGCGCATTGCGCAAGACAATTCAGCTAGCGACACAAAACAATATACATCATTGTAATAGGTTATCATTAACACAAATAATAGCTTCAGACACTAAGGCAACCAAGTTCTATGTTCAGCCATGAGGGCAAGATCAAATTTAAACCAATGTGAATGATCAATGCCTAAAGCACAATAAAAACAAGTCTCACAAGTCAAAACCATCCATCAAACGATCACCATGCTGACAATATTACAAGTTCACACTAGACAAATCAACCATAGCAAAATCAAAAGGGGAGCATCATTCGTCAAAAGGGCCAAGCTTTGGTTGAAATTTCAGACTAATATATGGGGTGGTGTGGGCTGCTACTATGTGTGGACTAGGTTGAAAAGACCCATAGGTTTGCAGGTCTAAGTATCCCATTATGAGACCCATGCCCACGAACCCGTTCGGTCTAATATTTTATCCACTGGCAGACCCATGGGTCTAGACATTGACCCACGCCTGTGCCCTAGTAGAGCAAAAACCCATCGAGTTTCGGGTTCCGGGCAACTATTGCCATCCCTACATATATACGTTAGTGACTCAACTGCAGCAAAAATAGTGAAACAAGTCTTACCCATCCCAAAGATCCTATCTAAGCTTGTTTTTCTTTTGTTTTTAAGGTTAGCCTGTTTCTCCCTTGCTAACAACAATTATCTGCATACTCACTCATATAACGCATGCACATAACTCTTATCTCTGATGAATTGTGGTGGCACCCAAGGGCAATCTCATTCAACATAAATTTCCAAAGATACCTGAAAATGAGTAAATTGTGCTTACATTACAACAGCTTGGTAGGTGGCACGCAAAATATCTGACCCAATTGTAATTGTTTGATCTATTGCAACAACTTAGTGAATATAGACAAATTATAATTTTCAAGGACGTTTGAAACTAGTTTTGAGAGAATTTGTTCCATTAGGTTATTGATGGCAAAGATTTTTTTTTCCCCAACAAGACATCATACAAAACTGTTCGAAATAAATTCCCACCTGTGTTGTATGAAGAAAGGTCGGCCGGCCACCAACAAACAAGCGGAAAATAACTGGGGAAAAAAAACTTCGAAGCCAAAGCACGATATCTTGAGTAGGGTGTAAGTAACAAAAGAGATAAATCCTTTTTAAAAAGTTTTGGTCTGTTTTGATCCGAACAAAAACTTATTAAAAAAGCCCATAATCCAAACTTGGATTCAACAAAGTAAGATTCTGTTGGCTGCGTTACCAGCACAGATTTTTAATTCGGAGCCCGTAGTTTGACTCCAATGACGTCTCTGCCTGCGCACAAGCAGAAGGCGACTCTTTTTCTCTCTACGCTCGTGGCCAGTTTACCCATATCTATTTATTTTTTTTTCAAAAAAGGCCTGACTCGATCGTACTCGTACTCGGCCCGGTGTGTTCCTCCTCACTCTCGCCTGTCAGCCTGCCTGGCGCCCGCGCGTGTCTATAAAATCTGGCGCGGCTCGCGGCGAGGGCGGCAGGGGCAGGCGGAAGTAGCCGAGCGGGATTCCTTCCAATCTTTTCGACACAAATTGTCAAATTCCCCCCCAGCCGAACGGTGCCCACGCAGTCGGCGGCGGCGGAGGAGATGACTCAGGACCTGGAGCTGGCGGCGCGCCGCGCCGACGACGGGGCGTACTACCCGCCTCCACAGCCCGGCGCCGGCGGCGAGGACCTCGACGACGACGGCAGGAAGAAGCGCACGGGTAAGCTAGCAACCCAAGCCCAGCCAATCTCTCCCCTCCTCTTCTTCGGCTCTTGCGCAGTGCCATCGGTTCTTCCTAGACATCGAAACTACTCCGGTTCTGCTTGCGGTTCTTCGTGACATCGAAACTACTCCGGTTCTGCTTGCGGTTCTTCGTGACATCGAAACTAGTACGGTTCGGAGGCAGTTACAGACAGGAAAAAGAAGAGTACTGCTTGGGGTAGTTCGTCTTCCTGAGACCTTAAAAAAAGAAATCTTGTTCCCACGATAGGAGTTCGGGCCAAGATTTGCTTCCCCTTTCAGTGGAAGTACGGCCAGAGCTTCTTTCTTTTGTTCCCCTTTTCCCTTGATTTGCAAGGTGTCCTCAGCACCAACATCATCTAAAGGCCATTTTTTTAGAAAAAAACCATCATCTAAAGGCGCCGGTTATGTGGACAGTGTATATGTCATCTGCTGCCACTATTATCTTCGGCTCGAAATTTGGGTGGGCACACTGGCAATCCATAGGAGCAGCAGCCCGAGTTGTGCCCCGGCGCTGCGCGACGAGGCAAGCCGCAGGCGTACGCGCTACGCGGGCGGCGCGTGAATCCAAATTCCGTCCCGTCCCGTCCTGACGTGCACGGCCGAACCTCTCTCGTGTCTTGGCACAGCGCGGCGGACAGCTGTTGGCCTGTTGCTGCATCGCCTCGAGGAGGAAGCCGGACCGGAGGAGGACGACGCCGCCGCCGCGGCGCTTGGCGCTTGCGGGCGGCTGTGGGGACCGGCCCGACGGCGGGGGAACATGGGTCGCGTGCTGGTCCCCAGCGCAGAGAAGAGACCATGGTCAAATGCCACGGCGCGTCGGCGCACCGCATCTGCATTGCATCGGGTTCCCATATCTGACGCCGGCCGGTCAACAAGGCATCGGGTTCCGTTTGCCTCTTCAAAAATTTGACTATGGATGACTGCTTTGCAAATTAGAATACTTTTAGGAGGGAACTGGGAAGATTTGTGGAAAATTTAGTAAACCTACAATTTTGTTGGACTTTTGTACGATGCCCTGTTTATATTACAAACAAAATAATATTTGTTCTAACTTCTTACTTATTTAACTATTATCACTTTCAGAAAACACGCTTCCTATGACTTAACTTTATATTTTTTCTGGAGCTATAATATTTTTTTTTTCTCAATCTAAACACACCTGGGGAATCTGCACGTTGGGACCAAGTCATGTCTAATGCAGTAGGCAGTGCTACTTGTACAACAGAACCAATTAATACTCCTTACTATCTTATCTGGGAGTTATAACAGCTTGGTAGTAATAACGAAATTGTGTCAATTTGGCTCCACCAGCGTATTAGAGGCTAATTGGTTTGCTAGGTACACTGTACACATTTCTGCTGCGTGCTTGTCTGCTATAATGTGAATATGGAACTACACTCATGCGACTTTACGATTGAGCTTTTTTACTTTATAGATTCCTCTTATGCACGTGTTTGAAAAAAGTCACCATGCTTTTTGACAAGCAGTATCTAGCATCTTTTGTTTAAGTAAACAATACTCTCTCAGTCCCATAAAGGATGACGTTATGGATGCGTACGTGCACGTGTTACTTTCTCAACTTTGACTCGATTTGTAGAAAAATATGTGAAATAACCATATCTCTAATAAATTTGTTAAAAACTAGATTCAAATATCTATCTAATGATACTAATGATGTATTATAAATATTAATGTTATTTTATATATAATTAGTTAATGTTGAAAGATGCTTTCTTTTTAAAGCGAGAATGACATCTATTTTGGGACAGAGAGTATCTAGCAATTGCTTGTACGCTATTGGTGTCTTCTGCCGCTTATTAGTCACATTCATTTCTATACCTGGGGTCCTACCTTGGGGGCTTAATTTCAACAGATCATTCTGCTGAAAGAGGCCCCCACTTAACCCAAAATGCGTGTTCTTGACGCAAAACCAAACCAACAAATATTAGTTGAATAGTATTGCAAAACAAATATTAGTTGAGTAATATGCGGGCGGTAGCGTTACTCTGACCATCGATTCTTTGAGTGGGAGGTTGGAGCAGTACACTGAAAGAATAGGCATGCCCAGCTTGAGTGGGAGGACTGCACCTGCTATATCTAGAAGTAAACAGCCGCACCTTTTGACAAGGTCGATCGAACTGATCGGCGATGAGATATCACAAGAAAGTCAGCGAGCGATGAGCTTACCAATGCAAGCATAGATGCACTATACTGTAGGCTGCTGTCTCTGACCTTTTGGCACACACCTCTATAAACATCATCGCTCCCTCCCTTCTCTTTAATTTGGGCAGGTTCCTAGCAATATTTCCCTTCGATTCTCTAATTTCACCTTAATATTTGTTTTTCTCGTGGTAATAGACACATTCATGTCTGAGAGGATTAGAAAATTAAAAGGAGCGATGCATGCCATTGTTTGCTGCTAGGATGACAAATATTGCATGGTATGCAGATAGGATCGCATTCCTATGCCGCCAATCCCTGAGCAAATGGCTAGGGTGGTCGGAGGTTTTATATAGCACCCTGGATGCCTGACCAAACGCAAATCAAGGGGCAGGTTTGTTGACCAGGGAGTGTGCAGTGGCCTTTTCCCTTGTGTTTTCTTGCCTGTTAGAGAAAAAAAGTGGCCTTTTTGTTGTTGACTTTCTGTGAGAGTGATATATATGTCTCTGCGGTTCAATGATTCGTTCCGACTTATCCCTTCCTCTCTGACCATGTGAGACAGGGACATGGGTCTTCTCCAAAAGCTGCATGTGGCAGTTTTTTTTTATTTTTGGTTTAAAACAACTCGTCAACCTGTTGCTTGCTAATTAGTCAGTGATAATATGAGACGATTATGTGTTTGTGTAGATAGATTGGAGACCACTGTCAAAAGCTCATCTAAGAAATACAATCAGTTCTTTCCCTTTCTAGACAACAATCAACTTTGCAGTTCAATGTGGTTAAAGGCTCCTCATTGTTAGCTTAGGCACTGAGTATTCATGCTAAAACATTCAAAAATTCAGAATTGTTTACTGCTACTTACAGCTTATTTGATTTCTTGATCTATTTCAGGAACGGTATGGACAGCGAGTGCTCACATCATCACAGCGGTCATTGGCTCTGGCGTGCTGTCCCTTGCCTGGTCCACAGCACAGCTTGGTTGGGTTGTTGGACCGGTGACCCTAATGATCTTTGCCTTCATCACGTACTACACCTCCAGCCTCCTCGCTGACTGCTACCGGAGTGGCGATCAGGCCACTGGGAAGCGTAACTATACCTACATGGATGCTGTCGCTGCATATCTGGGTACTTAACCTTTTCATGTTCTCACCTGAAGTAGATCAATGAATAATTCTCTGAATTTCCACATGGAACATGATGCATATTGCGTGCTGTGTTAATGCAGGTCGATGGCAAGTCTGGTCCTGTGGTATTTTCCAATATGTGAACTTGGTTGGAACTGCTGTTGGGTACACCATTACAGCGTCCATCAGCGCAGCGTAAGCAATTCTTGCAATAGACTTGCTCGTAGGTTTTGATAATCTTCTAGATTAATCTCATTGTCGATTGATATATCTTTTGGTTTAATTGATTATGAGCAGGGCTGTGCACAAGGCCAACTGTTTTCACAAGAATGGCCACGCGGCTGACTGCAGCCAATATGACACAATGTACATGGTTGTCTTTGGGATAGTTCAGATCTTCTTCTCCCAACTTCCAAACTTCAGTGACCTGTCGTGGTTGTCCATCCTCGCTGCCATCATGTCCTTTACCTACTCAACCATTGCTGTCGGCCTCTCGTTGGCGCGGACCATTTCAGGTGAACTAGCTACACGCCTATAAATTTCATCGAGATGGTATTTCACAATGCAATCTGAGCCCTTCTGATCATCTTCTGTTGCCACATTGTGTGCGGTGCACAGGTTCTACTGGTAAGACTACTCTGACTGGCACTGAAGTCGGAGTTGACGTGGACTCAGCCGAGAAGATCTGGACGGCCCTCCAAGCTCTGGGCAACATTGCGTTTGCGTACTCCTACTCCATGATTCTCATAGAAATCCAGGTAAGCACGAGCACTTCATACAAATATTCAGAGTTTAGTGATACAAAAATTCCAGTCGCTCACTAGCTCTGAACTTAAACTGAAATTGAAACTTCAGGACACCGTGAAGTCCCCTCCAGCCGAGAACAAGACAATGAAGAAGGCGACCCTGTTGGGCGTTTCGACCACCACGGCGTTCTACATGCTTGCAGGCTGCCTCGGCTATTCTGCATTCGGCAACGCCGCACCAGGCAACATCCTGACCGGTTTCGGCTTCTACGAGCCTTACTGGCTCATCGACTTCGCCAACGTCTGCATCGTGGTGCATCTGGTGGGCGCCTACCAGGTGTTCTCCCAGCCCATCTTCGCGGCGGTCGAGACGGAGCTCGCTACGCGCTGGCCAAACTCCAAGTTCGTCACCGGCGAGCACCCACTCGTGGCCGGCAGGTTCAACGTTAACATGCTCAGGCTGACGTGGCGAACGGTGTTTGTGGTGGTGAGCACGGTGCTCGCCATCGTGATGCCGTTCTTCAACGACATCCTGGGCTTCCTCGGTGCCATCGGGTTCTGGCCGCTCACCGTGTACTACCCGGTGGAGATGTACATCAAACAGCGGCGGATACAGAAGTTCAGCACAAAGTGGCTGGCGCTGGAGGCACTCAGTTTCCTCTGCTTCCTGGTGTCCCTCGCCTCGGCGGTCGCTTCCATCGAGGGAGTCACCGAGTCGCTCAAGCACTACGTCCCCTTCAAGACCAAATCATGATGAATGAGCTCGCCCATATGTTGCAAAAGGGTTAGGAATGGGCAGCACTATTCGATGCTCGTACAGCGGTTAACGGTTATGTTTATTGTTGTGCGAGAGATTACCACTAGTCAGAAACCATTCCGAGGGCCTAGGGCGTCGGCGAGGAGGTGTTCTGGGGAGAGTAATCTCTGGTTCTGTAGCTCAAAAAATCCGAGAGGTTTAGATAGCTTCTTGGATATCTTTGTACATTGTACAGAAGGTCGAGGTGATATAAGAATTCAAGAGTTGGCAAGCCTTGTTTGAACTCAAATGAATTAACGGCAATTCAATGAATGCAAACTGATACATTATTTTGGTTTTTCTGTGTCTGTCCAACTTTTCACGTTTGACAGTTATGCAGTCGGATCGCTTGAATCTATCCAAAGTGTTGAACCCATAAGGCCTTGAAATTTCATATGAAAATATTCAATAAACGATAAATCTATTAATAAAGTGGAGGACTGGAGATCATGTACATAAAGTCTCGAATGTGTAACGACCCAAATTTGCTAAGCATGACATGGAGCATACATGAGCATCATCTCTAGCATCATTGCATTGTTTAATCCTATTTGGACTTACTTTGGTATTAATTTTAAATTAAAAACATGGTTTCATTACACACTTTGTGAAGCAACTCTATTCTTTGCCATATCTCTGGCCCGGGTTCAGGCATGTTGTGCTGGGCCTAAACTTAAGGGTCTGATTGGATGGATGCATTTGCTCCATCCAGGCTTGGTGGATGCAGTTTCCTCTTCGGCCAGGCCCACGAGATGAAAAAAAACCCTCCTAGCCTGGCTCGCGGGATGCGGATTTTTTCCGCGTTTCCGCGGAGCCTGGCTCGCGTGAGCTCTGGCGCATGCATGTTTAGACGAGCGTGCGTTAAAAAAACTGCTTCGGCGCGTGCGATGCAGGAAACCGAACACCGTGTTCACCTAGCTTGGCCAAACCAACACAGGCAACCAAACAACGGCGTTTTGCGTCTACTGAACCTGGCCGGCGGGAGCCTGGATGCTTTGATACGAGCCAGGCTGTGTTGTGAAGACAACCAATCGGACCCTAAATGGGCCATCGACTTAGACCTTGCCATTGGCCCATACAACCTTCTTCTTTTGCCTCCAGCGCTGTCGGACGCTAAAACGCCGCTCCGAGCACCTAGAACGCCATGGGGGAGGGGATGTCTGCTCACTGGTAGCTGGGGCAGCTGCATCACCCTACTATATGGGGAGCTCCACCTCTGTTTGGCCTGAACATAAATAGATCCGCAACCTCCCTTGTGATGTATTGCCTTCCGCCTAATCACCTATCTTTACGGTGTGAACGTAGTTATATTATTCTATACAAGTTATGGATTTATTCCAAAATGTACAATATCGAATTACTCTTCAATACAAGAGAACCATCTAAATCAATCCCACAAAGAAATTGACAAATTGGACTTGCAGACTACACAATCTTACAATTTCTGAGTGAAACTTTTATTCTTTCTGTTATAATTGACTAACATTGCAGCACGTCTTCTTGAACACCTTTCATCACTGGTTGGCATTGTGTAAGTATATCATAAGTCAAGATCCAGATTTGTTCAGCCCCTTGTGAACCTCCTTCATGGTTGGTCGTGCTTGAGGAGAAGCTTGCAAACAAGCCAGTGCTACCTGAGCTAGTTCAGTCACATTCTCCTCCTCTATTTTTGTTTGTTGGGGAGGTCGTTGGTCGAGAAATTCATTGACTAACATATGATCCTCTAAATTGTTAGATTATTGGGCTTGGCCCATATGAATAATCCTAAGTAAATCTCAAAAGCCCATTAGCACTTGAGGGGGTACGTCATCTATTAGTCCCATATTGCTAATGGATGAGGGTGTGGGGTTTTCCTCCCAATAAATAGAGACCACATCCCTCATGGAAGAAGTGCACCATAGAGTCTATACGGGAATCCCCTAGGTTAGGGAGTCCCTAATAAAAGTCTATACGAGTTAGGGTTTTGCTACTTCTCATTGCTGCGTTGCCATCATAGTCTACTCCATTCCGAGCGCCGGCGTGCACCGGCGAACGGGAGAGCAGGTCTCCGGAACCGGTCGTCTTTGAGATCCTGTACCGGGAGAGGGCGAATAAGGTTTTTGGGAAGCTCTACGCGCGACTGCTCAAAACGTCTTCACCACGGCTCGTCCTCCGTCCAAGTCTGGTGCTGCGGCGTACCGTCGTCTGCAACATCGTCTGCTGCGCTCCGTCCGTAGAACCGTCGTAGTTCCGACTGCGCCGTTCATCTTTCCTACGGCAATTCCTCAGTACGTACACTATGTTTTAATCATGTTTTCTGATGTCATGATTATGTTATTCGTACTTCCTAGTCTGCTAAAGAATTGCATGCTAGGATTGTTTATCGTCATGTTTAATCCAGTTCGGAAATTAAACTTGCAATTGCCTATATTTCCAACAATCCAAAAACCTTATAATAGCCAATCTGTTGATTTTTCGATGGCTGGTTTCGCTGAGTCACTGAGGCCAGAAAAGTTTTCTGGTGTGAACTTTAAGATCTGGAAATCCAAGGTTCGCCTCTGGTTTACTGCTATGCACATCTGGGAGACGAGACTTGGCAAGCCAGAGGGCGAACTAACTGCTGAAGAGCAGAAAAAGTTCGACGATGCCAATAATCTCTTCGTGGGATGTATCATGAGCAATCTATGTGACGGGCTGGTCCGTGTTTACATAGAAGAGACAGATGCGAAGGCCCTGTGGGATGCTCTGGTTGCTAAGTATGATGCAACAGACGGAGACAATGAGCTATACCTCATGGAGAGCTTCCATGACTACAGAATGGTTAACAACCGTTCTGTAGTGGAACAGGCACATGAGGTGCAGTGCATTGTCAAGGATCTTGATCTCCTTAAGTGTCCTATTCCCGACAAGTTTGTGGCTGGATGCATTATTGCAAAGCTGCCTTCCTCGTGGAGGAGCTTCGCCACAACTCTGAAACACAAGAGACAGGAAATATCAGTTGAAAACCTGATAGCATCTCTTGATGTTGAAGAGAAGGCTCGGAAGAAGGATGCAACTGAGAAGGAAGATCAAGGTCAGTCTAATGCCAATATGGTCCAGAAGTTCTCGCGTGCAGGCAAGAACAACAACAACAAGGGGAAAAACAAGCCCATGAAGACTACTACCTTCAAGAAGAAGAAGAACAAGGCTGAGCTGAAGTGTTTTACTTGTGGTGAGCTGGGACACTTCTCCAAGGATTGTCTAGATCATGCAGACCGCAAGGGAAACAAAGCTAAGAAGCCCAAGGATGTCAACATGGTGACCATTGGCAATACTGATGGGTATGGTAATTTACCTACCGTACTTTCAGTTTTTAATCCACGAGTTGGTGGCTTGATACGGGTGCTAATGTTCATGTGTGTGCTGACATATCCATGTTTTCTTCTTACCAGGCTGTCCGGGATTCTTCCGTGCTGATGGGCAATGGGTCACATGCTTCTGTTCATGGTGTTGGCATGGTCGATCTGAAGTTTACTTCGGGAAAGATCGTGCAGCTGAAGAACGTGCAGTATGTCCCCACTATCAATAAGAATCTTGTGAGCGGGTCGATCCTGATCAAGGACGGGTTTAAAGTAGTGTTAGAGTCCAATAAATTTGTCGTGTCCAAATATGGACAATTCATTGGTAAAGGCTATGATTGCGGAGGCTTGTTCCGCTTTTCTCTTGCTGATTTTTGTAATAAGTCCGTGAACCATATTTGTGGCAATATTAGTGATGATGCGAGCATTTGGCATTCACGTTTGTGTCATGTGAATTTTGGTTTGATGTCTCGGCTTTCCAGCATGTGTTTAATTCCGAATTTCACCATTGCCAAAGGTTCTAAGTGCCATAGTTGTGTGCAATCGAAACAACCTCGGAAGCCTCACAAGATAGCTGAGGAGAGACACTTGGCACCACTAGAACTCATACATTCTGATCTTTGCGAGATGAATGGTGTGTTGACAAAGGGTGGAAAGAGATACTTCATGACGTTAATAGATGATGCGACTAGATTTTGCTATGTTTATTTGTTGCAAACTAAAGATGAAGCGTTAGACTACTTTAAAATGTATAAGGCCGAAGTTGAGAATCAACTAGAGAGAAAGATCAAGCATTTAAGGTCTGATCGTGGTGGAGAATATTTTTCTAAAGTGTTTGATGAATTCTGTGAGGAATATGGCATTATTCATGAGAGGACACCTCCCTATTCACCCGAGTCTAATGGGGTTGCTGAGAGGAAAAACCGCACGTTGACTGACTTGGTTAACTCCATGTTAGACACTGCTGGTTTATCAAAGGTATGGTGGGGGGAGGCTGTATTGACTTCGTGTCATGTCCTTAATAGAATTCCTAACAAGAATAAAGATCAAACTCCGTATGAGTTATGGAATGGAAGAAAACCATCACTTTCTTATTTACGCACATGGGGATGTTTGGCAAAAGTAAATGTGCCTATTCCTAAGAAGCGTAAGTTGGGACCTAAGACAGTGGATTGTATCTTTCTAGGATATGCTCAGAGGAGCATTGCTTATAGGTTTTTAGTGGTTAAATCTGAGGTACCTGATATGAATGTTAATACTATTATGGAATCTCGTGATGCAACATTTTTTGAGAATATATTTCCTGCACAAGATATTCATAGTAGTTCTAGATTTTCTACTGAAATAACTCCTATACCGGTTGCATCTTTTGAGTTGTTTGAACAACCTATTGAGAATGAGAATATCCTAGAGAAGGATGATAGTGAAGCTCCTAGAAGGAGCAAGAGACAGAGGGTTGCTAAATCCTTTGGTGATGATTTCACTGTGTACCTTGTGGATAATACCCCCACATCTATAGCTGAGGTGTATGCATCTCCAGATGCTGATGATTGGAAAGAAGCTGTTCAGAGCGAGATGGACTCGATTCTTTCTAATGGAACATGGGAGCTTACTGAACGACCCTACGGGTGTAAACCAGTGGGTTGTAAATGGGTGTTCAAGAAGAAACTTAGGCCAGATGGTACTATTGATAAGTACAAGGCACGACTTGTGGCTAAAGGTTACACACAAAAAGAAGACGAAGATTTCTTTGATACTTATTCACCTGTCGCTAGACTGACCACGATTCGAGCATTACTGTCCTTGGCTGCCTCATATGGTCTTATCATCCATCAGATGGATGTAAAGACAGCTTTCCTGAATGGAGAGTTGGATGAGGAAATTTATATAGATCAGCCTGATGGGTTTGTGGTGAAGGGTCAAGAGAACAAGGTGTGTAAGCTGGTGAAGTCTTTGTATGGCCTGAAACAAGCACCTAAGCAGTGGCACGAGAAGTTTGACAGAACACTAACTTCTGCGGGCTTTGCTATTAACGAGGCTGATAGATGTGTGTAGTATCGCTATGGTGGGGGTGGAGGGGTTATATTATGCTTGTATGTGGACGACATACTGATTTTTGGCACAAATATTGATATGATCAATGAGGATCAATGAGGTCAAGTCTTTTCTATCAAAGAGTTTTGATATGAAAGATCTGGGAGAGGCTGATGTTATACTTAACATTAAGCTAATTAAGGAAGGTAATGGGATTACTCTTTCCCAATCTCATTATGTGGAGAAGGTCTTGAACCGGTTTGGCTACATAGACAGTAAGCCTTCTCCAACGCCTTATGATCCCAGTGTGATGCTCAGAAAGAACAAGAAGGTAGCCAAAGACCAACTAAGATATTCTCAGATTATTGGTTCACTCATGTATTTAGCTAGTGCAACGAGACCCGACATAGCTTTTGTTGTGAGCAAATTGAGCAGGTTCATGTCAAACCCGGGTTCAGATCATTGGCATGCACTTGAAAGGGTTATGCGCTATCTAGTAGGTACTATGAGTTATGGGATTCACTATTCTAGGCACCCCGCTGTGCTGGAGGGATATAGTGACTCGAACTGGATTTCTGATGCTGATGAGCTTTACGCCACAAGTGGGTATGTGTTTACCCTTGGAGGTGGTGCTATATCATGGAGGTCTTGCAAACAGACCATTTTGACGAGGTCAACCATGGAAGCGGAACTAACCGCTTTAGACACAGCCACCGTTGAGGCTGAGTGGCTGCGTGAGCTTTTGATGGACTTGCCTGTGGTTGAAAAACCAGTACCGGCTATCCTTATGAACTGTGACAATCAAACGGTGATAGTTAAAGTGAACAGTGCTAAGGATAATGCGAAGTCATCAAGACATGTCAAAAGACGATTGAAGTCTGTCAGGAAGTTGAGAAACTCCGGAGTAATAAGTGTGACTTATATTCAAACTGACAAAAACCTGGCAGATCCTTTTACAAAAGGTTTATCACGGAATGTGATAGAAAATGCATCGAGGGAGATGGGTATGAGACCCGCGTAAGTTGCCACAGTAGTAACCCAACCTATGTGATCGGAGATCCCGTGAATTAGGACCTGGGAAAAACAAGTTGCTGGTTGACTGAGGAGAGCAATTACTAGACCCTCTCTGAGTGAAGATGCAGTACTCTCAAATACTGTAAGGCAGGTTAGCGATATGCTTTAATGTGTTTCTATTGGCTTGATTAAGCGAAGATGTTGTCCTACAGAACATTCTTGAAAGAACACACCTATATGAGTCCGATTGTAAAATGTCGCAGTCTATGAGATTTGGGTGATCTTTAGTAAGCTCAAGAAGAGACCAAGGAGTATGACGTATATGCTCCATCCGCGGTGTAGGCTACAGGTAGCCAAGTACTGGTTTGGTCTTTGAGTGAAACTTATCTGCACAAAACTTGCAATTCAAGGCGTAGTCCATTGTTCAAGTTGTGGATGAGTGTAGCTTGAAGTTCTAGGCGAGAGTTCAACTTAACAGTCCTTGCCGAAATACTGGTATATAAACAATAGTGAGAAACAAGCAAAATCTCTATATGGGAATTTGAGATCTGGTGGGGGATTGTTAGATTATTGGGCTTGGCCCATATGAATAATCCTAAGTAAATCTCAAAAGCCCATTAGCACTTGAGGGGGTACGTCATCTATTAGTCCCATATTGCTAATGGATGAGGGTGTGGGGTTTTCCTCCCAATAAATAGAGACCACATCCCTCATGGAAGAAGTGCACCATAGAGTCTATACGGGAATCCCCTAGGTTAGGGAGTCCCTAATAAAAGTCTATACGAGTTAGGGTTTTGCTACTTCTCATTGCTGCGTTGCCATCATAGTCTACTCCATTCCGAGCGCCGGCGTGCACCGGCGAACGGGAGAGCAGGTCTCCGGAACCGGTCGTCTTTGAGATCCTGTACCGGGAGAGGGCGAATAAGGTTTTTGGGAAGCGCTACGCGCGACTGCTCAAAACGTCTTCACCACGGCTCGTCCTCCGTCCAAGTCTGGTGCTGCGGCGTACCGTCGTCTGCAACATCGTCTGCTGCGCTCCGTCCGTAGAACCGTCGTAGTTCCGACTGCGCCGTTCATCTTTCCTACGGCAATTCCTCAGTACGTACACTATGTTTTAATCATGTTTTCTGATGTCATGATTATGTTATTCGTACTTCCTAGTCTGCTAAAGAATTGCATGCTAGGATTGTTTATCGTCATGTTTAATCTAGTTCGGAAATTAAACTTACAATTACCTATATTTCTAACATAAATGAGATTGAAGTAGGTCTCCAGGATGCTTTCCCATTAGCACCTCCAGCACAACCACACCAAAGCTATAAACATCACATTTCTCTGTCACCACAGATGTGTACGACATCTCTGTTCCAAATAAATGAGAGTATTGGGTTATTTGCTTTCGGGGAAAAAAAGTAGTAGCATTTAGTGGTTGATAGACAAAAAAACGGTACTTCACATACCTGGAGCTATGTAGCCATATGTCCCCGCTAGGGCACTCCAATTTGATGAATCAGGTTTTAGAATTCTTGCCGTGCCAAAATCTGAAACGTGTGCCTTGAGATTCCTGTCAAGCAATATATTATTGCTTGCTATATCTCGATGTATTATTGGTGGACTGCAATCATGGTGCAAATATGATAGAGCATGAGCCACATCCTTTACAAGAGCAACTCTTATTTTCCAATCCATCTCCTTCGCTAGATCCTCATGTTTTAGGGCAGCACAAAGGCTTCCCCTCTCCATATAATCGTAGACAAGAAATTTGTAATGTGGGTGAGAACAAAACCCATATAACTTGACAATGCTTCGTTGTCGAATTTTTACTAAGATTTTAATTTCGTCATGAAGTCTTCTTTCATTATCAATCTCCTCTTCAGTTGGGTGAAGTTTCTTCACGGCCACTTGATGTCCATCTTGGAGATGTGCTTTGTATACGGAGCCATATCCTCCCATTCCAATGATGTACTTGTCGCTAAAGTTTTCAGTTGCCCTGACAATATCCTCAAAGGCTAGTCTGCCATCAAAGTTCCATACAGAGAATACTTCTCTTATTTGAGTAGTAACCCTTTCTTGCTGCTTCTCCTTCTTGTAGGAAAACATAATGCTAGCGACAATTGTAAGTCCAATAACTGCACCAACTGGAACAAGAACTGCAATCATCAGAGAATGTGATTTTTTATTCCCCTTCTGATGATATGGCGTTGCTGGACAGAGTGGGAGGAAGCCTGTGAGATTGCCACACAGACCTTTATTGTGGATAAACCAGTCTACTGATACATTTTGCAGATGAAGCCCTGTTGGCAGTGGTCCTTCCAGGTTGTTATATGAGACATCTAGCCTTCTTAGACTAACCATACTTGAGAAAATGGGTGGTATACCTCCCTCAAATTGGTTGTGAGAGAGATTTAGAGACTCTAACATTGCCAAGTTCCCAATCTGCTGTGGCAATCTACCACTAAGGTTGTTGCTGCTGACATCCAAAATAATTTGTAGATTGACCAAATTTCCTATTGCGCCTGGCAAGTTTCCAGTCAACCTATTGTTGTTCAGGTACAAGGACAATAACTTGTTGCATCTTCCTAGCTCCTCCGGTATTTGCCCACTCAACTTGTTCAAACCCACATGAAGTAATTGCAAGTTTCTTAGTTGACCAAGGTGAGAAGGTAGTGGTCCCAACAGCTGGTTATTTCCTAAATGGAGTGTGTAAAGCTTGGTTAACTTGCCAATTTCAGGTGGTATGTCACCAGTGAGAAAATTAGAGTAGAGTTTAAGTGATTCCAAGTTTGTCAGTTTGGACAATTCGGGTGGTATTCTACCAGTGATCATGTTTTCTCCTGCGTTGAACATAATCATGGTGGTGGATGCTGCCCAGTTTGCCGTGAGCTCACCATGAAGCTTGTTTGATCTCAAGTTTGCTTTAATTAGATGTGGATACACACCAAATTGTTGAGATATGTCACCCGTGAATTCGTTGAAGCTGATATCGATGTGCGTCAAACTGTTACATGTCCTTAAGCTTGCAGGAACAGGTCCGGTTAGGTTGTTCATGCCGACAACAAACATTTGAAGCCGTCCTCCCTTGCAGACATCAGACGGGAAAGATCCAGAGACAGAATTGTTCCCTAAGTTGAATCTGACCATACCCGTGAGATTTGCAAATTCTCGAGGAAGAGTCCCTGACAGTTGGTTATCGAACAAGGTCAAGTTTCTCATGTTTGTCAGGTTCCCGAAAGCCGCTGGGATTGAGCCAGAAATCGTGTTACCATCCAGGTAGAGGGCAAGGATATTGATGAGATTCCCCATCTCACTTGGTATGGCACCAGCAATCTGGTTGTCATAAAGTTCTAAAATGTTCAGCTGATCAAGATTCCCTATCGACTGAGGGATGGACCCGACAATGCGGTTGGTGTACAAGCTTAAACAGTTGAGTTTGGTAAGGTTTCCTATGGTGGAAGGAATAGAACCAGCTATCTTGTTAACGGAAAGGACCAGTGTGTTCAGTCCCGTAAGGCTTCCTATGGTGGAAGGAATAGAACCAGCTATCCTGTTACTGGAGAGGATCAGGGTGTTCAGTCCCGTAAGGTTTCCTATACTCTGAGGAATGGATCCTTCTAAGATATTAGTATCAAAAGCCAAGTATTGGAGCCCTGTAAGTTCTCCTAGGCTCGGGGGAATCGAGCCACTCAAAAGGTTTTCTGACAAATCTAAAACAGCTAGATTCGATAGCGCACCAATCTCTTGTATGCGGCCTGTGAGGTTGTTGGTGTAGAGGTAAGCTATGTTTAACATGGTGAGGTTGGCCAAGGAGGCAGGGATGTTACCATTCAGTTGATTGCCAGCGAGCTCAAGGTCTTCAAGGTTCCGAAGACTGCCAAGCTCTGGAGGCATAGGCCCTGACAGTTGATTGCCGTACATGTGCAGGATTTGTACCTGGGTCAGGTTACCGAAGCTGGCAGGTATGCTTCCAGTGAGGGTGTTCTTGCTCAGCTGCAGAGCCTGTAGCCTAACGAGCTGTCCTAGCTCGCGCGGGATGTCTCCCGAGAGCATGTTTTGGTGAAAGCTGAGCACGGTAAGCATGGTCAGGTTACCTATGGATGCCGGGATGCGTCCGGTGAAGTTGTTGTAGAGGAGACCAAGCTGGGTGAGTCTCCTCAGGTTGCCAACCTCGGATGGTATCTCGCCGGAGAGCCAGTTCCTGGACACGTCGAGGTAGGAGAGCCGGGACGACAGGGAGGCGATGGAGGCAGGAACCGGGCCACGCAGGCTGTTGTTGCTGAGGTCGACGGTGTCGAGGAACGGGAGCGCGGAGAAGTTGAGCCTGTCGAGACGGCCATCGATGCCGGCACCGGGCAGGACGATGCCGGCCACGGCCCGGCTTTGACGCACGCGGACGCAGGTGATGCCTGCCCAGCTGCAAGGGTGTGTGCGGTTGTTCCAGGAGCGCAGCTCCGGCGAGCTGGAGAGGCTGGACTTCCAGCTGAGGAGGGCCAGCACTTGTGAGCTCGGCAGCGGCTCGCCCGCACAGTCTGCTTGTTGCACGGAGACGATGCATGGCAGGAGGAGGAAGAGAAGCGCTGCAGAGCTGCTGCGGCACGGCTTTGCCATTGGTAGTCAGTGGAGATGAAAAAATGACGTATGGGCCGGTTCAGTTAGCACCGTCGTCGCCAGTTAGGGTATCTTTGGTTGGTTGAACGGTTGAACCATATCATTCATGTATGATATGATACAAAATAATAATGATTGTCTTGTTTAATTGGGTGAACTGTATCAACCTATCCATGATGAGACCATCCCATTTAATGCATTATTGTACTAGTTAGAGTGAACCAAGTGGTTCAAGCAAATTGGTTGAACCATCCCATTCAAGATCATCCATTCATGTATCATGCGATGCATCCAACCAAACACACCCATAATTACTCTCCCTGGAGTCGTCGTCAGTTGCTGGCCGAGTCAAGGGAGACCAAGACTAATTAAGTGATGTTACTTACGGGTCATGCCGAACCTTTTCTCCTTTTCACATGAAGAGCAAACCGTGTCTACTCGTTCAGTAGGAAAAAAAAAACTGTACTAACGTGTTCTGCTGCACGCCGGCCTGGTCGGACAAGTATACATGATAATAATAATATTGTTAAGTATACATGATAATTGCTACTGCTGATGGACTAACGTTGCCCAGGTCTAAACACTCGCCAGTCGCCTTCTGAAATGAAGGACCTCGTGCGTTTATATACATGGAAAGTGTCTTGTGACAATAACGGTTCATTGTGACATAACAATTGTCGTCCTTTTTCCCAGGCATCTGAATTGCATACTATTGTACATTGAGTTTTGAGTTGCCTTCTTCGTGCTCTAGATAATTAGTTCATTCTTTTTTGGTGAGGGGTTGTTTACGAATGCATTGATAAAAACAAATGTTGATCAGCAACTCATTTGGAGGTCGAACTGATGTGCCACCAAAGATAGAGCACTTAATTTGCATATCGTGCAATGCAACCACGGGAAACCGGGATGAATAGTGTATTAGAAACCATGTTATGTGAGAAGTATGAATAGTAAAAAATGGATGAATATAAACACAACGTTCAGGGGGTATTTGGATCCAACTTGTTAAAGTTTAAGATCCATCTTTTAACAACTTTTACCATAACTAGCAGAGACGCACGTGCGACACGCACGTGATAGGAAAAAAAAAGTTCAGCAAACATCAAATAATCAATATGACACGTCATATTGTTGTTAACGAAGTGTTAGGAACACTTCCCTTCTTGATGAAATCTAACTCTTTCGCTTCTTAAGAATTTTATGCCACATCATTATTTTTATCCACATGGCAACATTTCATTAATGAGATGGGTTAACTTTTTCTTAGAACATATAACTTCACGTAAAAGCAGCAGACCTGAGCAGTAGGTAGCTCATGGTGACGGATCCAATAGATCGGCTCATATGTTGTCCCTTGCTCCATGGCGGCTCGGTATCAGTGCTTATAAGTTATAGTGGAATAATTAATTAAAGAAAAATGTTGTGTGTTTGCTTAATGCACAGTCCCTCTATTCCATATGTGATGACACGTCAAAGGTATACGTCATGAGTGTTAGTTAATCATTTTTCCCTCTTATCTATTTTTTCTTTGAAATAATTTAGATTTACAACATAAAGGGTTGGCCATTTGTGATTTACTACATGGGTTTGTAGGGACAAGTAAGATTTTCTTCACAATTTTATACTTTATTTGTGACAAGAGAAGTTATCATCACAAATGAATTTTTTTGTGACCATTAGTTTACGATGAATTGCCATGTTATCACCATTGAACTAATAAGCAATAAGAATTTTGTCACAAGGTGGTTTAATCCATAGGTGGTTAAATCCTCATATTTTTTTTAACTTTTTAAGAAAAAAATCGTACGGCCAAGCAGCAAATTTTGGGGATGGAATTTGATAGGTGCGGACAAATTTTAAAATGTTGTGAGGCCTTGATGTTACATGCATGCAGAACAGCATAACACTGGCCAGGAGCTGATATTCGGCCCACGCGCAGACTCGCGCTAATGCCCTGCCCACGTGCAGACTCGCCCTATTGCCCGGCCCACGCGCAGACTTCACATGCCCGGCCCACGCGCAGAGTACTTTGCCAGATTTATTTCCACTGTATTATTTGTTTTGGGAGGGTGAGAGAAAAAAGAGTTTGATGGGTAGATGAAACATGGGTGAGAAAAATAAATTGATTTTGGCAGAAACATTTTCTAAATATCAGTTTTTGTGGGTTTGACCCCCTTCCCACATCCGTTGACCCTTACAGGTAGGTCCGGCGTGAGGGGTAAGGTGGACCCAAATTGGGTGAGAATTGTTTTCAATTCTACTCGTTCTTTTATAGATAGAAAAGCATCCAAACACCATTGTTAAAAGGGATGTGTCAAAGTTTAACACCCTCAAAATCGATATCTAATTTTGAGGTGGTAAAACTTGATAAAAGTTATTGAAAGGTAGCTGGTTTGAGAAAAAATCTTTGTACCTCTATTGTTAAAAGGAGCTGGTTACAGAAAAAGTTGTTAATGAGGGGTAAGAA
This sequence comes from Digitaria exilis, assembly GCA_015342445.1. Taxonomy (NCBI): domain Eukaryota; kingdom Viridiplantae; phylum Streptophyta; class Magnoliopsida; order Poales; family Poaceae; genus Digitaria; species Digitaria exilis. Next base: position 502,876 of record JACEFO010002671.1, read on the forward strand.
AGTCTTTTGTACACCTATTGCTAAAGTGAGGGTGTTAAACTTTAATAAGGACCCAAACAAATGGGTGTTAAACTTTAACACCTCATTTTTCAAGTTGTTAAATCTTAATACCTTGTTAAATTTTAGCCAGGTGGATCCAAACAGGGCCTTAGTTGAATGGGGACATATCTGGTGGAAACCAACCTCACATGAAAATTATGAAAACTTTAATCTGGGCCACACGATGTTGATCCAAGGACGCGCTTAGGAGAGGTGGGAGGGGTGTTTTGCAAACACGTTTTTTTACAAATCACCCCTCACACCTCCAATTAGCACCCCGTTGGATCAATATCGTGTGACTCAGATTTAAATTTCCTTAGTTTTCACGAGTAGATAGGTTTTCATAGGATACATTGACTAGTTGAAAATACCCTAGTATGTACAAGTTGTGCTAATAAGAAAATGAAAGTGCAAACATCCCTGTGACCTTTTTTGGTAATAAAATTCGGTCGCGTGGTAATTCATATACCCCATCCATTGTCAAAATATAATTCATTCTGGTTTCATTAGAATGCATAAATTTTATTATGTATATAGACATATGTTTAGATAGATACATAATGAAATCTATATATTTAAAAAGTAAAAACGAATTGTATTTTGGAACGAAGGGTAACTTGGCAAATGTTCGAAATAGGTTTCTCGCTAGTGCGATAGGTTTCTTTGGCATGAATTTTGCTCGCGGGATGGCTATAAGCTATCAACTGTCCTGTCGTCGATAGGTACGAATATGTGATGAATGTTGCTTGCTGGCTTCCTATAAGGCTATTCCTAGTGGGAGTTTCTTAGGAGCTTCATGCACATTAATTAGCATACCATGCATGACTATATGATGATGTGGCATATAATTTAAAAAGAAAGAGAAGAAACCAGTTTCATCTAGATGAAACTCTGTTTACACGAATACCAACACACTATGAGTTTTAAAACTAAATGCAACATGTAGCCTAAGAAACCTCACTATAAAATTATACATTGGGGATGTAGTTTCAAACATTGTTTCATAGCCTTCTTGCTTATTTGGCTCTCTTGGAAACGTCAAAATGAAACCCTCCATTAGCTTAAGCTATCAACTGTCCTGTCATCGATAGGTACGAATTTGTCAAAGCACAATAGACAGTTCCTATTTCTGCAATTTTTAAACTATACCGTATTTTGCATTTTGATAGTATGTGGTCCGGTTAAGATTTCAGCCTTATATGGTCAGCATTTCTTTTGGAGGTATTTTAATGCTTTCTATGTCAAACACATTTATTTCCTTCGCAGAACCAGTTGGCCCTATTCCATACATTGAGATGGAACAATTTATATATTTCCTAATACAGTTTCACTCATAGAGAAATACCCAAAATGATTCGATTGTTTCGATCTCGAGTAAGACACCATGATGTCGCTGTCGCTGGCGTTCAATCTTCTCCACTCGCACAGAGAGGGCCGAAGGAGATCTCCTGATTTTCTTCACTGACGATAAAAGGCGCCTTCCGTTCTTTCCTAGCCCACCCTCGTTCCCTCCGCAAAACCAATCGTCGCCACCGCCGCCATCTGCACACGATAGATCTTGCGCCGCCGGAATGGCAAAGAGATCCTAGTGAACACCCACACGTGCGCCTGTTGGACAGAAATGTCGGACGCCGTCGGCGCGGCGTCCGTGGAGGACCGCATCGGCGCGCTGACAGATGACATGCTCCACCTCCTGCTGTCCTTCCTGCCGTCGGTCGACGCGGTCAGGACGTGCGTGCTCGCCAGGCGCTGGCGCCACCTCTGGAAGTCCGCGCGCGCCATCCGAATCACCCGCGGCGACAACAAGAAAACGAAACAGAAAAAGGAGCGGATCATCAACGCATGGACCCTGAACAACTTGATCCTGCGTTGGCAACGCGCCCCTTGACGAGTTCGAGATCAGCTGCGGCGAGATCACCGACTACGGCCACTACGGCGACCACACCGTCGAAGAGGAGATGTCCCGGTTCGTCGGAGCATGGATCGGCCACGCCCTGACCTTGTGCCATGCCCGGTCGATCAAACTCGACCTCCGCACGCGGGACCGCCGCTGGCAGCTCGATGACCTCTGCTTCGTCTCTCGATTCTTAGCAAAGGTGGAGTTCACCGACGCTATGCTACGGGGTTACACTCTCGACTTCTCGAGGTGCCCTGTACTAGAGCACCTGGACATGAGCCGTTGCAGGGTTCTTGTCGAGAGAATTTCGTCGAAGTCTTTGAGACGGATGAGCATGGAGGCATGTGATTTCCGCAAGAAGATGCGTACCCGTATATGCACCCCGAGCCTTGTTTCGCTCCGACTTTGTTGTGACGTTCTAATACATGCCTAGTATAACTTTTGTCGTGTTTCTGCTCCAGTTTGTTTTGAGAAAAGATTGCAAGAAGTTCTGCACAAAATTCACCTGCCTAAAAACTCTTGTGCTCAACGAGTGGTGTATGGTGGCTGGCTTCCGCGAACTAGTTCACTTTCTCTGGCGCTCACCAGTTTTGGAGAAGCTCACCCTTCAGCTTGAATGTGAAGAGGTATGTTGTCCACGGTAAAGTTTGTCTTGTGGAGTTAAAACAATGCACTGTTTCATTTCTATGAAAAACTGTCTTATTTCATTATTACAGGTTGTAACACCTGATGAGATCTACAGACCGCTAGAAAGTTTCTTGGTATCAAGTCAACTCAAGGTTGAAATAAAATGTCAGGAGCAAGATGATGAGTTGGTGGTGAAAATATTGATGGCGTTGACGGCCTGTGGGGTTTCTCGCGAGCAAATTAGCATAATTTATGACTATAATACACCCGGTAGTAAGTTATTTATCTACTCATCCTTACCATTCTATGTTTTGGTATACTGCCTTACATTTTATTCTGTGAAATTGATGTTAATAACATTCTGCGCTCATTTCATCAAAGCTACTAAATTCAGAAATATTTTTCTAAATTTGATATGAACACAGATTAGGACACCTAGAATACATTTACATCATACTTCATATGAAATTAAGCTGTTAGGTCACGCAATATTAATTGTTCCTTTACCACTTCTCGCACGATTTTACATCCTTCTGGATGAAAATGAATCCATGTGACCTACATCTGGAATCCACAGTTTGTACCTTAACATGTGAAAGAGTGTGAGACTCCCTGAATATCAAGCCAGTTAAACTGCAAACTGATCCATTCGGCTTGAACTGTGCGGCATGGTTATCACAATGACAGCGATTATCAAGGCTTGAATGTTATTGGCCCAGACATGTTGTAGCGTTTACACACTGTGTAAACAGTCCAAACGGCCGTGTAGGCGAACACTGGTTGAGATCATGCTCACACCTCAACCTGGCCAATTGCTGCAAGAAGGGGAGCCTTGCCGTTTTGAAACCTGTTCTCTCATTAGATTGTCATGGACTCCATGCTTAAGCATAGAGTTTTCTGGAGTGGATGGCAACGATAGGAACTCAATATCATGTTAGAGGAGTGGAAAACCAATATTCTGGTGTAGAAATATTCTAGTAGGATATGGTTTGAGCTAATAGCCTAATACTGTTAGGCGTCCATTGTTCACTTTAATCTGGGGTTCAAACTATTATTCCAATACTTAGTGTATCACTTGTTTTTAATGCTTCATTGAAAGAAAGAAAACCTGTCGGCCACCCAATGAATACATTCTCTTCATGAACAATACTCCAATACTGATATCTGAAATGTTAAATAGGCCCTGTTTGGAACGCAGGAATGAAAACATAGGAATTGGAGAAAACGTAGGAATAGGAAATGAATGGATAAATAGAGGAAAGTTATAGACGTAGGTGTTTGGAACACAGGATTCTAGAACACAGGAATCTCAGAACCATAGTATTTATAAAAGAAATTTAGTGCATGATGGCCATGGTTATGGACGTAATGTGAAAAACTATTACAGTACATAACGATGGTCGTTGATGCATCCCTATTCTTTTTTTTTATTTCTGTCTTAGGTGGTGATAATTTTGTTTATTTCCGAAGATTTGGAGTTCAATCTCATTTGGAGTGTAAGCTTTATGTAAGGAAAAAAGCGTCAGCTAAAAGCTTTGTTAGCTAGGAAATGTAAGCGCACAGCCGTAGGAATTTTTTCCATTAGTTCTGACCACATGTTTTCTTTGCTCCAAAAGTACAGGCATTCTTCCCTTTCCTATCGAAAGTTTTCCTCCAAATCCTTTGTTCCAAACACCCATGTCCCATTCCTTTCCTCTGGAACTTGATTCCTCCACTTTACCTTTGTTTTTCCTACATTCCAAACGGAGCCTAAGAATTACATTCCCTTCATAACAATACTCCAATAGATATCTGAAATGTTAACACTCCTAGAAAATTATGTGAAGTAGCATTATTATCTGAAATCCAATTGCCAAGAAAGTCAAACCATACATATGTTTATTTATCTTGCTGTGTGATTTTTATTGTGTTTTGTTTGTTTTTACAGTGGCCGGTTATGACATGACGAGTTCAGATGGCGATTGGTAGATCAAATGTGTCCTGGTTATTAAGGAAAGCATCCTTCAAAGTTTCAGCAATGGATTGGAGGCTGACATGTTTCGCCATAGGGAGTCTAAACATCATGATACAAAGTGGTATTTCCAGTAGTCAAAAAGGGTATGAATGCCCGTGATACCTGGCAACTGCTTCTGAGCACCGTTGGTTCAGAGATCTTGCTCCACATGTTCAGTTAAGCTGTTTTGTGATAAATTTCAAATGAATTCGTATCGCCAATATTTTTTTTTCTTTTTGAGACACATCGCCATTGATTGCGTTTATTGAGCAAGCACGTCGATTTGGTTTTTGTGGGATTGTCTTTAAGAGCTAATTAAGAAAGATTGCTAATTGATTCCTTTAGTCAGCACGGGTGAACTAACGGGACTTGGGTCACGTCCGATAACCAGGGGCAGGCCCAAGATTTTGGGTGTGTGTATTCAAGATTGTAAAGGGTGTAATTTTTTTTTACAACTAGTCTAGTACACATATAAGACATAGATATACTCACATAGTTATATAACATCATCAGATGTATAGTTGTCTAAACAAGGCTTAAATCCATTTCAATCAGTTGAATTCAGCTAACGACAACTCATTTCACTGTCACAATTCTAAAATACGAATATCGGATTGTGAATTAGGGGTGAAGTACTGAACATAACCTCAAATCGTTGGTCGCTGATGATTGCCGTTCGGTCTAGTGCGCCGGAGCAGGCCAGCAGGCAGCAGTTGCCGCGCCTAGGCCGCTTGAGCTCAGCTCACAGCAGCAGGTCAGCAGCCAGCGCAGGGCGCAGCAGCGCATGCCGCTCGACGTAGGCGCAGGGCGCACGCGCACCCTCCCGGATCCCGCTCTCCGCTCGGCTCGCCGCTCCCGTCCGTGCTGCGCGTCGTCGGCTCGCCGCTCGCCGCGCCCCGGCGCGCCGCTAGGGTTCGCTAGGCCCCCGTGAACTCGTCGAGCGGTGAAGGACACTCAGACCGTGAGGGAGAAGGCCGACAGGTGGGGTAGGTGGGGAAAACAAGTGGAGAGGGAGAGAGTGGGCCGACGGGGCGCTAGCAGTGGGCCTTGTTTTGGTTGTTTCAGCCCAGGAAGAGATGGAGATAGTTTTTTTTGTTTTCTTTCATAGATATATATGTACTATATGAGTACATAGAATCAATTTTTTGGTAAAAACTAGCAAAAACGCACGTGCGACACGCACGTGATACAAAATTATTAGCATTTTTCTCTTGAATAAGATTATATTAATACAAATATAAGGTATCAGTATATCACCTTTCTGTATTGGTTGTCTTTTCTCCTAGATGCTATTATTATATATTTAATAATTTTTATAAAAAAACATTTGTGATAATAACTCCAGGTATCCAGACTAAGAAATTATATATTTTGCTCTAACCTCACATGCTTTGTTTTTTATTTGTTTGTTCCTTCTTGAATTTATTAGTCATTTTAGGCCCTCAAATATAATGATAACCCACCATCAAAGGAAAAGGAGTGCACCAAGCAATCACCGTTGACAATTCTGGCCCTGCACCAACTCTTACAAAAAGCAAATGCAGATACAGTCGTGAGGGTCACACGTTCAAATACCAAAATTCGATTTAAAAAAACATGTCAATGCAACTCGTATTACGCATTCAACCGCTCTTCAAACAAGTTTATGACTGACAAGCGCACAATTACAGAGACAGTAGTTGTCATCAAAACAAAAAGGCAAAAGGACTGTAATTGCAAGCCATGAACACAAGTACAGACTTACATTGTGTGCATCATGTAATCACAATCCTAGCCTTGCTAGCAATTCTTATACCTACATTCATTCATCGAAGTACGTCATGGCATTCCACACATTCCAATAATTTAATCCAACATCACATGCTTGGCACTGAGAAATCTCTACAAGTGTTCTTCAGATCAACGATTACCACATGCGAGCATTGGCAAAGAAACACGGAGCAGAGATCGCGGCTGAATCAGCAGCTAATCAGGCGGTGGGGTTGCGGTGGAATCCATCGGTGGGGTCGACAGGGAAGGGCACCACGGCGGCGAGGGCGGCGGCGGGCGTGGGCGCACGGGGATCCACCGGGACACCATCTCGTCGACCTTGTCCGGGTCTCCGCCTCTCCGGAAAGGAGTGCCTGCACGGTGATTCGGTGAAGCGGAGGTAGGGGAGGAACTCGTGCTCGCCGGAGCACGAGCACTGGTTGCCATGGCAGGGCAACGACGTCGACGGTGGGGTCGACGCCACCAGTGCCGGCGTGAGGAGGAGCGGGAGGCGGGTATGGTGACGCGGCGGAGCTCCTTGGCGCGGCAAGCACGGAGGACAGCCACGGCGGCGGGAAATAAACACAGCACCTCGATTGGTGATGTTTCTATAAACCTATCCAAGAGTCTGCCTATATATGTGTAACATAATTCTTTGACCTAATAATCTATTATCCCACATAATTTTAATTGCCTTCATGGTATCAGGAGACTAGGAACTTTCCGATCTCACTTCCACACCCAAGGTGCCACCGCCGGTCCTCCTTTCTGCACTTGCTTAGTGGAATCTTCGTGGTATAACTTTGACCAGATAGCGATAGTACAACCTATAATTTCGTAATGGGAGTATGAGACCAGGTTGATAAATTCCTGTATAGTCACAGTGTGTGTGTGTTGTGTTCTCTTGGGCTTATGTGATGTTTGTTTTGTTATTTCTCTGTACAGTTGTTTATGAGCCCTCTGCTTCAGATTACTAATGATTGATCGATGGAGTATGCCCTGAGGAACTAAGAAATTTCAGCAACCGCTTTTGTCGACCGTATATGCTGGGATGTTATCAGGCTCGTGCTTATTGCTTGGGTTTTATTACTTAAAGGTCCCTTCGAAGTTGGAATCTTTTCATTTGTGATATACAGGATTCAATCACAATATTCAGAGACTCACAACTGCCAGTCTGCCACCTCGGAACTGATGTCATTCCTAAATCCTAATGCTTCCTTCTTCAATTTGAATGTCCTTTGTCGGTTCCGAGCTCATGCATTTTTCTTAAGGCCTTTCCACAAGGGAAACCATGTCTTCTGAGGTCGTGATATAATCTTTATTGGTCTGTGTCTCTTCTATACGCTTGTGATTGTTTGATCGAGTTACAATTTGATAGAAAGTAATTATACGTTCCATTAGTTTGGAAGAAAATTGCTACGATCCTAAGAATATATCCAATAGTTCCTCAATATTAGTCAACCAAAACTATTTTAGGAGTTTCCAGAAAATTTTTTGGGAAAATGACTTCTAAAATAATCATATTGATGCCACATTATTATAAAGGAAAAAGTTTTTTTACTACCCCTCACCTTTTCACTTTGTCCTAACCCCTTCAACAAAATTCAGGCACACACACCGTTGGAGCTAGGGTTACGGCGGAGGCTGCAGTTGTGATTGGTGACGGGGTGAGGGATCACGGCGGTGGTGTGCCCTGGACGTCATCCTAGAGGCCGGCGTAGGGAACACTTTGATGCTGTTCAGCGACAACCACTTGATGAGGAACAGTACACGCTTGGTGGGAAACAATACACGTGTTTAGTTGGGAGAGAAGGAAAATAACTTTTTCTGAAAAGCGTGTTCTGTGAGAAGGATGAATAGGAAAGTTGAAAGAAATTGAAGGTAACTTTTCTGTGAAGCGTGTTTTTTGAAAGGGATGAATAGTAAAGTCAAAAAAAAACTTTTGCATAACACAGAATGGGGTTCTAAGATGACCTCGATCTCACAACTACTCATTACACTTCACTGTTCAATACAATATTCCAAATACAAACCAAAGTGAAACTAGCACTGCGTTAAGTTGCGTGCTCGCCCACGATTGCCACGATGGCTTCGACCCGCTCCGACGTTCTCAGCCACTACTTTTTTTGCTTTCTTGCATAAACGTGCACAACATCTCTCTCCTCCCTCTCTGTGTCTCTCTCTCTGCCCCCTCAACAAACAGCTAGTCCTTGAGAAGAAAGGGTTGTGACCTTGAACGCATCGACTGGTTCCCAGGTGGCTTCCTCGGCGTGCATTCCACTCCACTAGATCAGGACATGCCATGAACCACGACGGAAACTGGATCCAAGGGCGCGTTCCGGTTGAGGGAGCTGGTGTTACACGACAAACTAAAATGTGATTTTTATACATAAATATTTCAAGTTTAATTTGGAGTCATATTAACTACGCTGCATGAGAATATGCTACTCATACATCAACAAATTGGGTGTTTCCTTCGTTTCTTACATTAATGAGCCTTTCCCATCCTGAAGAAGGCATGTGTAATACTAGGTTTATCGATTGCCCAAACCTTAGTGTCACTCTCATGAGAAAAATCTAATGTGTCATCACATGCAACATCAGGTTTCTAGTCATGAGCTTTATCACGGAAACTGGGTCCTCAAGAATTTTCTCCTTAATTTCTTTGTAATTGCTTTTTTGTGAAATGAGTCTCCATTTCCTCCATTTAGAGCAGGTTTAGGGCGAGTACAACCGTGCAGACAACTGTTGTTTTTTAACACAAACAGACAGCTTAAATAGACAACTTATACAATGGGTTGTCTGTTTGGCTGTCTGCAAGGTGTTTAATTCATCATTTGACACACAAATCATGATGATCTAGAGTATATTTGTACTTTGTAGCTATTTTGTTGCATACGTGAGACAATTCACAGCACGTTCAAGTATTCACATGACACGTAAAATATATATAATAATATTAATTATATATAATTCATTCTAAAACATTAGTAAATCACGAAAGGGCAAAACAAATATCAGAAATGTCAAATCTTTCTTTCCACTCGATGACCATCCACTTGCCTGAAAGGTTGCGTTCTTGTCCCTTCATTCCTTTTTCTTTTTTCTTCTTCCTACGTTATCTTCTTCCTGCCCGTGAAGCACAGGCGCCCAGCGGCGGCTCTCGTGCGGAGCAGCAGCTGCACAAACGAGCGGAGCAAGCAAGCACTACCTCGCCCGTGCAGAGCAGCTTGCATGCTCGCGCAGACAGCCGATTGGCGCTGAGCTCGCTCACCCTGGCGACGGAGCACGAGCTTGCCGCCTCGCCCTGCCAGCGGCTTGCTCCGCGGGGGAGCTCGAGCTTGCTTGGCTCCGCGGCCGGCGACGAAGGCCGCAGCAGAGCTCCGCCGTCTAGCTCCCAGTTTGCTCGCTAGCATACAGAGGGAAGACACCCTGCGCGCCCAGGGCACATCGAATCCCGGCGGCGGCGGCTACGAGCAGGCGAGTTGTACATTGCGAGCCATAGATAAATGAGACGATGACCTCGCCTGGGAACCGACGCCGCGGGGGTTTCTGCAAAAAAAAAATGTGCATGTCGACGGCAATCGCCGGCCGTTGTACATGCCGTTATACTTTTTGCTGGTGCTTGTTTTGATGTCTTTGACCATTCTAGTGAAAAATAAATGTTACTCTCTTTTTTTTTTATGCAAGGTGCCATCACTCTAACGCATTACGAACAAAACGAAGCATTAACAAGCACAACACGATACAATATAGATTGCAAAATGTCACATTCAGGGGTTGTAGGCAAAATAGTAATAGAAATAATTAATGCCGTGGTGTACACACAATTTTACCTCTTTCCATTATTTTTCATTCCTAACACACACATCATTGGAAACTTAAATTTCATTTATTACTTATGTGTTGCCATTGCTTACAAGCTCAAATAATAAAAAAGACTCCAGCCCTATGTTTATAAGATACGATGTTATAGGACAAACAAAAATTCATTTTTTTACATAAATATTTCAAATTTGGACTCATATTAACTAGGTTGCAAGAGGATATGCTACTCACATATCAATAAATTAGGTGTTTCCTTTGCTTCTTACTTTAAGCCTTTCCCATCCTGAAGGAGACTTGTGGAATATTAGGTTTATCGATTGCCCAAAGCTTAGTGTCATCCTCCTGAAGAAAATCTGATGGTTAATCGCATGCCACATCAGGTTTCCACTATTGAGCATTACCACAGAAAATTGTCTGTTACTCCCTTCTTCTTAATGCAAGATGTCAACACTCTAACACACTACAAACAAAACAAAATGTCACATTCAGGGGTTATGGACAAAATTATAATAAAAATAATTAATGCAATGGTGTACACATAACTTTATCTCTTTCCATTATTTTCCATTCCGAACATAAATATTATTGGAAAGTTAAATATCATTTATTACTTATGTGTTGCCATTGCTTAGAAGCTTAAATAATAAAAAAGACTCCAGGCATATGTTTATAGGATACAATGTTACATGACAAAATAAAATGCCTTTCCGTACATAAATATTTTAAAAGTGGAGTTATATTAACTATGTTCCAAGAGACTATGCTACTCACACATCAATAATAAATTAGGTGTTTCCTATGCATCTTATTTTGATGGAGCCTTTCCCATCCTGAAGGAGGCATGTGGAACGTTGGGTTGATCAATTGCCCAAAGCTTAGTGTCATCCCCTTAAGTAAAATCTGATGGGTCATCCAATGCCACATCATGTTTCCACTCTTGAGCTTTATCACAAGAAAACGGGCCCTCTAGAATTTTCTCTCTAATTTCTTCGTACTTCTATTTTGTTGAAATGAGTATCCATTTCTTGCATTTAGAGCACTGAACAATGAAGGTTTTTATATTCTTTGCATGTGCTTGTGTTGATGCCTTTGATGATTCTAGTGAAAAATGTCTATTACTCCCTTCTTCTTGATGCAAGGTGTCATCACTCTGACACATTACAAACAACACAAAGTGTTAACAACCACAATACAATATAGATTTGGAAATGTCACATTCAGGGGTTGTGGACAAAATAGCAATGGAAATAATGAGTGTAGTGGTGTACACACAACTTTACCTCTTTCCAATATTTTCAATTCCTAACACAAACGTCATTGGAAACTTAAATTTTACTTGTTATTTATGTGTTTTAATTTTGTACGAGATTAAATAATAAAAACAGTCCAACCATATGTTTATAAGGTACGATGTTATAGGACAAACTAAAATGCCCTTTTCGTACATAAATATTTCAAATTTGGAGTCATATTAACAAGGTTGCATGAGAATATGCAACTAACACATCAAGAAAATAGTTGTTTCCTATGCTTCTTATTTTGACGAGCCTTTTCCATCCTGAACGAGGCACGTGGAATGTTAGGTTTATCAATTGCCCATAGCTTAGTGTCATCCTCCTGAGCAAAATCTGATGGGTCATCGTACGCCACATCAGGTTTCCACTCTTGAGCTTTATCACAGGAAAATGGGTCATCTAGAATTTTCTCTCTAATTTCTTCATGCTTGTATTTTGTTGAAATAAGTCTCCATGTTCTTTCATTTAGCGCATTGAACAATAAAAGTGTTTATATTCTTTGCTGGTGCATGTGTTGATGCATTTGATGATTCTAGTGAAAAATGTGTGTTACTATCTTCTTCTTGATGCAAGATGTCATCACTATGAAGCATTACAAACAAAACAAAGTGTTAAAAAGCACAATACAACACAATATACATTGCAAAATGTCACATTCATGGGATGTGGACAAATAGTAATAGAAATTATAAATGCAGTGGTGTATACACAACTTTATCTCTTTGCAGTATTTTCCATTCCTAACGCATATATCATCGGGAACTTAAATTTTAATCATTATTTCTGTGTTGCCAATGTTTACTAACTTAAATAATAAAAAATGACGGCCATATGATTATAAGATACGATGTTGCAGGACAAACTAAAATGCGTTGTTTGTACATAAATATTTCAAATTTGGAGTCATATTAACTATGTTGCAACAAAATATGCTAGTCACACATCAATAAATTAGGTGTTTCCTATGCTTCTTATTTTGATAAGCTTTCCCATCCTGAAGGAGGCATGTGGAATGTTAGGTTTATTAATTGCCCAAAGCTTAGTGTCATTCTCCTGAGTAAAATTTGATGGGTTATCGAATGCCATATCAGGTTTCACTCTTGAGCTTTATCACACAAAAATGGATCCTCCAGAATTTTCTCTCTTATGTCATCGTACTTGTATTTTATTGAACTGAGTCTCCATTTCTTGCACTAGAGCACTGAACAATAAAGGTTTTTATATTCTTTGCTGGTGCCTGTGTTGATGCCTTTGATGATGAGAACATGACACCATCGGATACGAACATTGGTCATAAGGTAAATTTATTTCCCCATTTGCATAATGATCTGTTGCACAATTCACTTGGTTCCACATGTCCATATCATTATTTGACTGAAGGTACAAATGCATTATTACAATGTCTTCGCGGGCTTGTTATTCACACATGGGACCCAGGCCTAAGAAGGAGTAGGCCCCAGACATATGGAGAGAGCTTCAAAGAAGCTCAAGGACGTCCTCCACCTTGGCCGCCACCTTAGGAGACCAGCAAGGGCGCCCAAGTCAAGATGGAGGCCCATTACAACTCGAGTTTGAGTCCACCTCGGAGTCCAGGAGCTGCTTTCGTTAAAACGGACGCCCAGGTCACATACGGAGTCCGATTTTGACAATCCACATATGGTTGGAAAGAAGATTTCATAGAGTTTCCAATGGCGTTGGTTTGAAGCCCAAATACGTCCTGAGTCGTCAGGAATCATCCAAACAAGGTGGCGTCTAGAATCTGTGCCGGTGCTGCGTCACCGTCTTTTGGCCTTTGGACCGTGTATCGTCATCAAGCCCATTAGGGGGCGTGAGCAGGGGGTTATCCACGACCCTAAGCTCTATAATTCAGTAGCCGCTGCCTTTCTTAGGGTTTGGGTTTTGCTTAGATTAATCTGTCCAAGAACAGTTTCGCCGTTACATTGGTTTGTGAGACCCCAACTCGTGAGATTAATCATACATCTGCAATTTGGTAGCATCCTACTTTGTTCTTACTTGTGTTCTTCGATTCACAGGCAGGGATTAGCCTTCTTGGCGAGTTCGACCGTGCATCCGCCGGTCGATAACCTGAGGAGACGTGGTGCTGTGATTGCGGGGCTCGGAACATGTTGTTCGGAAGCCGGATCGATTTGTGTCGCGACTCCACCAAATCGTCGCTTATCTGAACCTTTCGAAAGATCGGGAACCCTAGTTTCCATCAATTGGTAATCAGAGCTTCAGGTTTATCGTCAGGTTCACCTTACCTAGTTTAGTTTTTGTCATCGTCCTAAAACTCAAAAAAAATTGCCCTACAGAAATATAGGTTATCATTGTTTCCGCTGTCCTATAATCCTTTTGTGCCCCACAATTTTTCTGTTCAGATTGCTTTTTTGAATTTTAGTCCCTCGTTGTGTCATTGTGTTTGTCGTGTCTAGGTCTTTTTCTCGGTCTCTAGTGTCAAGTGTCAATGGTTCATGTGCATTATCGCTGATCTGCTGCTACATCTTTCAAAATAAAGGAGCTACTGCTATGCTGAATTTTGTGTCAAACATATAGTTAGTTTATTCAGTGTGTGATTTCAGGACAGAAAAGAAAGAGCAAGTTCAAATTGTGTGTGCTAGCTGCCATATTGTTTTTTTTTCACAGCAAAAATCTGTATGCCAAGGAAAAATTAGGCTATGTGTCATTATTGATACTTCCTAGTAGGGAGTTTATCCTGATCATTGTTCTAGTTGCCTTGCGTAGCACACGTGCAAGTTGAGTATGCTTATATTGTAAAAATTCTTCGGCACTTGCTGGTATAAAAAATAAAATAGAAAAGGCAAAGGTGCTAAGAAGAAAGACCAGAAAAAGCCGCACCTGGAAAGAAAAAAAAAGAGAAGGAAGAAAAAAAAAGAAAATTCAGTAGTGCTTGCATCCATTTGTGTCCTTGGCTGGTTGTATCTCTCTCTTGCTTAAGTTAGGTCTGAGACAAGTTTAGGCCGGCGACATAGACAATAGCTTGGGACTAATTTTCAGCTTTGCAATGTCTGAATTGAATTATTGTTATTCCTTGCTATATATTTTTGGCCTTCCTATAGCTCCACATCTTACTTTTGGACAACAAAGTTTTTGACCCTTGCAATCGCTGGATCACATTCTTTGCTTTGCTGGTAAGAACCTTGTAAGACCTTGGTAAGGTGCTTCTTTTTGCTGTGTTGATTGATTGAGAGGCACCATCACACCTGCATAGGAGATTATTAGGGATCACTAATTGTTGTCATTCTTCTATGACTAGTATTTTACAGGACAATATGGATATTATAGAACAACATGTGTTCAGTTCTCAAATGCAGAAGGAGGAACGAAATCAAGTGAACAATTTGTTCCAGACTTTATTTGTTGTGAGGAATCGACGTTGCCGTGTCATCATTGACCGTGATAGCAGCTGCAAGATTGCAAGTTTAGAGTTGGTAAGCTTGGCTTGACCACAGAGCCGCATCCCTCTCCGTACTACATCCACTTGGTAAATTCTTGCGATATCATAAAGGTAGATAAGATTGCACGTATAAAATTTTTTATTGATGTTTACAAGGATAGTGCAAAATTTGACATAGTACCTATGCAAGCATGCAATTTGTTATTTGGTGAACCATGGATATCTGAAAATAATGTTGTGCATAATACAATTTCTAGTGATTATTCTTTCAAATATAAAGGAAAAAACATTATTCTTAAACCTATGAGTATTACTGAAATTTTAAAATAAGATCTCATGAGAGCAGAGAGAAGGAAGAATGAGCCTTTTACAAAAGAATGGGCAATTTTAGATGTTACAACACCTACATCTAATTTGAAATTTTACGAAAAGGTCATGCTATTTTGCCTCTTGTTGGAACTAATGTTTGGCAGTATACCCAAACAAAAAGAAAATGAGGAGCTGACAACAACATATGAAGATTCAGGACCTTCTTGTCACAATGCACCTTTGACTACTGCTGTATATGTGGCCAAAGCTGTTACACATGGTGCTACAATCACGAAAGGTGAAAACTGTGATATGCTGAATTTTTCCACCGATCATGCTAATATATTGCAACTGTTAGTGGAATCTACTCTTGATTTACCTTTGTCACAAGATGATTGGCTTGATATTCCTTGTGATAAAGAAGAGTTGTGCGCAAATGATTCATATATTGCTATGACACAACTAGTCCCTACTAATAATAATCATGCTTTGGAGTCATATACTTGTGCTGAAAATAAAATGTGTATCCCTATTACTTGTGCACATGACGAACAAAAATTGCTATCTTCTTTAAATACTTTGGGTTATATCCAATTTGTTGTTCTATGTAATCTAAATTGTTTGGAGGAGATAATTTTTGCAAATCTTGAATCACCACGATTGCATAGGAATACATATCACTTTATTGGTAAATATAATCATAAAAGAGAATATGTGGTGCACCGAGTTTATATTTGTTCAAATCTGAAATACTCTTTGGTTGGGCAACAATGTGATCAATTAGAGAGCTGCAATAACACAAATCATGTCACATCTAGTTCCTCTAGTTTTATAACTTTCAAAAAGGGGAGCATTGGTGGTTGTCACTTAAAACATCTTCTACAACTAAGGCCAAACCGAGGACTGTTTGCTTTCAAGAAGGGGAGGATGATGAGAACATGACACCATCGGATACGAACATTGGTCATAAGGTAAATTTATTTCCCCATTTGCATAATGATTTGTTGCACAATTCACTTAGTTCCACATGTCCATGTCATTATTTGACTGAAGGTACAAATGCATTATTACAATGTCTTCGCGGGCTTGTTATTCACACATGGGACCCAGACCTAAGAAGGAGTAGGCCCCAGACATATGGAGAGAGCTTCAAAGAAGCTCAAGGACGTCCTCCACCTTAGCCGCCACCTTAGTTGACCAGCAAGGGCGCCCAAGTCAAGATGAAGGCCCATTACAACTCGAGTTCGAGTCCACCTCGGAGTCCAGGAGCTGCTTTCGTTAAAACGGACGCCCAGGTCACATACGGAGTCCGATTTCGACGATCCACATATGGTTGGAAAGAAAATTTCATAGATCTTCTAATGGTATTGGTTTGAAGCCCAAATACGTCCTGAGTCGTTGGGAATCATCGAAACAAGGTGGCGTCCAGAATCTGTGCCGGTGCTGCGTCACCGTCTTTTGGCCTTTGGGCCGTGTATCGTCATCAAGCCCATTAGGGGGCGTGAGCAGGGGGTTATCCACGACCCTAAGCTCTATAATTCAGTAGTAGCCGCCTTTCTTAGGGTTTGAGTTTTGCTTAGATTAATCTATCCAAGAACAGTTTCGCCGTTGCATCGGTTTGTGAGACCCCAACTCGTGAGATTAATCATACATCTGCAATTTGGTTGCATCCTACTTTGTTCTTGCTTGTGTTCTTCGATTCGCAGGCAGGGATTAGCCTTCTTGGCGAGGTCGACCGTGCATCCGCCGGTCGATAACCTGAGGAGACGTGGTGCTGCGATTGCGGGGCTCGGAACATGTTGTTCGGAAGCCGGACCGATTTGTGTCGCGACTCCACCAAATCGTCGCTTATCTGAACCTTTCGGAAGATCGGGAACCGGTGACGCAACACCGGGACAGATTCTGGACGCCACCTTGTTTGGATGATTCCCAATGACTCAGGATATATTTGGGCTTCAAACCAACGCCATTGGAAGCTCTATGAAATCTTCTTTCTAACCATATGTGGATCGTCGAAATCGGACTCCGTATGTGACCTGGGCGTCCGTTTTAACGAAAGCAGCTCCTGGACTCCGAGGTGGACTCGAACTCGAGTTGTAATGGGCCTCCATCTTGACTTGGGCGCCCTTGCTGGTCTCGTAAGGTGGCGGCCAAGGTGGATGACATCCTTGAGCTTCTTTGAAGCTCTCTCTATATGTCTGGGGCCTACTCCTTAGTCCTGGGTCCCATGTGTGAATAACAAGCCCGCGAAGATATTGTAATAATGCATTTGTACCTTCAGTCAAATACTGACATGGACATGTGGAACCAAGTGAATTGTGCAACAAATCATTATGCAAATGGGGAAATAAATTTACCTTATGACCAATGTTCGTAACCGATGGTGTCATGTTCTCATCAATATGTTTATAAGATACGATGTACATGACAAATTAACATGCCTTTCCGTACATTAATATTATAAATGTGGAGTTATATTAATTAGGTTGCAAGAGAATATGCTACACATACATCAATAATAAACTAGATGTTTCCTATGCTTCTTATTTTCATGAGCCTTTCCCATCCTGAAGGAGGCATGTGGAATATTAGTTTATCAATTGCCCAAAGCTTAGTGTCATCCTCTTGAGTAAAAATCTGATGGGTCATCGCATGCCACATCAGGTTTCCACTCTTGAGCTTTATGACATAAAAATTGGTCCTCAAGAATTTTCTCTCTAATTTCTTGGTACATGTATTTTGTTGAAATGAGTCTCCATATCTAGCATTTAGTGCACTGAACAATGAATGTTTTTATATTCTTTGCTGGTGCTTAAGTTGAAGCCTTTGATGATTCTAGTGAAAAATAAATGTTACTCTCTTCTTCTTGATGCAAGGTGTCATCACTCTGACGCATTACAAACGAAACAAAGTGTCAACAAGCACAATACAATACAATACAATACAATATAGATTTCAAAATGTCACATTTAGGGGTTGTGGACAAGTAGTAATAGAAATAACTAGTGCAGTGGTGTACACAGAGCTTTACCTATTTTCATTATTTTTCATTCCTAACACAAATGTCATTGGAAACTTAAATTTTATTTGTTATTTATGTGTTTCAATTTCTTAATAGCTTAAATAATAAAAAATAGTCCAGCCATATGTTTATAAGTTACGATGTGTTACATGACAAACTAAAATACCCTTTTTGTACATAAATATTTCAAATTTGGAGTCATATTAACAAGGTTGCAGCAAAATATGCTACTGACACATCAATAAAATAGGTGTTTCCTACGCTTCTTATTGTGAAAAGCCTTTCCCATCCTGAATGAGGACGTGGAATGTTAGGTTTATCTATTGCCCATAGCACAGTGTCATCCTCCTGAGTAAAATCTTTTGGGTCCACGCATGTCACATCAGGTTTCCACTCTTGACCTTTATCACAGGAAAATGGGTCATCTAGAATTTTCTCTCTATTTTCTTTGTACTTGATTTGGTTAAAATGAGACTCCATTTCTTCCATTTAACGCAATTGACAATAAAGGTTTTTATATTCTTTACTGGTGCTTGTGTTATTGCCTTTGATAATTCTAGTGAAAAATGTGTGTTACTATCTTCTTCTTAATGTAAGATGTCATCACTATATGAAGCATTCCAAACAAAACAAAAATGCTAACAAGGACAATACAATACAATACAATACAATACAGATTGCAAAATGTCACATTCAAGCGATGTGGAAAAAAATACTAATAGAAATTATTAATGCAGTGGTGTACACACAACTTTACCTCTTTGCAGTATTTTCCACTCCTAACGCATACATCATTGGAAACTTAAATTTTATTCAATATTTATGTGTTGCCAATGCTTACTAGCTTAAATAATAAAAAACTCTAGCCATATGTTTATAACATATGATGTTACAGGACAAAGTAAAATGCGTTTTTTGTACATAATATTTGAAATTTCGAGTCATATTAACTAGGTTGCTAGAGAATATGCTACTCACACATCAATAATAGATTAGGTGTTTCCTATGCTTCTTATTTTAATGAGCTTTCCCATCCTGAAGGAGGTTTGTGGAATCACTTGCCCAAAGCTCAGTGTCATCCTCCAGAGTGAAATTTTATGGGTCATCCCATGCCACATCAGGTCTCCACTCTTGAGCTTTATCACAGGAAAATGGGTCCTCCAGAATTTTCTCTCTTATTTCTTCTTACTTGTATTTTGTTGAACTGAGTCTCCATTTCTTGCATTTAGAGCACTGAACAATGAAGGTTTTTATATTCTTTGTTGGTGCTTGTGTTGATGCCTTTGATGATTCTAGTGAAAAATGTTTGTTACTCCATTCTTCTTGATGCAAGGTGTCATCACTCTGACGCATTACAAACAAAACAAAGCATTAACAAGCACAATACAGTATAATAGAAGATAGATTTCAGAATGTCACATTCATCGGTTGTGGAAAAAAATAGTAATAGAAATAATTAGTGCAGTGGACTACACACAACTTTATCTCTTTCCATTATTTTCCATTCCTAACACAAACATCATTGGAAACTTAAATTTTATTTGTTATTTATGTGTTTTAATTTATTACTAGCTTAAATAATAAAAAATAGTCCAGCCATATGTTTATAAGGTACGATGTTACAGGACAAACTAAAATACCCTTTTCGTACATAAATATATCAAATTTAGAGTCATATTAATATGGCATCAAGAGAATATGCTACGCTTCTTATTTTGATGAGCCTTTTCCATCCTGAATGAGGCATGTGGAATGTTAGCTCTATCAATTGCCCAAAGCTTAGTGTCATCCTCCTGAGTAAAATCTGATGGGTCGTCGCATGCCGCATCAAGTTTCCACTCTTGAGCTTTATCACAGGAAAATGGGTCATCTAGAATTTTCTCTAATTTCTTCATACTTGTATTTGGTTGAAATGAGTCTCCATTTCCTCCATTTAGGGAACTGAACAATAAAGATGTTTATATTATTTGCTGGTGCTTGTGTTGATGCCTTTGATGATTCTAGTGAAAAATGTGTGTTACTATCTTCTTCTTGATGCAAGGTGTCATCACTATGAAGCATTGCAAACAAAACAAAAATGCTAACAAGCACAATACAATGCAATACAGATTGCAAAATGTCACATTCGAGCGATGTGGAAAAAATACTAATAGAAATTATTAATGCAGCGGTGTACACACAACTTTACCTCTTTGCAGTATTTTCCACTCCTAACGCATACATCATTGAAAAATTAAATTTTATTCACTATTTATGTGTTGCCAATGCTTACTAGCTTAAAGAATAAAAAACTCTAGCCATATGTTTATAACATATGATGTTACAGGACAAAGTAAAATGCGTTATTTGTACATAATATTTCAAATTTGGAGTCATATTTACTAGGTTGCCATAGAATATGCTACTCACATATCAATAATAAATAAGGTGTTTCATGTGCTTCTTATTTTAACGAGCTTTCCCATCCCCAAGGAGGCTTGTGGAATGTTAGGTCTATCAATTGCCCAAAGCTAAGTGTCATCCTCTTGATTAAAATTTTATGGGTCATCCCATGCCACATTTGGTCTCCACTCTTGAGCTTTATCACAGGAAAATGTGTCCTCCAGAATTTTCGCTCTTATTTCTTCATACATGTATTTTGTTGAACTGAGTCTCCATTTCTTGGATTTAGAGCACTGAACAATGAAGGTTTTTATATTCTTTGTTGGTGCTTGTGTTGATGCCTTTGATGATTCTTGTGAAAAATGTTTGTTACTCCCTTCTTCTTGATGCAAGCTGTCATCACTCTGACGCATTACAAACAAAACAAAGCGTTATTAACAAGCACAATACATATAATAGAAGATAGATTTCAGAATGTCACATTCATCGGTTGAGGAAAAAATAGTAATAGAAATAATTAGTGCAGTGGTGTACACACAACTTTACCTCTTTCCATTCTTTCTCATTCCTATCACAAACGTCATTGGAAACATAAATTTTATTTGTTATTTATGTGTTTCAATTTCTTACTAGCTTAAATAATAAAAAATAGTCCAGCCATTTGTTTATAAGGTATGATGTTACAGGACAAACTAAAATGTCCTTTTCGTACATAAATATATCAAATTTAGAGTAATATTAATAAGACAGCAAGAGAATATGCTACGCTTCTTATTTTGATGAGCCTTTCCCATCCTGAATGAGGCATGTGGAATGTTAGGTTTATCAATTGCCCAAAGCTTAGTGTCATCCTCCTGAGTAAAATCTGATGGGTCGTCGCATGCCACATCAAGTTTCCACTCTTGAGCTTTATCACAGGAAACTAGGTTATCTGGAATTTTCTCTAATTTCTTCATACTTGTATTTGGTTCAAATGAGTCTCCATTTCTTCCATTTAGGGAACCAAACAATAAATTTGTTTATATTATTTGCTGGTGCTTGTGTTGATGCCTTTGATGATTCTAGTGAAAAATATGTGTTACTATCTTCTTCTTGATGTAAGGTGTCATCACTATGAAGCATTTCAAACAAAACAAAAATGTTAACAAGCACAATACAGATTGCAAAATGTCACATTCATGTGATGTGAAAAAAATACTAATAGAAATTATTAATGCTGTGGTGTACAGACAACTTTACCTCTGTGTAGTATTTTCCACTCCTAATGCATACATCATTGGAAACTTAAATTTTATTCAATATTTATTTGTTGCCAATGCTTACTAGCTTAAATAATAAAAAACTCTAGCCATATGTTTATAACATATGATGTTACATGACAAAGTAACATGCGTTTTTTGTACATAAATATTTCAAATTTGGGGTCATGTTTACTAGGTTGCAAGAAAATATGCTACTCACACATCAATAATACATTAGGTGTTTCATGTGCTTCTTATTTTAATGAGCTTTCCAATCCTGAAGGAGGCTTGTGGAATGTTAGGTTTATCAATTGCCCAAAGCTAAGTGTCATCCTCCTGAGTAAAATTTTATGGGTCATCCCATACCACATCAGGTCTCCACTCATGAGTTTTATCACAGGAAAATGTCCTCCAGAATTTTCTCTCTTGTTTCTTCGTACTTGTATGTACTGAGTCTCCATTTCTTGCATTTAGAGCACTGAAAACAATGAAGGTTTTTATATTCTTTGTTTGTGCTTGTGTTGATGCCTTTGATGATTCTAGTGAAAAATGTGTGTTACTATCTTGTTCTTGATGCAAGGTGTCATCACTATGAATCATTTCAAACAAAACAAAAATGTTAACAAGCACAATACAATACAATACAATACAATACAATACAATACAATACAATACAATACAATACAATACAATACAATACAATACAATACAATACAATACAATACAATACAATACAATACAGATTGCAAAATATCACATTCATGCAATGTGGAAAAAATACTAATAGAAATTATTAATGCAGCGCTGTACACACAACTTTACCTAACGCATGCATCATTGGAAACTTAAATTGTATTCATTATTTATGTATTGCCAATGCTTACTGGCTTAAATAATAAAAAACTCTAGCCATATGTTTATAACATACAGTGTTACATGACAAAGTAAAATACGTTTTTTGTACATAAATATTTCAAATTTGGAGTCATATTAACTAGGTTGCAAGAGAATATGCTACTCACACATCAATAATAAATTAGGTGTTTCATGTGCTTCTTATTTTAATGAGCTTTCCCATCCTGAAGGAGGCTTTTGATATGTTAGGTTTATCAATTGCCCAAAGCTAAGTGTCATCCTCCTGAGTAAAATTTGATGGGTCATCGCATGCCACATCAGGTTTCCACTCTTGTCCTTTATCACAAGAAAATGAGTCATCTAGATTTTTCCCTTTAGTTTCTTCGTACTTGTATTTGGTTTAATGAGTATCCATTTCTTCCGTTTAGCGAACCGAACAATAAAGATGTTTATATTATTTGTCGGTGCTTGTGTTGATGCCTTTGATGATTCTAGTGAAAAATGTGTGTTACTATCTTCTTCTTGATGCAAGGTGTCATCACTATGAAACATGCAAAGAAAACAAAAATGTTAACAAGCACAATCAATACGATATAGATTCCAAATGTTACATTCATACGATGTGGAAAAATACTAATAAAAATTATTAATGCAGTGGTGTACACACAACTTTACCTCTTTGTAGTATTTTTCATTCCAAACACATACAGCATTGGAAACTTAAGTTTTATTCATTATTTGTGTTGCCAGTGTTTACTAGCTTAAAAAATAAAAAAACTCTAGCCATGTGTTTATAAGATACAATGTTACATGACAAACTAAAATGCCTTTTTTTATACATAAATATTTCAAATTTGGAGTCATATTAACTAGGTTTGCAAGAGAATATGCTACTCACACATCAATAAATTAGGTGTTTCCTACGCTTCTTATTTTGATGAGCTTTCCCATCCTGAAAGAAGCATGTGGAATGTTATGTTTATCAATTGCCCAAAGCTTAATGTCATCCTCCTGAGTAGAATCTATTGGGTCATCGCATGCCACATCGGGTTTCCACTCTTGAAATTTATCACAGGAAAATGAGTCTTCATTTGTTGCATTTGGAGCACTGAACAATAAAGGTTTTTATATTCTTTGCTGGTGCTTGTGTTGAGGCCTTTGATGATTCTTGTGAAAAATGTTTATTACTCCCTTCTCTTGATGCAAGATGTCATCACTTTGACGCATTACAAACAAAACAAAGTGTTAACAAGCACAATATAGATTTCAAAATGTCACATTAAGGGGTTGTGGACAAAATAGTAATATAAATAATTAATGCAGTGGTGTACACACAAGTTTATCTCTTTCCATTCATAACACAAACATCATTGGAAACTTAAATTTTATTTATTATTTATGTGTTTCAATTTCTTATTAGCTTAAATAATAAAAAATAATCCAATCATATGTTTATAACATACGCGTTATAGGACAAACTAAAATGTCCTTTTCGTACATAAATATTTCAAATTTAAAGTCATATTAACTTGGTTGCAAGAGAATATGCTACTAATACATCTATAAATTAGGTGTTTCCTATGCTTCTTATTTTAATGAGGTTTCCCATCCTGAAGGAGGCATGTGGAATGTTAGGTTTATCAATTGCCCAAAGTGTGTCATCCTCCTGTGAAAAATCATATGGGTCATCGCATGCCACATCAGGTTTCCAGTCTTGAGCTTTATCACACGAAAATAGGTCCTCTAAAATTTTCTCTCGAATTTTTTCGTACTTGTATTTGCTTGAAATGAGTCTCCATTTCTTTCATTTAGAGCACTGAACGATAAAGGTTTTTATATTCTTTATTGGATCTTGTGTTGATGCCTTTGATGATTCTAGTGGAAAATGTATGCTACTCCCTTCCTCTTGATGCAATGTGTCATCACTTTGACAGAGTACAAAGAAAAGAAAGTGTTAACAAGCACAATAAAATATAAATTCCAAAATGTCATTCCTACCACAAACATCATTGTAAACTTTACCTCTTTCTATTATTTTTCATTCCTACTGTAAACATATGTGTTGTTATTACTTACTAGGTTAAATAATAAAAAAAGACACTAAACCATATGATTATAAGATACGGAAAGTCTAACGGGCGACCGGTCGTGCTGGAACGCTAACGCGCGACTGGTCCAGCCCCCGTCCCCCATGCAACTACACGGCCCGACCCACGTCCTCCCCGTAAGCGCTCTACGGCCCACACCCTTGCCACACAAGCACGTAATCCTAGCCCAGCGGCCCGCGTGTGGCCTTTTACCGTCTAAAGCAAGCAGGAGTAGGCGGGACAGGAACATCGAACGCTTCAACACATGCACGTGCAACTTGTTGAAGGTCTTTATGACAACTTATGTGTTACTTTGCTACTTAGCACATAACAAGTTCAATGTCTCCCTTATGACAACTTATGTATTACTGCAGTTTGTATTTTAGCAGAGAACAACTTCTTCATTATCCTTATGGAATCTTATGTGCTACTTAGCACATAACAAGTTGGTCAATGCTCCATACAACAACTTGTGTTGTAGCTTTCTACTTACAGAGAAAAAATATCTTCTCTTTTATGTGCTTCATGGAAACTTGTGTGGTAGCAGAGACAACTTTGATTCTGCTAGACACCGTGTTACGCGCATCACGAATAAGTTGTCACTTGAATGACCCATCAGTTGCCACTCAATCCAACATAAGTTGTCACACGAGTGACACAAGAGTTTCCATTGAATTCAAATATAAGTTGCCACACCAAGGTTGAACAAACAGAGGGGAAGAAGGGAACGGAGGTTGAAGAAACACACACGAAGGTTGAACAAGCAATCAGCGGG
This sequence comes from Digitaria exilis, assembly GCA_015342445.1. NCBI lineage: Eukaryota > Viridiplantae > Streptophyta > Magnoliopsida > Poales > Poaceae > Digitaria > Digitaria exilis. The sequence continues at coordinate 528,390 of JACEFO010002671.1, forward strand.
AGGAAATTGAGGATGAAGAAGCACGAGCAAGAGAGGGAGGAGGGGGTTGTGAGGGGGGGGGGGATTGCAAACTACCTCAATTACTCAAAGATCGTTGGATCTGGATTTCCTCCATGCTCCCGCCAACCTGATTCAAGAGATTTGTTTGGGAGGGAGCGGAGAAGGGGTCACCGGTGCCTGCCGCTCTTGAGGGGAGCAGAGGGGTGGGGTTGCGGGCCGCTGGGTGACAATCACCTCGTGCGCGGTGTCGGCGGAGGGGGTCACGCGCTAACCTGATGCGCGACCAGTCACGTGTTAACCTGGTCCATTTAGATCAAAAATCAAATGGCCAAATTATTTGTGTGGCTCATGCTGCATGATTTGGTAATCATGGATGTACAAAAGATTATTGTTGTCACGGCTTTGTTCCATGCATAGAAAAGATCAAAAGACACGATAAAATGGCATGTACTTCCTATGATTGAATCCAGGGTGCCTGCGTTTTGGAATGTGCACGATCTCATCCCGTAGCTAGCCCGCGCTCGCTCTGCCTAAATAAAACCCTAAACTGAAATCGATAAAAGGCAGGATCGTTTTTCCCTTTCTCCAGTTCTCCTTGCCCTCACCGCCGCCACAAACCACGACCATCGTCTTCTCGTTTCCGCACGCACGGCAGCGACATCGCCGCCGCAATCATGTCGACGGACAGAAGCAGGGACCTCATCAGCGCCCTCCCGGATGACGTCCTCCATCTCCTGCTCTCCTTCCTCCCCGCAGACGAAGCCGTCCGCACGTGCGTGCTCGCCCACCGCTGGCGCGGCCTCTGGAGATCCGTACGTGCGGTGCGCATCACCCAACCCGCACGTGCCGTGCGCACCACCCACCGCGGCGGCAAGGTCAACTGGACGCGGCGGTCGCTTACCAACTTCATGAACCACCTGCTCCTCCTCCGCGCCGCCGGATCGCCCATGGACGAGCTCGAGATCAGCTGCGGCCGCCTGCGCGGCGACACCTGCTACGACGAGCACTACCCCTGCTCCTGCTACGAGGATCGCGATGGGCCCAGCCCTCGCGACATTGCCGAGGCCGAGGACCTCTCCCGGTCCGCCGGCATGTGGATCCGGCACGCCCTGTCCATCTGCAACGCCAGGGCGCTCAACGTCTCCTACCGCTATAGCGGCCGCTTGCGCCTCGGCGGCGTGCCTTTCGTCTCCACCCAGCTGGCCAAGGCGGTGTTCTCATGGGCATCTTTCAAGTCCTCTGACCGTCTGGATTTCTCCATGTGCCCTGCGTTGGAGGATCTTACGTTGAGCATTTGCCAGATCCATGTCGGAAGAATCTTGTCCCAGTCGGTAAGGCGTCTAAGCATCAAGGGGTGCAGTTTCCACTGGAGCAAACGCACTCGTATCGCCACTCCACGCGTCGTCTCATTGGACATCTCTGTCAATACCGGCCGGGCTCCTGTTATTGAGAGCATGCCTTCGCTGGAAGTAGCGAATGTCAGCATTTGCGGACGTCGTTGTGCCGATGAGTGTGACAACAAATATTACAGTATTTGTAAATAAAGTCAGAGATGTGATGGTTGCCATGGCGGTGGCAACGTTGGAAGCCGCAGCGTGCTTCTTGAAGGATTGTCAGGTGCCACCGATTTGGAGTTGACAAGTGATCCTCGCGTGGTATATATGCTTCCTCTTCCTTTTTTGTATGTGTTCTTTTAATTATCTACGTTCTATTGGATCTGATGCATACTATTCTTTGTGGCACGCTTTGTTTGTCCAGTTTATTTTCAGAGAGGACTGCAAGTTCCCTACTACATTTACCAACCTAAAAGTGCTAGTGCTCAACGAGTGGTGTGTGGTACCCACCGCTGAGGCACTAGTTTACTTCCTCCGGTACTCACCTCTTTTAGAGAAGCTCACCGTTCGATTCGAATATTGTAAGGTATATACATATGCTGTCCAAATAAGGCCTTTTTAATTTGTATTGGGCTCGCCACATATGTATATAGCTGGCTAATTTCTATAAATAATTGTGTTTCATGCAGAGCAAGGATGGCCCTGATAAAGCAAAAAGAAATATAGGGCCCAAAGAAAATTTGTTGGGATCAAAACAACTCAGCGTGGTCAAGCTAAAATGCCGTGAGAACAATAAGCTTGTTGCAGAAGTATCAATGATCCTGAATGCATATGGAATATCTGAAGAGAAAATTAAGATTGAACCAAATTTTTGTCGTACAAAACGTAAGTCTATCCAACAATTTTTACCTTAATTCAGTTGATTTTGCACTTTGCACTTTTTTAAAGTATAACTAAGGAAAAAGTTTCTTTATGCGGACGAAGTTTGGTAGAGATAGTCGATGTTTCCCTGATATACAATTTGGATTGAGTAAAAACTTTCTTTTTCGACAAAGTTTGGTAAAGATAGTCGATATAAAATTATTAGCTAATAAGACAAGTGCTTGCACCAAGCAGAATCTTATCCTTCAAGGATGGAACGGATATTCAGTTCTTGTGGAAAAGGCAAGAAAAATAGTGCCTTTTTTTGTCTATCTTCTCATTATGCCCTGGATTCACGTGAAGAGTTCTTCACTCTCAGTCAAGTATTTGCAAATAATAGAAGACTAATATCAGACAACAAATAAATGGTTAACCAGATCATTATATTCTTTTGTGAAAGCACATTTCTTGCTTCGAGTTCTAACGATTGCATCAAGTTAAACTACAGTGCACTGACTATAGATCAAGCTTCGTTAGTCTGGCTCTGGCTCTCTGATTTATTCCATTTTATTTGTTTACAGCATGTGGTTACGGCGAATCAACGGATTCGGAGGACTAATGATGATAGACCAAGTATGCCCAGATTATTGTGGAGAGTACTGTTGAAATGCAGACTCTTCGCCATCATTTATCTATTGGGGTCGTATATTAGACTGGTTCATGAGAGAAGCAGGACCACATACGTTTTACTTTACCTTTAGTTCGAGTCAGAAATACTTAAGTACGGATTGGATAATGTTTTTGCTTGCTCTGCTAAGCTTTGCCCATTATTGATCTCACATATTTGTACTTTTGCAAAAAGAAAATTGCTATCCCGAATTAATCTATATCTTGTTTTTATCTTTATCCGCTGGTATGATGGTACAGTTTAGTGCGCTGAGAAATCACAGTATCTATTGAAGTTCAAAATTTATCTTGTTATAGGTCCGTGAACAAACATGTAGCCAGGCTGATTATATATATTCAAGAGCTTTCACAGATCACAACTAAATGTGCCAGATCCCAGCAACCGGATTTATATACATGTGATTATTCATAGTGGAAATTTTCTCTTTTGTTGTGACAGATGTTTTGATGTGAATTTCATGTCGCGGAGGAGTTCTGCAGAGACTTTCCACCCCGCCTACCATTGTTTGATGGCCCAAAACAATGTTTCTAGCCTAGTGGTTAACTGGTTATAGAAGCATCTAGCAGACTCAAGTTCGATTCTCTACGGACTACGGTAGATAAATATTTGGAAAAAAATTATAAAAAAATAGTTTGGAGGTTTCCCCTACTGAATTCGGTAAAAAAAAACGTTTCTAAAATATTACTGGTTTCAAAACAATGTTATTAAGGGCCAGTTTGGATATTAGAGCATGTTCAACAATCCTAAAAAATTCAGAAAAAAAATACTAATGTAGTTAAGGAAGGTGTGTTTGGGAGTCACAATTTATTGTAGTAGTATATGTTTGATGAAATGACCCATACTTTCAACTCGGAGTTTCCTTCGAATTGTTTATCTAAGCAAATAAAAATCGTGAAGTACCACACTCGAAGTCAGTTAGGAGGATATAGAGGATTTGGCATCAACTTCCCAATGTCAAGCATCAGGCATAAAAAATTCTGTTATATATGTCGCATAGTGATTTAAAGGCTTCAATGCCTTATTTATGATAAAACAAATTCAGCTGCTTATGCCATTTTTACCTCAGGTTGGTGAGGTCATTATTCTAGCGAAACAATTTGAGTTGCGTTTGAATAGCATTAGACAAAAATACTTTAGAAAATGTCTCTTATTTTCTTATTATCTAAGAATACCAACTTTTTACTTCTATTAAGTTTTTTACTTGTACAACGTTGTATTTTTGCAAGATGTCGTAATGCTCTATATTGAAAAGCAATCGATTTTTTTTGGCAAGGGCCATACAGGCTACAACTAAATAAAGAATAGTTATTGAAATATGAGCATAAATGATTGTCTAAGGATCAAAACCAATGAGTAAGGCCACAAAGCGCTTCACAATGATGAAAAAACATTAGTGCTAATCAAGTCAGGATGTAGTACATTTTATAATTATGAGATAGTTAAAATCTTAGTTCAAATACTTTGGTTCTATTACGTTCTCATATATAAACCTTAGTATAATAATATTTTCATTTCCTCGGATGAAACATTTGTATTAAAAATATATAACTTATAGATATAATATAAAAAAAGATGAGTGTGTACGTGTATGTAAGAGTCGCGCGTATGTGCTGTATTTAACAAAAAAAAGTCTACATATCATGAACTTATATTGCTTATAAAATCTATCCAAAGTGGTGGATTGATCCATATAGCCTTGCATTATTATAAATATTCAATAAATCTATCAACAAAGTGGAAGTCATGGACACAAAGTCTCAAATGGATTACGAGGACTATGTACCTTGGACTTAACATCTTGTATCCTCTTTTAAACAATCTATACCACTAGAATTTGTACCATACACAAATCGATACATATTTAGTTATTTTTTTCCAAGGGAATACGAGCACATGCTAGTTTTCCTTTGTTGTTGTTGTTTTCGTCGTCGTCACATCCTTCTCTCCACCGAAGACCAAGACATTCTGAACGCACTGCAACTACGTGTATTTTTCTTGCTTACTGTGGTCGTATATAATATATTTGGGCCTTAGCTATATGAAAAATTAGAAGGGAACTGCAACCAGTTATGCAGCCATTGGCGTAGTAAGGAAACTGACCCTAGGCTTTGTGATTTTGTAATCGACTGATAACATAGCTATTGAATCTTTTGATATTCATTTGATGAATATAAAATATATATAATTCTAAGGCATCCAACTGATGGCGACACTAGTATAAATGAGCATTAGTACCGGTTACAAATCTCTGTTACTAGTATTGGTTTTGCAACCGATATTGCGTTTCTAATATTCAATGGGCGGCCCACTTAGTACTGGTTGCAACAACCGGTAACACCAACCGGTACTAAATGGGTTCGAGCAAAAAAAAGGAAAAAATTAAACTCATCGGGGGAGGGGGGCACACAAGAGATTTTTTACAAATCACAAGTCAAAGTTTTATTACACGCATAAATACGTGTGTGTAGTTCGTGGGATTCGAAATCACAACCTCTGGCGTTGCGTGTAACCTCCCTAGCACCCCACCGACAGAGCACATGTGGTTGGGAGAGGGATGCTATCCTTTTAAACTATCTCGGGGCGGACCATTTAGTGGTACTAAATGCCACAATTTAGTACCAGGTAGTGTTATAAGCCGGTACTAAATGCTAAGGGGCCTCGGAAACCCTCTCGGGACCATTAGTTAACACAAACCGGTACTAAACACAACCATTTAGTACCAAGTGGTGTTATGAACCAGAACTAAATGGTCCCGAGGGGGCACGGTGCTTACCAACCAGTACTAGATTGACCTAGTACTGGTTAAAAAAAATCGGTACTAACGTGAGAGAGATGAATGCCCGTTTTTCTTATAGTGTAAATAAGCCCGAACAAAACCTTCCAAAGAAATGGCGGAAAATAGCAAAGGTAGAAGCACCGGCCTTTTGCAACGATCATTTCGGTGAGGACCATGAAGACCATCAAATCAGTCAGTGATGTATATGATTCATCAAGGTGTTGTATATCTTTTGCATTGCTCAAGTCAGCAAGCTCTAGCTTTTGGAATCACCAACTAATTCGGTGGTGCCATGGAGAGAGTCCCAAATCAGTCAGTGTCTAGCATGTCAGCGGGCAACAAGGAATAAACTCTCTATGGGCAACAATATATTAATTCGGCATGTTCCGTAAAAAACGGCACTGAATCATTCGATACTCAAGACCAGAGAAGGAGGAGCTTGGCTCAGTACTGCACTGATAAATTTGATGGTACATGGAAGCCTATACTGAATCATGCTTATAGAGGGCTCAGGAGTAAGCGACACAAACGGCTCTCAATGGCCAGCTGAGGTAGAGACCATCAATTAATTCACTGCACAATTTGGTGTAACCATCCTCTGTGCACTGAATTAATCATTGGTACACATAATGTTGCAACTTGGTTGTGACTATACATACCATGTCCCAGACATTTGGAATGAGCTTGAGTTCACTAAAGGTACTGCTTGTGTTCCACTCACATTCTTAAATTTTATAGAATATCGACAAGCACACGAAAATACCAACGTAGAACTTTGCCAAGAAGTATTCAGGGTATCAAATCCATAAAGAGTATTTATTTTCTAACTAGGTTACCTCTAGGAGATGAGGAAGAAAAGATTGGATTAAGATAGTTTGGTTTTTTATAATGGAATTTCAAATCATAAGCAGCGTCTATCTATCTCTTGCTTGCTTCGCTGACCGATATGATGTTTCATAGAAAGACCCTCCGGCATAGAAACACAATTTTGGTCTCAGTAGAGGGGAATACTCAAAACTGGTGAAGCACCAACACCAACCTCTAATTCTAATGAGAGCATAAACAAACTAAAGGAATTCCTAAGTCTAGACACCAGGTCTACACCTAGAAAGACTTCTTCTAGTGTTTTGCAGGGTTACCTGTATTTCAGAGGCCCATACACGAATACCGAACACTTGAACCAAGAAACAATTAATATCAAGAAATTACATAAAAAATCCAAAAGAAAGCAACTTGAATACTCACTCAAGTGTGTGAATCCAATGAGGTACATGTAGAAGAAGGCAGAGAACAATCCAATCAAGTTTGGATCCTCTTCTAATCATGCTCTAATTAACATCTAATCTTCTTCTAATCTCCCCTCGCACAATTATAATCCTAATACATCAAAGAATATCTATCATATTTCTTCCTTCATATAACTATCTCTTCGGAATGATTTATGTTGTATCCCTGAGAATTAGGGGGTCAGTATGTGCTTATATAAGCTTCTTAGGTTGGTTGTAGGTGATCTAAGTATGGTAGTAGGCATTGCCGACCTTGAGAACCGCCCTTGAACCGCCTCACGGAAGCTTGCGTGACTGGCTCCAATGGTGGGCCGGCTGATCCAGCCCTCCCCCTATTACACCGCCTCGGGCACCGCCTTTGTGTGGTTGACCTTGGAATGGACTTTTCAAATGCTTATACTTATGATATCTTTATTTGAGTTTCTTCGGCCCATCCTTTTAATCCTTTGAAAAGCGTGTAGTGTAAGGTGACCTCTTCTCTGTATCTCTTTGCTCTTTTTCTGATATTTTCATATGTGGAAGCCTACATATATCACAAATCACCAAAACTCATGCAAATAATTAATGGTAGAGCCCTATTCTTGTTTTAATGAATCATTTATTTTTTGGTTGACAAAGATTATTCACAGTTTAAGAACTTTCAACATAAGTCTTGCAAGACCCTTCAACTGAGTCTGTGAAGTGGCCATCGATGTATTATGAGAGGGATAAGAAGCCACCACCGACTTGTTGAAGCTCTACCAAATGAAGACAACGAGGATCATGAGGGGGGGGGGGCACAAGAGACTCACTTGCGCGTGAGAGTCTCGTGGCAATCCACAGATTTATTTGATCGGGAACTTGGCCCTTGCTTGGACATTCTCTCTCAAGAGGCACAAGCAGTGGAAAGCGTGATACCTCGTACAAATTCACCAATTGTCACTACACTTGTATTCCGCATATTACATTCCTAGTGTTGCCTTCTGTAGTTTGTAAGACTGGACATAGAATGCAGAACCTTTATGTGGTGGAGATAGCAACACGTAAATAAACAGTGGACATTTAGATAGAAAACTGAGTAGTTTTTTTGTATGTATGTGCAAATTGGAGACTTACATTTTAGAATACGTAATTCACCCCCTTAGCCAGAGTGTCCTTTAGGCATCATGACAATCGGTGAGGGTGGCCCGCCCATGAGTTTTTACCCGGTGCATACAAATTGACTTCTCTAGAAATAGATTGTCGTTAACGCGTTTGGATCATGCATGTTAATTATTTTGTGAATTGTGTGCATCTAGCTACGTAGAGGTGCCTCACGGCGCCTGTGCACGGCTTTCTTGTCCATCCGGCTTCCGCTACCGCGAAAGACGGGTCAAAGAGCAAATTGTGGTCGTTCCTCACCACGCCCAAATTTTCACATCACCCTCCCCCACCAGCGCCGCTGTGTTCATTTCCATCGGTGTCGTGGCGCTCGGTGCCTCTGATCTCTCGCTGGCGCCCCCTTTGCCTACATATAGCTTCCCTGGCCTATTCCGCCTCCCGTCCACTGGCCGGCCGGCACCGCCCAGCGTAGTACACACGTCTTGCTGTCGTCTCCTGCATGATACCGGAGGAAGCGACCGGTCGAGGGGACCAATTGACCGCAGTATTATTCTGCAGTGGGTGCCATGGACATCGACGTGCAAGCCCACGACGGCCACGGCGAGGTTGACGACGACGGCAAGGAGAAGAGGACAGGTAAATGACCCTCGCTGTAACCAATCAAGCCGATGCTGAATCTCTGGGTTTCGTCTTCCTGGATCCCTTGTGCACATTAACATAAAGGGGATGGGGGGCAATGAGATCATTGCATTCCTCATATACGGTACGAAGGATTATCATGAAATGTGTGGAGGTGGTAGTATGCTTTGCGTCAATAGTAATTTGTGACACAACGCGAAGGCAGACACTAGTAAAAAGCACGCATAGGAATTAAAATTTTATATTATTATTTTTGTTAAAATTTTCCCGTTTTAGTTGATACTAACTTCGAACAACAACTTTATGGTATATAAATAACCAATAATTGTATTCTTTTTGTAAATCAACTGCAAAGTCCTTCTCAATATACCCCGGTTATTAAACAGTCCACGAGAAGCAATTGCCCATTTTTATTTCAATGCATTAGTGATAGCCAGCTCATCGAGTTCCGCCATTAGACGATGATAGTTAATCAGTGAGAGGATGTAGTGAAGAAGACGAATTGAAGTAGCAATGTGGTGAAACATGACAGCTTGGCAGAGACGAAGGGGTCTTGCGACCGAGGTGGCGACGATGGTGAATGTGACACACATGACTATGCTGGTGTCAGGAGCAGAGCTAGGGCCCTTTATTGGGGTCAATTGACCCTATAGAATCTTGCAATTCCTTGGTAAAATACTTCATCCATTTTAAATTACAATTCATTTTACTTTTTTTACCCTAAGTTTGACTCATTGTTTTATTCATAAATTTTGTACAAACATAGTTAAATTTAAGTTATTTTCAAAGAATTTTGATTAATAAAACAATCTATAATAAAAAATATAATGTTTTAAAATAGTTTAAATAACGAGTGGTCAAATTTAGGATAAAAAAAATCAAAAGAGTTGTACGTAATTTGAGTGGAGAGAGTATCGTGTTCATCCATAAGCTTGGCCGAGGCAGAGGGCCCTTTTGTAACCAAGGTGCTTGTGGCCCATATGGATATGTTGTTGTCTGTAGCAGGGGCTAGAGCTTTTTATCAGGGCCAACTGACCTGATGAAATCTTGCAATTTATTTAGCAAGGCATTTTTATCAGTGGCAATTTCTTTAGCAATTTGTGACAGAATTGAACTTGCCACTAAGCTACACATTCCTTTTGTAGCTCAGTGGCAAGTTCAATTACTGTCCTGTTTTTTTTTCTTTGTACAAATAAACAATGGAACGTGTAGCTGAGTGGCAATACAATTCCGACCCTTCTTTTTTCTTTGTATTTTTTATTTTTTTCGTAACGTGAGGAACATATAGTAACACCAAAGAAGAAGAATAAAATGTATACTTAATGGAACGTTCAAAAGTTTTTTTTTAAAAAAAAGTTTTCAGAACATGACAATTTTTAACATGTTCTTCATGACGAATTTATTTAAACATCACAATATTGTGGGCTGAGCTGTGACGAAATTCATAAAATGTCATAATTTATTGGCTTCTAGCCCATAACAGTGAATTTGTGACGTTATCTGAAAACGTCATCAACAATATGTCATAGATTAAATAGTTTGTTGTAGTGATGTAACATGTCGACCCGAAAGTTCTTATAATAATTCTGGTATATTTTTTAGAAGCCCAGAAAATAAATGTGCAAATTGTTGTGCTTACAAGGTTGAGTCAGAATAAATGTGCTAGATGATTTAATAATTCCAGTAAATTTTCTAGTAGTACACGCCAAATTAAAGAAGATGTTGAGAGAATCTATTCAACTCTAATAAACTCAAAAGTACATAAATTATAAATATACTCCATGCATCCTGAAGAACAATCATTCTAATTTTTCTTCTATGTCCAAGTCAAAGTTGGACCAAATTATACAAAAGGATACTAATATTTATGATGCAAAATAAGTATCATTGAACTCAATCTATTTGATGTCATAAATTGTTCACAAATTTTTGTATTAGTTTGATCAAATTTAACAAGTTTTTTTACTTATAACAAAACTAGAATGACTTCAATTTTTTTTCTGGGCATGGAGAGAATGTCATATAACAAATAGCCCTTTACTTTCATACATTGTCCATATGTCCTTAAATTTCCAGGGGAGCAAACATGCTTAATTGCCCATCTACTGCACTGAAACAAAAACGAAAGATATGTCATGCATGGTTTCTCTTGAGAAATCTACAGCTTCCATTATTATTGGTTTGGCACAGGTACGGTATGGACGGCAGCGGCGCACATCATCACGGCGGTGATCGGTTCCGGCGTGCTGTCGCTGGCGTGGGCGATGGCCCAGCTGGGCTGGGTGGCCGGGCCGGTGATCCTGCTGCTCTTTGCTGCCATCACCTACTACACCTGCTGCCTCCTCGGCGACTGCTACCGTGTCGGCGACCCTGCAACCGGCAAGCGCAACTACACCTACACCGAGGCCGTCGAGTCCTACCTAGGTACTGCTACTACTCGAATCAGCAGTTGCAAATTCAAGTTCACCAAATTAAACAGAGAGGCATCATTCAAATGATAACTTCCGATTCATATCTATTTTTTAAAAAATAATAACTTCGCATGCAGAGATGGATGCAACTGACACTGCAAGAACTCTCTTCCTCTCTTGTGTGTATGAGCAGGTGGCTGGTATGTATTTTTCTGCGGCTTCTGCCAGTATGCCAACATGTTCGGCACCGGCATCGGCTACACCATCACAGCGTCTGCCAGTGCGGCGTAGGTCCATGAACTTGTACTGATCGATCAACCAGATCAAATGACGATCGATCAATTGGTTTAATTCCGTTTGGATGGCAGGGCTATCTTGAAGTCGAACTGCTTCCACTGGCACGGGCACGAAACTGACTGTACCCAGAACACAAGCGCCTACATCGTTGCCTTCGGAGTCGTGCAGGTGATCTTCAGCCAGCTCCCCAACTTCCACGAGCTCTGGTGGCTCTCTGTCATCGCTGCCGTCATGTCCTTCTCCTACGCCACCATTGCCGTCGGCCTCGCCCTTGGGCAGACCATTGCAGGTAGGTGTACAAAATACAGCCGCAATGGCTCACGTACACATTGTATCATTCTCTGTGTGTTCAATCTGCTAGGTCCTACGGGGAAGACGACGATGTATGGCACGCAGGTCGGAGTGGATGTTGCAGACACGACGCAGAAGATATGGCTGACGTTCCAGGCTCTCGGCAACATCGCGTTTGCCTACTCTTACACCATAATCCTCATTGAAATCCAGGTGAGGAATGCTACTACGTACACCTACTCTAACGCCCACTGCAAGAAACTAATTGTTGTGACAAGCCGGTAATATTCTTTTGCGATGACTGTCGTGACTCGTGACATGTGATGGGTACGTCGCAGGACACACTGCGATCTCCACCGGCGGAGAACAAGACGATGCGGACGGCGTCGATCCTGGGCGTGGCGACGACGACGTCCTTCTACATGATGTGCGGCTGCCTCGGCTACTCGGCGTTCGGCAACGCGGCGCCGGGGAACATCCTCACGGGCTTCTACGAGCCCTACTGGCTGGTGGACTTCGCCAACGTGTGCATCGTGCTCCACCTCGTGGGCGGCTTCCAGGTGTTCCTGCAGCCGCTCTTCGCCGCGGTGGAGGCCGCCGTGGCGTCGCGCTGGCCGTGCTCGACGCGTGAGCAGGCCGGCGGCGTCAACGTGTTCCGGCTTGTGTGGCGCACGCTGTTCGTGGCCATCATCACCCTGGGCGCCGTGCTGCTGCCGTTCTTCAACAGCATCCTGGGAATCCTCGGCAGCATCGCATTCTGGCCGCTCACCGTGTTCTTCCCCGTGGAGATGTACATCCGGCAGCGGGAGATCCCGAGGTTCAGCGGGGTGTGGCTTGCGCTGGAGACACTCAGCTTCTTCTGCTTCGTCATCACCGTCGCGGCCGGCGTCGCGTCGGTGCAGGGCTTGCGCGACTCGCTCAAGAACTACGTGCCCTTCCAGACCAGGTCGTGATGGGTAGGTTGGGAGGGAGTGCATGCGCTGCCGCGTGTTCACTCGTTAAAAGAGACGATGCTGGTCTACGTGTTTGTGAAGAGAAGATCCTCACTTGCATTGTAAAGCTTGGGATTGGCCGGAGGATGCTCTACTTCCTAGTAGATTTGGTAACAAGCTAAGCGGTATGTCTGAGATTGTGGGTTGGGTCATGTGCGGCATTTGTAGTTTTCCGATGACAATATGGCCATAAGGGAAATAGTATAGGAGGCAAGAGCAAATCCTTGTGTGTGTGTGTGTTCTGAAATCCTTCTCCAATCTTGTGGCTAACTTGCAGAATATGGGCCTGCTTCTCGTCCCCGCCATAATTGGCCACGCCTAACTTTCGGCTGCCAAGAAATCATGTGACTGGTGCATGGTTCAAGAAAAAGTTGCGACCTGCCACAGAATTTAGAGCTGATGTCTTAAGATTTCCTTGCCACAAGTGTGGTGTCACAACCGCCCCTCACTGTTGCACCGGTGGTGAAGACCGGGATGTGAAGAAGATGGACGATGCTTTCACTGATAGATGCTCCCATGGCTGCCGAGACATGAGAAGGGGATCGCCGTGGTGGTGAAGGGAAACTCCTGATCCCAATCTCTAATTCAATTTCTTTGTGTTCCTTCCCTGTCGCGGCTGTTGGCTTATATGCCTCCTTCAGTCATAGATGTGGGGGCTCACCATGAATGAACCATGTCCACGGGTGTTACACTTCCACCGTCCCGAAAAGTTGCCTGTCCCCAATCAACAGCCAATGACTCCACCCTTTCTTTTCTTGACATCCTCTGTGATGTAAACATTTATGTAGGTTGTCAACCTCATTGTAAATCCCAGGATCCCATCGTCGGATGATCAACAAGAAAGCCAGGGTTAGTAACTCCTTAACATCAAGCAGATGGAACATCTGACTCCTTAGCTAAGGTCGGTATTCAACATTAATGATGAGTGGACAACTGCCAACATTGGTGAGCACACCTTCAAGGACCAGCTCATCGATTACCTTTATCTTTTCGTAATCAAAGTCCTTTGTTCCCCATGCCAATTGTTAGGCCAGTCTCAGTGGGGGTTTTATGGGCAATAAATAGGGTGCCATGTAGGCAATTTTGATGACATGGCACTGGATTAATGAGGGGAGAGAAAACATGCGTGTCGTGGTGATGAAACGATGTTGCTCCAGTTACCAATACATTGGTAACCGTGTCGTGGCGATGAAACGATGTTGCTCCAGTTACCAATACATCGGTAACCGTGCGACACTCCATTGAGGGGGATTCGTTTCATCGCTGGATCCCGCGGCGCCGGTGAAGATCCGTGCGGCCGTGCCTCGCCATCCTTCATCCTGCCGATATTCCCGTAGGGTGCGTGCCGATGCCGATCTCCTACGCCTGCGCGGCACGGCCTGCTTGCGGGGACCGGAGGCAGGTAGCAGCGGTAGGGACTGGAAGCGGACCGCAACGGCGGCGGCACGCAGTGCAGCAGCAGCGGCGGGATGTCTTTGCCGTCTGCTTTCTGATTTGTCATTTGTGTTTGCTGACGGGGGATTTGGTTGATTTGATTTGGTTAATCCCGAGCAACTCGTTCTGCAGCACAGTCGCGTGCGACAAGGGGAACTGCACGGTGGCGCCGGGGACGCTGGGCAAGAAACCCGGGCTGGACACAGCTGCATGTCGGCGACGACCTCCGCTTCCTTCCCTGCGTCATCCCAAACTGCTACCTCTTCTTTTTTTTCTTTTTTTAGGCATTTTTTTTCTTGTCCCGTGCTGCGTTCTGCGTTGTGTAGCTCGGCAGGCTCTCATGGGTTACAAATATTTTTATTCATTTGCATACTTTCTCGATACAAAAGGTTACACAGTTCGCATGCCACATTTGATCACAACATAATATAAGGTTTAAATGATGTAGACTACCTATGAAATTGTGTCATGAAACTGTGCACTGAAAGTGCCAGTTTCATCCTATTGAAAAGCTGATGTGGCTGTCTTAATAACGGTGTCCATGAAACTGCCACTGAGATTGGCCTTACCATAAACCGTCATGTGCCTCAACTATCTGGCCACCGGTAGGCGGTAGCTGATTTGCAATTCCCTGCAATGCTCATGATAACATAAGGAAATAAGTAGAAATCACCGGGTTTTGTATAGCTCCTGGAGCACTGTAATTTCTTCCAATGCAATGATTGTTCCATTTTCATACGCAAAGCCATGTCTCCCAATTTTTGGAACAAGATCTTTCTCAGGCACCCTGACAAATGATTGAATGTATATCCATCTCCTCTTGAATATTGATAGCAGAATTGAGATGATAGGGTTCATCTTCTCATCATACACATGCTCTTATCATTATCCACACCAACCCCAAAGAGAAAAGGAGTGTTTCTCTGAAGAGGTAGCTCATCACTCATGCATGCCTTGCAAACTGGTTTGCTGTCCTCATCGAGCTTTTTCACAAAAACATGGTCTGCATCGACCAATCCAAACTCCATGAAGCACGAGGAGCCATCAACAACCTGCTCATCAACTAGGTTCACGTCAAGCTCATTGTTCATGTCAAGCTGCCCACCAGAAGCTAGCAGCTGCATAATTCATATGTGCAGGCAGCAAACCCAATATTGAAGCTTTATACCTAAGCTTGTTCATGGACTGCAATAACCATACATAAATGACACTTTACATAGCATTGAGCAATCAGCTTCAATTGTGTACTCCCGAAAGCTTAATGCACATCTTCTCCATAGTGGAATTTCTCTGACAACTAGAACAAAAACTATCATTGATAAGGACATACCAATCACCATGACACTCACACTGCATTGGGTTGACTCATGCCCCATGGATGTCACTAGCTTGCTCAAGGTGCCTCTGGGCAGAACACCTAGCTGCATGACAGTGATGTTCTCCCTGAAAGCACCATCAAGTACTGGTCTCATGTCTTTTATGCTTAGCCACTTGTTAATTAGATTCATGATATGCAAACCTTCCTTTAACCTCCTATCAAACCAGTCGTCTTCAAACATTTCTACAGATAGTGTACCCAACTCTAGAATCGCAGTGAGGCAACACCATAAGTAACCACCTTGTCGGTGTCCAACTTGATAATTGGTTTTCTCTTCTCACCAACCAAGCATTCTTTGCCCACAACCATCTGGTGCAGTAAGCCATTGTGTGCATCATGGTCGGGCGTCTGCTCCTCATCCCACTGAACTACTCGAGGAATTCCAGTCATTTCATCGGCCTGAGTGTGAGTGCCCAATACTTGCTATGATGTTTCTGCAACTACATTATCAATTGACATTTCAATAAACACATCCAATCAGCTTCCTAGTGAAGCTCGTCATGGATGTCCACATGGACAACTGGCTCTAGTTCTTCATCAACCAAGAAGTCCAGACACCCAGATAGCTGCTTCAACAAGCCATCATGGGAGTCGTTGACATTCTGCAACTATCCCAAATCACATAATCCTCACAATCCATTTGCTCTGATTTTGCTACCATATTAGTCTCTAGAAGCATTTCATCAAGCACTTGGTGGGCAATACCTTTATGTAGTACTGGAAGGGAGGAAACCTGCTCGTGGCAGTAGCAGTCACGACCACCGCTGATGTCGTAGCTGCCGCTAATGCAGTAGTTGCGGTCACCATTCCCATGGTAGTGTAAGCCACCTTCAGCATGGTCAGCTCCGTTAGCGTGGAAGCCACCAGTTAGTGGGGAACCCTTAGGAAAAGTGTGTTCGAAGGACGTAGGGCACCTGTCACAGTCTGCCCCAATCTCGAACTTGATAAAGTCACCGACTCTGAGGTTGCGGGTGTTGTTGTGCCCATCAACCTTGAGGGAAGGCTAATGGAAGTAGATGTACCCATCGCCATTGTCGAGAGTGACGAAGCAAGACCCGCTAGTGATGTTGAACCAACTCACCATCCCCATCAATCTATTCGGCAACACCTCAATAGTCGCTTCTATGAACTCAACTGTGACACCCCACAAGTCAAGGTAAGGTAATGCTCTGATCACCAACTGTCACAACTGCCCCATGACCACAGGTGATAAAGACTAGGATGCGAGGAAGATGGACAATGCTCTCACCAACAGATTCTCTCATGGCCGCCTACGAGAGATCGCCTAGATGTGAGAAGGGGGTCGTCATTGGTGGCGAGGTGGTAGGGGAACTCCCAAACCCAATCTCTGATTCAATATCTTTGTTTCCTTCCCTGTTGTGGTTGTCGGCCTATATGCCACCTTCAGTCTTAGATGTGGGGCCCACTACGAATGGACCATGTCCCTAGGTGTTACATGTGCACATGGGATTTTGTTGTCACGCAGCCGTGGCACGCCATAGTTTACGTGGCGCTTTGTGGTTGGTGTCCAAACACTCCCTATATACCCACACACATGCACCGTAAACATTAACTAATTACTATACAACTAGAAGATAACAATACTTTGTCTGCTAAGCTATGCCCAATTCCGGTTATGAACTAAACTTCTCCAATTTCTAGAAATATCACAAAATCAAAAGATGCATCACAGATTACAAAATAAATAAAAGAAGATTTCACAGGAAAAGACTAATCCAATCCTCATGATACTGATAGAAATCACAAAACAAAAAGAAGAAAAACCTTCGGTTTCCCTGGCCTATCTAGAAAGCACTCAACATGATTAACACTAGATTCCTTCATTTTTAAAAGCATGCTTTACTTAATATTTTTGCATTATAAACACTAGGCTACATAATGTTATGCACTATGAGCCCTAGGTTCAACATGTCCAAGGGACAGTCATCAAAAGATCACAAAGTTGGATATATACCATCACTATCTCACTTACATGTAGGGTTCACATGAGTCAATTACATATGAGTCCAATGGTATATATCCAACTTTGCGATCTTTTAATGGTATATATCTAATTTTTCCTTTCAACATAGTTTCGTCCTCACAATTGTTCTACACCATTTCGTCTATCAGGCGTTCATTAAATAAGAAGTACGTACATAAAAAACACCCAAACAAATAAAACATACATGGAACCCAAATGGTGGTAGCAAGAATATATAGTGAGGGCTTGATTTTAGGTTAATTCAGGAGGGAGAATTATATATTTCTGATTTTTATAAAACTACATCTTTTTAGGAGTTATTATAATTTCTAGGATAGCTAAGGAATTTCTAAGAGTTTTTGGAGTTATTTTTTATTTTACCAAAACTGTTTGGGTGTTGAAAAAGTGATGTCAAAGTTTTAGCTCGCCCCCTGGTGACCCTAGTATTTGCTTGTTATTGTCCCTACTTTGAAATATATTTGTGATTTGACCCTGTTTTTTGAACATCATGGTTTTACTCTTCACATTTTAAAAGTCAACGCAATTTGGCCCCTAGTCAAGGTCAAAGCATAAGCAAATTCACATTGGCTCGTGAACCGTGAAAGGCAATCACAAATTTAAAAAGATGTGGGTAAAACCACAATTGCATTTGAAAGGAAGGGCAATAATAAAAACAGTATTTTACAGCCCCACGCGAGCCAGCTGGCTCTCCATGTTGGACCAGGGATGAAACTGAGCCAACTGCGAAAGTTTGAGGACAAGATTGGTCGTCTTAATTTATAGCTCGGGAACGAAATTATGCTTTTGGCGATAGTTCGAGGATGAATTTAGCTATTCTGCCTTTAATCAAACATTATGATGGAACAAAGGATTGTGAGGCATCCCAAAATGGTGGCTCTAGTATATGTATAAGGTCCACTACAGTGCGGGCTTTTGACTCTATTGTTTTTTTTTAAAAAAAAACATAACTCTGAGATAATTAGATTATAGCTTATCCATCATATTGCTAATCCAATAATATCATCGTGCACGGCATTGCAATTTGTCAGACCGCTAGAGAGACTGGACACTGGATGATAACTGCATTTCCCACTCTAGGCGTCAAATTAAAATGGGGGTTTCACTTTCACACACCCACGTCTTCTCGTTTCCACCGTCGCTAGTGTGCGTGTCTCTCGGCAGCGACGCAGTCTCCTCCTCGTCAGCTATATATAGCGCCATTCACTGGCTCCCCGCCCCCTATTCCCTCTCCAGAACCACCGCCGCGCTCGGCGGACTCTTGCTGTGTGTGTGATTGAGCGAGCGATCGAGCACGGGAGAGATCGCGCGAGGGTTCATGCGTCGTGGTGTCGGCGGCGCCCGCGGCGATTAGCCTACGCGTGCGTGTGCGTGCTCAGATCGGTAGAGGAGAGGTTTGAGGGAAGGTGTGATGATCTGATCGATCCATGGGAGGAGGGATGCGCGGCGGAACCATGGAGCTCGACGACCGCATGTACACCCTTCCACGCGTCCGCGGCGACCGCGTCGACGACGACGGCAACGAGGGGAGATCAGGTACGCAGAAACAATCACGCCGGCTTGTTCTTCATCGATCTATAAAATAATTTTGGTAAATTTTAATTTTTGGATAATCCTGGTCTGTTCCTTCCCGTATACACGCGCGGTTTAATTTCCTCGCGGAGGAACATAAATACGGGGAAATGATTTTGATTTGAACATGCATGCCGAGTAATGGGCCATGGCAGAAACTGAAATTTTTTTTCGTCGGGTTGGGTTGGGACTTGGGACTGATTCGGCCGGGCTGTGAGACCAGTCTCAGTGGGTGTTTTGTGGGCAATAAATAGAGTGGCACGTAGGCAGTTTTGATGATGTGGAAGTGCATTAATAAAGAGAGAGGTGAAATGAGTTTCATGGTGATGAAACTCCCCATAGACAGTTAGCTAGACACCTTGTGTCTTGCATGTAACCTAGGGAACAACAATAGATGAAACTATGCATTGAGAGTGGGGTGTTTCATGCTAGTTTCAAACATTTTTAGATGATGTGGCACTCTAGGTAATTGTGTCCATAAAACTCCTATTGAGAATGCGGTCGTCGAGCTAGGATAGTGTACTTCTTTCACTTGCAGTCTATCCTAATTATATTCTTACAGATTTCTTACCATACAGTATATGTTTGAGAATTCTGCCTTCCTTTTTTTTTCGGGAGAATTCTGCCTTTCTGTATGATCTCTAGTGCTAAATTTGCCACACGCGACATTGAAATTGCATGGAAAAAACCTTTTAGTTTTTGCAAATTTGGGGAACTAAACAAGTATTAGGGGAAAGAATGATCTGCTGCGTCATTCGAGAAGTTTTCATCGGTGGACCATAATAAATTTTCCCCTTCAGACATGAAATCTTACTATATGTGTTCATAGAAGGGCCTTTGTTAATAGTGATGTTTGCCGCAGCATCAATAGCACACATATTAGAACAAATAGTACCATTTTTTCTTGGAAGATATGGCTATTCCCAGTGGAGGTTTCATTGCACTGCTTCCAGAATAACATGGATGAAACAACACATACAATGCATGATTTCAGCTTTGATGTTTCCTATTTGCTAAGTACATTTTTTGATTGTAAGACACGATAATGTGACTTGGAAACAATGTAGACAGTTTTATCAAGATAAAACTTGTTCCATCTCTTTTTTCTTTACAACCGTGTCATGTCAACCAAATTGCTTACGAGACACTTTATTAAATGTGAATGAAACCTCTATGCAACAACCATTTGTAACGACCGGATTTTGTGCATAGCTTGAGGCCATTCTTAACGGAGGATTCATGAGAGTTAAATAGACGTCAAATGTCAAATTAACAACGTTAGTAATTTTACTGATATAATAAGATAATTAAGAGAGAGAGAGTTTTATGGGATGACAGAGAAGTTTCTTTCCATTAATTCTATTTGCAGAGTTATGAGTTTCTAGTTTTCATAACCGTGCAATGAAACACCCCCCGAGAGGAAGCAGCCACAGCTCCCCAGGTTTCACCTCATGGAGAAGTAGTAGCCTGCGAGCTACTACTAGCTGCGAACCAACAGGTTCTGATGTTCATAATCCAGACGAGAAGAAAAAGAACGGCGGATATGATGCAGAGGCTGCAGAGTCTCCCTCTGCTCGCTCTCCATAGCCTTGATTGAATGCCGCCAAACCCAGCGCCGGCGCTGCACGTTGACTCGTCGCGATCTTGTAACCTATCCACATCCTATCAGTTTAGCCTCTGTACTTTGATGGCCTCTGGCCTCCGCGATGGTTTCCCGTAGCTTTCTCGCGATCCTTGCCTACGGCTCAGGTTGGTCCCTGCAACCGCATAGACGCCCCTCTGCTTTTTGCATGGCGCACGCCGAAAGGGAAATGGGATGAGAAGGTTCCATATTTCTTCCGGCACATTTGTCCTTTGTCCATTCTGATCATTCTGTTACGAGGCCGTTCGATGCATGCGTCGTCGATGACGACTGTTTTGTTTGCACCCTCGACTGAGTGCACTGCACGTACACAAGTTTTCTGTCCCCATTCAAAATTACGAATTTGTGCTTACAACAGTTTTGAACCTCCCAAAAAAATTTCTTAGCGGGATGGATCTGATTTTCGCAATCATTTGTGAACTCTAAAGTTCCTTTTTTTAACATCGATCTTTCTGCCCACATTTTCTTGGATGAATTTTACAACATCACCGTGTGTATCTCCAGGTACGGTATGGACGGCAACGGCGCACATCATCACGGCGGTGATCGGCTCCGGCGTGCTGTCGCTGGCGTGGGCGATGGCGCAGCTGGGCTGGGTGACGGGACCCTTGACCCTGGTGGTCTTCGCCGTCATCACCCTCTACACCTGTGGCCTCCTCGCGGACTGCTACCGCGTCGGCGATCCCGTCACCGGCAAGCGCAACCACACCTACACCGAGGCCGTCAAGTCCAATCTAGGTACGTGCCACCATAACTACTGTTCCTCATTCATCTGATGATTCCGATGAACACAAGACGAGAGAGTAAACACATACAACGACATGCTAATGCAGGTGGGTGGTATGTCTGGTTCTGTGGATTCTGCCAGTACGCCAACATGTTCGGCACCGGCATCGGCTACACCATCACAGCCTCCATCAGTGCTGCGTGCGTCCCTTTCAATCCCTGCTTCTACTTGCTACGATTTAACTACATGCTGGACATATCACATATGTATATGATGGATTGAATGATTGATCCTGGGTTGGAACAAAAAATGCATGGATGCAGGGCCATCTACAAGTCCAACTGCTTCCACTGGTACGGCCACAGCGCGGACTGCAGCCAGAACACGAGCGTGTACATCATCTTCTTCGGCGCGGTGCAGGTGATCTTCAGCCAGCTCCACAACTTCCACAAGCTGTGGTGGCTGTCCATCATCGCGGCGGCCATGTCCTTCTGCTACGCCACCATCGCCGTGTGCCTCTCCCTGGCGCAGACCATCTCGTCCCCTATGGGGAAAACCACCATGACCGGCACACAGGTCGGCGTCGACGTCGACTCGCCGGAGAAGGTCTGGATGACGTTCCAGGCCCTGGGAAACGTGGCCTTCGCCTACTCGTACGCCATCATCCTCATCGAGATCCAGGACACGGTCCGGTCGCCGCCGGCCGAGAACAAGACGATGCGGCGCGCCACGTCGATGGGCATCTCGGTCACCACGGCGTTCTACATGCTGTGTGGGTGCCTTGGGTACTCGGCGTTCGGCAATGGCGCGCCGGGGAACATCCTCACCGGGTTCGGCTTCTACGAGCCCTTCTGGCTCGTCGACTTCGCCAACGCCTGCATCGTCGTGCACCTCGTCGGTGGGTTCCAGGTGTTCTGCCAGCCGCTGTTCGCCGCCGTCGAGGGCGCCGTGGCGGCGAGGTGGTGGCCGGAGGGGTCCTCGGCGCGCCGCCGCCTCAACGTGTTCCGGCTGGTGTGGCGCACGTCGTACGTGGCCGTGATCACGCTGCTGGCCATCCTGATGCCGTTCTTCAACAGCATTTTGGGAATCCTCGGCAGCATCGCCTTCTGGCCGCTCACCGTCTTCTTCCCCGTCGAGATGTACATCAGGCAGCGGCAGATCCCCCGGTTCAGCACCAAGGGGGTGGCGTTGCAGGGCCTCAGCTTCGTCTGCTTCCTCGTCACCGTCGCCGCATGCGCCGCCTCCGTGCAGGGAGTGCTCGACTCGCTCAAGACCTACGTGCCATTCAAGACGAGGTCGTGAGAGCCTAGCTAGCTTGTTGCGCGCATGTTCTGTATGGATCCGGCCGTGAGATACAGCATGCTCGTGCCTCATTTTAGTGGTGATGAAGTAGCTAGCTAGTGTTCTTCTGCCCATGCTTAATTAGTTGCTAGTGGCCTGGAACTGGACTTCAGAAGAACTCCGCGAAATTGTTAGTTATGCGGGTGATTTGAGAATGCAATCAAATTATTGGGGTTTGAAATAATGAAACAAGACACATCCCGGACTATAAAGTCTACAATGCATGAAAAGGGCCTGGGATGAGTTTGATTTCTAATGGCCACTGAAAGAATCTGGACTTCATATTCATAAGAACCCAGGGAAGCGAAATTATTACTACTATGTGGTTGATTTTATAGAATACAGTCAAATTATGGGGGTTTGTTGCAGCAGCATTGGAGTCAAATCTTCACGGGTGGATTCAAATCGTTCTAAACCTTTTTCCCTCAGTTCCCCCCTCTCTTCTTCACATGTATTTCCGACCGGTGAAGTGCTGATCTGGAGACGGGTGCTGGGGTCCACTCATCGATTTTTTTTTCATCCACTATGTTTGCTGCTTACAACAAACTGGTTTTTGTACGAAATTTATGCTACATAGAGGCTTGATATTCTGCATGCAGAGGAGGGATGTGTGGGAACATCTTTCACACATTTTGTTTGCGCATGAACATTTTTCACAGGGAAAATTAGATCCATAGCATTGAAAGATCCCAACTTTAGAGAAATACCATCAAAAGATTAGTCATTAGAAATTTAGCATTGACAGATTACTCTGTTCCAGTTAACTCGATTGTGCTCCACCGTTACCTGCCATCTCCCTCTCCCTATGACACCTTGGCCCCACACGTCATCCCTAACCTCCAGCAGCTCCCGATGGACCAGCAACGAGGCCCGCAGCGGAGCTCCTCGCTGTTGTCTCGCTGCCGACACTCTTCGCCGGCCTACAACGTTCTTGTCCAGCACGCCGTCGATCGACATCTCGGGGCCGCCGCCGGCGGCACCGTCGTTGTTCTCCTTGCTCGCGGCGTCCTCCGCGTCACCTGCGCCCATCCTCGTGCACCTACCTACCCGTATGCGGCACCTGATTCGAGGGAGAAGAGCGGCGGGGGCCATTCGCATAATCATGTCAGGCATGCAGCATGCGCAAGCAACAGAGGCGCAGGCAGGTATATTTCTTTTTTCTCATCTAATATAACATGAGCAAAGCAGCAGAGTCTGTGTCAATTCATCCCTGAGAAAACTAATTCAACATGAGCAAATCAGCAGAACTATGTAGCCGAAAGATAATAAAGTATTTATTTTATTGAAAAGCATGAGTATGTAGTTTAACATGTTGAAAAGGTCGATTTATTATTTCTTCATATTTATTTCAACCTTTCAGACAAAGTACTGCAACATTTGAAGTTATTAGCAGAGACGCACGTACGACACGCACATGATATAAACTTATATCCGGTGGGTGAAACACTGGAGCGGTGAGAAAAGAATATTTAAACATTTTCCCACTCAAATAAAAAAATAAAAAATAAAAAAATTAAGTTTTGTAGGAAAATATATATCTGTATTGTATGATTCAACGTTTAATACGTATCCATGTCCAGGTTCGCAATTCTCTCTTGGCATGAAAATCAGTTCTCACAATAAAAAATTGGAAAAGAACTCTCTAAATATACATGTTATATAGCTCCAGCACTATATAATTTTGGAGGTGATAAGCCCGTTTCCTTATAGTTGTTATAGACACGAAGCACCCTAGCTTCACATGACAAACCATACACACTTAATCAGTTAGGCCTTGTTTAGATGGGAGGGGTAAACTTGGTAAAAGTTGGCGAAATGTCACATCCATCCTTTTGACACTAACTAGGAGTACTAAATATAGACTAATTATAAAACTAATTACACAGATGAACTCTACATCGCAAGACGAAACTATTAAGCCTAATATATGTCGTCATTAGCGTATTTTTAATGACAGGTTACTGTAGCATGACAGTATCTAATGACGAATTAATTAAGATCAATAGATTCGTCTCACGATGTGGAGTCCATCTATGTAATTAGTTTATTTTTACACCTATGTTTAATACTCCTAATTAGTGTCCAAACATTCGATTTGACAAGTTGACAAAATAAATTGGTGAAAGTTGGCGATCAAGGCCTTAATCTACGGCTCAGGCAAGAAGGACAGCACGAGCGCCATGTTTAGTATTGCATGTGCAAAGAACACGGCAAGAGGTTGGTAGTTACCAGACCAGGCAATCAGCTGAGGTCTGCAGTAGCTAGAGCCTAGAGATTAGAGAAGGAGACGACGACGCCAGGAAGGGGAGGAGCGACGTCGCCGCTGTGGGAGACCGGCTGAGTGTACCAATTTGTTTTTTTTTTGTGAGAAAATCTACCGATCTGATGGGCCGTGCCAATGGGCCAGCAAATGCAAGAGGGAGGCGCTCATACAACGCGCTTGGGCCGCGAGCGTTGTGCCGATTTTGCTTCACGCCAAGCCGATTTTAGAAACTACTGCGGGTTTCTCTAAAAAAAGACTGTGGTGGGTAGATAATATTGTGGTGACAAAATAATTATGTTTTTGACAGAAACATTTTCTAAATATCAGTTATGGTGGGTTTGACCCCCTACCCACCTCCGTTGACTCTTACAGGTGGGTCCAGCGTGAGGGGTAAGGTGGATCCAAATTGGGT
Source organism: Digitaria exilis (assembly GCA_015342445.1). NCBI lineage: Eukaryota > Viridiplantae > Streptophyta > Magnoliopsida > Poales > Poaceae > Digitaria > Digitaria exilis. The sequence continues at coordinate 553,816 of JACEFO010002671.1, forward strand.
GAAAAACGTTTTCAATTCTACTCGTTCTTTTATAGATAGATATTGTTGAAACAGTCCAACGAATATGTTGAAACTATATAATCAGATATTCAGACAGTACAATCTAAATGTTGACTTTCAAAAATAAAATAAAATGTATATTCATGTTGGATCTTATTTCTATTTGTTGTATTAATTCTCAATAACATGATGGTGCAAACAGATGTAAAAACACATTAAAATGGTTTAATAAGAGGAAATTCCCTTTCGCATTTGATGGTCAAAGGAGATTCCCACCGACCCCAAGCAATCAGCAACGAAACACCAGTTCGCACCTGACCTTTGCACCACACGAGCGGGTTGCACGAATCTCAAACATTGAAAGGACCGAAAGCTAAGGTGTACAAGAAGATGGGTAGAAAATCTAGTGTTTAGACTCTTGGGGGCTTCCTATCTATCTTCTGAAAGATAAATAAGCCATCTATATTTAAAGCCCCACCTTGGCCCAATTATTCAACATTTATGTTAGACATATTCAGCACTTTATTTAAGCATGTTCAATATTAGATAAGAAACATTGAAATTGCAAACAGGAAATATTGAAATTGAAATAAAGAAATGTTAAAAGGCTAAAATCAAAACGTTGAGCTTCTGCGGAGTCGAGGATGCACAGCGGCATGCGCACAAGGGGTGGCAGCGACGCTTGCACATGTGGTGGCGTAGGGGGCTCATATTTGCGGTGTTGGCACGGAAGGGGGGAGGGGGTGGCTCTTGGGGAGGTGGTGGGGGCAAAGGAAGGAGAGGGTAGCAACTAAAAGGAAGAAGATATGGTTTATGAGTGAGTTCCAACATTTGTTATTGGTTGCACTTACCTCAAACAAACATTGAGAGGTGGACTTACCAAAAGATGGTAACAAAATGCTGGCCTTTTTTCAGAGGCAGGCCCGTCCATTAGGGGGTGCTGGGAGGTTAGTCAGCACCGGGCCACCCATTTTGAGGGGCCACCGAAATTCAGCCCAACAACATGGTATATGTCTGCACTTAAAACCCAAGTATTTTCCCTCAAAATAAAAAAGCCCAAGCAACAGACACCAGACGTTAGCCCAGCAGCCAGCAGGTAGAAGACCAAGCGTCGTTCCGTGTTGATCAGCGAGATCGACGATTTCTCTTCCGTCTTCCACGCCGTAGCAACCCTCGCTAGGCCCTGCTGCCGCCAGGGCCAATTGCAGGTCGATCAAAGACTCGGCGACAGCGAGATAACACAGACAATGTTGAGGTTCACACTTCAGTAGTTGATTCAGAACCGGTTAATATTAATCCTAACATTGTTGAGGCAGACACTTTGGAGACTGATGCAGATAATACTGATGGTATTGATTCAGAACCAGATCCTTTTCAGCCAGATATATTTGATCCGAGGTATTGGGATTCACTGGATCAGGAAATGGTTGACATTTTGGTTCAGAAAGGTCCTAGAAGAGACTTGTCTATCCAGAAAGGTCCTAAAGATAGATTATCTAAAAGGTTTTCTGCAACACCATACACTAGAGTCTTATCAAATGGAGAAAATTGTGATAGAGAATGGCTGGTTTACTCCAAAGAGCTTGATAGAGTATTTGTTTTTGTTGCAAAGTATTAAAAAAGGGACATCCAAAGAGTCAGTTAGCAAAAGAGGGCTTCAATGATTGGTCACATGTTCAGCAAAGACTTAAAGAGCATGAAATTTGTGCAGATCATATTATAAATATGGCCGCTTGGTATGACATGCGTCTCAGGTTTGATAAGAATGAAACAATTGACAAAGTTGCACAACGAGAAGTTGAGAAAGAAAAGGCCCATTGGAGGAAGGTTTTGTTCAGAATTATTTTGATTGTCAAATTCCTTGCAAAACATAATCTGGCATTGCGTGGCACTAATAGCAAGTTGTACCAAAACAATAATGGGAATTTCTTGGGCATGGTTGAAACGATGGCTGAATTTGATCCAGTTATTCAGGAGCATGTCAAACGCATAACAAATGATGACATTCATAAACATTACCTTGCTCACAACATTCAGAATGAGGTAATAGATTTGATTGCTGGTGCTATCAGGTGTGAAATAATTAGAAAAATAAAGGAAGCAAAGTATTTCTCAGTTATACTTGATTGTACCCCTGATATAAGCCACCAAGAACAAATGTCTTTAATCATACGATATGTTGACATATCTTCAGATTCTATTCGCATTGAGGAATCATTTTTAGGCTTTCTAGAAGTAAATGATACAACAGGGCAAGGATTGTCTGATGTTTTACAAAATGAATTGAAGAACCTTGACCTTGATATAGACAATGTGAGAGGACAAGGATATGATAATGGATCAAATATGTCAGGAAAAAACATAGGGGTTCAAAAGAAAGTTTTGGAGATCAATCCTAGAGCCTTTTATTCTGCTTGTGGTTGTCATAGTCTTAATTTAGCACTATGTGATATGTCATAGAGTTGTGGTAAAGCAAAAGACTTTTTTGGAATCATAGAACGTATCTATACAATATTTGCTAAGTCCACTAAGAGGTGGAAAATTTTGAAAGATAACATATCAGGATTGACTCTAAAGCCATTGTCAGCTACTCGTTGGGAGAGTCGTGTTGACAGTGTTAAGGCCATAAGGTTCCAAATGCAGGATATAAGAGAAGCTTTACTTGAGCTATCAGATACCGATAAAGACCCAACAATTAGTAGTGAAGCTAAATCCTTAGCGACCAATGAGCTTGGTGACTTTGAATTTATTGTGTCTATAATAATCTGGTATGAAGCATTGCCTGCTGTTAACTTGGTAAGCAAACAGTTACAAGCAAAAGATATGCTTATTGATATTGCAATTGAGAAAGTTCAGGGGCTGATTTCCTTCTTTAAGAAGTATCGAGAAACTGGTTTTCCAAGTGCATTAGAATCTGCAATAGAAATTGCACGTGAGATGGATATTGATCCAGTGTTCCGCACAAAGCGTAAAATCACAAGGAAGCGACAATTTGATGAGACCCCTGATGATGAATCTATTGCTTCGCAATCTGTAGAGGAATCAATTAGAGTCAATTATTTTATAAGGGTTGTTGATCATGCTATTGCTTCACTCACAAAGAGGTTTGAACAATATCAAGGGTATGAAAGTACTTTTGGCTTCTTATTCACTTCCCAGAAATTATGCTCATTGGATGACAAAAGCTTGCTATCCGCTTGTATAAATCTTGAGGCTGCACTTAAGAGTGGAGACCATTCTGATATTGATGGCAAAGAATTACATGTGGAGTTAAAGTTCCTTCAAGATTTCATCCCTAACAAAGACATGGGCCCTCTTGATATTCTAAAGTTTGTGAAGAAGATGGGCTGTTTTCCTAATGCCCTTATTGCATACAGGATTGTATTAACTATTCCGGTAACCGTTGCATCCGCAGAACTAAGCTTTTCCAAATTGAAGTTGCTGAAGACCTACATGCGTAGTACTATGAAACAAGAAAGACTCAATGGATTGGCAACAATTGCACTTGAAATTGAATTATTGGAGAAGACTAAATATGAAGAAATCATTGAAAATTTTATTTCAAAAAATACTAGACGAATGATTCTTTTTAATGGAAGTTGAGAAGATCGATATCGGCAAGTGAATTCATCCATTCATTATTTATCATGGATTTTTATTTTAGTAACATGATGAACTCACTCAAAATATATTATTATATTTTAATTATATTATATATTTTTTAATAACATAGGGCCTCCATTTTGTGTCTCGCACCGGGGCCTCGTAAACTTAGAGACGGGCCTGGCAGGCCCGTCCATTAGGGGGTGCTGGAAGGTTAGTCAGCACCGGGCCGCCCATTTTGAGGGGCCACCAAAATTCAGCCCAACAACATAGTATATGTCTACACTTAAAGCCCAAGTATTTTCCCTCAAAATAAAAAAGCCCAAGCAACAGACACCAGACGTTAGCCCAGCAGCCAGCAGGTAGAAGACCAAGCGTCGTTCCGTGTTGATCAGCAAGATCGACGATTTCTCTTCCGTCTTCCACGCCGTAGCAACCCTCGCTAGGCCCTGCTGCCGCCAGGGCCAATTGCAGGTCGATCAAAGACTCGGCGACAGCGAGATAGCGACTCGCAATCGCTTGATTTCCTCGACTAATCGACGCCAGAACGGCAGCGCAGCGAAGGGCATTGCTGACTCCTCTGTGGCCCAGTGCATCAGGTAAATAGCTTAATAGGTTATCACTGATTAGCCAATTAGGAATTTCAATCCATTAGTCCATTTTCATCTGCGATGGGCTATTTATTAATTTAGTTTTGTTCTGTCTGAATTATGAGCAGGCAATTACATATCTAGTCATGTCTTCTAGAGTTAGAAATAGAAATCATGAGTCTGGTGCTCAAAAGCGCAAGAGGCAAAGAAGACTAGAACAAGCCGCTCAGAGACAGAAGGGTGCTATTGATAGATTTGTTGTTAGAGAATCTCAGACTAGTACAGAACATCAAACTCTTCACTCAGATGGTGATGTCAATCATGGAGATAACACAGACAATGTTGAGGTTCACACTTCAGTAGTTGATTCAGAACCGGTTAATATTAATCCTAACATTGTTGAGACAGACACTTTGGAGACTGATGCAGATAATACTGATGGTATTGATTCAGAACCAGATCCTTTTCAGCCAGATATATTTGATCCGAGGTATTGGGATTCACTTGATCAGGAAATGGTTGACATTTTGGTTCAGAAAGGTCCTAGAAGAGACTTGTCTATCCAGAAAGGTCCTAAAGATAGATTATCTAAAAGGTTTTCTGCAACACCATACACTAGAGTCTTATCAAATGGAGAAAATTGTGATAGAGAATGGCTGGTTTACTCCAAAGAGCTTGATAGAGTATTTGTTTTTGTTGCAAAGTATTAAAAAAGGGACATCCAAAGAGTCAGTTAGCAAAAGAGGGCTTCAATGATTGGTCACATGTTCAGCAAAGACTTAAAGAGCATGAAATTTGTGCAGATCATATTATAAATATGGCCGCTTGGTATGACATGCGTCTCAGGTTTGATAAGAATGAAACAATTGACAAAGTTGCACAACGAGAAGTTGAGAAAGAAAAGGCCCATTGGAGGAAGGTTTTGTTCAGAATTATTTTGATTGTCAAATTCCTTGCAAAACATAATCTGGCATTGCGTGGCACTAATAGCAAGTTGTACCAAAACAATAATGGGAATTTCTTGGGCATGGTTGAAACGATGGCTGAATTTGATCCAGTTATTCAGGAGCATGTCAAACGCATAACAAATGATGACATTCATAAACATTACCTTGCTCACAACATTCAGAATGAGGTAATAGATTTGATTGCTGGTGCTATCAGGTGTGAAATAATTAGAAAAATAAAGGAAGCAAAGTATTTCTCAGTTATACTTGATTGTACCCCTGATATAAGCCACCAAGAACAAATGTCTTTAATCATACGATATGTTGACATATCTTCAGATTCTATTCGCATTGAGGAATCATTTTTAGGCTTTCTAGAAGTAAATGATACAACAGGGCAAGGATTGTCTGATGTTTTACAAAATGAATTGAAGAACCTTGACCTTGATATAGACAATGTGAGAGGACAAGGATATGATAATGGATCAAATATGTCAGGAAAAAACATAGGGGTTCAAAAGAAAGTTTTGGAGATCAATCCTAGAGCCTTTTATTCTGCTTGTGGTTGTCATAGTCTTAATTTAGCACTATGTGATATGTCATAGAGTTGTGGTAAAGCAAAAGACTTTTTTGGAATCATAGAAAGTATCTATACAATATTTGCTAAGTCCACTAAGAGGTGGAAAATTTTGAAAGATAACATATCAGGATTGACTCTAAAGCCATTGTCAGCTACTCGTTGGGAGAGTCGTGTTGACAGTGTTAAGGCCATAAGGTTCCAAATGCAGGATATAAGAGAAGCTTTACTTGAGCTATCAGATACCGATAAAGACCCAACAATTAGTAGTGAAGCTAAATCCTTAGCGACCAATGAGCTTGGTGACTTTGAATTTATTGTGTCTATAATAATCTGGTATGAAGCATTGCCTGCTGTTAACTTGGTAAGCAAACAGTTACAAGCAAAAGATATGCTTATTGATATTGCAATTGAGAAAGTTCAGGGGCTGATTTCCTTCTTTAAGAAGTATCGAGAAACTGGTTTTCCAAGTGCATTAGAATCTGCAATAGAAATTGCACGTGAGATGGATATTGATCCAGTGTTCCGCACAAAGCGTAAAATCACAAGGAAGCGACAATTTGATGAGACCCCTGATGATGAATCTATTGCTTCGCAATCTGTAGAGGAATCAATTAGAGTCAATTATTTTATAAGGGTTGTTGATCATGCTATTGCTTCACTCACAAAGAGGTTTGAACAATATCAAGGGTATGAAAGTACTTTTGGCTTCTTATTCACTTCCCAGAAATTATGCTCATTGGATGACAAAAGCTTGCTATCCGCTTGTATAAATCTTGAGGCTGCACTTAAGAGTGGAGACCATTCTGATATTGATGGCAAAGAATTACATGTGGAGTTAAAGTTCCTTCAAGATTTCATCCCTAACAAAGACATGGGCCCTCTTGATATTCTAAAGTTTGTGAAGAAGATGGGCTGTTTTCCTAATGCCCTTATTGCATACAGGATTGTATTAACTATTCCGGTAACCGTTGCATCCGCAGAACGAAGCTTTTCCAAATTGAAGTTGCTGAAGACCTACATGCGTAGTACTATGAAACAAGAAAGACTCAATGGATTGGCAACAATTGCACTTGAAATTGAATTATTGGAGAAGACTAAATATGAAGAAATCATTGAAAATTTTATTTCAAAAAATACTAGACGGATGATTCTTTTTAATGGAAGTTGAGAAGATCGATATCGGCAAGTGAATTCATCCATTCATTATTTATCATGGATTTTTATTTTAGTAACATGATGAACTCACTCAAAATATATTATTATATTTTAATTATATTATATATTTTTTAATAACATAGGGCCTCCATTTTGTGTCTCGCACCGGGGCCTCGTAAACTTAGAGACGGGCCTGGCAGGCCCGTCCATTAGGGGGTGCTGGAAGGTTAGTCAGCACCGGGCCGCCCATTTTGAGGGGCCACCAAAATTCAGCCCAACAACATAGTATATGTCTACACTTAAAGCCCAAGTATTTTCCCTCAAAATAAAAAAGCCCAAGCAACAGACACCAGACGTTAGCCCAGCAGCCAGCAGGTAGAAGACCAAGCGTCGTTCCGTGTTGATCAGCAAGATCGACGATTTCTCTTCCGTCTTCCACGCCGTAGCAACCCTCGCTAGGCCCTGCTGCCGCCAGGGCCAATTGCAGGTCGATCAAAGACTCGGCGACAGCGAGATAGCGACTCGCAATCGCTTGATTTCCTCGACTAATCGACGCCAGGACGGCAGCGCAGCGAAGGGCATTGCTGACTCCTCTGTGGCCCAGTGCATCAGGTAAATAGCTTAATAGGTTATCACTGATTAGCCAATTAGGAATTTCAATCCATTAGTCCATTTTCATCTGCGATGGGCTATTTATTAATTTAGTTTTGTTCTGTCTGAATTATGAGCAGGCAATTACATATCTAGTCATGTCTTCTAGAGTTAGAAATAGAAATCATGAGTCTGGTGCTCAAAAGCGCAAGAGGCAAAGAAGACTAGAACAAGCCGCTCAGAGACAGAAGGGTGCTATTGATAGATTTGTTGTTAGAGAATCTCAGACTAGTACAGAACATCAAACTCTTCACTCAGATGGTGATGTCAATCATGGAGATAACACAGACAATGTTGAGGTTCACACTTCAGTAGTTGATTCAGAACCGGTTAATATTAATCCTAACATTGTTGAGACAGACACTTTGGAGACTGATGCAGATAATACTGATGGTATTGATTCAGAACCAGATCCTTTTCAGCCAGATATATTTGATCCGAGGTATTGGGATTCACTTGATCAGGAAATGGTTGACATTTTGGTTCAGAAAGGTCCTAGAAGAGACTTGTCTATCCAGAAAGGTCCTAAAGATAGATTATCTAAAAGGTTTTCTGCAACACCATACACTAGAGTCTTATCAAATGGAGAAAATTGTGATAGAGAATGGCTGGTTTACTCCAAAGAGCTTGATAGAGTATTTGTTTTTGTTGCAAAGTATTAAAAAAGGGACATCCAAAGAGTCAGTTAGCAAAAGAGGGCTTCAATGATTGGTCACATGTTCAGCAAAGACTTAAAGAGCATGAAATTTGTGCAGATCATATTATAAATATGGCCGCTTGGTATGACATGCGTCTCAGGTTTGATAAGAATGAAACAATTGACAAAGTTGCACAACGAGAAGTTGAGAAAGAAAAGGCCCATTGGAGGAAGGTTTTGTTCAGAATTATTTTGATTGTCAAATTCCTTGCAAAACATAATCTGGCATTGCGTGGCACTAATAGCAAGTTGTACCAAAACAATAATGGGAATTTCTTGGGCATGGTTGAAACGATGGCTGAATTTGATCCAGTTATTCAGGAGCATGTCAAACGCATAACAAATGATGACATTCATAAACATTACCTTGCTCACAACATTCAGAATGAGGTAATAGATTTGATTGCTGGTGCTATCAGGTGTGAAATAATTAGAAAAATAAAGGAAGCAAAGTATTTCTCAGTTATACTTGATTGTACCCCTGATATAAGCCACCAAGAACAAATGTCTTTAATCATACGATATGTTGACATATCTTCAGATTCTATTCGCATTGAGGAATCATTTTTAGGCTTTCTAGAAGTAAATGATACAACAGGGCAAGGATTGTCTGATGTTTTACAAAATGAATTGAAGAACCTTGACCTTGATATAGACAATGTGAGAGGACAAGGATATGATAATGGATCAAATATGTCAGGAAAAAACATAGGGGTTCAAAAGAAAGTTTTGGAGATCAATCCTAGAGCCTTTTATTCTGCTTGTGGTTGTCATAGTCTTAATTTAGCACTATGTGATATGTCATAGAGTTGTGGTAAAGCAAAAGACTTTTTTGGAATCATAGAAAGTATCTATACAATATTTGCTAAGTCCACTAAGAGGTGGAAAATTTTGAAAGATAACATATCAGGATTGACTCTAAAGCCATTGTCAGCTACTCGTTGGGAGAGTCGTGTTGACAGTGTTAAGGCCATAAGGTTCCAAATGCAGGATATAAGAGAAGCTTTACTTGAGCTATCAGATACCGATAAAGACCCAACAATTAGTAGTGAAGCTAAATCCTTAGCGACCAATGAGCTTGGTGACTTTGAATTTATTGTGTCTATAATAATCTGGTATGAAGCATTGCCTGCTGTTAACTTGGTAAGCAAACAGTTACAAGCAAAAGATATGCTTATTGATATTGCAATTGAGAAAGTTCAGGGGCTGATTTCCTTCTTTAAGAAGTATCGAGAAACTGGTTTTCCAAGTGCATTAGAATCTGCAATAGAAATTGCACGTGAGATGGATATTGATCCAGTGTTCCGCACAAAGCGTAAAATCACAAGGAAGCGACAATTTGATGAGACCCCTGATGATGAATCTATTGCTTCGCAATCTGTAGAGGAATCAATTAGAGTCAATTATTTTATAAGGGTTGTTGATCATGCTATTGCTTCACTCACAAAGAGGTTTGAACAATATCAAGGGTATGAAAGTACTTTTGGCTTCTTATTCACTTCCCAGAAATTATGCTCATTGGATGACAAAAGCTTGCTATCCGCTTGTATAAATCTTGAGGCTGCACTTAAGAGTGGAGACCATTCTGATATTGATGGCAAAGAATTACATGTGGAGTTAAAGTTCCTTCAAGATTTCATCCCTAACAAAGACATGGGCCCTCTTGATATTCTAAAGTTTGTGAAGAAGATGGGCTGTTTTCCTAATGCCCTTATTGCATACAGGATTGTATTAACTATTCCGGTAACCGTTGCATCCGCAGAACGAAGCTTTTCCAAATTGAAGTTGCTGAAGACCTACATGCGTAGTACTATGAAACAAGAAAGACTCAATGGATTGGCAACAATTGCACTTGAAATTGAATTATTGGAGAAGACTAAATATGAAGAAATCATTGAAAATTTTATTTCAAAAAATACTAGACGGATGATTCTTTTTAATGGAAGTTGAGAAGATCGATATCGGCAAGTGAATTCATCCATTCATTATTTATCATGGATTTTTATTTTAGTAACATGATGAACTCACTCAAAATATATTATTATATTTTAATTATATTATATATTTTTTAATAACATAGGGCCTCCATTTTGTGTCTCGCACCGGGGCCTCGTAAACTTAGAGACGGGCCTGGCAGGCCCGTCCATTAGGGGGTGCTGGAAGGTTAGTCAGCACCGGGCCGCCCATTTTGAGGGGCCACCAAAATTCAGCCCAACAACATAGTATATGTCTACACTTAAAGCCCAAGTATTTTCCCTCAAAATAAAAAAGCCCAAGCAACAGACACCAGACGTTAGCCCAGCAGCCAGCAGGTAGAAGACCAAGCGTCGTTCCGTGTTGATCAGCAAGATCGACGATTTCTCTTCCGTCTTCCACGCCGTAGCAACCCTCGCTAGGCCCTGCTGCCGCCAGGGCCAATTGCAGGTCGATCAAAGACTCGGCGACAGCGAGATAGCGACTCGCAATCGCTTGATTTCCTCGACTAATCGACGCCAGGACGGCAGCGCAGCGAAGGGCATTGCTGACTCCTCTGTGGCCCAGTGCATCAGGTAAATAGCTTAATAGGTTATCACTGATTAGCCAATTAGGAATTTCAATCCATTAGTCCATTTGCATCTGCGATGGGCTATTTATTAATTTAGCTTTGTTCTGTTTGAATTATGAGCAGGCAATTACATATCTAGTCATGTCTTCTAGAGTTAAAAATAGAAATCATGAGTCTGGTGCTCAAAAGCGCAAGAGGCAAAGAAGACTAGAACAAGCCGCTCAGAGACAGAAGGGTGCTATTGATAGATTTGTTGTTAGAGAATCTCAGACTAGTACAGAACATCAAACTCTTCACTTAGATGGTGATGTCAATCATGGACATAACACAGACAATGTTGAGGTTCACACTTCAGTAGTTGATTCAGAACTGGTTAATATTAATCCTAACATTGTTGAGGCGGACACTTTGGAGACTGATGCAGATAATACTGATGGTATTGATTCAGAACCAGATCCTTTTCAGCCAGATATATTTGATCCGAGGTATTGGGATTCACTTGATCAGGAAATGGTTGACGTTTTGGTTCAGAAAGGTCCTAGAAGAGACTTGTCTATCCAGAAAGGTCCTAAAGATAGATTATCTAAAAGGTTTTCTGCAACACCATACACTAGAGTCTTATCAAATGGAGAAAATTGTGATAGAGAATGGCTGGTTTACTCCAAAGAGCTTGATAGAGTATTTTGTTTTTGTTGCAAAGTATTAAAAAAGGGACATCCAAAGAGTCAGTTAGCAAAAGAGGGCTTCAATGATTGGTCACATGTTCAGCAAAGACTTAAAGAGCATGAAATTTGTGCAGATCATATTACAAATATGGCCGCTTGGTATGACATGCGTCTCAGGTTTGATAAGAATGAAACAATTGACAAAGTTGCACAACGAGAAGTTGAGAAAGAAAAGGCCCATTGGAGGAAGGTTTTGTTCAGAATTATTTTGATTGTCAAATTCCTTGCAAAACATAATCTGGCATTGCGTGGCACTAATTCGCACCGGGGCCTCATAAACTTAGAGACGGCCTGACGCTGGGATGGAGCCGGAGAGCTTGTTGGACGCCATGGAGAACACCGTGAGCTCCGTGAGGCTGGAGAAGGCCTCAGGGATCTCCCCGGCGAGCTTCATTTGGTCCATCCAAAGATACGTGAGGTTGGTCAACCTGGACAACTCCATCGGCACGGGCGCTGGTGCGAACATGTTGCAGGTCAGCGTGAGCACCTGGATCCCGGCGAGCTCGCTGATATCGGCCGCCGGGTACGTGCCCGTGAAGCTGTTGGTGTCAAGGAGCAAGGACTTGAGCCCCCGGAGCCTTGCGACTGCGTGTGGCACGTGGCCGTCGAAGAGATTGGTGGAGAGGTTGAGGTGCTCCATCGCCGGTGAGAGGCGGCGGTCGATGTCACTCGGGAGGGGCCCCGAGAATTGGTTGTTGGAGAGGTCGAGGAAGCTGAGCTCCGTGCAGGCGTAGAGCGCGTCGGAGGGGAACGCTCCGGTGAGGAAGTTGTAGGAGAGGTCGAGACGGGCGAGGCTCTTGAGTCCGCACGCTGACGCCGGGAATGCGCCGGTGAGGTTCAGGCCATGGAGGGACAGCTCCGTGACCGCCTTTTCTTCGCCGGGAGCGCACGTGACGCCGCGCCAGCTGCAGTGGTCGTCGGCGGCAGGGTCGTCGGCCCAGGAGGCCAGCTGGGGTGGTGCGCCCAATTCCTTCTTGACGGCGAGCAGCGTCTCGCGGTCATCGACGTAGGCAACGGAGGCTCGCTGGGAGCTGCACCTGACGCCCATGTGATGAGAACATGACACCATCGGACACGAACATTGGTCATAAGGTTAATTTATTTCTCCATTTGTATAATTATTTATTGTACAATTCACTTGGTTCCACATGTCCATGTCATTATTTGACTGAAGGTACAAATATATTATTACAATGTCTTCGCGGGCTTGTTATTCACACATGGGACCCAGGATTAAGATGGAGTAGGCCCCAGACATATGGAGAGAGCTTCAAAGATGCTCAAGGACGTCCTCCACCTTGGCCGCCACCTTAGGAGACCAGCAAGGGCGCCCAAGTAAGATGGAGGCCCATTACAACTCGAGTTCGAGTCCACCTCGGAGTCCAGGAGCTGCTTTCGGTAAAACGGACACCCAGGCCACATACGGAGTCCGATTTCGACGATCCACATATGGTTGGAAAGAAGATTTCATAGAGCTTCCCATGGCGTTAGTTTGAAGCCCAAATATGTCCTGAGTTGTCGGGAATCATCCAAACAAGGTGGCGTCCAGAATCTGTCCCGGTGCTGCGTCACCGATATTTGGCCTTTGGGCCGTGTATCTTCGTTGAGCCCATTAGGGGCGCGTGCAGGGGGTCGACCACGACCCTAACCTCTATATATCAGTAGCCGTCGCCCTTGTTAGGGTTTGGGTTTTGCTTAGATTAATCTGTCAAGAACAGTTTCGCCGTTGCATCGGTTTGTGAGACCCCAACTCGTGAGATTAATCATACATCTGCAATTTGGTTGCATCCTTCTGTGTTCTTGCTTGTGTTCCTCGATTCGCAGACAAGGATTAGCCTTCTGGGCAAGGTCGACTTAGGTCGATAACCTGAGGAGACGTGGTACTGCGATTGCGGGGTTCAGGACGTGTTGTTCGGAAGCCGGATCGATTTGTGTTGCGACTCCGCCAAAATCGTCGCTTATCTGAACCTTTCGGAAGATCGGGAACCCTAGTCCACATCAATTGGTAATCAGAGCTTCAGGTTTACCGTCAGGTTCACCCTTACCCTAGTTTAGTTTGTGTCGTTTGTCCTAAAAATCCAGAAAATTGCCCTACAAAAATATATGTTATCATTGTTTCCGCTGTCCTATAACCTCTTTTGTGCCCCCCAATTTTTCTTTTCAGATTGCTTTTCTGAATTTTAGTCCCCACTGTGTCTTTGTGTTTTCCGTGTCTAGATCTTTTTCTTAGTCCTAGTGTTGGCATGTGCTTGATTGATATATTTGTTATATGCGCCAACTTCTATTCAGCCTGGTTCCTTGATCCTGATAGCCAGGATCACGTGTAGTTCATAGAAAGAGAAGGAATTAATCATAGCAGTCTACTAAAATTTGTTTCTATCCTTTTGAGACAATTTTGGTTGGAGGGGTTATCTGATTCCTTTGGTTTATTTCCAATCAAAAGATAAAGTCATCTCTTGGAATAAAGCATCCCTCACGCTGTGATCCTTTGTGCTCAGACAACTTAAATAAAAGGGTTGTACATCACTAGTTGATCGATTTCTAAGGTATCTTGTAAATATTCTACAGCAGTTCTGAAGTAAAGAGAAAAAGGCATAGGTGCTAGAAAAAAAAGAAAAGCCGCACCCGAAAAGAAAAAAAGAAAAGGAAGAAAAAAAAAGAAAATTCAGAAGTGCTTGCATCCATTTGAGTCCTTGGCTGGTTGTATCTCTCGCGTGCTTAAGCTAGGTCTGAGACAAGTTTAGGCCGGCGACATAGACAATAGTTTGGGACTAATTTTCAGCTTTGCAATTTCTGAATTGAATTATTGATATTCCTTGCTACATATTTTTGGCCTTCCTATAGCTCCACATATTACTTTTGGATAACACAGTTTTTGACCCTTGCAATCGCTGGATCACATCTTCCAGGTAATCTTTTGCTTTGCTGGTAAGAACCTTGTAAGACCATAGTAAAGTGCTTCCTTTTGTTGTGTTGATTGATTGAGAGGCACCATCACACCTGCATAGGAGATTATTAGGAATAATTAATTGTTGTCAATCTTCTATGACTAGTATTTTGCAGGACAATATGGATATTATAGAACAACATGTGTTCAGTTCTCAAATGCAGAAGGCGGAACGAAATCAAGTCAACAATTTGTTCCAGACTTTCTTTGTTGTGAGGAATCGACGTTGTCGCGTCATCATTGACCGTGATAGCAGCTGCAACATTGCAAGTTTAGAGTTGGTTGAGAAGCTTGGCTTGACCACAGAGCCGCATCCATCTCCGTACTACATCCAATCGGTAAATTCGTGTGATATCATAAAGGTAAATAAGATTGCACGTATAGAATTTTTTATTGATGTCTACAAGGATAGTGCAAAATTTGACATAGTACCTATGCAAGCATGCAATTTGTTATTTGGTGAGCCATGGATATCTGAAAATAATGTTGTGCATAATACAATTGCTAGTGATTATTCTTTCAAATATAAAGGAAAAAACATTATTCTTAAACCTATGAGTATTGCTGAAATTTTAAAAGAAGATCTCATGAGAGCAGAGAGAAGAAAGAATGAGCCTTTTAGAAAAGAATGGGCAATTTTAGATGTTACAACACCTACATCTAAATCTGAAATTTTACGAAAAGATCATGCTATTTTGCCTCTTGTTGGAACTAATGTTTTGCAGCACATACCCAAACAAGAAGAAAATGAGGAGCTGACAACAACATATGAAGATTCAGGACCTTTTTGTCACAATGCACCGTTGGCTACTGCTGCATATGAGGCCAAAGCTGTTACACATGGTGCTACAATCACCGAAGGTGAAAATTGTGCTATGCTGAATTTTTCCACCGATCATGCTAATATAGAGCAACTATTAGTGAAACCTACTCTTGATTTACCTTTGTCACAAGATGATTGGCTTGATATTTCTTGTGATAAAGAAGAGTTGTGCACAAATGATTCATATATTGCTATGACACAACTAGTCCATACTAATGATAATCATGCTTTGGAGTCATATACTTGTGCTGAAAATAAAATGTTTGTTCCTATTACTTGTGCACATGCCGAACAAAAATTGCTATCTTGTTTAAATACTTTGGGTTATATCGAATTTGATGTTCTATGTAATCTAAATTGTTTGGAGGAGAGACTTTTTGCAAATTTTGAATTGCCATGTTTGAATAGAAATACATATCACTTTATTGGCAAATATAATCATAAAGGAGAATATATGGTGCATCGAGTTTATATTTGTTCAAATCTGAAATATTCTTTGATGGGACAACAAGGAGATCAATTTGAGGACTGCAATAACACTAAACATGCCGAATCCAGTTGCTCTAGTTTTGTTTTCAAGAAACAGGCAAATATTCAAGAAGGGGAGCACTGTTGGGTGTCACCTAAAACATCTTCTACAACTACGGCCAAACCGAGGACGGTTTGTTTTCAAGAAGGGGAGGATGATGAGAACATGACACCATCGGACACGAACATTGGTCATAAGGTGAATTTATTTCTCCATTTGTATAATTATTTATTGTACAATTCACTTGGTTCCACATGTCCATGTCATTATTTGACTGAAGGTACAAATATATTATTACAATGTCTTCGCGGGCTTGTTATTCACACATGGGACCCAGGATTAAGATGGAGTAGGCCCCAGACATATGGAGAGAGCTTCAAAGATGCTCAAGGACGTCCTCCACCTTGGCCGCCACCTTAGGAGACCAGCAAGGGCGCCCAAGTAAGATGGAGGCCCATTACAACTCGAGTTCGAGTCCACCTCGGAGTCCAGGAGCTGCTTTCGGTAAAACGGACACCCAGGCCACATACGGAGTCCGATTTCGACGATCCACATATGGTTGGAAAGAAGATTTCATAGAGCTTCCCATGGCGTTGGTTTGAAGCCCAAATATGTCCTGAGTCGTCGGGAATCATCCAAACAAGGTGGCGTCCAGAATCTGTCCCGGTGCTGCGTCACCGATATTTGGCCTTTGGGCCGTGTATCTTCGTTGAGCCCATTAGGGGCGCGTGCAGGGGGTCGACCACGACCCTAACCTCTATATATCAGTAGCCGTCGCCCTTGTTAGGGTTTGGGTTTTGCTTAGATTAATCTGTCAAGAACAGTTTCGCCGTTGCATCGGTTTGTGAGACCCCAACTCGTGAGATTAATCATACATCTGCAATTTGGTTGCATCCTTCTGTGTTCTTGCTTGTGTTCCTCGATTTGCAGGCAAGGATTAGCCTTCTGGGCAAGGTCGACTTAGGTCGATAACCTGAGGAGACGTGGTACTGCGATTGCGGGGTTCAGGACGTGTTGTTCGGAAGCCGGATCGATTTGTGTTGCGACTCCGCCAAAATCGTCGCTTATCTGAACCTTTCGGAAGATCGGGAACCCTAGTCCACGTCACCATGGCTAGGAGGAGCAAGGCGACGAGGAGCTGAGAGAGGCGCGAGGTGTTCGACATGGATCGCGACATGAGCATAGCGAGGCAGAGCAAGGAGGGATGGGCAGTGGTGGGGACTGGGGAGGAGCGCTGGCTGACGTGGTGCGTGCGTGACTCCGCAATTGAGGGCGTGGCCGTTGTTTATTAGTACAGGTAACTACTCAGTACTTATTGTGAAAAAAAGTGGGCATCGTTAGTAAACGAGTCAACGGCCGACGCTTTGAATTTGTTCTCGGACTGATTGACTGAGAATGGATTTCTAGCATTGTCACATTGGCATCTATTTCTTGAAGCAGTGTTAATCTAAAAAAATCTTGAGCAATGAGCACACAGCCGCCAGAGACAGAATCAGACGACTTACTCTTTGGGACGCAATAAGGGGGAGTTGGCCGAACATTGAAAAAGAATATATATATCTTGAGTTGAACGGATCGGAAGTGAAAAGATATATATTATGACAAACACAGAGATTTCTTTTGTCTTTGATATGCAAGCTGCTGTGTTATATTAGATAGAGAAGAGTTTACACCGTAACACACTCGAACAGAAGTTTTGCACACCAAAGCACGCTTGCCGTGCGTAGGCTATCGTGCTGCTAATGATACAGATAACTAGAATCGGATTTCTAGTTGGAACGGCTCACTAATTTGTATAGTCTTGATAAAGCCTCGTTGACCAGCCATGTATCGTAGTCGGGTCTGCTTTCCTTCCACGCCAGGATCGTCTGGATCCTACTATGCTTGCACTCTGTTGTCGATCAAAAGTGACAGCAAACCGATTAGGTTGAGCCGAGCGGTTAGACCGACTGTAGCGAGCTGTATAACCGGTTGGGTCTTGTAGCTAAAAATGTTGTCCAGTCTAAACCCAGCTGTATCAAAGTTCTCAAGATGCAAATTAGCATTCACCATTGTGTAGATCTGGTTGAGATGATCGAAATACACATATAGAATGTCTAATTTAGACTCTAAATGTGGGAGTTATGCATCTAGCAAGATTCAACCTTGTGATAGGAGGTTAGACCGGCTGTATCAGCCAAATCCGAATTAGATTTGTATTTTGACGAGATTTTGCTATATGTTCGACCCCTCATGGGTACAGATCTCCTCATGCTATAAATATTAAGAGTCAAGTCTAATTAAAAGCACTACTTTTACCTCCAAACCCTCGAACGATCGATCCTGCTAATCTGAGTGCTATTGACAAACGGAGGATCGAAGTCATACTGTATTACTTAACACGAAGAGGACAAGGCGCAGGCAAAGATACTCTTTATTACGCTGGAGGGCTGGTGTCTTTCATTCATTGTGAAACACATCCATTCACCCCTTTAACTTTTATCAATTCGTGAGTAAAAACTTAGTTGGTGACTTATAACCATTAAGTTGCTCAACTTTAAAGTCCTATCAATAGGAGGTTAAGATGAACAAACAGGATCAATCATTGGTCAAAATAATGTTCCATATGTATTGCGGCCTGTTTGTAGGGAAGCTGGGTATGTATGTTCAGGGTTGTATCTTCGTTTGCTTTTCAGTTCCTGGTCATAATCAAGTCTGTACCTAGGTTTCAAACACAAAAGATGAACTCTATATTTAGAAAATACTACTACCTCCGTTCCAAAATATATTTTGGAAGGGAGAGAGTAATAAATAAAATATATTTGGACTTCATCATGTGACCACTATAAGCACCCATACTGCTTTAAAATCACCCTTTCTAAAATATAGGTTCTAAGTCAACAAGTCGAATTCTCTCTACCTTTCTAAAAAGTATAGGTTCCAAGTCTACCGATCAAATTATCTCCAGGAACACTATGTAAGGCGGCCTACGGGTGACGTGGGTTAGACCACATAGATGACGCAGGTGAGTAGTGTCACTATTTTGCATCTCCCATAAAAATATATGGCTGATGCTGCTAAACCGCGACACCTATAACTGAACATATAGGTGATGCTAGCAAATAGCGTCTCCAATAACATCCTACCAGTGTCACCTATAGACATATGGGAGATGTGAAAATGCAGCATCACCTAAAGTTTTATCAGGCGAGATGCTGCCCTATTGCGTCATCTATCTGGCTTATTCCCCGTCTCCTAAGATCGCTATGGGAGATGCTGCTAATTTTCATGCGTCACCTATGTGTTTTACTACAGGTAACGTGGCAACATTTCCATAGAGTTAGGCCTTGGTCGGCTAGGTTAGAATCACACCACATCTTGTCTGTTTAGCATGGCTTTTTTTTAATTAAGTAACTTTTTCTAGCTCCGGGCTATCCAATTGAAAAACATAATGAAATGTCTATAATGCCTCTCTTTTTCTTAGAATTTCCCTTTTCCTCTTTTCTTATACTAGCAAACATGCACATGCTTGCTACGGGCTTTGGCTAATGCGGTAATGCCCTACATGTCTTTTTTATTTTTTATTGGCTCGGCGAGGGCAACACAATGATGGAGTATAATTTATATTTTGATCAAATTAATACAGTCGTTCTAGACGGGCCGTCCTTTTGCCGGATCGGCTACAGGGTCCGACTGGCGAAACCGCTTGTCACGATCAATCTAACGGCTTGCCCAGACTGATAGGCTTGCTACCACTTTTGGTGGTCAACAAGAATATTTTTGCCCTTCGTGCAATGTGGGAATGTAGTGTTACATAATTCAATGGACCATTTGGAAGCATGGAAGAATGGAAGAATCTCGTTGCTTATCTAATCTTAGTGCTCTTACCTAGCACTTGTTATTTAAGGGCACCTGAGTTACCATCAGGGTGCTCACGTGAGAAGTTAATCTAGCTACTTTTTAGCAAAGAGCTCCTTGCGGTTAGTTCTTACTATGGAGTTTGATGCAAGAAGAAAGGAAGGTGACGACAAAACATCTGGATAGATCAAGCCGTATCGACATCGCCACCTTGGTAGGCGTCACGAGTCTGCCCTATCAATAGGTTATTCTCAATATGAGTTTTAGGGCAAGGGTAATGTTTACTACCGGGTTCCGTAGTAAGTTGGGGCCAAACGTCAGTAGGCATTAGTTATATTTTTTTCGAATCACACAGTACATACGCAGACGCTCACAAACACGCACGCACACTTGCCCCTACAAACATACGCACGCAACCCTAGCCCTATGAGCACCTCCGAAAGACTGGGTCGGCAAATCCTCCAAATTGACGAAGTCACCACAAACGCCTCGCTATCGACGGGCACGTCGCCTACCACTGAAAGAATAGTACCGGTTAAATCCTGTAATAAATCCAGGAAATGTGAGCACCAGTGCCGAGTCGAGGAGTCAAACCTGGTGGGCTGGTTCCACCACAAGGAACCGTACCAGCTGAGCTAGAGCTCAGTTCGCCATTAGTTATATTTTTGTGCACAATGATTATTGTTGAGGAAGGTAGTAAGGCGGGGTTCACATCTTAATAAAAAATTGGATGGCCTCATAGGCCTACAGGCTACAGCAGCAGCAAGAGGAGGGGCAATTAATAGATGAGAGAGAATCAATAGTTTTTTATTGCTTGTAACTCGGTAGTAGCATACTGCCGGCATCAACTACTATCGACTTTATTTTTACCCCTCACAATGGTTACTACCGACATGAGGTCCTTACTATCTGCTCTTATTCTCCCATTGTGGACGCCCTAGGAATTTCATGCACATTAATTAGCATGTCATGTAGGACTATATGATGACATGGCATAGAATTTAAGAAGAAAGATAACAAACCAGTTTCATCTAGATGAAACTCTGTTTGCACGAATACCAACACTCTATGAGTCTTGAAACTAAATGCAACATGGAACCTAGAAAACCACACCAGGAAATTATGCATTGGGGGTGTGGTTTCAAACATGATTTCATAGCCTTCTTACTTGTATGGCTCTCTTGGAAACATCAAAATGAAACCCCATTGAGATTAGCCTTATCGCTTCTTCTTTCTTCATCGACTTTCTTAAGATCTGCATCTTTTAGGACGCCCATGATCTGCTTTTTTAGGACGAAACACATATTGGGCCCAATGGCTCGCGACAAGGATGTGATCGAATGGCTCTCATAAGCCTCGCTCCAACAACTCACGGCGGTGAGCTTGGGAAAAAGAGTCGCCGCATCGTGCCGGTGATACTAAGCGGCATCACAACCGTGACAACTAATGACACCGCAAGACGCGACAAACAGACAACGAGAGGTGGAGAGGGCTCGTCCGAGTGTCCTGCAACTAAACTAGTCCGGCGAGCACTTTTGTTAGTAGGGAGTTTTCGTCTGGCAAAAAGGACGACGGACTCTCCTGGTGTTTTGAACTCTCCAAAAGTTCACGCAAGATGACGTCATGCTCGACTCCCGAATTGTCCTTACTTTGGTGAAGTCGTTTCTCCGCGGGTGTGCCCAAGAAGGAGGCTTAAGAGAGTCGCTGTCAAGGGCACTCTCATGTGCAGAGCGATCTGATAAGAGTTGTTGACGATCTTGAGGCTGCGCTCGGAGACTCCTTTATGGTTACGAATCCTTTTTGCTAGGACGACCTCTACTCGTCATCAGATGAGGGCGAGCCCTGAAGACTCGCTACTAACAAAGAGTACTCAGGTGGACTAGTTTAGTTGCAGGATGCCCGGACGAGCCCTGAACACCTCATTGTTTGTTTGCTGCGTCTTGCGGTGTCATTGTCATGGTTGTGACGCCGCTCAGTATCACGGGGGCGATACGGCGAGTTTTCTTCGCGAGCTCGCTGTCGCAAGTTGTGGGAACGAGGTTTCTGAGGGGTCATTCGCCCACATCCTTGTCGGCTGAAGGCGTGCGCGTACGTACGCGTCCTACAAAAAGAAGATCTTAATAAAGACTACTTCCTCCGTTCCAAAATGAGAGTAACTATGGTATACATACCGGTCAAATTTTCTTAAGTTTGATTATATTTATAAAACATATAAGTAGCATTTCCATCTCTAAATAAATTTATTATGAAAATATATTTAACATCTATCTAATGATGCTACTTATGCATTATAAATATTAGTATGTGTTTATATGTTGGGTCAAAGATAGAGACGTTTGAGGTGGCGATGTCAATGCGACTTGACTTGTCGACGGAGATGGAAACTTGTCCTTCGCACCTCGCCTAACCACCCTGTCGCTGCCGCTCCCTGCCTCCGCCGCCGCTGGAGCTGCCCACCGGAAGCCCGGTCAGCAGCAAGGAGGGCGGCGGTGGGGCCTTCTTTGGTCCCTGTTCGTTCCCCAGCCCTCTCTCCCTTCTATCTACCTCTTTCTCCTACCCTTGCTCTTCCTGGACATGGCAGCCCAGATCCACTCAAGGGGAGACCAGATCCGCAGGTTGGTCGGCCGGATCCGGCCCTTGCTGGCCGTTCTAGGCTGGTTCTAGCGAGGGCTGGCTCCGGCCTCCGCGGTGGTGGCGGCGGGCAGGCGGCGTCCTGAGGCTCCTAGTGCTGGGGTTGGGGCTCCATGCCGGCCCTAGCGCAGTGGGCAACGGTGGCGTCGCGGGCAGCAGAGCCTATGCTGCTGCCCTTCTCCGGCCTCGGCGCTGGCGGGCGGATGCCATGCGGGCGCTGCTCCAACTCGGTCGGCTGCAGCGTGTGTATGTACACAAGTGTGTCGGTGGCACCATGGTGGTGTGGCCGACGGCGGCTTTCGCAGGCATACACTTGCGTCGTCGTGGTGGCGTCGTAGGCTACGGCCTTGTGGTAGCGCCCCAGCCATGCCATGGTAGTAGGGCTGGAGGCACTGGCTGTCTCTGTGCATAGTGGTGGCGATGCAGGTGAAGACCTTTCCCTCTGTGGGACGGCGTCGGCGGCGCCATTGGCGTCGTGCCCTTCCTACAGGTGATGTTCGGCATTGCTACTCCAATTTGTACATGTACGTCGGTCTTCACTGCCACGGCGGGTGAGAACCCAACCTAGTTTGGGTTGGCATCAGCAATGTGTTCGATGTCGTGACCTTCCTGAAGGTGATGCCAGGCTCTTTTGGCATGGTGGTGGCTGCTACCAAAGGGGTGTTTTTCTTCGTTTTTGGTTTTTTTCCTTTTCTAAAAGAAAAAATACAACTTGTGGTGGCAATCATGTGGTGGCTTGTGTCAACGTCCCAATTCGACCGGTCAGAGTTTCTGGTGAGTTGTGGCTTGGGCCGACGTCCCAATCCGACCAGGTAGAGTTCGTGGCTAGTTGTGGCTCGTGTAGATGTCCAAATCCGACCGGCCGTAGTTGTAAGGTAGTGATGAGTTGGCTCGTGTTGATGACCCCAATCCGACCGAGTAGAGTTGTTGGTTTGTGATGAGTTAGCCCGTGTCGATGACCCAATGTGATAGGGCAGAGTTGTAAGGTCGATGGACTGAAGTTGTGAGGGATGGTACTATTACCTCCCTAGTTGTACAGACTATGGACCGGAGTTGTATAGTTTTCGGGCCTGATTTTCCGTACAAATTGAGTCAATTCTCTTTTATTACTAATAAAAATTCGGGAAAGCACAAGCTTTCACCGTCTGTTCAAAAAAAGAAGGAAAACGTCCTTATGACCTCTCTGGACATTGGGCCGAGTCTAAATTTTATCCCTAGACTATAAAACCTGGTAACCAGCCTCCCTCAAGTTTTGAAACCGTACGTTTTACCTCCCTCAGCCGGATATAAGCGGTTTTGTCTTTCTCTTTTTTATTTATTTTCTCTGAACTTTTAAAAATCATATTAAATCATAGAAAACTTATACAATGTAAAATTCAATGTTGTTGGACTCCACATAAGTACATCAACGCATAAAATATATAATATAATATCTATATTTTTTATTATAGTTAAATAGAATAATTCGTAAATGCATTTTCTATGGTACAATGGATCATGTATAATTTAGTTCTAGATTTATTTAGAGTATGTTTTGCTCTAAATAAATCTTTAAATAAGTTAAACATGATCCAATGAGTATGAATTTTTTTTAACACAATTGAATCATACAATAGTTAGCTTATCATAAAAATTTCACTATTATTGGACCATAGAAAATACATTTACAAATTATTCCATTTAACTATAGTAAAAAATAAATCTAAATCTATATTTAAAAATTTGTACTAAAGCATACCATATTATATATTTTATGTGTTTATGTACTTATGTGGAGTCCAAAAAAATTAAATTTTTCATTTTATAATTTTTTTATTTACTATTATTTTTCAAAGTTTCAACCGAAATAAATAAAAAAAAAGATAAAACCATCTTCAGAACCGCTTATAGCTAGCTGAGGGAGGTAAAATGTATGGTTTCAAAACTTGAAGGAGACCGGTTACTCGGTTTTGCGGTTTATGGAGAAAATTTAAACTCTGCCAACGTCTAGGAGGTCAGAAGGGTCGTTGACAGCGAGCGCGTGCCAAGGGATCGCCGTGATCCACCCCCGACTGACCACCGCCACGACAGACGCCGCCACGACGACGACAACGACCGGCGTGGGCGCCGAGAGCGCAAGGAGGACAGCTGGAGCTCTCGCCTCTTCCGAAGCCTCTCGCGCGCTCCAAAGGGGAGGGAGCGTGAGCGCTCTGAATCGCGGCGTGCGCACCACCGCGACAGGGGCTCTACGGCTGGCGGTCGGCATCGGCATCATTTGCAGGAGAACGGCTCCGGCTCTACAAGTGCCATTGCTGGGAGGGTCGAGCAGGTGGCTCGCCCAACTAGCGTGCGCACGGCGCATGACACGGGCGCTCGTATCCAGCGTGGCCGTGGCCGCAGCCGTGAGCGACAGCCACATCGACGCGCCCCACGAAGCGCACGCTCCGAGCCACGACCTCAACGCAAACCACGCGAAGACACTCCAGAGGGCCGGCCTCGCTGCAACCCGTTCTCCGACCTGGACGAGATGGGCGACGACCATCGCTCCTCCCCGCAGCCACCCAAGATGCGCACTGATTTGCAGGACCCCACGGTGACGCAAGGTGGCATCCCGGCTTCCCCGACGGCCCTACCTCAACACACGGTACCAGCTTCAGGAGCAATGTTGTGGGAGCCTGCTGTAGGCGAAGTCGGCTTAGCACCTGCTGCTGCTGCTGCTCAAGTGCAAGCTTCTGCTACTCCTGGGCCTGATGCAGAGCCTGCTGTTGTTCAAGTGCAACCTCCTCCAACTCCAAGGCCTGATGCAGGGGCCGATCCAAAAAAGAAAGCAACAGCTCCTGGACCAGTCACTGGTTCTGAAGCAGCATCAGCGGTGTCAAACCTCATAAACACAATCACCCACCCCATTGAGCAACCCCTGCTTCCCCCTCAAGAGCAAAGGCCACCCAAGACTCGCAAGACCAAGAAACAGCCTGCCAAGCCGTCCCGTCAGAGCGCAAGACTGGCTGGCATTGCATGGCCACGTGGCGATGCCGAATCCCGGGCACGCCAGGTGCTCATGAAGCGCCTTGGAGTCTTACAAGAGCAAAACCAGTTGCCTGAGGAGGTTTTGCAGCGCTACATCAACATCTTCAGAGGCCCGCTCACAGCCTTGGTGATCAAGGCGTTGGTGGCATTGAGTGGCCTCGAGGGCCCGTCGGAGACCGCACAGGACATGGCCTGATGCTGCTGCACCGAGCTTCTTTACCTTGGGTCCTTTGTGTCGTCATGTTAGAGCAACAACTAGTCGTTAGCCAAGGATGCGTCCTCCAACAAATGTGTTCAGTGCCTCGCTGCTCCTGTATCCGTCATTGCAGCTTCTTGGTGGTAGCCAGGGGCCATCAGCCACCAAGATCCTGCAAGACCCCAACCGTTATTCAGTCAACTTCATGGTCGTCGTGTCCGTCGTCGTGTTCGTCGTTGGTTGCAGCGACCGTGCTTGTGGCCTTGGGCTTTCAGTGCAGGCTGGAGGGTACAAATGCCCCTGTCGGTCTTCAGTACTACATTTGTATGATTGTTCCAAATGCTTCTCTGCCTCTGCCTACGCATGCAGGTTCTTCACTACTGGGCTTTGCATATGTCTCCAATGTCTCAACGTAATTGTCAAATACTAAACTGGAATGTCAGGGGGTTAAATAATGGTGCTAGGCGTGATTCAGTGAATGAATTGGTTCGTGATACTGGCAGCACAATCGTCTGTCTACAGGAGACCAAACTTGCAGCAATCGACCAAACGATAATTTTGCAGACGCTGGGAGTAAAATTCCAGAATAATTTCGCCGCACTACCAGCCACACAGACAAGGGGCGGCATCCTGCTTGCAGTTTCTGAGGATCACTTCATGCTATCTAGCGTCACCCTCACTAGTAATGCAATCACAGCCATGATAACCATGAAAGTGGATGGCACCGAATGGTGGATTACAGTCGTTTATGGGCCACAGGGTGATGCAGACAAGCTTTTGTTTCTCCAGGCACTAAAAGAACTCGCTATTCCAGAGGACGGGAGGTGGCTTTTGTTAGGAGATTTTAACCTCATCTATCAAGCGGCAGATAAAAACAACATGAACCTTAATCATCGGCTCATGGGTTCTTTCAAAGCGACCATCGATGAGCTTCACTTAAAAGAAATACGCCTGAATGGTCGTCGCTTCACTTGGAGCAACGGGCAAGACAACCCAACAATGACGAGAATTGATAGAATTTTTTGCACAGGAGAATGGGAGCTCCTCTTTCCCACTTGTTATCTTCGCTCGCTTCCTTCCCTCATGTCGGATCACACGCCCCTGCTGCTCCAAGGGGAGCTCACCCGTGCACCCAACAATTTCTTCCGGTTCGAAAATTTCTGGGTACGCATGCAAGGTTTTAAAGAGGCTGTTCACGCAGCATGGAACAAGCCACTAAGAACACCCCAGCCCCTCAAACGCTTACATATAAAGATGGCCCGGGCTATCAAAGCCATTAAGAGGTGGCGCAAAACAAAAGTCGGAGACACGAGACTACAATTGGCCATAGTCAAAGAAATCATTCTACGCCTAGAAACTGCCCAGGAAGAGAGATCCCTCACATTGGAGGAGCTCGATTTGCTCAAACGCCTAAAAGCATGCTTTGTGGGCCTAGCGCTAATTGAAAAATCAAGAATCCGGCAAAAATCTCGAATCAACTATATCCACTTCGGGGATGCAAATACAAATTTTTTCCAACTTCGTGCAAACTCAAGAGCAAGGAAAAATTACATCCAATACTTGCGACAATGGCATGGCTTTTGGTCATGAGGAAAAGGAGAAGATCATCACGGATCACTTTAAAAAGCTCCTCAGTGCTTCCGCAAATAGGCCAGCTACCTTCCATTGGTCCTCGCTGGGCTACCAGCCACACGACCTCTCCTCCCTGGAAGCTCCTTTCTCTCAAGAGGAAATTAAAGAAACAATCATGTCCATGCCTAGCGATAAGGCGCCTGGCCCTGATGGATTTACGGGCATTTTCTTCAAGGAATGCTGGGAGATAATCAAAGATGATCTTACGGCTGCATTCAACCAGCTGCACAACATGAATGGCCATGATTTCAACCTATTGAACACAGCCAACATTATTCTCGTACCAAAAAAGCTAGATGCTAAATGTGTGGGGGATTTTCGCCCAATCAGTTTGATCCATAGCATTGCTAAAATATTCTCAAAATTACTTGCCAACAGACTATCTCCACATCTCAAGAATTTGGTGTCCAAATGCTAAAGCGCCTTCATTAAGCGGCGATGTATTCAAGACAATTTTCTGTATGTCCAAAATACGGTAAGAATGCTGCATAAGACAAAGACACCGGCACTTTTTTTAAAGTTGGATATTCAGAAAGCTTTTGACACCATAAATTGGAGCTATTTGCTGGAGGTCATGCAAACTCTTGGCTTTGGGCCACGTTGGCGAGAATGGATATCCATTCTATTTGGTTCGGCCACATCAAGGGCGATCCTTAATGGCACACAAGGAGAAAGTTTTAACCACAAGCGCGGGGTGCGTCAAGGCGATCCACTGTCACCCATGTTGTTCATCCTCGCCATAGACCCACTACAAAAGATTATGGATCTTGCAACGCAGCATGGTGTGC
This sequence comes from Digitaria exilis, assembly GCA_015342445.1. Classification (NCBI taxonomy): domain Eukaryota; kingdom Viridiplantae; phylum Streptophyta; class Magnoliopsida; order Poales; family Poaceae; genus Digitaria; species Digitaria exilis. The sequence goes on from JACEFO010002671.1 coordinate 581,698, forward strand.
TTTCACCGCTTCCACTAGCAACAGCAAAGCTAAGAACCTCACTGTATGCGGACGATGCAGCTATCTTCATCAACCCTCATCAAACTGAGCTCATATCAATAAAAGAAATATTAGAGATGTTTGGCAGAATCACCGGCCTAGTCACAAATTTTGGCAAAAGCTCCATCCATCCAATTCGCTGTGAGAACATTGACCTTGAGCAAGTGCTACAATCTTTCCCAGGGGACTGTAGGCCCTTCCCGTGCCGCTATCTAGGCCTCCAACTGCACACACGACAGCTGCAACGAGTTCACTGCAGCCACTAATTGAGAAAATTAGGCAGCGTCTACCAGGATGGAAAGGACGCCTCTTGAATCGTGCAGGGCGACTAACTCTCATTACATCGGTGATGTCCTCCATGCCGACCTATCAATTAACCATTTTTCCATTGGCTCCATGGGCACGAAAGAAAATTGACAAGTTGCGTCGATCGTTCCTTTGGAAAGGGGATGACAATGCGAACGGGGGGCACTGCTTGGTTAATTGGCCAACCGTTGCAAAGCCAAAAGACTTAGGCGGCCTTGGTGTATTGGATCTTGACAAGTTTGGTAGGGCCCTACGATTGCGCTGGTTATGGCAAGAATGGAGTGAGGAGGATAAACCTTGGATCGGCTCAGCAATCCCGTGTAATGTAGGCGATCACATGCTTTTCAACGCTTCCACGACTATATCCATTGGCAATGGGAAGAAGGCGAGGTTCTGGCACCATAGTTGGCTTGATGGGGAGGCACCAAAAAACTTAGCACCACATCTATATGAACTAGTCAAAAGAAAAAATAAGTGGCTCAAGAGTTGTGGAACGACACATGGATTAAATCACTACGAAACAAAATCCCCGATTGCAACCCACGTGGAGAAATTCGTGGCACTCTGGATCAGACTACAAGACATTCATCTTCGCCCAGAAGACGAGGATACAATCACTTGGAGATGGACGACCGATGGAAAATACACCACTCAATCAGCATACCGGGTTCAATTCTTTGGGTCATATAGCCATCTCAAAGCCGATCTCATTTGGCGTGCACGCACTGAAAACAAATGCAAATTGTTCGCATGGATTCTCATCCAAAATAAGATTCTCACGGCAGACAACCTTGCGCTCCGAGGATGGCTCCACCAAAGCTCATGCGCCTTATGCAACGACCCCATGGAAACCGGACAACATCTTTGCTTACTTTGCCCCTTTGCCCAGGCTGTTTGGAACCAAGTTGCCACTTGGGAGCAACTCACGCTTCCTCAACTAGCCCACCCCTCATGTTTTGATAATATCAAGGAGTGGTGGGAGGCAACAGAGAAATATGTCCACAAAAGTCAACGACGAGATTTCAATGGTATGAACATCTACATTATGTGGAACTTGTGGAAGGAGCGGAACCGGAGAATTTTTGAAAACAGGCACCTAACAGCACACCGAGTGGCAGAGAGAACAAAAGAATGCATAGAGCAATATAAACGGACGTTTCGATCTATCACTTAGATAAGTGCCTTCGGAGTATTGTTTCTTTAGTGCGAGTTTGTTTGGTGCATTCTTTTGCGTGCACCCGGCATGAGTGCCACTTGTTCATTATGTGTAAACTCTCCCCTTATTAATTGAAGGGCAGAGCTCCTGCCATTTCCGTTCAAAAAAAAAAAAGACTTTTGGTATGGTGGGCTTAGCGCTAGATGACGCCGTCATGTTGGGCCTGAAAACTTCGTGGGCTGTGCGTATACGTATAGGTTTTTGGGCTTGTAATAGAACGACCGTTCGTTTCAAGCAAGCTCATGAAAGACTTTTGGATATCTCTCCTCCTTCTAGCGCAGATGATGTGACGTGAAACTCACGGTAATTACTCATTATAGGCGACATCAAGACTTTCTAAATTTACTACTAGTACATTATAAGCAAATACGGAGTACTTTGGACGATTAGCGAGTGTAGCATTACGCCTTTCCCAGTTTGACACTGTCTGCTAAATTTACTCTGACAAAATGTAACTGCGTGCAATTGGCCTGAACTAGCAGCTGTCCTAATTAAACTAGCTTGCCGAATGCATGCGCACTCAATATGGCTTCTGCCCACCTGTGACCAAGACCCAACACTTCCGTTTCCGGCACAGTCATCACCGTCACCACCCAATGAGTCCATGGATTCGGCCACTGAGGACTACTTCGCCTAACTACCAGCTGCTCCCTGAGAAAAGCGCCGTCTTGTCAGCTTCATCGGCAGGAGTGGGAAACTTTCTGATTGTGACATGCATGTCCAGATCGAAGGGCGAAGATTTATCTGATCCAATCCGGCAGTAGTTTTCGACACCGGTTCCGCGGCTTGCTTTGGAACTGGGAGTTGGTGGTGGTCACTCATATCTTTTGAGAAATTGGGTTGAAAAGGGTTCTCAGGTCTCTAACATTCTTTTTAGACTGAAGAAACTGACTGCTTTTCGTTCAACAACTCGAGGAAGCCGCCAGTGGTAATCACTGCGAGAAAACTGTATTTCTGGTAGTGGTAACCGGTAGGAAATTTTTGTGACACGCCCTTGGATACCGTTCACAAATCACAAAGCTTTTATTCGGTCATATTTTTTTAGTTTTTTTCGTTGAAAATAGAGTTGATACTGTATCTCTGGGACATTGGAGTTTGATGCTGAAGATGCAAACCCATGTCACAAACACAAAATGTACTATTACATTGGTTCAATAGACTGTAGGAAAGTAACTGCTTTTCCCTCGCAAAAGAAAAGTACACTGCTTTGTTTTGCTAAACACACCGAGGAAGCTGTCAATGGTGATTCATGCTTGTAATTTGACAAAACCTTGCAACATTTATATGTGTGATAATTGCATGTTTCTGACATTATTTATCGGGAAGTTTTTGTGTCTTAAACAGACCAGAAAATAATAGTGGAAACTCTGAACTGAGCAGTACATAGGAAGCCCCTGATCCACGCAACCTGAAGATGCTCGTACTCACGAGTCAGTTCAGGTCCAGTTCTCAAATTATTCCTCTCGTGCACCAAATGCAACTCATTTGTTGGCTACTTGACTCTTTCCATGGGAACATCAAGGGTACGGAGCTAACAATGGTATTACAAAAGGGAGAGAGTTTGACAGGGCCGTGTTTAGTTTCAGAAGTTCTTTTGGAGTCTACTATTCATCTCTCTTAGAAAACACGCTTCCCAGAAAAGTTCCCCTTTAACTCCTTTCAACTTTCATATTCATCCCTCTCACAGAACACGCTTCCCACAAAAAAATCTTTTCCTTCCCTCCCAATTAAACACACCCAGATGCCCGATGTCACATTCTCCTTAGCACTATGCTGGTGCAGCAGCTTACCGTTTAGCCCCTGTCAATTGTTTTGTTATATATAGATACACGGTTTGTATATGTATCTTGAGATAATATATATATATATACACATGCTAATAATTTTTATCTAAATAGGTCAAAACGATTTATAAATAGAAAGCAAGGGAATAGTAATTTGTTCCCATGTTCCACAATTTTCCTACTAATTAATTTCCTAGACACATTTGAAGTTTTTTTCAGCTAAAAAAGGTACTTAAAGGGTTGCTATGTTCGTAAGCGATCAAAATTGGATAACTAATTTCATTTCCTTACATCGTTTCTATCTTGATTTTGTTGTTTCTTTTTCTCCTTTTTAATCTCAAATGAGATGGACCAACCAGCAAAATGTATTCTCTTGCTATTTCGATTGTCCCTATTAGCTTCTTCCGTGTCGACACACACTCGAGGATGAATTAACATTTAAAGAAGAAATAATTCTGCTTGGCACCCAAGTGTGCATATAGGGCCGGCAGCGCATCCCGCTGCACATCGAGCTTGGCCAGGTGTATGTGCCAGAAGGAGGTGGTCTCATCATCCCCAACCATGACTGCCGTCCTGGCCAAGGGCGGAGGTACGTTCATGGCTCTGGGTGCGGCTGCACTACAAAAATTTTAATTCTTCATCATTTTTAAATTTTCACCATGCTTTGATTCAATGTCTATACATGTTATGAAGCACCGCACCCTTCTCGATTTCACTCTAACTCTGTCCCTGTTCATAGCCCGGTACTTAAGGATGAGCTTCCTGATGTCACGCCAGCACAGAGTGTTGTCACTGGCTCGACCCTCATCGTACCAAAAGCGGATCCAATCCGTCCAAGGATTACTCTCCCTAGAAGAGCTTATGCACATGCTTCATCATGATGCGCTTGTGCCTGCAGTTCTCTTAGAGCAAGTATTATAGGTGGCTGAGAGCTGGCTAAGAGTCTACGTAGATGGAGAGAAAAAATAAGACCGACGTCTCGTGGTATGCCCGCTCAGGCCAGCGGAGAGGGTCTGCTTATCATGCTATTGGTTGAGCCTGTGGATCCCACGATCATCATTGTGTACCTCCCAGCCGATAGTCAGCGTTGTTATTAGCCATGCCCTTAGGCTGGTAGCAGCGGTGTGCGCTACTCGGGATGCAGCATCGGGATAGCCCGCAGCGGGGTGCGCTACCCGGTGCTGCATCCTCCCGCAGCTGCTCCCGGGCGCCAAATCTGGCGCCATAGCGCCCCTGCGCTATGGCCTGACGTGGCCTGGGGCCCACCCGTTGCCGCGCGCAACTGAACCCACCCTTCGCCACTTCCGTCGTCGCCTCGCGCCGGCCGCGAGGCCCTGCTGGTGGAGAAGCCGAGGCGCCGCCGCCGTAGCTCCTTTTGAGCCGAGGATGGAGACGAAGGAAAGCTGTCGCGCTCGAATCCGCCGGAGAGGAGGCCGCCACCCTTCAACTCACGATGGAGGCCATGGCGGAGTAGCAGAAGCAGCACGGCGGAGCAGCGCGGATCTCGCAGCCGATCTACGCCTCCAGGCGTCGTCCTCCGCCTCCAGGCGCTGCCGGCCTGCCGCACCTCCTACGAGGACGCCCGCCTCGCCCACGACGCCCGCCACCGACACGAGCTGAGCGAGGAGGCGGCGACCCCGATCTGCCATGGCAGGCAGGCGCGAGCTGGAATCGAGAGGACCCGACGCCGATTCGAGGGAGCAGGGGAGGAGACGAAAGGGCGGCGCGGCCTCGGCGTCCGTGGAGGAGCAGGGGAGATGGCGGCCTTGGGGACGGAGAGGATGAGTGGATGGGGCGCGGTGGATCGAGCAAGAGAGACGGACGGCCTCGGCGGCGGAGATGACAAGCGGATGTGGGCAACATGCATCGAGCGAGAAATATCTGGGGAGGCTTCGGGTGGGATAAAGTAGAGAGAGAAAAAAAGAAAAAGAAAGAAAAGAAAAGGAAAAGGAAACATATTAAAAAGGTAAAGAAATAAAAAGAATGAAAGAAGATAGAAAAAGAAAAGGTGGGGAGAGAGGTGATGGTAGTTGGGATGGTTGAATAAAATATATGTTAGTTGATATAGGGTATGAGATATAGAGTACCACGAGTGCGGGAGAAGTTAGGATAGAGTACGGAATCTCGATGACAAGGATAGAAATATTCCTTTTAGGGATGAAAATAGGGTACCACGAGTGCGGACAGCCTTAGGCTGGTCGCAGTAGGTGCGGTAAAAGAAACGGTACCCTGGATGCAGTATGATTTTAGCGCTTTTAACCCCGCAGCGGGGGGCGCTATCTGGTGCGCTACGATTGCGCACCGGCCTCGCGACGCCAAATCGAGCGCATGTAGCGAGGGGCGCTACCCATCGACGTGGCGCGGGGCCCGTGTACCCGCGCGCCATCCCAACCGGTGCATGGAGAGAGAAAGGGGGAGGGAATGGGGCGGCGGGAGAGCAAGGTCAGCCGGGCATGGCGGCGGCGGAAGCACAAATCGGCACAGATCAAATGCATATCGAGAGAAAGAGGCATAATCGAGAGAAAGGGAAACAAATCGAACACAAATCGGCACAAATCGAACACAAATTGAGATAAAGAGGCACAAATCAAGCACAAATCCGGCACAGCCCTGCGCCCAACGCCGCTGCACCGCAGATGTCTGGTGGAGCTCTAGCCAGGTCGAATCCCGCAGCCCATGGCTAAGCCTCCTCCTCCTCGCCGGAGCTCAGCTGCCCGTAGTCCGGACGGAAAGAGAGAGAGCCTGGTCCTCCGCGCCGACCTCGAGCACGGAGGCCTCGAGCTTGCCGTAGATCCCTCACGGCGCCACCTCCTCCACCGCGCAGGCCTCCTCCACGGCGAGCTCGAGGAGGAGGCGACCATGGCGAATCTCGTCGCCCACAGCGAGACCGAATCGAGGAGGACAGAGGCCCTGCCGGCGCGGAGAGATCTGCACGAGGGCCCCTGCCGGCCAAATCAAATCCAATCAAAGAGGAAGGCCAAATCTAAATCCGACCAACAGAGGAGGAGAAAAGGGAGAGGCGAGCAGAGGAGAAGCTCCGCCGCGCGCCAGCGCCGCTGCTTCCGGATGTTCCACCTGCGCCCAAATCCCACCGAGGAGCGAAGAGGAGGGCCAGGCTTGGAGCAGGGAGGGATAGGGGGCGTGCACGAGGAGCAGAGAGGAGAGGAGGCCGGCGGAGGAGAGGAGACCGGCGGCGGAGAGGAGGCCGGCAGCGGAGGAGCCGAGGCCCAGGGGGCAGCGCACTCGAGACTGCACTCAAGAGAAATCGAGAAGAAGAGGACAGGGCGGTGGGCTCACGGAGCCAACAGGTGGGAGGTAAAATAAAAAGAAAAATAAAATGTGAGGAGAGAGGATGAGTTGGTTGGTATAGGGTATGAGATATAGAGTAGGATGGGTGTGGGAGAAGTTAGGATAAAGTATGGAATCTTGATGATCCGTCAAGAATATTCTTTTTAGAGATAAAAATAGGGTACCACGAGTGCGGATAGTCAGAGTAAGGGCAATAGCCCAGCCAGCTTGCCGGCGAAGAAGCAGCTCCAGCGTGGCTTGCAATTAATGTGGTATAGCAACTGCTGCTCCTTTGCAGAGGCACGTGTACCCAATCCGTAGTGAGGAGAACAGTAGACCTGCCCATGAGAGGACATCCCGCGTGCATCCGCCCTCTGCGAGCTAGCGTTTCGCTACGTCTTCTCTCTCTTTTCCTCTCTCTACCAGCAAGGATTCGGGTGTGTTTAGATTAGGGAAAGATTCCCCGAAAATACACTGTTTACCAAAAAACACTGTAGATGAATAGTGATATGTGAGTAGAAGAGGTGGGATGAATAGGGAAAAGTTAGATGAATAGTGGATTTTTGGGGAATCCTCTTGGATCTAAACGGGGCCAATACTGGCAGGCCGATTCCCATGGACTCGATGCGCCGCCGCCGCGCCTCGGGGCACCAGCCGACGGTCGATCTTGGCCAGCGTGGTGAGAGAGCGTCTGAGGAAAGGATGAAACAGGGCATCCCATGATCGAGGCCATTTGGATTATACTGGAATAAGAGTGTGGTAATATGTACTTATTTCCTGATCTAATTCCACACGAATTCGATCCATTTTCATTCAAGATGGCAGCATGTCGTCTCAAAGGAGAGACATCGGTGTTTTCGTTCCTTCTCCCTTGTAGAACACAGTGCCATCCATTGATCTATGCATATATTTGCATTTTCATTCAAGATGGCAGCATGTCGTCTCAAAGGAGAGACATCGGTGTTCTGTTCCTCCTTCCTTCTAGACACCGTGCCATCCAATCCATATCGTAGTCCTACGTATTCTCGAGGACACGTACGAGTACAGCTTTGCAGATCATGCGGCCGTCATTCTTGACTGATAGCCCGACAGAAACAACACCGAGCGCGAGTCCCGGGCTCCCGGCCAAGGCCAGAAAATTCGTCGGCATCCCAGTCATTGACTCTGAATCGTCGTCCCCCATGTCGCCGCCTGCAGCTAGTTGATTGGCTAGAATCTAGATCGCCTGTGCGACTGCGATCTCCTGCAGAGTTCGGCCGTTCATCACCCTCGTCACTGCCTCAGCCACACATCTCACAAGCATTTTGCCCAAGCCTTGCTGTCCTCTTGAATCGTGCGTGTCCTTTCCTTGGTCGATTAAACAGCAGCTCGTGCATTCTGTCGGCCTTGTCGATCAGCAAACACAAGCAGGACTGACTGACTGAGGCGTGTAAGCACATGCGCCATTTTGGCCTTCATCTTACCTCGTGTGGCCAAGCAAGCATGTGGTACGAGCTTGCAAGACTTTTGCAATCACCGAGCGACTCTGATTCTCAATCTACCTTACCTTGGCAAAAATAGAAAAGGAATGAACATAAGAACATATGCAACTCGATCTAACCTTTCAACACTCAACATCTTCAGGGGAAAGACACTGGAGAAAATAAAATGGATAAAGACCGGGATTATCTTATAGAAATGCCTCGACCATTTCATACAATCTTTTCACTTTCGGAGATTAGCTAAAATAATGCTCGCAGCACTACTCTTTGTTTACCATTAGCATGGATGATCATTAGGCGATTCCACCGATGGACCGACGAAATTTGCCCAGCATCTTTTTGCTCATTTTTATATCCAAGGCAGAGGAAAAGGAGAGCTCTGGCAGCATGCATGTGTTCGTTCAATGTGCCTTGACCGTCGATTGGTCAGACTAATCGATCAACGCTAGTGGCTGATCTACGCAGCATACCCGAAGACCGTATCGGTGCAAATCTTTCTCGCAGATGGGGTTAGTATCGCTGTTAAAAAAATAGATTAGTTGTTGTTAATGCTAACTCGAATCAGATAATAGTAAGCTCGGTATTAAAAAAAATGAAAATGTTGTTCTGGTGGAAGATTAGGATCGACGCTAAGCATCATTCAGTCGTAGTTAATTAGTCTTGTGGTGGTCGAGCCATCATGGATCTCTACCGATCAATTGAGAATTCTATGGCCCCATCTATACAATTTGCCCCCATAAGAACTGAAGCGATACAGTCCAGTCAACGTTTGGTGAGTCTCACTGCGAAATGGATCAATAGTGATCTGGCCAAACTGTGCCGAATTCTTCCAGGTCACGTGCTGAAGAGGAGTAAAACTAAAGTGTACTGCTATAGTTTATTTGGTGTGAGTTGTTTTTGTCTCTATGTGGCAAACTTCGAAAATTCACATGCTAGATAGAACCCGGTACAAGTTTCATTATTAATATATACAAAATTATTTTTGATGTACTGACTATCTAATTAGATAATCCTAGAGTTAGAACTTTATCTTGAGAATTTTTTGAATCTCAATAGTAGTGTACATATAATCTATAGACTACATTTAAATCAACTTCTCCAATGATGATTACCTACAAGTTTGTCTCTTGTTATATAACTAATGTTTACATAGTATGAGAAAATGTAGGGATAATTGGCTCGTTTCGTATTACAAGCTACCTCTTGAACCACAGCTCGTTGTGCTTTCTCTTGAGAAATTATGGTGATCTGGTCTATTTACGATAAATAATGTTGGTCTGCACTACTAGTACTACCACTAGCACCTCTATACCTTTGATAAAGGTAGCACATCTTCAATTTGCAAAAAAAAAATATATTCATCTTTCCGTCGTAATTGATTCCTTATTTCTGTTGACAAACATTTTGCTCCCTTTGTTTTGTCACAAGAATCAGGTGCCAGCCAAAGCAATACAAAAGACCATTCCCAATTTCCCATATCCATTTGTCCTTTCCCTTGCCCTCCATTATGCTTCACTACTGGGACGAGCATTGTTGAGGAGACTGAATTTTTCTATTCCAACAGAACGTGGGAGCGGAGGGACCATTGAAGCTATTTTCTTTTTTTGTGTGTTTTACATTACATGGCTCGTGTATTGTATACCAGGCAAGGTGGTTTTCGTTATCCTAGCTACAGCATCGGTTCTCGGTCGTCCGGTACCCCGTAACCACCAAACAATGGCCGTCCCCTTGCTGCTTCTCCTAGCATCCCTCATGCCGGCTGTCCTGTTTGGGGCGGAACAGAGTCTTGTCGGAGTGTGGGCAACTGCTCCCCTGCCCGGCTGCTCTGCTCTGCCATGTGTGAGTGGTGTCGCAACAATGAACTTGACACGCCACAGCACATCCTCTAGCTCATCGAACTACATTGATTTTCACAGTAAGTTTCGATATGATGATGCAAACGAAAAATTTTGTTTTTAGAGAAATGACGAAATAAAATATGCAATATTGATTGCGTCAAGCACACACGGGTTGCGTCAAGCTCATGTGAATGGGAGACAGGGGATCGGATTCGGCTTCAACTACGTGTCGATTCCCAACGGTGGATTCTCACCCATACGACAAACGAGGCGTGCGAACGGAGTTCACGGGACGCCAGCTTCTCGCTATTGCCATGTGAGCCCGTCGCCACGTTTACGTGTGGTTCTTGCAACAGGGAGCTGCTAGTGGGAGCTCTGGATCAGGTTCGGTGCATTGCTGGAAAAGGAAGGCATCGCCTACATCGGCATGGCGACCCGTGCACTCGTCACTCGACTCACTCACGACTCACCTGATACTGTACCGTGGTAGCGGGATGAATTAGACAGCTATTCAGTCATCTTTATGTGTGGCCATCATGAGTTAGAAGCCTCTTCTGGTTGATATAGATGGGCACAGATGCTTTAGATCTTTCTTTTAGTTTGGTAGAGATCCTCAGAGGAAGAACATCTGTGTCTTTGGAGGATGGCGAAAGAAAGAGAGCACTTCTGTCAGAAAAACAAAATAAAACGAAAAAGAAAGAGAGGACAAATTCGAAGTACCAAGATAACGGCATTTTCTGCGCAAATGCAATGAACTAGTGAAGCACCAACGTGAGCCCTTCTTTTTGGCCAAGATTTCACGTTGCATTTATGCAGCCGTTTCTTCCCATTTGCCATGTGAACTGAAGTATTGCAACCGCCGCGCGCTGGGATGGGAGAAAACTTTCAGGTTGTGCTCGTGTGCAGGGCTGCATTTCCTGTGATCCAGCAAGATGCTTTGCGAAAAGGCTCCTTTTAATTTCATTTAAAAGTAGCAGTACGGTTGCATGCAATGCGATAATAGTCTTGCAAATGATGGAGAAGATTGGTCTCCTTTGAATATCATCGACCAAAAGCATCGAAATCTCTTAGTGTCAATGACATGGCAAACTGCTCGAGGATGGATGGTGGCAGTAGTTAGTAAAGCAGACTACAACACATATTACGCACTGGGCTGATCAGGTTGGTGTGGCAACGTCGAGCAGGTAGGACGATCATAACCTGCTCCAACAGTAGGCAGGATCATTGTGTCATCTGGTCCAGTTCAGCATTGGAAACCCTGAAGTCTAGGCAGGATCAGACCAATGTGTACTATGAGATAGGTACACCATAAACAAAATATTTTTTCAACTGTAGAATCTTAACTTCAAATTGATTTCGGACTCACACATTCCATAAACCATAACCCCCCACACATGAGTGTACATTTATTCCTATACGAGGGTTTTGATTATTGTCCTCTGTGTCTCTCGGTGCACAAGTGCAATTCCTATTTACTTGCTTTTTATAGAAAAAGATTACTCTTTGTAGTGGTCACATCTTCCTAAACCCTTGAACAGTCAAATCGAGCTCGAGTTAACGATACAGAGAGTGACATCTTATCTCGAAGAGCAATTGCCAGTATATTATATCATGAGACTGTCCAGCAACATGATCTTACTAGGCAATTACTCATTGGATTTTGGTATAGTTCCACAAATGTTCTGTCAGAAACAAGCTGTTCTATTTTACCAAAATAATTACGTGGTCCCATAATTTTTTTCAAATAAAATTTGGCTCAAGATATAAGACGATGACATGAGCAGCTATTCAGTTGCTTACGCATACAGTGGATGGATACAGTACATAGTAAGAACATGTTACAAGGCAACAACGATGTCGCAAATAAAATTTGTAAAATTGAAGTAGTACCTTCTACGGGAACTCTCTCTATCAATTGGGAAAAAAAAATCTAGTATAGGATTAATTGGAACCCTCCAATCTTTTCGCTTCCTCTTTTGTAAAACTAGCACAAGCGCACGTGCGAGACAAAGGGTATAAGCCTATTTGGATAAGAAAGTAGATCGGTGGGAAAATATTAACTATTTGATAGAAACATTCTTCAAGTTGCAATTTTGATGGGTATTCACTCCCTCCTACCTCCTTGGCCCTTATCGACGGGTCTAGCGTCAAGGGTATAATGTGTCCGATTTAGATAACAAATATTTTTAATTCTACTATTCATAGTATTTAGAGCACATAGATAGATATTGCAGCTACAAACATTAGGCACACCATAGTTTCTCAAACTGTAGTTCGTGATTTCGGCAAGTTTCTAGAATAAAAAATCCTATAAGAAAGGAACTATAAAGACTTATAGTCCAATTGTTCACCGGCTCTTACTAAACCTCTAGCCTCTAGGCATAGGTTGAAGTAGTACATATGAAGGAGGTGTTCATTGTTAATCATTCAATCAGTAATAATAAAGATTTATCTCGTGTTCCTGTGATTGTTGATCCGACGTTGAACACGTATTTTATAACATGGTTCACCTATATATAATTGTGTCTTGCACTCTTGCCAAAATTCTTTAGTCAATATCATAGACAAATTTCACATTTTATTTTACCTGCTAACTACCACTAGTGTGATTTTGATTTTGTTGGCCACATGTTCGTTGGCGGACACATCTTATGTAATGTTAGTTATGAAAATGTTAGATACCTACCGTTGACGTACTTTTGGTCAACACACGAAAGTGCTAGATCGCGCGGTCATCGAAATTCTCCTCGCCGGAGCTCCTGAGAGCAGCCGGTCAGACCGCCTGTAGCAGAGGCGCCGCGAAAGCCTACGATCACAACCTCGGGAGGGACCCCGTCGGAGGCTGCGAACCTAGAGTTGTTCTAAGGTCGGCAAGGCCACTTAGAACGTCCTAAACCGTCGTGGAGATGAAGAAGGAAAGTAAAAGGGTTGAAAAAGCTAGGGTTTGGAGATAAAAAGTAGAACAATGATTTGTACGATTGGGTAAAGGTCCTCAATTGGCTACGGCCCTTTATATTTATAGGGTGAGGAGGTCTTACCCCGCAAGGAAATCCTTGTACAGATCTAAAAACGTGCAAAAACCTTATTCTACTCGGACTCGGTGACAGGCGGTCAGACCGCTTGTGACAGACGGTTAGACCGCCTGGCACATTGCCAGATCAGCTACAGGGCACAGTCGGTCTAACCGCTTGTACAGGCGGTCTAGACCGGCTGTCCCAGCCTGATCGACTTTAAGCCATTTTTTGTCGTCAACACCTACCAAATATGTCATTACCTACGACAACTTAAGAATTGTTTGCTTTCCACCTAACCTATATAGTCTGGATTATACTCAACTTCCTCCGTTCCTAAACGCAAGTCGTTTAACGTATTTAGATGCATAGTTTTTAGCATGCACCTACATTTAAAAATGTAGGGAGTGCAAACTAGAGAAGAGTACTTATCAAACTATAATAATCTAGCTTATGTTTTTTTTTCATAATCTATTTGTAATCTCTTTAGTGTTTATTTCGTATTATTGATTATTAGATAAAAAATTATTTATAATCTCTTTAGTGTTTATTTCATAATTCTTTAGTCATAATCTATTATAATCTCTTTAGTATTTTTTATCTAGAAGCTGAAACAAGCGTGCCTTTAGTCGTTCTCAGTATCAGTATTCGCACTAACACTATTTTAACATTAACATATTAAACAAGAGGTAGATAAAAAATCTCTGATCATAGTGTATATGTTCATTTGCCCTTAACTTATGTAAGAACCTCTATAAGAGCAAGGCTAATGGTTTAGCCAGCTGTTGGCTGTATGAGTTCTTATAGCCCACTTTTCAGCCCATCCATATAGTGGTTAAGCCTTTTTTCAATAAATACAGGGTCACCTGTCACTCTCACAGATTTTCTTAGTTTTTGTGCCTGGGCGGGCTGTAAGCTTACAGCCCACGTATCCTCTCTCTCCTCTTCTTTCTCATCCAACTCAGCATTTAGTCTTCTCCCAGCCCACCACTATACTTGCTCTAAGGGACTGAGCTCGTCTCATTGACAAAGTCAAAAGGGTACGTTACTTTCCGTTAAGCATTCGTGCTGAGTGATATATGTGGCCTGTTTCGTGATCAATTGACCGCCGTTAATCAAAATAATCACTGCTACAGAGTAGCAGCTAATCTATTACCTATCGAGGATTCGAAGATCTTTCGCGCATGGGTTGGTAATTCATCGAACACAGTGCAACTGGAATTAGACAACAAGCTCGGTGTTCGGAAACGGAAAAGTGCATGATGAAAGGTTAGGATGGACGCTAACGCTACCAACTAGACCGATCGTGATTTGTACCGAGCAAACCGGAATTCTTCGGTTCCATCCTTAATTATACTCCGGCGGCTGCATTGTTTGGCTCCAGTCAATGTTTGGCGAGTCCCACTGTGAAAGGTTACAAAACAGATGTGACCAAAACCGTGCGGCATTTTAGGTTCCCATGTGAAGGTTAGTAGAATGAAACCTTCTCCTAGTATATCAGTTTGGCATAAAACTATGTCACTAAGCGTAGCTCTCATGATAAGGTTTCTTATAGTAGGACCTATCTACCTAGGTTTGAGTAATCGACTCGATATTAGTGCTCGTATTTTTCTAGATTTTATTTCAGTATTTAACTATTTAACTGACGTTATTATTTCAGTGCTGAGAAACTTACCCTTCAAGGTTGGCTCAGTCTCTTATACACAGGCGTAGAGTTATATGTGTAAATTCATAAAAACTAGTGCTTGGCGTGCGCCTTTGCATGCGCACGTAGTACCATGTAATGATATTTGGCAATATTAAGTAATGTATAGTTTTGTGTGGGAGGGGAAAGTGAATATATTTTAGTATCTACCTACGGATCTCATATAATTATTTGTAGGAACGAATTACTGAAACACTTTGAATTTAAAACTTTGATGCAACTAAAGATTTAGGTTTTTGAATTTTGATGGGTTTTTTTATTGAACGCTTATTAATTTGAGGACGTTCTGGTATTTGAATAGTACATACGACGGGTCATAGATAAATATCTGCGTGGATGAATGGGAAAAGTGTTTTTGGGTTTAAAATATGCTTTATAATAAAGTTGTAGGTTTTGAAATTATATGCAAATTTTATATTGGGTATCTTTTGGTTCGAACGTGTTTTCATTATTGAATTGTACGTGTAGTATTGCTCATAGGGAAGTTACTAATGGAACGAGTTGTTGTGTAATTTAAGTAAAATTTGAGGGGGTTTTAAAAAAAAATTCTTAGTGAGGAAAAGGATATAGCAGGTTGATTTTAAGAAAGCTCAGAGGGTTTTTAATAATGTTGCTAGGTTGGTTTGAGATGGACTGTGGGTTGATTCCAAGAAATTCCAAGGGCTTCTTCGCAAAACATCTTGAGAGAGGAAAGTGAACGGTGGGTTATATTTCCATCAAGTCTAAGGTTTTTTTTAAAATGGCAAGAAGTGGCACGATCTCGATCGTCCAACAGGCTGATCCGACGGGCGTGAAAAGCCGCCGACATGGCCGGCCTGGCCTTCCTCCTAGCGTTGGTGCTTTCATATGTAGAAATAAGTGTGGGTACATGTATTGAACCAACTAATAGGCACATTTGAGTAACATGATGGTATAAGCTGCATTAGCATGATACATTAACATGATATCAAACAAATGCCTTTTTCGACGCACCATTTGAACTGCAGGGGAACTCCTCATATTATGCCAATGCAGCAAAGACTCTCAATTCTAAATTCAAGCAAGTGAGGGCTGGTTGGAAAAAAATGAGCAAAACGTTGTTCAATTACGTAAGTTTAAAGATATGTAAGCATACAAAGATGATCGTTCAACTCTCCGCTACACTTTTCCATTCCACCAGTTCATGGCATACAAATGTTTCGTCCTTTAGGCCAAACCATTCGCTTTAATATTATATGGAGCTGATGTCATACAAATATGCCTATTAAACCTCACGTCACAAATCAGCCGCCCAAAAACAATCCACTAATTAAGAGCCAAACAAGGATTTTTTTCGATCAAGTCAAACAAGGTATTTACGAGGGATATTAATCTTTTGTTTGCATTCTTAATCTGTTTTAAAATTCCTTGAATTATATTGAAAAAAATCCCTTATATTTGTATCTTAAAAAACTTCTAATACCTCAAATAACCCCTAAATTTGCAAAATAATAATCCAATAATATCATTACAGAAATTCAAAGTAACTCTATATCTTAATCAAAATTATATAATTATAATAAAATCTTAAAATGCACCAATGTAAAATTTTAAATTACTATTTATACTATTATTATCATTATTGATATATTTATGTTATTGTTTCTATGAAAGTACTACCAATAATGTGTGATCAGGAAAGGGATAAGAATATAATTTTTCATGTTATTTATACAGCTTAAACAATGTATTTAATTAACTACATAGCGAACAAAATGGAATTGAGGTGGTGTAAAGCTAAATCTATCATAATAATTATTACAATTAGATAACTCTAAATATGGTTATTTAACATACAATGTCACAATATTTAATAGATGAAGTGGAATGTGTGATAATCTATTATGATTATTAGCTATTTCCAAGTAAACCATACGAGTGCATGCATTGATAGGCTAGTAATTCCTAAATTTATTATAGGATTTAAGTGTCGTTATTCTTTTGTGGTAGACGATGTATCCAACTGTAGAGAGACGGCTGTGGTGACTTCATCGATCTCGAGATCAGCTAGATGAGTCTCTTGGAGGTGCTCACATGTTAGAGCTACACACATATATTTATAAGGGAAAAGTCTGGTTTTCAACCTTCAACTCACATTTGTCCGATTTTCACCCTTAAGCTACAAAACCAGATATCATACACGGTGCAATTGTCGAAACCGAACACTTTACCTCCTGAAACCAAACAACCTGGTTTCGGAGATGACATGGTCTCTAGGAGGTAAAGTGTTTGGTTTCTAAAGTTGTAGTTTGAGAATGAAAAGCGGGCGAATATGATAGTTGAGGGTAGAAATTGGATTTTCCCCTATTTATAAGGGTAGCTTTATGTGTGTGTATGAGTGTTGTGTGTTTAAGGAAAATAGTTTGTCTCAAACATGAGCGCCACAACGGCAGAAGCTGGCGCAAGAGATATTCTTGGACTGCTGGTTTGATGGTTGTGGCATAAGGCGGGGAGGAAGCAAATGATGAAGTCCAATCTTGGCGGCGCTTTAGTTGTTTTATAGTTCTTTTGGGGGCCGGGCAGCTTTGCTCGCCATTTCAACGGCTACCTTTGATATAGGTCTGGAGCGAGGAGTTGTGGCGGGCATGGCGAGGCCTCGTGTACGAGAGAGGAGGAGTCCGATAGCGGATGAGGCGAGGCCCCCGCGCATCATGTTTGCTTGGACTTGTCGGGTGGTGTGCACTGTTGCAGCGATACTGCGGAGAAGGGTCCTGTACGGCGGTGGCCTTCTTGGTATGGTGGTGTCTGCCCCCCACTGTTTCTTGATAGGCATAGGATCACGCTAGAGGTTCGACGACTGTAAGGCTGTGGAATGTGGATGGAAGTTGTAGATTGTTCCTTCCCCACTAACGTCATCATCTGCAGTGGTTTGGCTGTATTGATGGATCAATCGTTGAGTTGTACCTGATGTTGAGATCTCAATCTAGCCGAGCGAGCATAGTTGTTTTTTGAGCAAAGTGCACACCCGGTCCTTGTACTTGTTGGGGTGTGTCAGCCCGGTCCATAAACTCTCAAAACAACTAATTAGGTTCATAATCTCAGTTCATGTGTCATTTAAGTCCATAAAAGCGGTAACGAAGTGTTGTATACGTAGTTATAATTTCAGAAAGCCCCCTAAGATTGTTGTAGACATATAAATTCATCCATTGAATCTCCGTGGTGAGCTCAAGTCTGCAATCGCCGTGGTGAGTGGCTGGCTGAGACCTGGTGCTGAGATTCCCGGAACCGATGAATCTCTATTGTGAATTAATCTCTATGATCACCTACAGAATAGACAAAATAATCAAGAAAATAAGGTACATTGCAGTGAACAGGAAAAATGCCAAAACCCTACTCAAATACGTATAGAAATTGTTGCCTTTGTAACTCATGTGCATCCTCGTAGCCAACTGAATCCAGCAAAACCAATGAACCGAGAAGAGAAAGGAATGATTAAACCCACCGTAGGCAGGTGCAGGTTCTCCTTGTGGCCCCAGCCCACCGCACGCACATGCCTCTCTGCAATCAACGCCCTCGCCGCACCTGGCACTAGTGCGACGATCCTCGCCGTCGTCGCTGCAATCGCCAGACCGTCTGGTCTCGCGCCTCGACGCCTTCGCGGCCACCGGCCAGGTCCC